>CM060937.1:482818071-483443071 GCA_030765085.1 Allium cepa
TATACTAAAACGTTCAAAACTCACGCAATCGCTACTATATAAAATTCGAACCCACACACTCTCTTTAGCATATATAAGACTTATATGCAATTTATTTTTATCCCATTGTTGGCCTTCTATTCTTCCTTGCGTGCGTGAGTTTTGAGTAGCATCAGGTAATAGCTACAACTTTATTTCCATTTTTGTTTTTTTCCCCATTGTTCTGTTCAAACTGCTCCACCGCATGACAAACGCCTAACTTCCTTCCCCTCCTCTCCGATCTGGTCGTGCATTGCCGAGCATCTCTGATGCAGTTTTAGCCTAGCACTTGAATATTTATTTTATCGCCACCTGTATATTTTTATCCTTTTATAAGACAAACATTTCTTTACCATGTAATTTAAAAGGGTTTTTAAATTGTTTAAACTTCGTTAAGTTAAATTGTATTCATTTTACATCTTATTTTTGAAATGAAATTTTAAAGTAAATTCAAAAGTAAATTGTTTTCAAATATTTTTGTTAATAGCAATTTAGTCATAATTAAGAAATGTTTTTATCTTCAAGTTAAATTAAGATTTAATGATTTGAAATTAATCAAACTAATGAGGTAATTAAGGAATAATTAGTTAATTTAATTAATTAATGATTAGGGATTAATAAATAATTTGATTAAGGGTTAATCAATTTGAAGTTAAAGATCATTAATTAGATAATTAAATATTATTAATTAATAATTAAAGATTTGTTAATTTAGCAATAAGTTATAATCAAGGTTAATTATTCATGTAATTAAGGATTAACTGCACACTTGTTTGAGTATAGTGCACTTTAGTTTGAAGAAAAATATATAATATAAAAGGCATACGCCACCTAAGGTTAGCCTAGCCTAAATTTTTAAGATAATTCCACTGCTTTGTTTATGCGAGTGTTCAGGGAAGAAGTATTTCCAGACCGTACGCGTTTTTTTTTGGTCACATGTATTTTAAAATTTAGAAACATTACGTATGAGGATATACGATATATGTAAGAACAGTATAAAGTTGTTTTGATTTGTAAATTTTGATATTTTACTTGTTTCCTAACAGAGAAAAATAATAATAATAATAATAATAATAATAATAATAATAATAAATAAATAAATAAATATTGCATGCGCCACCTTTATGTATCACTGTCGTGAATTGCATGTTGCCCACATAAGATTTGCCACCTTTTTATTAACACGTCATAATATTTTGTAAAAAAAAGGGTAAAAAAAATAGAGTATAAATTTATTTTGTAAATTTTGTTTTGGAAAAAAAAAATGGGCAGGCTGAGCTTTTGTTTTAACGGGTCAAGTCGTGCGGTGGAGTGGTCGAGCAATTTGAGTCAATTTTCATTTTTTTAGCTCGTTCCAATTTTGTTTTATTTAAAAAATTTCTTTGTCTGTAATTGGAATTCGTGTACTCAATTTTATTTATTTATCTTGTTACAAGATCGAAATCAGTTTGTCTCATCTTCCAATAATTGATCGTGCCTTCTGTACTCTTCTTTCGGTGTAGATATCGTTGTTTGAATAAATTCTGCAGCTTCGAGAAGGTGAGTATTCTCACCTGACAAACGTACTTATATATCTATAAATTTAATAACAAGTGTAATTGTAAAATAATTATATTAAATTTATTTGTCTGTGATATAAACTTATGATGTTAAAACCCCATTATTAAATTGACACATCATGAGTTATATTATCTACTGTTAAATGCATACTGTTATTTATTTATTCATTGTTAAATGCATGCTGTTATTTATTTATTTAATTATTTACTTTTTACCACACTGCAAGTTCCCTGTAGAATAGAAATCGTTACGGGCTGAAATGATAGGCCTGAACGATATTTATTTATTTTTATTTATTATTTAACTTAGGATTGCGGGTTTGAAATGATAGAACCCGGTTTTTCTTTGTAAATTACGGATTGAAATGATATATTATCCGTATCATTTGACCTAGGTTAGAAAATAGTATACAGACCCGTGGTTATATATACATAAATTTTTCTGGAAATATTAAATATTTTAAAATAGGAAGCTATGACCTTTTGTTTAAAATTGGAATAAAAATGTTCCTTATAGTATAGTGATATTATACAAGTTAAGATGTAAGTAATTAAATGTTAAGAATTTTAATGTATAAATTTAATTTAAAAAAAATTGATTTGAAAAATAAAAATGGAATTCTAGTTAAGAAATAAAATAGGGTGTTTTGGTAAAATTTTAAATATAAGTAAATAAATAAAAGGGTTAAGTTGACTATGTATTAAATGGCTAAATAAGGTGAATACTAAAAATGGAATTTGGAATATAGCTAAATTTTGAATATAAAGTGGTAAGTTAAGAAATTGACTAGAAGTTTAGTTTACTTTGAAGTGGTAAAATTTGTAACGACCCAGAATTTTTATAAGTTAAAATTGAATATTTAATTAATTTTAAATATTTATAAGTGAATTTTTAAGTCAAATAAATTTTTATTTGAATTTTTGGATTTAATTGGATTATTTAATCGATAATTTAATACGTTAAATTATGGAAATAATTGAAAATTTAGTTAAAGATGATTGAAAATAATTTGTAAAATTTTATTTAATCATACTGGAGTTATAGAAATATTTTAGAACTTTTAAAATCGAATTAGAAGTAAATTTGTGAAAATTGAATATTTTAATATTTAATAATTGACTGTAAAATAGCCAATTTTTGAACAGTCTCAGAATTGAACGAAACCAGTTTCATTGGATCCGTAATAGTTAGTTATTACCGGATTTCAAATTTCGTGTCAATCGGAGTTATCGTTTGATCGTGGCAGCTCGAAACGCATCGAATCGTTTTTAATTTAAATTTGGCGAGTCAAAATAGCCATTTTTCAAAAAGTCTCGGAATTCGACGAAACCAGTTTCATCGGATCCGTAATGTGATATTATTGTAAGGTTTCAAATTTCAAGTCGTTTGGATTTACCGTTTGTCCGGTACAAATTAAAACGCCTAGAAATCGACTTAAATCGGTTTAATTTAAATTGAGCGTTTATAGCCATAACTCGCACATACTTCCGAATTAGCTTTCGAAACCTGTTCCATTGTGTCCGGAACGCGGGATAAACCCTAGGTACGCTGGTTACGGCGTCTAAATCGGAGTTCGGAATTTCCGGGATGAATAGTGTCGCTCGTTCCTTATAAATAGCCCCTACCTTTCATAAATTGATAAAACCCTAACCCTAAAGTAGTAGCCGGCCCTAGAATTGGATGGCCAGAAACACACCAAACTTCTCCTTCAATTTTCTACAAATCCACTAATTAATTCGAGATAGTCTCAACTAAGAAATTGAAGAGTGTAGTGAGAGCTTCATATCCAACGGCTATGATTGGATATGGTTGCATAGATCATCGGCAAATCCAACATGAACGTGCTACGTTCGCACGCGTTTTGAGGGGGCTGGGGACCACCGAGCTGTAGGCAGCTTTGGGCGTGGGTGGAGCTAGGGGAGGCGTGCAAGATGGAGTGTCCTGATCGTTGTCAGAGTCGATGATGGTGGTGTGGCATGTAAAACCTAAATCACGGCTATGGGTTCTCACGCATTTTGTTCACCTGGAGAAGAGCATCGCGCGCGTGTGGCCTGGGTAGGGAGAGAGGATGGACGGTCATGATGCGATGGTGTTGGATCTAAGGGCTTATGTGGGTTTAGATTTCTAATTTATGTTGAATTTATATTTAAAATACGAGCAAACTTGTAAAAATCGTATCTTTTTCATACGAGGTCGAAAAAATGCAAATCCAGTTGCGTTGGAATCGTATGGATGAGCACTACGCGATGGAGTTGGTTTGGAGTCGTTTGGAGTTAGTGAGAATTTCGGGTAAAATTAAACGCGCGTTTAATTTTATTCGAAATAAAAGCTTAAACGGAAATTAAAACCAAGGTGAGAACTTCTCACTCAATCGAATAGATTTCGATTTTATTTTAAATAGTTAGATTTAAAATATTTGAATGCATGTTTGAATGATGACTGTAAATTATTGATTGTTAAAATAGACATTATGCGCCGTTAGTAAGCGGATGTTATTTAATATAAACATATACCGCGAATATTTCATAAACAGTGAAATTGGTATTATATATAATATCAATATATATATATTGGCATATGTATATATTGCAGTTGTTGATTTCCCGCATTTTTGTTTAGCGGATGAGACCCTATTGCGCCGTTATTAAGCGGATAATATTTAATAAGAACATGTACCGCGATAATTTCGTACTGGAGCGAAATTGGTATTGTGCTAATGTTTGTGATGCAGGAAACAGGTTGGAGGGATCCAACTGGATTCCTCAACAGTATTTATTTTATTTCAGATATTTTGATATTTGATGGATTATCATATCGATATATGATATCGTTGTTAGTCGTGATTGACTATTTGGTGTGTAGCATCATTGGACCCAGATTTTGGGATTTTAAAATGATTTTAAAAGTGATTTTGAAAATATACTATATTTTTGGAATTGATCCATTATAAATAAATAAACGTTATAATTTTTTAAGTTATAAAAATTACGGTTTTTGTGAAATATAGTTAAAAAGCTGATTTTTAGAAATACGATTAAAAGTCGATTTTTGAGAAATATGAACTAATGATTTTATAAAATAATTTAGATTGGATTTTTGAATATATGATAAAAGTTTAAATATAGGATTTATAAAATTTGATTATTTTATAAATCGAAATGATGAAATTATAAAGGAAATTAAAAGATGTTTTAAAGAATAATATTAATTGATTTATATTAAGAGATTTATAAACGGATATTTATAAATCGAAATATTGACATTTTAAAACGAGTCTTTATAAGTGTTTGAATGAAGTGAAAATGAAATTCATTAATGAATGAAATTTATAGAATTATGTAACGGTGAAGTTATAAATGGAATTTTATAAACAATAGGTTTATAAAATTTGTAAAGTTCAAAGGAACGATTTTTTGCAAATAAATAAATTATAAGTGTTTGGCTTATAATTTGGACCTTTGGTTTATAATTAAGATTATAAATCGAATAGGTAAATAAAGAAGATTTATAAAGGAAGTTGTTATGAAACAAATGGAAATGGAATTTATAAACATTGTTTTATAAATTCGCAAACGACTTATTTTGATAAGTTAATTGTTATAACTTATAAATGGAGTTATAGTCACGTTTTAGACTGTGAATAATCCTTTAAGTTAAAAAGTATAAAAAGGGATGAAATTTGTTAACGAAGTTTATTCACGTTTTTGAATAGTGAATAACACGTTAAAGAAAATGTTTTAGAATATGATATTTTAAACAGAATTTAAAACGATCTAACGATGTTTTAAAGGTGTTGAGATTCGAAACCATAGATTTCAACATTTATTGTTGAAATAGACGTTTTCGAGAAATAAAGGAAATGTGGACTATAACACTGTTGTTATAGTAAATGATTTCCGAAAGGAAATGTTTAGTATAGTATTGGGATTTATATATCTATTTAATTTCGAATCCCTATACTAGTGATTTTGGGTTGTCGTAACGATGTTTTATGCAACATTCGTTTTGGCCCAAATAAATATGTTTAAGAGAATGATTTTCTTAAAGAATGAAATATATACTTAATTCGATTTAAGTATATTGAATATTTTCTAAGTGTTGAAAATAAATGATTGTGAATTACTTATTTAATAAGTATGGAAATGTTTTCCAATATGAAGTGAATAATTAGAAATTATCTTTTTGGAGGATAAATTGAAAGGAATTATTGAAATCGTATATGCACGAATATTTTGAAATATAAATTCATTACGGAATTTATATGTGAAAAGTGAAATTGGTTAAAAATAAATATTGATTTATTTTTGAAGTGTTGAAACTATATATCTAGTGAAGATATTTTGGAAAATAAAAAAATTTGGAAAAAAATTTGGAAACTGGTGATGTGTGCATATCCATTGATAGTTCAATAACCGACTATCAATATTTCCCTTTGAATGGGTATTTGATGTGAATTGATTGAATTTGAATGCACACTTATTTTTGAATAAGCGCTCACTATTCGGGTTAACCGGGAAAGGACCATGGGGTCGTATAACCCATTCCGAATATGTGATACGACGTGAATTGCATTTGAAGATCGGTGTTGAAGACCAGTATTTGCGAGAGCGATAGGATGACCTATCGATTGTCTCTGCACTGGGTCGCTCCTGGTATAGAGATTCCATAAGTGATGGGAAATCCGATCAGGATTGTGAATATCCGGATTGCAAGGACTTCTTTGTAAGTGCCTTCGGTTCTGTTCGAGCCCGGAACAGACTTGTATGGATTGTATGTCTGACATTACAATTTGAGATATAAAGCCGATTTCTTTCAAATATATTTCTGTTGGTGGCGGAGAATTTATTCTTTGCTTAACACCCTTCTTTGAGACGTATGTGCTCAAAGGTTATATAGTTGAAGTTATCAGCGATATATTCCCAGTTTGGTAATGTGACATGCTGAGTGATGCTGAAATGATCATTGTGTTGATTATTTGTGATAGGATCATTTATTTGATCGTCTATCCTTGTGATCATTGTGTTGATCATTTGTTGACCCAAAGCATGGCTTTTGTATAAAGTATGTTTTTGTGGACGTGAATTCGTCGAGCCTCACACCCCGTGAATGGTCAAAACAGGAAAGAAGCAGCAAGGTTATGAGGGGTAGCACCCTTTAGGATGTGTCCATTTCCTTCTGGAAAAGGGTGGTATCATGGTATGGAGCCCAGATACTTACTCGTGTTGAAAACACTTTATGATTGTGTGAATTGATTACGAGCGCTCGGTGAAAAGGTCCCAAAGGACCGGGGGATGGCATATTCGGTCAGTTGTTGCTCAGTTAGGAGTAACCCGGCCTTGTGTTGGTTGAGATCCGGTTTGGTTCTCGGGGATGTCCATCCAGAGGCATTCTCAGTGGCAATGGGAAGTTCCTTGGCCTGATCATTCGTTGGAAATCCAAAGAAACAATACGAGACTTGTACGGTATTAGTTGTAGAACCTGCCATTCACTTATGGTGGTCACCACTGTTTGGATGGTAGCTATAGTAGGCATACGATAATGGTCGTATGTTGGCTAAGATTTATATTCTACTTTCGAAATGAATTTGTTATACACTATGCACTAATAATAATATCAAATGTTATTTTAAATGCGTATCAAGCATCTTTGGCTATCATAAGGAGAAATCTCCTCCGATTCTGCGTTTGCATTGTGTGTGTGTGCGGGAGGCCTTATGGTAGTCTCATTTTTAAAAGCATTGCGAATTGATTTAAAATATTCCTCTATTTTTATTTTAAAGTAAATAAACTGTTTTGAGTTCTCACACCAGTCACATGACTGACTTGGAGTTTATTGTTTTCCTTCCTAAACTCTGGGTGCCCACCAATTTCCACACGGGCAGTTAAGAGTTAGGTTTATCAGGATATTCTGGATATTCTGGAGTTGCTGGAGGCAAGCTGGATGGCATGGCGTATTATTTATATAGTATTTCTTTTCCGCTGCACTGTTTGTTGTAGTATGTTGTTGTTGTACACTCTGATGATATGATGTAATGAAATATGATGAAATGTAATAACTGTAGTTCTTTGTTTAAAGATTATTCATTTATTATTATATGTTGTTCCGCTGCGATTTGTGAGATTCTGATGCTGTTCTGTTGTTTTTCTATTCCGTCCTATTTTCTTCTGTGTTCCATTTCCTTTCTCTTCTCATTTCTTTCTATTTTAAAAATTCTCTGTTTTCTAAAAAAAATCGTCTATCTTCTTTCCTCTCTATCTTCTACCTTTTTCTCTCTTCTTTCTTTTCTTTTCTTTTTTTAAAACCCATAACATTCCGGGTTTTCGGCCTTTGATTTCTCGGCAGTCGATAAAGTGAGTGTCGATGTTGAATTTTCGAAAGTCGAAAATTTTCGGGACGTTACATTTGGTATCAGAGCTGATGGTTAAGCGACAACCATGGTTCTGTAGTATTACTCGTTAGAGATAGAGTCAGCAGTACTCTAGAATGAGTTTGAGTGTAATAATAGCTATGAGTGCGTATTTGTTAGTGAATATAAAATTGTTTTATATTGTGATGATTGGTTTATTGAGTGGCATATGAACTTTCGTCAGCACAGCCTCGAAACTGAGCCGAAGGGGTTTCTAAACACTTGAATAGAACAATTCGACACGATATTGATTTTAAATTGGGTAAATGAAATAATTTTGCCTTGATTATATTTTATATATAAAGAAATAATTTTTCAAAATTATTAAATTGTATGTAAGTTGATTGTTAGGTTGTTTGAATAATCTAAATGAAAGAATAATTGTATAAGCAAATGAATTATAAGAATTGAAATTATAATTAAAGTGATTTACAATTGTGAAATAAACTTATATATATAAGAAGTGAAACTATATAAAATATGAGTTGTAAATAAAGTGATGTTTAAATGAAGTATAACTTAAGTGATATTGAATGGAGTTGATATTGGTATCGAAGTAAATAATCAAGTGGATTAAAAGAATATGAACTTGAGTTATATAAATGAAATTCAACTTATGTAACTGAATTGAATTAATGGATTGAATGTTAATCGATTAAATGTAAATTTAATTGATATGGAAAAAATGAATGAAGTATTAATTCATTAAAAGGGCTAGTTGAATAAATTGGAATAGAAGTCAATTTAATGTTAAACCAAAATGAATGTAAGTGTTGATTCATTTAAAATCTAATTTTATTAGAAGTTGAATGGTTGAATAAAAATCAATTTAATTAAACAAATTGAAAGTGATAGTGTTAAACCAAATTGAATGAATATAAGTAAAGGAATTTGGTTGAAATTAATAAACATTGATTGTTATATGATTGTTAGATGATTGTATATAATTCATTAAGAGTTAATGAAATTGAATTAGTGAAATTTAAAGCTATGTAATTGAATTCAAATTAGAAGTGAATAAATTTGAATAGAATTGAATGTGAATTGGATTTAATTAGTGAATGCAAACTAATTAAAATTGAGAATGAATGTGATAAAATCCAATGTAAATAAATCAAATATGATTTAAAGTGAAAACCCAAATTCATTGAATATGAATGAGAATATAAATGAATATTGATTGGTTATGGATGTAATTGGTTGATGGTTGAATATATATTGCTTTAGTTGCATTTTCTATGTGACATGTATAGTTATGTTGCTATATGTTGTATATTGAGATTATTTGCATATGTGCATGGTTCTCATGTTGTTTGTTGAGTTTAGTAGGTGCGGATCGCGTTTGCTTCGCATTTGGAGTTCGCTTTAGCGCTATATTAGCCGTATATGTTTGCTAATAAAATATAAGGTACATATCTCGGATTAAATATCGCACTTTTACACTTTTTTTCCCTTCGGGATGCCTCATTACTTGATGAGATGTATATTTGTGATATATATACTGTCATTTTTTTTTTCGGATCGAGCCGCGCAAAGGAGACATGGCGAATTTTTCCGAAAATTTAAGGCGTTAGAAAAAAATTTGAGAAAATTTGGAAAATTTTGAAAACTTTAACTTTGATTTTGGAATTGAAAGTTAAATAGTATAGTTTGTTTTTGAAAAGATAACTAAGTATGATTTGAAAACTTAGTAAAGTATTGTAAGGAATTTAATTATGAATTTTGGAAAGTTAATAAATTCTGTAACTTTTCTTACTTATAATTTCGAGGACGAAATTCTTTTAAGGGGGAAAGATTGTAACGACCCAGAATTTTTATAAGTTAAAATTGAATATTTAATTAATTTTAAATATTTATAAGTGAATTTTTAAGTCAAATAAATTTTTATTTGAATTTTTGGATTTAATTGGATTATTTAATCGATAATTTAATACGTTAAATTATGGAAATAATTGAAAATTTAGTTAAAGATGATTGAAAATAATTTGTAAAATTTTATTTAATCATACTGGAGTTATAGAAATATTTTAGAACTTTTAAAATCGAATTAGAAGTAAATTTGTGAAAATTGAATATTTTAATATTTAATAATTGACTGTAAAATAGCCAATTTTTGAACAGTCTCAGAATTGAACGAAACCAGTTTCATTGGATCCGTAATAGTTAGTTATTACCGGATTTCAAATTTCGTGTCAATCGGAGTTATCGTTTGATCGTGGCAGCTCGAAACGCATCGAATCGTTTTTAATTTAAATTTGGCGAGTCAAAATAGCCATTTTTCAAAAAGTCTCGGAATTCGACGAAACCAGTTTCATCGGATCCGTAATGTGATATTATTGTAAGGTTTCAAATTTCAAGTCGTTTGGATTTACCGTTTGTCCGGTACAAATTAAAACGCCTAGAAATCGACTTAAATCGGTTTAATTTAAATTGAGCGTTTATAGCCATAACTCGCACATACTTCCGAATTAGCTTTCGAAACCTGTTCCATTGTGTCCGGAACGCGGGATAAACCCTAGGTACGCTGGTTACGGCGTCTAAATCGGAGTTCGGAATTTCCGGGATGAATAGTGTCGCTCGTTCCTTATAAATAGCCCCTACCTTTCATAAATTGATAAAACCCTAACCCTAAAGTAGTAGCCGGCCCTAGAATTGGATGGCCAGAAACACACCAAACTTCTCCTTCAATTTTCTACAAATCCACTAATTAATTCGAGATAGTTTCAACTAAGAAATTGAAGAGTGTAGTGAGAGCTTCATATCCAACGGCTATGATTGGATATGGTTGCATAGATCATCGGCAAATCCAACATGAACGTGCTACGTTCGCACGCGTTTTGAGGGGGCTGGGGACCACCGAGCTGTAGGCAGCTTTGGGCGTGGGTGGAGCTAGGGGAGGCGTGCAAGATGGAGTGTCCTGATCGTTGTCAGAGTCGATGATGGTGGTGTGGCATGTAAAACCTAAATCACGGCTATGGGTTCTCACGCATTTTGTTCACCTGGAGAAGAGCATCGCGCGCGTGTGGCCTGGGTAGGGAGAGAGGATGGACGGTCATGATGCGATGGTGTTGGATCTAAGGGCTTATGTGGGTTTAGATTTCTAATTTATGTTGAATTTATATTTAAAATACGAGCAAACTTGTAAAATTCGTATCTTTTTCATACGAGGTCAAAAAAATGCAAATCCAGTTGCGTTGGAATCGTATGGACGAGCACTACGCGATGGAGTTGGTTTGGAGTCGTTTGGAGTTAGTGAGAATTTCGGGTAAAATTAAACGCGCGTTTAATTTTATTCGAAATAAAAGCTTAAACGGAAATTAAAACCAAGGTGAGAACTTCTCACTCAATCGAATAGATTTCGATTTTATTTTAAATAGTTAGATTTAAAATATTTGAATGCATGTTTGAATGATGACTGTAAATTATTGATTGTTAAAATAGACATTATGCGCCGTTAGTAAGCGGATGTTATTTAATATAAACATATACCGCGAATATTTCATAAACAGTGAAATTGGTATTATATATAATATCAATATATATATATATTGGCATATGTATATATTGCAGTTGTTGATTTTCCGCATTTTTGTTTAGCGGATGAGACCCTATTGCGCCGTTATTAAGCGGATAATATTTAATAAGAACATGTACCGCGATAATTTCGTACTGGAGCGAAATTGGTATTGTGCTAATGTTTGTGATGCAGGAAACGGGTTGGAGGGATCCAACTGGATTCCTCAACAGTATTTATTTTATTTCAGATATTTTGATATTTGATGGATTATCATATCGATATATGATATCGTTGTTAGTCGTGATTGACTATTTGGTGTGTAGCATCATTGGACCCAGATTTTGGGATTTTAAAATGATTTTAAAAGTGATTTTGAAAATATACTATATTTTTGGAATTGATCCATTATAAATAAATAAACGTTATAATTTTTTAAGTTATAAAAATTACGGTTTTTGTGAAATATAGTTAAAAAGCTGATTTTTAGAAATACGATTAAAAGTCGATTTTTGAGAAATATGAACTAATGATTTTATAAAATAATTTAGATTGGATTTTTGAATATATGATAAAAGTTTAAATATAGGATTTATAAAATTTGATTATTTTATAAATCGAAATGATGAAATTATAAAGGAAATTAAAAGATGTTTTAAAGAATAATATTAATTGATTTATATTAAGAGATTTATAAACGGATATTTATAAATCGAAATATTGACATTTTAAAACGAGTCTTTATAAGTGTTTGAATGAAGTGAAAATGAAATTCATTAATGAATGAAATTTATAGAATTATGTAACGGTGAAGTTATAAATGGAATTTTATAAACAATAGGTTTATAAAATTTGTAAAGTTCAAAGGAACGATTTTTTGCAAATAAATAAATTATAAGTGTTTGGCTTATAATTTGGACCTTTGGTTTATAATTAAGATTATAAATCGAATAGGTAAATAAAGAAGATTTATAAAGGAAGTTGTTATGAAACAAATGGAAATGGAATTTATAAACATTGTTTTATAAATTCGCAAACGACTTATTTTGATAAGTTAATTGTTATAACTTATAAATGGAGTTATAGTCACGTTTTAGACTGTGAATAATCCTTTAAGTTAAAAAGTATAAAAAGGGATGAAATTTGTTAACGAAGTTTATTCACGTTTTTGAATAGTGAATAACACGTTAAAGAAAATGTTTTAGAATATGATATTTTAAACAGAATTTAAAACGATCTAACGATGTTTTAAAGGTGTTGAGATTCGAAACCATAGATTTCAACATTTATTGTTGAAATAGACGTTTTCGAGAAATAAAGGAAATGTGGACTATAACACTGTTGTTATAGTAAATGATTTCCGAAAGGAAATGTTTAGTATAGTATTGGGATTTATATATCTATTTAATTTCGAATCCCTATACTAGTGATTTTGGGTTGTCGTAACGATGTTTTATGCAACATTCGTTTTGGCCCAAATAAATATGTTTAAGAGAATGATTTTCTTAAAGAATGAAATATATACTTAATTCGATTTAAGTATATTGAATATTTTCTAAGTGTTGAAAATAAATGATTGTGAATTACTTATTTAATAAGTATGGAAATGTTTTCCAATATGAAGTGAATAATTAGAAATTATCTTTTTGGAGGATAAATTGAAAGGAATTATTGAAATCGTATATGCACGAATATTTTGAAATATAAATTCATTACGGAATTTATATGTGAAAAGTGAAATTGGTTAAAAATAAATATTGATTTATTTTTGAAGTGTTGAAACTATATATCTAGTGAAGATATTTTGGAAAATAAAAAAATTTGGAAAATTATTTGGAAACTGGTGATGTGTGCATATCCATTGATAGTTCAATAACCGACTATCAATATTTCCCTTTGAATGGGTATTTGATGTGAATTGATTGAATTTGAATGCACACTTATTTTTGAATAAGCGCTCACTATTCGGGTTAACCGGGAAAGGACCATGGGGTCGTATAACCCATTCCGAATATGTGATACGACGTGAATTGCATTTGAAGATCGGTGTTGAAGACCAGTATTTGCGAGAGCGATAGGATGACCTATCGATTGTCTCTGCACTGGGTCGCTCCTGGTATAGAGATTCCATAAGTGATGGGAAATCCGATCAGGATTGTGAATATCCGGATTGCAAGGACTTCTTTGTAAGTGCCTTCGGTTCTGTTCGAGCCCGGAACAGACTTGTATGGATTGTATGTCTGACATTACAATTTGAGATATAAAGCCGATTTCTTTCAAATATATTTCTGTTGGTGGCGGAGAATTTATTCTTTGCTTAACACCCTTCTTTGAGACGTATGTGCTCAAAGGTTATATAGTTGAAGTTATCAGCGATATATTCCCAGTTTGGTAATGTGACATGCTGAGTGATGCTGAAATGATCATTGTGTTGATTATTTGTGATAGGATCATTTATTTGATCGTCTATCCTTGTGATCATTGTGTTGATCATTTGTTGACCCAAAGCATGGCTTTTGTATAAAGTATGTTTTTGTGGACGTGAATTCGTCGAGCCTCACACCCCGTGAATGGTCAAAACAGGAAAGAAGCAGCAAGGTTATGAGGGGTAGCACCCTTTAGGATGTGTCCATTTCCTTCTGGAAAAGGGTGGTATCATGGTATGGAGCCCAGATACTTACTCGTGTTGAAAACACTTTATGATTGTGTGAATTGATTACGAGCGCTCGGTGAAAAGGTCCCAAAGGACCGGGGGATGGCATATTCGGTCAGTTGTTGCTCAGTTAGGAGTAACCCGGCCTTGTGTTGGTTGAGATCCGGTTTGGTTCTCGGGGATGTCCATCCAGAGGCATTCTCAGTGGCAATGGGAAGTTCCTTGGCCTGATCATTCGTTGGAAATCCAAAGAAACAATACGAGACTTGTACGGTATTAGTTGTAGAACCTGCCATTCACTTATGGTGGTCACCACTGTTTGGATGGTAGCTATAGTAGGCATACGATAATGGTCGTATGTTGGCTAAGATTTATATTCTACTTTCGAAATGAATTTGTTATACACTATGCACTAATAATAATATCAAATGTTATTTTAAATGCGTATCAAGCATCTTTGGCTATCATAAGGAGAAATCTCCTCCGATTCTGCGTTTGCATTGTGTGTGTGTGCGGGAGGCCTTATGGTAGTCTCATTTTTAAAAGCATTGCGAATTGATTTAAAATATTCCTCTATTTTGATTTTAAAGTAAATAAACTGTTTTGAGTTCTCACACCAGTCACATGACTGACTTGGAGTTTATTGTTTTCCTTCCTAAACTCTGGGTGCCCACCAATTTCCACACGGGCAGTTAAGAGTTAGGTTTATCAGGATATTCTGGATATTCTGGAGTTGCTGGAGGCAAGCTGGATGGCATGGCGTATTATTTATATAGTATTTCTTTTCCGCTGCACTGTTTGTTGTAGTATGTTGTTGTTGTACACTCTGATGATATGATGTAATGAAATATGATGAAATGTAATAACTGTAGTTCTTTGTTTAAAGATTATTCATTTATTATTATATGTTGTTCCGCTGCGATTTGTGAGATTCTGATGCTGTTCTGTTGTTTTTCTGTTCCGTCCTATTTTCTTCTGTGTTCCATTTCCTTTCTCTTCTCATTTCTTTCTATTTTAAAAATTCTCTGTTTTCTAAAAAAAATCGTCTATCTTCTTTCCTCTCTATCTTCTACCTTTTTCTCTCTTCTTTCTTTTCTTTTCTTTTTTTAAAACCCATAACATTCCGGGTTTTCGGCCTTTGATTTCTCGGCAGTCGATAAAGTGAGTGTCGATGTTGAATTTTCGAAAGTCGAAAATTTTCGGGACGTTACATTTGGTATCAGAGCTGATGGTTAAGCGACAACCATGGTTCTGTAGGGTATTACTCGTTAGAGATAGAGTCAGCAGTACTCTAGAATGAGTTTGAGTGTAATAATAGCTATGAGTGCGTATTTGTTAGTGAATATAAAATTGTTTTATATTGTGATGATTGGTTTATTGAGTGGCATATGAACTTTCGTCAGCACAGCCTCGAAACTGAGCCGAAGGGGTTTCTAAACACTTGAATAGAACAATTCGACACGATATTGATTTTAAATTGGGTAAATGAAATAATTTTGCCTTGATTATATTTTATATATAAAGAAATAATTTTTCAAAATTATTAAATTGTATGTAAGTTGATTGTTAGGTTGTTTGAATAATCTAAATGAAAGAATAATTGTATAAGCAAATGAATTATAAGAATTGAAATTATAATTAAAGTGATTTACAATTGTGAAATAAACTTATATATATAAGAAGTGAAACTATATAAAATATGAGTTGTAAATAAAGTGATGTTTAAATGAAGTATAACTTAAGTGATATTGAATGGAGTTGATATTGGTATCGAAGTAAATAATCAAGTGGATTAAAAGAATATGAACTTGAGTTATATAAATGAAATTCAACTTATGTAACTGAATTGAATTAATGGATTGAATGTTAATCGATTAAATGTAAATTTAATTGATATGGAAAAAATGAATGAAGTATTAATTCATTAAAAGGGCTAGTTGAATAAATTGGAATAGAAGTCAATTTAATGTTAAACCAAAATGAATGTAAGTGTTGATTCATTTAAAATCTAATTTTATTAGAAGTTGAATGGTTGAATAAAAATCAATTTAATTAAACAAATTGAAAGTGATAGTGTTAAACCAAATTGAATGAATATAAGTAAAGGAATTTGGTTGAAATTAATAAACATTGATTGTTATATGATTGTTAGATGATTGTATATAATTCATTAAGAGTTAATGAAATTGAATTAGTGAAATTTAAAGCTATGTAATTGAATTCAAATTAGAAGTGAATAAATTTGAATAGAATTGAATGTGAATTGGATTTAATTAGTGAATGCAAACTAATTAAAATTGAGAATGAATGTGATAAAATCCAATGTAAATAAATCAAATATGATTTAAAGTGAAAACCCAAATTCATTGAATATGAATGAGAATATAAATGAATATTGATTGGTTATGGATGTAATTGGTTGATGGTTGAATATATATTGCTTTAGTTGCATTTGCTATGTGACATGTATAGTTATGTTGCTATATGTTGTATATTGAGATTATTTGCATATGTGCATGGTTCTCATGTTGTTTGTTGAGTTTAGTAGGTGCGGATCGCGTTTGCTTCGCATTTGGAGTTCGCTTTAGCGCTATATTAGCCGTATATGTTTGCTAATAAAATATAAGGTACATATCTCGGATTAAATATCGCACTTTTACACTTTTTTTCCCTTCGGGATGCCTCATTACTTGATGAGATGTATATTTGTGATATATATACTGTCATTTTTTTTTCGGATCGAGCCGCGCAAAGGAGACATGGCGAATTTTTCCGAAAATTTAAGGCGTTAGAAAAAAATTTGAGAAAATTTGGAAAATTTTGAAAACTTTAACTTTGATTTTGGAATTGAAAGTTAAATAGTATAGTTTGTTTTTGAAAAGATAACTAAGTATGATTTGAAAACTTAGTAAAGTATTGTAAGGAATTTAATTATGAATTTTGGAAAGTTAATAAATTCTGTAACTTTTCTTACTTATAATTTCGAGGACGAAATTCTTTTAAGGGGGAAAGATTGTAACGACCCAGAATTTTTATAAGTTAAAATTGAATATTTAATTAATTTTAAATATTTATAAGTGAATTTTTAAGTCAAATAAATTTTTATTTGAATTTTTGGATTTAATTGGATTATTTAATCGATAATTTAATACGTTAAATTATGGAAATAATTGAAAATTTAGTTAAAGATGATTGAAAATAATTTGTAAAATTTTATTTAATCATACTGGAGTTATAGAAATATTTTAGAACTTTTAAAATCGAATTAGAAGTAAATTTGTGAAAATTGAATATTTTAATATTTAATAATTGACTGTAAAATAGCCAATTTTTGAACAGTCTCAGAATTGAACGAAACCAGTTTCATTGGATCCGTAATAGTTAGTTATTACCGGATTTCAAATTTCGTGTCAATCGGAGTTATCGTTTGATCGTGGCAGCTCGAAACGCATCGAATCGTTTTTAATTTAAATTTGGCGAGTCAAAATAGCCATTTTTCAAAAAGTCTCGGAATTCGACGAAACCAGTTTCATCGGATCCGTAATGTGATATTATTGTAAGGTTTCAAATTTCAAGTCGTTTGGATTTACCGTTTGTCCGGTACAAATTAAAACGCCTAGAAATCGACTTAAATCGGTTTAATTTAAATTGAGCGTTTATAGCCATAACTCGCACATACTTCCGAATTAGCTTTCGAAACCTGTTCCATTGTGTCCGGAACGCGGGATAAACCCTAGGTACGCTGGTTACGGCGTCTAAATCGGAGTTCGGAATTTCCGGGATGAATAGTGTCGCTCGTTCCTTATAAATAGCCCCTACCTTTCATAAATTGATAAAACCCTAACCCTAAAGTAGTAGCCGGCCCTAGAATTGGATGGCCAGAAACACACCAAACTTCTCCTTCAATTTTCTACAAATCCACTAATTAATTCGAGATAGTTTCAACTAAGAAATTGAAGAGTGTAGTGAGAGCTTCATATCCAACGGCTATGATTGGATATGGTTGCATAGATCATCGGCAAATCCAACATGAACGTGCTACGTTCGCACGCGTTTTGAGGGGGCTGGGGACCACCGAGCTGTAGGCAGCTTTGGGCGTGGGTGGAGCTAGGGGAGGCGTGCAAGATGGAGTGTCCTGATCGTTGTCAGAGTCGATGATGGTGGTGTGGCATGTAAAACCTAAATCACGGCTATGGGTTCTCACGCATTTTGTTCACCTGGAGAAGAGCATCGCGCGCGTGTGGCCTGGGTAGGGAGAGAGGATGGACGGTCATGATGCGATGGTGTTGGATCTAAGGGCTTATGTGGGTTTAGATTTCTAATTTATGTTGAATTTATATTTAAAATACGAGCAAACTTGTAAAATTCGTATCTTTTTCATACGAGGTCGAAAAAATGCAAATCCAGTTGCGTTGGAATCGTATGGACGAGCACTACGCGATGGAGTTGGTTTGGAGTCGTTTGGAGTTAGTGAGAATTTCGGGTAAAATTAAACGCGCGTTTAATTTTATTCGAAATAAAAGCTTAAACGGAAATTAAAACCAAGGTGAGAACTTCTCACTCAATCGAATAGATTTCGATTTTATTTTAAATAGTTAGATTTAAAATATTTGAATGCATGTTTGAATGATGACTGTAAATTATTGATTGTTAAAATAGACATTATGCGCCGTTAGTAAGCGGATGTTATTTAATATAAACATATACCGCGAATATTTCATAAACAGTGAAATTGGTATTATATATAATATCAATATATATATATATTGGCATATGTATATATTGCAGTTGTTGATTTCCCGCATTTTTGTTTAGCGGATGAGACCCTATTGCGCCGTTATTAAGCGGATAATATTTAATAAGAACATGTACCGCGATAATTTCGTACTGGAGCGAAATTGGTATTGTGCTAATGTTTGTGATGCAGGAAACAGGTTGGAGGGATCCAACTGGATTCCTCAACAGTATTTATTTTATTTCAGATATTTTGATATTTGATGGATTATCATATCGATATATGATATCGTTGTTAGTCGTGATTGACTATTTGGTGTGTAGCATCATTGGACCCAGATTTTGGGATTTTAAAATGATTTTAAAAGTGATTTTGAAAATATACTATATTTTTGGAATTGATCCATTATAAATAAATAAACGTTATAATTTTTTAAGTTATAAAAATTACGGTTTTTGTGAAATATAGTTAAAAGGCTGATTTTTAGAAATACGATTAAAAGTCGATTTTTGAGAAATATGAACTAATGATTTTATAAAATAATTTAGATTGGATTTTTGAATATATGATAAAAGTTTAAATATAGGATTTATAAAATTTGATTATTTTATAAATCGAAATGATGAAATTATAAAGGAAATTAAAAGATGTTTTAAAGAATAATATTAATTGATTTATATTAAGAGATTTATAAACGGATATTTATAAATCGAAATATTGACATTTTAAAACGAGTCTTTATAAGTGTTTGAATGAAGTGAAAATGAAATTCATTAATGAATGAAATTTATAGAATTATGTAACGGTGAAGTTATAAATGGAATTTTATAAACAATAGGTTTATAAAATTTGTAAAGTTCAAAGGAACGATTTTTTGCAAATAAATAAATTATAAGTGTTTGGCTTATAATTTGGACCTTTGGTTTATAATTAAGATTATAAATCGAATAGGTAAATAAAGAAGATTTATAAAGGAAGTTGTTATGAAACAAATGGAAATGGAATTTATAAACATTGTTTTATAAATTCGCAAACGACTTATTTTGATAAGTTAATTGTTATAACTTATAAATGGAGTTATAGTCACGTTTTAGACTGTGAATAATCCTTTAAGTTAAAAAGTATAAAAAGGGATGAAATTTGTTAACGAAGTTTATTCACGTTTTTGAATAGTGAATAACACGTTAAAGAAAATGTTTTAGAATATGATATTTTAAACAGAATTTAAAACGATCTAACGATGTTTTAAAGGTGTTGAGATTCGAAACCATAGATTTCAACATTTATTGTTGAAATAGACGTTTTCGAGAAATAAAGGAAATGTGGACTATAACACTGTTGTTATAGTAAATGATTTCCGAAAGGAAATGTTTAGTATAGTATTGGGATTTATATATCTATTTAATTTCGAATCCCTATACTAGTGATTTTGGGTTGTCGTAACGATGTTTTATGCAACATTCGTTTTGGCCCAAATAAATATGTTTAAGAGAATGATTTTCTTAAAGAATGAAATATATACTTAATTCGATTTAAGTATATTGAATATTTTCTAAGTGTTGAAAATAAATGATTGTGAATTACTTATTTAATAAGTATGGAAATGTTTTCCAATATGAAGTGAATAATTAGAAATTATCTTTTTGGAGGATAAATTGAAAGGAATTATTGAAATCGTATATGCACGAATATTTTGAAATATAAATTCATTACAGAATTTATATGTGAAAAGTGAAATTGGTTAAAAATAAATATTGATTTATTTTTGAAGTGTTGAAACTATATATCTAGTGAAGATATTTTGGAAAATAAAAAAATTTGGAAAATTATTTGGAAACTGGTGATGTGTGCATATCCATTGATAGTTCAATAACCGACTATCAATATTTCCCTTTGAATGGGTATTTGATGTGAATTGATTGAATTTGAATGCACACTTATTTTTGAATAAGCGCTCACTATTCGGGTTAACCGGGAAAGGACCATGGGGTCGTATAACCCATTCCGAATATGTGATACGACGTGAATTGCATTTGAAGATCGGTGTTGAAGACCAGTATTTGCGAGAGCGATAGGATGACCTATCGATTGTCTCTGCACTGGGTCGCTCCTGGTATAGAGATTCCATAAGTGATGGGAAATCCGATCAGGATTGTGAATATCCGGATTGCAAGGACTTCTTTGTAAGTGCCTTCGGTTCTGTTCGAGCCCGGAACAGACTTGTATGGATTGTATGTCTGACATTACAATTTGAGATATAAAGCCGATTTCTTTCAAATATATTTCTGTTGGTGGCGGAGAATTTATTCTTTGCTTAACACCCTTCTTTGAGACGTATGTGCTCAAAGGTTATATAGTTGAAGTTATCAGCGATATATTCCCAGTTTGGTAATGTGACATGCTGAGTGATGCTGAAATGATCATTGTGTTGATTATTTGTGATAGGATCATTTATTTGATCGTCTATCCTTGTGATCATTGTGTTGATCATTTGTTGACCCAAAGCATGGCTTTTGTATAAAGTATGTTTTTGTGGACGTGAATTCGTCGAGCCTCACACCCCGTGAATGGTCAAAACAGGAAAGAAGCAGCAAGGTTATGAGGGGTAGCACCCTTTAGGATGTGTCCATTTCCTTCTGGAAAAGGGTGGTATCATGGTATGGAGCCCAGATACTTACTAGTGTTGAAAACACTTTATGATTGTGTGAATTGATTACGAGCGCTCGGTGAAAAGGTCCCAAAGGACCGGGGGATGGCATATTCGGTCAGTTGTTGCTCAGTTAGGAGTAACCCGGCCTTGTGTTGGTTGAGATCCGGTTTGGTTCTCGGGGATGTCCATCCAGAGGCATTCTCAGTGGCAATGGGAAGTTCCTTGGCCTGATCATTCGTTGGAAATCCAAAGAAACAATACGAGACTTGTACGGTATTAGTTGTAGAACCTGCCATTCACTTATGGTGGTCACCACTGTTTGGATGGTAGCTATAGTAGGCATACGATAATGGTCGTATGTTGGCTAAGATTTATATTCTACTTTCGAAATGAATTTGTTATACACTATGCACTAATAATAATATCAAATGTTATTTTAAATGCGTATCAAGCATCTTTGGCTATCATAAGGAGAAATCTCCTCCGATTCTGCGTTTGCATTGTGTGTGTGTGCGGGAGGCCTTATGGTAGTCTCATTTTTAAAAGCATTGCGAATTGATTTAAAATATTCCTCTATTTTGATTTTAAAGTAAATAAACTGTTTTGAGTTCTCACACCAGTCACATGACTGACTTGGAGTTTATTGTTTTCCTTCCTAAACTCTGGGTGCCCACCAATTTCCACACGGGCAGTTAAGAGTTAGGTTTATCAGGATATTCTGGATATTCTGGAGTTGCTGGAGGCAAGCTGGATGGCATGGCGTATTATTTATATAGTATTTCTTTTCCGCTGCACTGTTTGTTGTAGTATGTTGTTGTTGTACACTCTGATGATATGATGTAATGAAATATGATGAAATGTAATAACTGTAGTTCTTTGTTTAAAGATTATTCATTTATTATTATATGTTGTTCCGCTGCGATTTGTGAGATTCTGATGCTGTTCTGTTGTTTTTCTGTTCCGTCCTATTTTCTTCTGTGTTCCATTTCCTTTCTCTTCTCATTTCTTTCTATTTTAAAAATTCTCTGTTTTCTAAAAAAAATCGTCTATCTTCTTTCCTCTCTATCTTCTACCTTTTTCTCTCTTCTTTCTTTTCTTTTCTTTTTTTAAAACCCATAACATTCCGGGTTTTCGGCCTTTGATTTCTCGGCAGTCGATAAAGTGAGTGTCGATGTTGAATTTTCGAAAGTCGAAAATTTTCGGGACGTTACAAAATTGAACTTAATTATTAAGTAAAATATTATGGGAAATTTGCACTTGATTTTTATAAGTAAAGCATAGAGAGGTTAGATATATAATTGTAAAATGTACTTTATTAAAATCATAATTTATTGAGTAAATTTAAATGACTATTTAAAGGTGGAATATGATTTATTAGTTTAATTATCGGAGAAACTATAGTGAAGTTTAAAATTTAATTTACTCAAATCTGTGTAAAAGATATACCGCACTACGCAAGTGCTGGAGTAAATATAAATGAACTAAGACATAACCTGTGGGATGTATATTGGATTTTTATAAGAATTATAACATTACTTTTGAACTGTTTAAAATGAAGTATTTGATTTAAAAATGAACTATTTTGGAATTTATAACCACGGGTAATAATAACGTGGGTTGTTAAAGAGACCGGGATCGGATATGAGCATACTCTCGGTCGATACCGAAAACCACTTTGACAACCATGTATGCGGTGGAGATTCTAGAATGAAGTAGGATGTGGGTGACGTTTCCTTTGAGGTAAATACGTGGACCCGACTCCCGTGAGTTGGCATAAGTTGGCTAAAACAGGAGCGATTCTCAGATTAATGAGGTAGCATCTCTGATCGGACGCACTTCTTCGTATGCCATTCTATTACTTTTGTGATTGTTTTGGTGCGCCCCTTTGATTTAGGAGTGTTGTTCGAGGTGGGCGATAGTAGCAGCTATGCGTTACCACTGATCCGGATGTGTAATTGGTATATCTACCCTGGCATTGCCTAGTTGTGCCGTGTCACCTACCATAGCGAGCCTTGTACGAGTTTGCTTTTCTCCCGTAGCTCGTGTGGTATCCTCCGGTGGCTTCCCGATCAGGAGGGACTATGATATTGGATGGACTATTGGGACTATTGCGTGTTAAGGTGGAAAATGTAAAGCCTTAACACTATTTAAAAGTAAGTTTATTTTAATATAGACACTAGTATAATAGCGAAGTATTACTACATAGTAAATAGTTTAACGGATCCTTAGAGGATGGGCGGTCCCAAGCATCGTTTAAGTTACTTGTTTTATATATTACAGTACACTTGAATTTGTTTACACTGTATAAGTATGTATGTCCTGACTCGAGTGTTTATGTTTTATTTTACGCTCGGGTCAGCCCGAGTTAGAGTTCAGTCTTCATTTCGGAGCTAGGATTCTGTAGATCACTTTTCAAGCTGCTGGCAAACTTTCCTTTCAGCTCCTTATCTTAATTTTCAAGACTATTGGATATCGAGATTTTCTATTGTTGATTCAAACTATAGTTGGGTTTAAAGACCATGTAAAATTTTATTTGTTTTGAGACTTTTAATAGTGGCTTCATGAACCGCTAAGTTATATTTTAATTCCTCTGCGAGTATTCTGATTTCTGTGTGTGTGATTCTGTAATTTTTTGTTTACTGTATATTCTGAGATTTGCAAAATTTTATTTACAAAGTGGTATTTTGAGTAATTCAAGTTCGATATGTGTGTCTGCCATTGCACTTGGAGGGTGCACCATGATAGGGGGTTCTCGCTTCCTAGTTTGGTAGCGAACGGTTGACTCTTACTCCTACATGTCCCTGCGGGGGTTGGTGGTGCAGTCGAGAGGCTGGCCGTAAAGGCAGAACACAGGTACCAATGTATGCTACGGTGGGCGTTACCCCACTGGCACGGCCCATTACATTTGGTATCAAAGCTTTGGCTCTAGGAAAAACTTAGAATGTATGGTAAATTTGATTTATAGAATCACTTTCATTCGAGCTTGAATCTCTTCCTTTTCGAATTTTGGAACGTTCCCTGCGGTTCAAAAGTTCATTCGTGTCCCTCACTATTCATCTTCTTTCGATTCTAGAGTATCCTATAACTCCACTTTGGATGATCTTTATAGTGAATTGGCGGTCTCGCCATTATTCTAATAAAGGGGTGAAACTTCTTTACAATTAGCATTGATTCACCAGAGATTTATATTTATCCTCGGTCTAAATGCTAGTAACTTTGGTTATTCCAAACTTTTTCCCTTCAGATCGAATGGTAAATCTACATTCGATCTGACTCTTTAAGTCACGGCTGACCAGGTTAAGGTTGCCCGTGATTTATATAAACTTATCCAGTTCCTTATTCTGTTATTTAATCATCGGATCTTCTGATTCCAACTTATCTTTAAATCAAAATTCTCTTTTATTTGAGTTCATCAAATTTGAATCTCTACCCTTGTTTTGAAAAATTTATTCCTATATTTGGAAAAAAATCTAATATTATATATATAAGTATAATTTTTAGAATTTTATAATTAATTTAACTAGTTGTCAAAAGATAATAGTCTTTGATTTTATTTATGGTTTTGTAAACCATGGGCTTTGTCTCATATAAATAATTGAACTATAAACAATGGTTATAAATTAATTTGGAAACAGAAATGAATTTAAAACAAGAACTTGAGAATTCTATTCTGGATGGTTTCAAAACTCGAGTTTAAAGTTTTAAAAGGATATATTATTTAAAATATTTTCGAATAGAAATTTGTTTCCAAAGAATTTTAAAGGTTTAAAAATCAATGCTCTTCTCTTTGTCGCTAGGAAATAATTTCGGTGATGACTGCAACATCATCGACATTCATTTTCGAGTTTCGAAGTGAAGAGACCATTCTGCAGTCTGGCTACAGTGTTACCTTGAGAATTTAATTGATTTGAATCTCTAAATTAAGACTTGATTTCTAATATATAAATATATGATTTAAATTTGATTTGACATATTATATACATATATTTATTTATCTCTAAATGATTTGAAGGGAATCAGAAATTTAGTTCTTAAATTTTATCTTGAAGAATAATTTCAATTATAAAAAGAAAATCAAATTTTTGAATAAATGATTCAAACTTGAGACATTTAATTTGAAAGTTTTATTTGTATAATACTCAATTGCATTTCAATATAACTTACCTTGATTTTCAGAAGTTAACAATGTAATTGGATAATATACAATATAAAAAGATTTTATAAATAAAATTTGAGCGGTTATAATAAATGTTATACACTTAAATTCTAGTTATAAAAAGATTAACAAAGATAATGGAATAATTTACAATATAAAATGATGTTAAAGGAAGTAAGAATAAATTTAAGCAGTTGTAATAAGTGTAAACATATTTAACATAGATGATAAAATATATATTGAGAGAAATAAATTTAGTTATATATATATAAAAAGATATTAATTTATTGAACACATTTTTGAGTATAACAAACGATTTTCAAACTTATGATTTTAGAAATTTTCATTTTAAGATAATTAGAAGATGAAGTAATGAAATTTGAAATAGCAAAATTTAACTTGAGTGAAATTAAATAGATGAAATCAATTATTAATTTAAAATTGAATTTGTATGGTTTAGATTAATGATTCTAATTTAAGTTTCAATTTTGTTTTCTTTCAGGTTGTTTCTATTCCCCTACCTTCTTCCTTTTCGAGGACGAAAAGTTCTGAGTGGGGGAGAGTGTAACAGCCCGAAGTTTTAACAAGTATTTTTCACTTTTAATTATAAAACTTTGGAGGTCTATTATATAAAAATCTAAATTTTGAATTGATTAAAAGAATTGCCTAAATTTTTAAATAAATAACGAGATCTCTGAAATTTTGACGTGGTTAAGAATTAACTTTAATTGGAAATTTGGGTATTTTGTTGAAGATGGTAAATAACTTAATTTCTAACAAAATCATATTTTAATTAAGTAATAAGATTGCAAAAAAAAATTAGTGTATAAACAAATTGTTTAATTACGCGTTTAAAGTGCGCGTTATTGATGGAACATTTTTTAACGTATATTTACTACATAGGAGAACGCGTAAATTTAAAAGCATTACTTTTATTATGAAACTGGGCGTGTGTTTGATTTAATTAGTGCTTCGGTTTTTCATGCATCTAAATATATTACCTTGGATATAAATAATCAAATAAAATAAATCAGTAGACATGCATTTTTAACTGGGAAAGGAATAAATTTTCTTTCCGTTGACTCCACATATTTAACAAATAAAACCCATTTATTTTTCAATAACGTTCAAATCAAATATTCTTTTTCATTTCTTTACTCTGAGAATCAACACTTTTCTTTGTTCAATTTTATAAAACGTTCGCCAATTTTTCCATTTTTCTGTACCATTAAAACAACACAATAATTTTTACCTTAGCTATAAATGGATTATATACTTTTAAAAAAAAAAAATTATACTGTTACTTATATACATTTTAGTAATAGATTTCTTGGTAGATGGTAAATGAACAAAAAAAAACCCAATGTAAACAAATTCTATTTTTAGTTAAGTAATAACTTTTACAAATTACAGTGTATTAATAAACTGTTGAATTACGCGTTTAAAGGGCGCGTTAATTGATGGGATAAATAACGTATAAGAAAACATATGAAATTTAAATCCGTTATTTTCGTTTTATTTGGGCATAAAGTATTGCGTCTGTTGTACGCATTTTAAGTATATTTACTTTCCTTCTGATTTAATAGAAGCGCTACCCACAAATTTACAACCGTTCACATTCTAGTTTTAGTCTTTGTTCCTAAATCAATTGTCGTGCACGTTTAAAGGAGGAAATTCACCGTGCCTTGTCATTACTTCCACTTATTTAGAAATGTGTGTGTGTGTGTGTGTGTGTCTATATATATATATATATATAGACTCTTCCAAAGAGCTGTTAATTTCTTTTAAAACTGGATTGAAATCACCGAGGGTTTCCACTTTCCTTTACGTGAATAATTAACAATTATTAATTCATATACGTTTCAAATTAGTAAATATATTTATATTTTGTAAAAGATTTTAACCTTATCTGTTTACCATTTTGTTTCTTAGTTAGTAAGAAATAAATAAAATGTTAGATTGGATAGTAGATAGTGGATAAATAAGCTTTATAAAAGGCACATTTTAAATTTACGTTTATACTCGTTTTGTTTCATTGGGGGTGTAAATAGTACATATGTAATAAAATACTCTTTAAGCATACAGGTAACAATTGAATATAAATGTGCAAATATAAAATGTGGGAGTACGTTTGCTTAAATTTTTACGTATAGAGTGCGCATTCTTAATTAATAAATAAATCAATTATAGCCGTTCAATTTTAGTACCCTGAATTCCACGTATAAACGTTACACTTTCCATAACCTTCATTTGTTATAAAAGTTTGGTATAAAATCTTTATTTCAGAACCGTTCCAAAATCTTTGCAAATTTAATTCTTGCCGTTACTTTGCAAAAATCACTCAACCTATTTAATTATAAAACACGCAACCTTAATAATGCAATGAAATCATTTTTTCCTTTAAAAATTCAAATTCACGTATAACATTTTTCCATTCACGAATAACTTTCTACTTTCCCTTACGGTATAATTGACAATTATTACTACATGGATGTTTCAAAATATATGATTTATCTCTTACCAATTTCCTTCACCTCTATCAACGCATGATATCCTCTTTTATACTAAAATGTTCAAAACTCACGCAATCACTGCTATATAAAATTCGAACCCACACACTCTCTTTGACATATATAAGACTCGTACGCAATTCATTTTCATCCCATTGTTGGCCTTCTCTTCTTGCTTGCATGCGTGAGTTTTGAGTAGCATCGGGTAATGGTTACAACTTTATTTCCTTCTTTTGTTTTTTTCCCATTGTTCTGTTCAAACTGCTCCACCGCATGACAAACGCCTAACTTCCTTCCCCTCCTCTCCGATCTGGTCGTGCATTGCCGAGCATCTCTGATGCAGTTTTAGCCTAGCACTTGAATATTTATTTTATAGCCACCTGTATATTTTTATCCTTCTATAAGACAAATATTTCTTTACCATGTAATTTAAAAGGGTTTTTAAATTGTTTAAACTTTGTTAAGTTAAATTGTATTCATTTTACATCTCATTTTTGAAATGAAATTTTAAAGTAAATTCAAAAGTAAATTGTTTTCAAATGTTTTTGTTAATAACGATTAGGCATAACTAAGAAATGTTTTTATCTTAAAGTTAAATTAAGATTTAATGATTTGAAATTAATTAAATAAATGAGGTAATTAAGGAATAATTAGTTAATTTAATTATGATTAGGGATTAATAAATAATTTGATTAAGGGTTAATCAATTTGAAATTAAAAATCATTAATTAGATAATTAAAGATAATTAATTAATAACTAAATATTTATTAATTTAGCAATAAGTTATAATCAAGGTTAATTAATAATGTAATTAAGGATTAACTGCATACTGTTTGAGTATAGCGCACTTCAGTTTGAAGAAAAATATATAATATAAAAAGCATACGCCACCTTAGGTTAGCCCAGTCTAAAATTTTTAAGATAATTCCACTGCTTTGTTTATGCGAGTGTTCAGGGAAGAAGTATTTCCAGACTGTACGCGTTTTTTTTTGTTGGTCACATGTGTTTTAAAATTTAGAAACATTACGTATGAGGATATATGATATATGTAAGAATAGTATAAAGTTGTTTTGAGTTGGAAATTTTGATATTTTAATTGTTTCCTAACAGTGAAAATAATAATAATAATAATAATAATAATAATAAATAAATATTGCATGCGCCACCTTTATGTATCACTGTCGTGAATTGCATGTTGCCCACATAAGATTTGCCACCTTTTTATTAACACGTCATAATATTTTGTAAAAAAAAAGGATAAAAAAATAGAGTATAAATTTATTTTGTAAATTTGTTTTGGAAAAAAATAAATGGGCAGGCTAAGCTTTTGTTTTAATGGGTCAAGTCGTGCGGTGGAGTGGTCGAGCAATTTGAGTCAATTTTCATTTTTTTAGCTCGTTCCAAATTTTTTTATTTAAAAATTTTTTTTGTCTGTAATTGGAATTCACGTACTCATTTTTATTTATTTATCTTGTTTCAAGATCGAAATCAGTTTATCTCATCTTTCAATAATTGATCGTGCCTTCTGTACTCTTCTTTCGGGGTAGATATCGTTGTTTGAATAAATTCTGCAGCTTCGAGAAGGTGAGTATTCTCACCTGACAAACGTACTTATATATCTGTAAATTTAATAACAAGTGTAATTGTAAAATAATTATATTAAATTTATTTGTCTGTGATATAAACTTATGATGTTAAAACCCCATTATTAAATTGACACATATCAGTTATATTATCTACTGTTAAATGCATATTGTTATTTATTTATTTGTTGTTAAATGCATGCTGTTATTTATTTATTTAATTATTTACTTTTTACCACACTGCAAGTTCCCTGTAGAATAGAAATCGTTACGGGCTGAAATGATAGGCCTGAACAATATTTGTTTATTTTTATTTATTATTTAACATAGGATTGCGGGTTTGAAATGATAGAACCCGGTTTTTCTTTGTAAATTACGGATTGAAATGATATATTATACGTATCATTTGACCTAGGTTAGAAAATAGTATATAGACCCGTTGTTATATATATATATATATATATATATATTTCTGGAAATATTAAATATTTTGAAATAGGAAGCTATGACATTTTGTTTAAAATTGGAATAAAAATGTTCCTTATAGTATAGTGATATTATACAGTTAAGATGTAAGTAATTAAATGTTAAGAATTTTAAAGTATAAATTTAGTTTAAAAAAAAATTGATTTGAAAAATAAAAATGGAATTCTAGTTAAGAAATAAAATAGGATGTTTTGGTAAAATTTTAAATATAAGTAAATAAATAAAAGGGTTGAGTTGACTATGTATTAAATGGCTAAATAAGGTGAATACTAAAAATGGGATTTGGAATATAGCTTAAGAAATTGACTAGAAGTTTAGTTTACTTTGAAGTGGTAAAACTGAACTTAATTATTAAGTAAAATATTATGGGAAATTTGCACTTGATTTTTATAAATAAAACATAGAGAGGTTAGATATATAATTGTAAAATGTACTTTATAAAAATCATAATTTATTGAGTAAATTTAAATGACTATTTAAAGGTGGAATATGATTTATTGGTTTAATTATTGGAGAAGCTATAGGGAAGTTTAAAATTTAATTTACTCAAATCTGTGTAAAAGATATTACCGCACTGCGCAAGTGCTGGAGTAAATATATGAACTAAGACATAACCTGTGGGATGTGTAACAGTTACGGATTTTCGTTGCCGAAAAACCGAGATGTTATGGGTTTTAGAAAGAATTTAAGAAAAAGAAAGAAAGAAGAGAGAAGAGATAGGAAATAGAGAGGAAAGAAGATAGACGATTTTTAGAAAACAGAGAATTTTTAAATAGAAAAAGAGAATTTGAAAAATAGAAGATAGAAGAATTTTAAAAATAGAACGGACAGAAAGGAAACAACAGAACAACAACAGAATCTCACAATTCGCAGCGGAACAACATATAATAATAAATGAATAATCTTTAAACAAAGAACTATATCAGTTATTACATTACATCACATTTTATTACATCATATCATCACATCAGAGTGTACAACAACATACAACAACAAACAATGCAGCGGAAAAAGAAATACTATATAAACTAGTAATACGCCATGCCATCCAGCTTGCCTCCAGCAACTCCAGAATATCCTGATAAACCTAACTCTTGACTGCCCGTGTGGAAATTGGTGGGCACCCAGAGTTTAGGAAGGAAAACAATAAACTCCGAGTCAGTCATGTGACTGGTGTGAGAACTCAAAACAGTTTATTTAACTTTAAAATCAAATAGAGGAATATTTTTAATCAATTCGCAATGCTTTTAAAAAATGAGACTACCATAAGGCCTCCCGCACACACACACATGCAAACGCAGAATCGGAGGAGATTTCTCCTTATGATAGTCAAAGATGCTTGATACGCATTTAAAAGACATTTAATATTATTATTAGTGTATAGTGTAGGAAAAATTCATTTCGAAAGTAGAATATAAATCTTAGCCAACATAGACATTTCGAACTATGCCTACTATAGCTACCATCCAAACAGTGGTAACCACCATAAGTGAATAGCAGGTTCTACAACTAATACTGTACAAGTTTCGTATTGGGAATTGGATTTCCAACAAATGGTCAGGCCAAGGAACTTCCCATTGCCACATGAGAATGCCTCTGGATGGACATCCCCGAGAACCAAACCGGATCTCTACCAACACAAGGCCGGGTTACCCCTAACTGGATAACAACTGACCGAATATGCCATCCCCCGGTCCTTTGGGACCTTTATCCGAGAGCGCTCTCTAATCAATTCACACAATCATAACAAAGTGTTTTCAACATGAGTAAGTATCTGGGCTCCATACCATGATACCACCCTTTTCCAGAAGGAAATGCACATATCCTAAAGGGCGCTACCCCTCATAACCTTGCCGCATCTTTCCTGTTTTGACCATTTCCGGGATGTGAGGCTCGACGAATTCACGTCCACAAAAACATACTTTATACAAAAGCCATGCTTTGGGTCAACAAATGATCAACACAATGATCACTAAGATAGACGATCAAATAAATGATCCTATCACAATAATCAACACAATGATCATTTCAGCATCACTCAGCATGTCACATTACCAAACTGGGAATATATCGCTGATAACTTCAACTATATAACCTTTGAGCACATACGTCTCAAAGAAGGGTGTTAAGCAAAGAATAAATTCTCCGCCACCAACAGAAATATATTTGAAAGAAATCGGCTTTATATCTCAACTTGTAATGTCAGGCATACAATCCATACAAGTCTGTTCCGGGCTCGAACAGAACCGAAGGCACTTACAAAGAAGTCCTTGCAATCCGGATATTCACAATCCTGATCGAATTTCCCATCACTTAGGGAGTCTCTATACCGTTGCAACTCAGTGCAGAGACAATCGATAGGTCATCCTATCGCTTTCGCAAATACCGGGTCTTCAACACCGATCTTCAAATGTGATTCACAACGACGTATCACATATTCGGAATGGGTTATACGACCCCATGGTCCTTTCCCGGTTAACCCGAATAGTGAGCGCTTATTCAAAAATAAGTGTGCATTCAAATTCAATCAATTCACATCAAATACCCATTCAAAGGGAAATATTGATAGTCGGCTATTGAACTATCACTGGATATGCACACATCACCAGATTCCAAATAATTTTCCAAATTATTTATTTTCCAAAATATCTTTACAAGATATATTATTTCAACACTTCAAAAATAAATCAATATTTATTTTTAACCAATTTCACTTTTCACATATAAATTCCATAATGAATTTATATTTCAAAATATTCGTGCACATACGATTTCAATTATTCATTTTCAATTTATCTTCAGAAAAATAAATTCTCAAAATATTCACTTTATATCGGAAAACAATTCCATACTTATTTATTTATAAGTAATTCACAAATCTCTTTTATTTTCAACACTTAGAAAATATTCAATATACTTAAATCGAATTAAGTATATATTTCATTATATTAAGAAAATCCTTTCTTAAACATATCTACTTGGGCCAAAACGAATGTTACGTAAAACATCGTTACGACAACCCAAAATCACTAGTATAGGGATTCGAAATTAAAATAGATACATAAATCCCAATACTATTCAAAACATTTCCTTTCGGAAATCATTTACTATAACAACAGTGTTATAGTCCACTATTTCCTTTTTATTTCTCGAAAACATCTATTTCAACAATCAATGTTGAAATCTATGGTTTCGAATCTCAACACATTTTAAAACATCGTTAGATCGTTTTAATTCTATTTAAAACATCATATCTAAAACAATTTCTTTGACGTATTATTCACTATTCAAAAACGTGAATATACTATGTTCACAAATTCCATTATTTCTATTCTTTTTAACTTAAAGGATTATTCACTGTTTACAACGTGAATATAACTCCATTAATAGGTTATAACAATTAACTTATCAAAATAAGTCGTTTGCGGATTTATAAAACAACGTTTATAAATTCCGTTTCTATTTATTTATAAAAACTTCTTTTTTATAAATTCCTTTATTAACCTATTTGATTTCATATCTCAATTATAAACTAAAAGTTCATATTATAAGTCAATTGCTTATAAAACGATTATTTTACAAAATCGTTCTTTTAAAGACTTTCCAAACCATAAATCTTATAACTTATAAGATTTATTTATTTAACAAAATTTATTCTTTCGATAACTTTATAAATTTTATAAACCTATTGCTTATGAAATTTCATTTATAACTTCACAGTTTATAATTTCATAAATTTCATTCATTTAGGAAATTCATTTTCACTACATTCAAACACTTATAAAAACTCGTTTTATAATGTCCATAATTCAATTTATAAATATCCATTTATAAATCTCTTAATATAAATTAATTTATATTATTCTTTTAAAACGTCTTTAAATTCCTTTATAATTTCACCATTTTGATTTATAAAATAATCAAATTTTATAAATCCTATATTTAAACTTTTGATAATAAATTCAAAAATCCAGTTTAAACTATTTTATAAAGTCATTAATTCCTATTTCTCAAAAATCAGCTTTTAACCGTATTTCTCAAAAATTATAATTTTTATAACTTTAAGAATTATAACGTTCATTTATTTAAAATGGATCAATTCCAAAAATATAGTATATTTTCAAAATCACTTTTAAAATCATTTTAAAATCCCAAAATCTGGGTCCAATGATGCTACACACCAAATAGTCAATCACGACAACAACGATATCATATATCGATATGATAATCCATCAAATATCAAAATATCTGAAATCAAATAAAAACTGTTGAGGAATCCAGTTGGATCCCTCCAACCTGTTTTCCTGCATCCACAAACATTAGCACAATACCAATTTCGCTCCAGTACGAAATTATCGCGGTATATGTTCTTAATAAATATTATCCGCTTAATAACGGCGTAATAGGGTCTCATCCGCAAAAAATGCGGGAAATCAATAACTCCAATATATACATATGCCAATATATATATATTGATATTATATATAATACCAATTTCACTGTTTATGAAATATTCGCGGTATATGTTTTTACTAAATAACATCCGCTTACTAACGGCGTATAATGTCTATTTTAACAATCAATAATTTACAGTCATCATTCAAACATGCATTCAAATATTTTAAATCTAACTATTTAAAATAAAATCGAAATCTATTCGATTGAGTGAGAAGTTCTCACCTTGGTTTTAAATTCCGTTTTAGCGATTTATTTCGAATAAAATTAAACGCACGTTTAATTTTACCCGAAATTCTCACTAACTCCAAACGACTCCAAACCAACTCCATCGCGTAGTGCTCGTCCATACGATTCCAACGCAACTGAGTTTGCATTTTTTCGACCTCGTATGAAAAAGTTATGAATTTTTAAAGTTCGTACACGATTTTTATAACTAAATTCAACATAAACTTTATTATTTTTATACCCAAACTAGCATAGGCCGTAGGATTTCACTGCAAAGCCATCACAGCCCTTGAACGCAACCCCCCCTTCTTCCTCTTTCACGTTGCAAGCTACAGGTCATTCACGCAAGCTTTGAACCCATTTATCAAGACTAGGGTTTGATCTTGCTCCTCCATTTCTCAACGATACTTCATCAAACCACATGCATTTTGAAGCTCCTCTCCTCCTTCATGTTCGCCCCCAACCATGGCAAGCTCGGCCTGCACATGTGCTTCGAAACGCGTGCGTGAGTCATGACAGTCGGCCCCATCTAGCTTCCCCTACGCAACTCCAAACTCGATCATCACCGTATGAAATTAAAGCTCTCTCCATGCTCTTCAATCTTCGTGTTGAACACCTCTTCTAATTCTTTGTAGATTGGGAGAGATTGAGGGAGGAAGGAAATTGAATTCTGGCCCTTCATTCAAAAGTGGCGGCTGTAGTTATGGGCTAGGGTTTTGTTTTTATTTTTTTATTTTTTTTTATTTGTGTGTGTGGTGTATTTATAGAAAAAGCTAGCGTAAACACTATTCATCCCGGGAATTCCGAACTCCGATTTAGGCGCCGTAACCAGCGTACCTAGGGTTTACCCTGCGTTCCGGACACAATGGAACAGGTTTCGGAAGCTAATTCGGAAGTATGTGCGAGTTATGGCTGAAAACGTTCAATTTAAATTAAACCGATTTAACTCGATTTCTAGGCGTTTTAATTTGTACCGGACAAACGGTAAATCCGATTGACTTGAAATTTGAAACCTTACAATAATATCACATTACGGATCCGATGAAACTGGTTTCGTCGAAATCCGAGACTTTTTGAAAAATGGCTATTTTGACTCGCCAAATTTAAATTAAAAATAATTCGATGCGTTTCGAGCTGCCACGATCAAACGATAGCTCCGATTGACACGAAAATTGAAATCCGGTAATAACTAACTATTACGGATCCAATGAAACTGGTTTCGTTCAATTCTGAGACTGTTCAAAAATTGACTATTTTACAGTCGATTATTAAATATTAAAATATTCAATTTTCACAAATTAACTTTTAATTCGATTTTAAAAGTTCTAAAATATCGTTCTAACTTCAACATGATAAAATAAAATTTTACAAATTATTTTCTATCATTTTTAACTCAATTTTTAATTATTTCCATAATTTAACGTATTAAATTATCGATTTAATTATCCAATTAAATCCAATAATTCAAATAAAAATTTATTTGACTTATAAATTCACTTATTAATATTTAAAATTAATTAAATATTCAAATTTAAATTTATAAAAATTCTGGGTCGTTACAATCTTTCCCCCTTAAAATAATTTCGTCCTCGAAATTTCAAGTAAGAAAAGTTACAGAATTTATTAATTTTCCCAAAATTTATAATTAAACTTCTTACAATACTTTACTAAGTTTTAAATCATACTTAGTTATCTTTTTCAAAAACAACTACTATTGTTTAACTTTCAATTCCAAAATAAAGTTTATAGTTTTCAAAATTTTCCAATTTTTCTCAAAATTTTTCTAACGCCTTAAATTTTCGGAAAAATTCGCCATAGTCTCCTTTGTGCGGCTCGATCCGAAAAAAAAAATGACAGTATATATATCACAAATATACATCTCATCAAGTAATGAGGCATCCCGAAGGGAAAAAAGTATAAAAGTGCGATATTTAATCCGAGATATGTACCTTATATTTTATTAGCAAGCAAATACGGCTAATATAGCGCAAAAGCGAGCTCCAAATGCGAAGCAAACGCGATCCGTACCTACTAAACTCAACAAACAACATGAGAACCATGCATATAAACCATAGTATCAATATACAACATATAGCAACATAATAACTATATATGTCACATAGCAAATGCAACTAAACAACAAATGCAAACATCAACCATCTATTAAATCTATATTCATTCATATTCTCATTAATATTAAATGAAATGGTTTTCAATTTAATCACATTTGATTCATTTACATTGGATGTTCTTACTAACATTCATTCTCAATTTTAATTAGTTTGCATTCACTAATTAAATCTAATTCACATTCAATTCTATTCAAATTTATTTACTTCTAATTTGAATTCAATTTCATAGCTTTCAATTTCATTAACTCTTAATGAATTATATACAATCAACCTACAATCATATAACAACCAAAGTATATTAATTTCAACCAAATTCCTTTGCTTATATTCATTCATTTTTTTATTCAACTTCTAATAACATTAGATTTTAATGAATCAACACTTATATTCATTATTTTATTTAATCTAATTTACATTTAATTGATTATCATTCAATCCATTCATTCAATTCAATTTCTAAAGTTGAATTTCGTTACATAACTTAAGTTCCCACTTGTAAATAAATTCAGATTCCAATTCTAAAGTAAATTTTCATTTAACTTTAAATTCATTTTTATTTACAACTCATATTCATATAATTTCACTTTTATATATATAAGTTTATTTCACAATTGTAAACACTTTAATTAAAATTTCAATGCTTATAATTCTTTTACTTATACAATTATTCTTTTATTTAGATTATTCAAACAACCTAACAATCAACTTACATACACTTTAATAATTCTGAAAAATTATTCCTTCATATATAAAATATACTTAAGGTAAAATCATTTCATTTACCCAATTTAAAATAAATATCGTGCCGAATTGTTCTATTCAAGTGTTTAGAAACCCCTTCGGCTCAGTTTCGAGGCTGTGTTGACGAAAGTTCATATGCCACTCAATAAACCAATCATCACAATATAAAACAATTTTTATATTCACTAACAAATACGCTCTCATAACTATTATTACACTCAAATTCATTCTAGAGTACCACTGACTCTATCTCTAATGAGTAATACCCAACAGAACCATGGTTGTCGCTTAACCATCAGCTCTGATACCAAATGTAACAGTTACGGATTTTCGTTGCCGAAAAACCGAGATGTTATGGGTTTTAGAAAGAATTTAAGAAAAAGAAAGAAAGAAGAGAGAAGAGATAGGAAATAGAGAGGAAAGAAGATAGACGATTTTTAGAAAACAGAGAATTTTTAAATAGAAAAAGAGAATTTGAAAAATAGAAGATAGAAGAATTTTAAAAATAGAACGGACAGAAAGGAAACAACAGAACAACAACAGAATCTCACAATTCGCAGCGGAACAACATATAATAATAAATGAATAATCTTTAAACAAAGAACTATATCAGTTATTACATTATATCACATTTTATTACATCATATCATCACATCAGAGTGTACAACAACATACAACAACAAACAATGCAGCGGAAAAAGAAATACTATATAAACTAGTAATACGCCATGCCATCCAGCTTGCCTCCAGCAACTCCAGAATATCCTGATAAACCTAACTCTTGACTGCCCGTGTGGAAATTGGTGGGCACCCAGAGTTTAGGAAGGAAAACAATAAACTCCGAGTCAGTCATGTGACTGGTGTGAGAACTCAAAACAGTTTATTTAACTTTAAAATCAAATAGAGGAATATTTTTAATCAATTCGCAATGCTTTTAAAAAATGAGACTACCATAAGGCCTCCCGCACACACACACATGCAAACGCAGAATCGGAGGAGATTTCTCCTTATGATAGTCAAAGATGCTTGATACGCATTTAAAAGACATTTAATATTATTATTAGTGTATAGTGTAGGAAAAATTCATTTCGAAAGTAGAATATAAATCTTAGCCAACATAGACATTTCGAACTATGCCTACTATAGCTACCATCCAAACAGTGGTGACCACCATAAGTGAATAGCAGGTTCTACAACTAATACCGTACAAGTTTCGTATTGGGAATTGGATTTCCAACAAATGGTCAGGCCAAGGAACTTCCCATTGCCACATGAGAATGCCTCTGGATGGACATCCCCGAGAACCAAACCGGATCTCTACCAACACAAGGCCGGGTTACCCCTAACTGGATAACAACTGACCGAATATGCCATCCCCCGGTCCTTTGGGACCTTTATCCGAGAGCGCTCTCTAATCAATTCACACAATCATAACAAAGTGTTTTCAACATGAGTAAGTATCTGGGCTCCATACCATGATACCACCCTTTTCCAGAAGGAAATGCACATATCCTAAAGGGCGCTACCCCTCATAACCTTGCCGCATCTTTCCTGTTTTGACCATTTCCGGGATGTGAGGCTCGACGAATTCACGTCCACAAAAACATACTTTATACAAAAGCCATGCTTTGGGTCAACAAATGATCAACACAATGATCACTAAGATAGACGATCAAATAAATGATCCTATCACAATAATCAACACAATGATCATTTCAGCATCACTCAGCATGTCACATTACCAAACTGGGAATATATCGCTGATAACTTCAACTATATAACCTTTGAGCACATACGTCTCAAAGAAGGGTGTTAAGCAAAGAATAAATTCTCCGCCACCAACAGAAATATATTTGAAAGAAATCGGCTTTATATCTCAACTTGTAATGTCAGGCATACAATCCATACAAGTCTGTTCCGGGCTCGAACAGAACCGAAGGCACTTACAAAGAAGTCCTTGCAATCCGGATATTCACAATCCTGATCGAATTTCCCATCACTTAGGGAGTCTCTATACCGTTGCAACTCAGTGCAGAGACAATCGATAGGTCATCCTATCGCTTTCGCAAATACCGGGTCTTCAACACCGATCTTCAAATGTGATTCACAACGACGTATCACATATTCGGAATGGGTTATACGACCCCATGGTCCTTTCCCGGTTAACCCGAATAGTGAGCGCTTATTCAAAAATAAGTGTGCATTCAAATTCAATCAATTCACATCAAATACCCATTCAAAGGGAAATATTGATAGTCGGCTATTGAACTATCACTGGATATGCACACATCACCAGATTCCAAATAATTTTCCAAATTATTTATTTTCCAAAATATCTTTACAAGATATATTATTTCAACACTTCAAAAATAAATCAATATTTATTTTTAACCAATTTCACTTTTCACATATAAATTCCATAATGAATTTATATTTCAAAATATTCGTGCACATACGATTTCAATTATTCATTTTCAATTTATCTTCAGAAAAATAAATTCTCAAAATATTCACTTTATATCGAAAAACAATTCCATACTTATTTATTTATAAGTAATTCACAAATCTCTTTTATTTTCAACACTTAGAAAATATTCAATATACTTAAATCGAATTAAGTATATATTTCATTATATTAAGAAAATCCTTTCTTAAACATATCTACTTGGGCCAAAACGAATGTTACGTAAAACATCGTTACGACAACCCAAAATCACTAGTATAGGGATTCGAAATTAAAATAGATACATAAATCCCAATACTATTCAAAACATTTCCTTTCGGAAATCATTTACTATAACAACAGTGTTATAGTCCACTATTTCCTTTTTATTTCTCGAAAACATCTATTTCAACAATCAATGTTGAAATCTATGGTTTCGAATCTCAACACATTTTAAAACATCGTTAGATCGTTTTAATTCTATTTAAAACATCATATCTAAAACAATTTCTTTGACGTATTATTCACTATTCAAAAACGTGAATATACTATGTTCACAAATTCCATTATTTCTATTCTTTTTAACTTAAAGGATTATTCACTGTTTACAACGTGAATATAACTCCATTAATAGGTTATAACAATTAACTTATCAAAATAAGTCGTTTGCGGATTTATAAAACAACGTTTATAAATTCCGTTTCTATTTATTTATAAAAACTTCTTTTTTATAAATTCCTTTATTAACCTATTTGATTTCATATCTCAATTATAAACTAAAAGTTCATATTATGAGTCAATTGCTTATAAAACGATTATTTTACAAAATCGTTCTTTTAAAGACTTTCCAAACCATAAATCTTATAACTTATAAGATTTATTTATTTAACAAAATTTATTCTTTCGATAACTTTATAAATTTTATAAACCTATTGCTTATGAAATTTCATTTATAACTTCACAGTTTATAATTTCATAAATTTCATTCATTTAGGAAATTCATTTTCACTACATTCAAACACTTATAAAAACTCGTTTTATAATGTCCATAATTCAATTTATAAATATCCATTTATAAATCTCTTAATATAAATTAATTTATATTATTCTTTTAAAACGTCTTTAAATTCCTTTATAATTTCACCATTTTGATTTATAAAATAATCAAATTTTATAAATCCTATATTTAAACTTTTGATAATAAATTCAAAAATCCAGTTTAAACTATTTTATAAAGTCATTAATTCCTATTTCTCAAAAATCAGCTTTTAACCGTATTTCTCAAAAATTATAATTTTTATAACTTTAAGAATTATAACGTTCATTTATTTAAAATGGATCAATTCCAAAAATATAGTATATTTTCAAAATCACTTTTAAAATCATTTTAAAATCCCAAAATCTGGGTCCAATGATGCTACACACCAAATAGTCAATCACGACAACAACGATATCATATATCGATATGATAATCCATCAAATATCAAAATATCTGAAATCAAATAAAAACTGTTGAGGAATCCAGTTGGATCCCTCCAACCTGTTTTCCTGCATCCACAAACATTAGCACAATACCAATTTCGCTCCAGTACGAAATTATCGCGGTATATGTTCTTAATAAATATTATCCGCTTAATAACGGCGTAATAGGGTCTCATCCGCAAAAAATGCGGGAAATCAATAACTCCAATATATACATATGCCAATATATATATATTGATATTATATATAATACCAATTTCACTGTTTATGAAATATTCGCGGTATATGTTTTTACTAAATAACATCCGCTTACTAACGGCGTATAATGTCTATTTTAACAATCAATAATTTACAGTCATCATTCAAACATGCATTCAAATATTTTAAATCTAACTATTTAAAATAAAATCGAAATCTATTCGATTGAGTGGGAAGTTCTCACCTTGGTTTTAAATTCCGTTTTAGCGATTTATTTCGAATAAAATTAAACGCACGTTTAATTTTACCCGAAATTCTCACTAACTCCAAACGACTCCAAACCAACTCCATCGCGTAGTGCTCGTCCATACGATTCCAACGCAACTGAGTTTGCATTTTTTCGACCTCGTATGAAAAAGTTATGAATTTTTAAAGTTCGTACACGATTTTTATAACTAAATTCAACATAAACTTTATAATTTTTATACCCAAACTAGCATAGGCCGTAGGATTTCACTGCAAAGCCATCACAGCCCTTGAACGCAACCCCCCCTTCTTCCTCTTTCACGTTGCAAGCTACAGGTCATTCACGCAAGCTTTGAACCCATTTATCAAGACTAGGGTTTGATCTTGCTCCTCCATTTCTCAACGATACTTCATCAAACCACATGCATTTTGAAGCTCCTCTCCTCCTTCATGTTCGCCCCCAACCATGGCAAGCTCGGCCTGCACATGTGCTTCGAAACGCGTGCGTGAGTCATGACAGTCGGCCCCATCTAGCTTCCCCTACGCAACTCCAAACTCGATCATCACCGTATGAAATTAAAGCTCTCTCCATGCTCTTCAATCTTCGTGTTGAACACCTCTTCTAATTCTTTGTAGATTGGGAGAGATTGAGGGAGGAAGGAAATTGAATTCTGGCCCTTCATTCAAAAGTGGCGGCTGTAGTTATGGGCTAGGGTTTTGTTTTTATTTTTTTATTTTTTTTTATTTGTGTGTGTGGTGTATTTATAGAAAAAGCTAGCGTAAACACTATTCATCCCGGGAATTCCGAACTCCGATTTAGGCGCCGTAACCAGCGTACCTAGGGTTTACCCCGCGTTCCGGACACAATGGAACAGGTTTCGGAAGCTAATTCGGAAGTATGTGCGAGTTATGGCTGAAAACGTTCAATTTAAATTAAACCGATTTAACTCGATTTCTAGGCGTTTTAATTTGTACCGGACAAACGGTAAATCCGATTGACTTGAAATTTGAAACCTTACAATAATATCACATTACGGATCCGATGAAACTGGTTTCGTCGAAATCCGAGACTTTTTGAAAAATGGCTATTTTGACTCGCCAAATTTAAATTAAAAATAATTCGATGCGTTTCGAGCTGCCACGATCAAACGATAGCTCCGATTGACACGAAAATTGAAATCCGGTAATAACTAACTATTACGGATCCAATGAAACTGGTTTCGTTCAATTCTGAGACTGTTCAAAAATTGACTATTTTACAATCGATTATTAAATATTAAAATATTCAATTTTCACAAATTAACTTTTAATTCGATTTTAAAAGTTCTAAAATATCGTTCTAACTTCAACATGATAAAATAAAATTTTACAAATTATTTTCTATCATTTTTAACTCAATTTTTAATTATTTCCATAATTTAACGTATTAAATTATCGATTTAATTATCCAATTAAATCCAATAATTCAAATAAAAATTTATTTGACTTATAAATTCACTTATTAATATTTAAAATTAATTAAATATTCAAATTTAAATTTATAAAAATTCTGGGTCGTTACAGGATGTATATTGGATTTTTATAAGAATTATAACTTCACTTTTAAACAGTTTAAAGTGAAGTATTTGATTTAAAAATAAAATATTTTGGAATTTATAATCACGGGTAATAATAACGTGGGTTGTTAAAGAGACCGGGATCGGATATGGGAATACTCTCTGTCGATACCGAAAACCACTTTGACAACCATGTACGTGGTGGAGATTCCAGAATGAAGTAGGATAGGGGTGACGTTTCCTTTGAGGAAAATACGTGGACCCGACTCCCGTGAGTTGGCATAAGGTGCTAAAACAGGAGCGATTCTCGAACTAATGAGGTAGCACCTCTGATCGGACGCACTTCTTCGTATGCCATTCTATTACTTTTGTGATTGTTTTGGTGCGCACCTTTGATTTAGGAGTGTTGTTCGAGGTAGGCGATAGTAGCAGCTATGCGTTACCACCGGTCCGGATGCGTAATTGGTATATCTACCCTGGCATTGCCTAGTTGTGCCGTGTCACCTACCATAGCGAGCCTTGTACGAGTTTGGTTTTCTCCCGTAGCCCGTGTGGTATCCTCTGGTGGCTTCCCGATCAGGAGGGACTATGATATTGGATGGACTATTGGGACTATTACGTGTTAAGGTGGAAAATGTAAAGCCTTAACACTATTTAAAAGTAAGTTTATTTTAATATAGACACTAGTATAATAGCGAAGTATTACTACATAGTAAATAGTTTAACGATTCCTTAGAGAATGGGCAGTCCCAAGCATCCTTTAAGTTACTTGTTCTATATTACATAGGTACGTATGTCCTGACTCGAGTGTTTATGTTTTATTTTACGCTCGGGTCAGCCTGAGTTGCAGTTCAGTCTTCATTCCGGAGCTAGGACTTCTGTAGATCACTTTTCAAGCTGCTGGCAAACTTTCCTTTCAGTTCCTTATCTTAATTTTCAAGACTATTGGATATCGAGATTTTCTATTTTTGATTCAAACTATATTTGGGTTTAAAGACCATGTAAAATTTTATTTGTTTTGAGACTTTTAATAGTGGCTTCATGAACCACTAAGTTATATTTTAATTCCACTGCGAGTATTCTGATTTCTGTGTCTGTGATTCTGCGATTTTTTATTTACTGTATATTCTGAGATTTGCCAAATTTTATTTACAACGTGGTATTTTGAACAATTCAAGTCCGACATGTGCGGATGCGAATGGTTGAATATACCGGGTCGTTACAAGAGAAATACTTATGAATTCCCAAAAATTCATGAATAATTACTTTATAACATTTTTTACACATGTTCTCCTACTTAAATCATTTTCTCTTATTTATTTTATACATAGGTTCCTTTCAAAAATTCAAAACTAACTATTATAACATTGGGAAATCTTCTAATAAACCTACTTCTAAAAGCATGTTTCATCCATTCTGTTATATTTTCATGTTATTTTAAAATCATTAGAGTATGGAAATGCATCTAAACATCCTACATTTATCTAATTTTTACATGACATTCGTTAAAATCTCATTTGCCTCATTTAAACACCAACTCATATGTACTCCATCATATGAAATCAAAACAGAAATGAACATAATAAGAACAATAAATTTAGTATTACTCACATAATATCCTTATTTAGCTTTGATCTTTGAAAGCTTTTGGTTGCCCTTAGCTTTATCCTTTTTCTCTTCTGCTTCCCTCAAAAATAGCTACCGATATTTTCTTTTGTTTTATTTATAGAGAATGAAAGTAAAATGAGGAGTATGATATGCTTAGTAGTACTAATATAGCAAGGGTTTTGGGCTTTCTTACCCAATTTTACTAATTTCTTTTGCCCCTTTACCGTTGATTATCAATTTACAATAATCTCTATATACGTATAAACTAATTTAATTCTTATAATTAACCATAATTATAAATTAATAATTTCCTCTAAATAAAAATCTCCTTTATTCAAATGTTTATATCTCCCCCTAGTACACATGGTCAAATACATTTATATCCTTATTAGTTGTTCATCCAATGATTTCCTTTGCTTAATTTAATCTCATATATATAAACAAGTAAATAATTTTCCTTATATATTTACCTTGTTTATTCATTCATTTTCTTATTTAATGCCTTAATTAAATCGATTATCCCTTGTTTTTAAAATTAATTTCCCTAATAAATTACCATTACCTTATGGGTCGTTACATCTACCAATTTCGGTCTAGCTATTAAGATATTGTATGTCGATGGGCAGTCCACTAATACAAAATTTACCTAATTCTTGACCTCGGTCTGTTCCTGGTCGAAAGTGACTAAGTTAGAGGCAGGTCTAGGGTTATTATGCCAACATCCTTTAATCCATAAAAGGGGGGTGTGCAATGAGTGAGGCTGGGGTTGAGAAGCTTCATTTTGTCAAAAACTTCTTTAAACATCACATTGATGGGGCTTCCCCCTTAATAAAGACCCAATGAACCTTTTACTAACGACATTAACCAATATGTCCATATGGACATGATGGGGGAAACCAACTCTTCACTTTCCTTTATGGTAAATGACATATATGCTATCTCTTTTTCAACCCTAGGAGCCTTTGCAGCTTGGAGGTTGACTAAATATACTTGATTGCTACAGGCGAGCTATTCATATGTCGGGCCTATTCCCATGCTACACCATGACATATGTGGGCTATCATTAATAGTATTTTAATTTCGATTGTGACTAGCATTGTTGATTGTTCGCCCTTTAGGGTTGGGCAAAAATATTAGGCCAATTATTGCACTATTCTACCTACTTCCTCATATACTGCGCCAATATGCCTTCTTGGATCAATCATTTTATTTCATCCTTAATGTGCTGACATTCATTGGTGGAATGGCTATTGGACTGGCGAAGAAATCATAATACTTTAGAATACCCCTATGCTCCTCCCGCTACCCATAATGGAAGGAAGCGGGTTTTTGAAATGAATCGCGGTTTCAAGTGATAAGATAGATTGTTCCTATACAATAATTCAAATTTGCATACTTTATGTACTTTGGCATGAAGCACAAACCATCCTCTATATGCTTCTAGCTATTTTCTTATCAACCATTCCTTCAGCGATTGTCTTCCCTTTAGCTAGTTTTGTTATTATGCCTACACTCCTCATCATTGCCGGAGAAGTCGGCCTCTTTTACACTCATTATGTCATTTGGAGAAAATCGGTCAAGGACAAAGCGGGTAGTTTGTGAAATTCCTTCCACATTCGAGACTGATACCTCACTCCTGAACATAGGGTGACTACCAAGCTACTCTTTGTCCAGACTCAGTTGAAATGGTTGAAAAACGAGCGGAAGGTCTCAGTCGGGCCTTGTCTTATGTTGCATAATTCAGTCTCCATCATGACTCTTGTCTTTGATGCAAAGAGGGAGCTTCGAAGTAAGAAGAAACTGGAACCATGAGTGGACACTATTAGGTTGGAGGTGAATGAATGAGCGGTAAGCCGATCTAGTCAGGTTGGACAAAAAAGAAGGCATTTGAGATGGTCAGAAAATTGGTCGGCACAAGTTATTGAGTTGAAGGTGGTAATGTGGTTGGATGGATCAATGCTTCTATCGTACTTGTCCATAAAGGCAAAGCATACCTCTGGTGGATGTAGGTGCTCAAAATTTCTTTAGAGAAAGGATCCCTGCTCTCGCCATTTGACAGATCCTCTCCGTCTGCTTTCGTAGTTTCGTTTTTGATCATCTATTAGCATAAGATGGACATTTATCCTTGAAGACTGGCTTCTACATGGTGTAGGTGGCTCAAGCCCCATTTTAAGAATGGACTCCTCTATCGTTTATTTAGTAACGAGGATATGTGGCAGTGGTATGGCGAAGCGGTGCGATGCCGTCTGACCGGTGTATGTGACTTGCTTTTGACAACTAAGGGTTATTGTGGAGGATATGCCCATCTTTTAAAAGACTTACGTCGGGGCACCTCCCACTAGGGTCAGTTGTTAACTGATGGTTCTTTGGGTTTTGAATTTCCACCTCGCCCTCCACCTTCTAAGTAATCAAAGCTCAGGTCACATGCCTCATCCAGTGCCTGAGGGCGATAAAACATTGATGATATTTCTATTAAAGGAGAACTATAATGTGCTTTGAATTCTAGGTGTATTTCTGGTTTAGGCTCTAGGACATCATGGACATTTACTTACTCGTCAGTAGCATGCACATTAAGGTGGTGGAGTAAAGCACCCATGATGGGGATCTTCAATACGACCATCTCATAAGCATTATGCTTTATGTTGCATATGCTAAGAATAGTGGGTTGAACAAGGGTCAGATCAGTTACTAGTGGGATTACCTGGAAACTTTTTACGGTTGTTTAGGTGTCCATTCTGGACTAGAGGTCATTCACATCATAACCATGTTGCCATATGCTGGTAAAATCATCGACCATCTACTCCACACGTCATTGCTCAACCTAGGGATATGGCACAGAATATTATCCTTGATTTCCCCATTTGTGCTGTGACATTTGAGTTACCAGCTTCGTTCTAATCGTGGGTTCGCATAGTGTGAGCGTGAAAGGAATTTGTAGAGAAGAAAAGTGGGAAAAAATGAGAGCTTTAAGGGAGGCCCTCCTTCTAGCCTATGTAGTTAAAGAACATAGCATTTCTATAATGATGGAGGTGCAAAAAGTTATAGCGGGGATAAAACGAGGATATAGCGGAAGATAGTGGATGTGCAAAAAGTTTTATAGATATAAAACCAAATATCTAAAGTTAATTTATTCTCATTATCACATCATTTGTGTAGGAGAATGAAATATTATTTAATCTTAAATAACAAAACTAAAGAATGTCATGATTTATGTAGACTAGATTTGTAAATTTCAAATTTATATTAAGCGCCTATGCCTTCAATATAACTCTTTACCCTAACTTTTTTGGTTTGTTTCAGAAGAGAACTAGTCAATTCAACCTTTGTATATTAATATTCTAAAGCGGATGCTAAGAAGCCTTGATTTATCGGGTGTAGTGGAAAATAGCGATGCTTAAATTGGATTACCTGTTTAATAGCGCTAAATTGAAATAGCGTAGTGGTTGAAGAGCATTATAGGCTATAGTGGATATTTTGTAAGGCTTTAACTGCACAATCTCTAACGCCAAATGTTGATTAAAAATTTAGCCAACCTTGGAATTTCAAAAAAAGTAGATTTTGGCAAATGCTACTCATTAATATCTGATAAATATGGAAATTGCAGAGCTAATATTTGCAAGATCAGTAAAGACACAAAATATGAAGTAGTTCGATCAATGTTGATCTACATCCATCATGAAGAATTGCTTATTACTTCACTTCTCTTATAATGATTATTATTAGACGATAACAAGAAAGTACAAAGCTTTAAGGCTTACATTGTTCCACGATTGTGGAAATGCCTGTCTTGATCTATTTATTGCTGTAGGAATATGCCACGAATTACTGAGATTGCACAGTTGAGTCCTTAAAATCATATTGGGTTGTTGATTGTGTTGCTCGGCCTAATGCGTGACAGTTGGTGTGCTAGTTGGACTGTATGATTGAGACGTTTTCCAATTTGCCAGCCTTATTTTGGGCATGCTTTGGTTAGGAAGAGGTGACATTACATTGCGTAGTGGTCGTGCAAAGGTGCTTTGATGGCAGCAAAAAGCATGGAGTGGTTGTTGTAGAGTAGCAAATGAACAATGCCGTTTGGGACAATTTTTTGAGAGGAACAATGCAAGCGAAGATTCTCTTTGTAGGGGTACTCACGTGCCTATGGACAAAGCCTACTAACTAAAAATAATAGAGCTTCAGAGTGAACGCGCAATCGAGTGGAATGGCAAGCAGTGGACATTGCGGGGGAGTGGGTCGATGCTCGACCCACTTTGTTGCTAAGAAGAAGGTTGGTGTTGGGCTACTATCTGCTAACAATATGTAACGACTTGAGAATTTCAACCGTTTTGTAACGTAATTAACTATAATTTCTTGAAATTTAAATAATAAAATTTTAAAATAAAAATTATGTATTTGAAATGCGTCTATTTAATTACAGTAAATGGTAAAAATTTATTTTAAAATATGAAAGTTAGTTTATTATTGAAATTTCAAAAGTTAATTTAATCAGTTTATTTGTTGAAAATTTAATATGTTTGAAATCTGAATACTTTTATATAATGAAAATGTAAATCATTTTCTGAGAAAGAGTCGTAATTCGTTTCGTCAAATTTGGACTTCTCTAACTCCGTTTATCTTATTTTCTATGTTTTAGCAACATTTTCGGTAGCGGAAAAAATTCGAGTTTTATAACTTGATCTTACCGCCGATATCTGTGTACCGTTCTACTCGCCTCTCTATGTCGATCTCTGTAGTATATTCATTCATGCATTTTGGCATCCGATATGCTGCGAAATTTGCATAACAGTTTGTCGTATCGGTACCGTATTTTTTACTTTTTCTTTTGCTTTTCAAACTTGAGCCGTGCTGTCCAAGCAACAAATAAATTGCTTTAATTATATTCACCCGAATCAAACGGCTGTGACCATTGCAATTTCTTTTATTGTGTATATATTTGATGACCTTTCCTATTGCTTCCTGTTAATTCACAAAGAGGAACATTTCATATTCTGTTCTTCCTCTCCTCTGTAGTTTTATTTTTCAATTTTGCCTAACCTTTTTCCTCTTCCAGACCCAAACTGCACTTATGTTCCTCCTGTTATCTCCAAGCCAAACCCCCGTCGCTGCCTGACACCTCCACGACCCAAGCACCTCCCTCCGCCAGTGCCTCCGCATGAGCCACCACCCAAATACCATGCTCCCTCCAGACCGAAGCGCCAAAACATGCCAAGAACTCCCGCTCCGTGCCTCACCTCCCCTCGCCGAGCCCTACAGACCACCGCCCGTGCCTCTGCTCCATCCCCAAGCAAGCCCAGCCCTCCCACTTCAAACCCAAAACAACCCCATGCCAAAAAAAAATCTAAAGCCACCTTTTGTTTGGCTTAGAGCAATGTTATTTGCATTGTTGTTATACATATGTTGTCATATAAATATTTCTCCGCTTACATAATATTATTTGAATCATATTTGCTGGTATACATAAGAAAGCTGCAGCCTGGTGTCCTTCCTTAACTCTTGCATGATATATTATACTATATATAGGCTTGCTATGTTATGTGATTTGTCTTCTTCTATGTTTATGTGTGTGTGTGTGTCTATATGTGTGTGTGTGTGTGTGTGTTGTCCCTTGCTTCCCTATGTTGAGTATAAAATTTATCAATCTTTTGACCGAAATTTTTTCAGGTTGCTGCTGCGTATTGTACTTGTTGGTGGAGAATTTCAATAGTTTCAAACCTAACTTGTACTGGTTATATGCAGTACATATATATGCATTGTTGACAAAAGCTATACGTTTCACCTTAGAATTTGTCGACAAAGCGATATGTGTTGTATATATTTATTCTTTCTAAAAATTATAAAATATATATATATATATATTACAGATGTATATATATATTTGTTTTCATCAAAATTTCTTGCTAAAATCTGCTTTTGTGTTTTTCGCAGCTAATTGACTCGTCATCCTGATTTCTTGCCCGTGTCCATTGCATCATTCTTTTCGTAGTTATTTTCCATCGTTTTCTAACCACGAAAGGTGAGAAATCACTCACGATTAACGTACTTATGCTTAGTAAATTGATTTCATTTGAAAAGACAATTTAAATATGCTATTAAATTGAAATTTTAGTTACTTAGATGTTAAATATGACATGTTGATATTTTGTCCACTTATGTAAATTGACACCATTTAATGTTGACTGACTATTATATTTAATTGGTTATTGATTCGTATATGCTAGTAACTAATATGTATGCTATTTCATTTTATTGCTCACACTCTGCAAGTTCCCTTAGTTTTAGAAATCATTATGGATTGAAATGATACATACCCGAACGAACTATAGATTAGGGAAAATTGTTATGGGTTGAAATGATAAACCCAAGCGATTTTCATTAATTTTTGAAATTGTGGGATTGCGGGTTTAATGATATAAACCCGCAAATTTAAATTATTACGGATAAAAATGATAAATATCTTATCACTTGACCATATGATAGAAAATTATATACGGACATCGTTGGTCTATTTTTGAAAAAGATTTTCAAGTTTTTGAAAGGAAATATATGATTTTGATTTTTAAACATAATAAATATTTTATTAATATTGTAAAACTTAGAATTTTGAATCTTTGATTTTGGATATTTTAATTTTATAAGTTTAGTTTAAAGATAATTTATAAGAAAGTTATTTATAATTTTAATTTTTAAAATACATAAAATAAAATTGTTAATAGATAATTAAAAGGTTTAATTCATTTTAAACTACATAAAATTAATTTTATTTTAATACATATATAATATTTTTAATGGTTATACTTATATTTAAATTAGATTTTTATAATTTTATTAAATTAAGAAGGTTGGAAAGGAAAATTGGAATTTATTTGTAACTTAAATTGATTAATAGTTGAATTCTAAATAAGGACTTATTTGGGACTTATTAGTTTGGAAATTTTAAATTATGGTTTATAGCTTGGTAAACAAATGATTCAATGAATACTTTCGAATTTAAGTGAAATTAAAAAATGAATATTTAATTTAGATTTAAATTGGTGATTTGAGATCTTGTTTACAAATTTATAAACTGATTTTAAAATGGCCACGGTGTGAAATAAGCGGGTGGTTGTTAAAGAGACCGGGATCAGATATGTCATACTCTTTGCCACTACCGAAAACCACTTTAACAACTGTGTATGTGATGGAGATTCCAGAACGAACTAGGATGGTTTGGTGAGCGATTTTGTATGAGGTATTTACGTATTCCTGACTCTTGCGAGTCAGCTTTATGTGCCTAAAGCAGGAGCCACGCCGGGCCAAGTGAGGTCGCACCTCCTATCGGGAACATTTCTTCGAAACCATATCTATTTCTTTGCGATTTAATTTGGTGCGCACACCTTTGATTGGGAATGTGTCTCGAGGTGGGCAGTAGTAGCTGATATGCATTACCATAAGTCTGAATCCACAAAACGGTAGAATCCTACCCTGGGCATTGCTTCGCGTGCCTTGTCACATGCCTTATCGCGCCTTCTACGAGTTTGTTTTGTACCGTACCTATGGAGTGCCCTTTGGGTAAACCACTAGTTTAGTGGAGCTTATGGTATTGTATGGACAACGAGAATATATAAATGTGTTATGGGGGATATGTGTAAAGCCTTAACATTATTTTGATATTTTACTTTACTGTAGACATTATATATGTAGCATATTATGGTATGTATGAAGATAGTTTATCGGATCCTTAAAGGATGGATTCTCAACCCTTTAAGTTAAATTTCATTTACTTGACATTTCACTTTAGCTTGATTTATCAACATAAGAATGTTAATCCCGATTCGGGTGTTTTGTTTTTCTTTATGCTCGGGTCAGCCTGAGTATCAGAGCTTTTGAAACTCATCTTTCGGAGCTTGGATTTCAAGTGGAAGATCTATCTTATCTATTTTAGATTTTAGTTTATTTTTTTATTTCATTTTTATGTTTCAGACTTGTTAGTTGCTTTTGTGTTAGAGACTTCTGTGTACTGGGATTTCTGTTGCATTCTGTTTGGACTATGTTTTTTCTGTAGTAGCTTCATGAATTACTAATTATTTGTTCCATTGCTTATTGTTGTATAACTCTAAGTCTGTGATTCTACGATTGATTTATTTACCGTATATGTTAAGTTTTTCCAATTATAAATTAATCATCTGTTATTTGGAGAAATTTAAGTCATACATGTATGGATTATTGTCAATTTGAATGGTTCGAAATAGCAGGTCTTTACAGTTGGTATCAGAGCTCTGGTTTAGCTAAAACTTAGCATATGGAATAAAAACTCATTAGGGATAGCGTAACAATACCCAGAATGATTTGAATTGATTACTGAGTCATATTCGTTCGTGCTTGAAATTCTGTTTAGAATTCTCTTTAATGCGGATTTCTTTTGAATTTTTGAAACTGTAACCTTGTTCTGAAGTCAAATTCTTCTCTTTTCAAAACGAATAGCCAAGGGAATATCCATGGTAGAGGTCGTGGAAAAGCTCCTACCCTACCTGTTTCCCCTGTACCACCCGTTGCTCCTATTCCACCTGTTCAGCCTATTAGGTTCATCCATCTTTGTAAGGAGTACTCTCGGCTTGGGGGCACCAAGTTCGCTAAAGTAGAGAGTATTATTGAGGCTCAACAGTTGCTGAAGAGTTTAGAGAGGATTTTCATTGGACTTTATCACTAATGCTCAGATGCGTCATTTAGCTACTTGGCAGTTACAGGAGTCTGCTCAGGACTAGTGGGAATCTTTTACCGCTCAGACTGTTGAGGCTATACTTGGCAGCAGTTCAGGTGTGATTCTTAGTTGTCTTTCCTAGCTTATTTCTGTCGAATCTATTTCTTTGAAGTTTATCTTCTTTATCTTTGTCTTATCTTGATCCCTTGTTTTCAGGGATGCTTTTGTGGCAAAATATAGGCCCAAAGCCGAGAAATCTCAGTTGTATAGGGCATTCATGGATCTGTAGCAGGGAGACATGACTTTTGCTAAGTATGAGAGGAAGTTCAATGAGCTTTCCAAGTTTGGCCTCGGTTTTCTTGACAATCAGCTAAAGAAGAACAAGAAGTTCATTCATGGTGCTCGCCCAGAGTATTATGACCGCTTGATTAGTCATGTTCATGGCACCTTTACTTCTCTGATTGATATAGCCACCAGATTCAAGAACCCTACTTCCAAGGTTAAGCGGGTAGTTTCAGCATCTAAGGGTACTTCCAGTGGTTCTAAGAAGAGGAAGCCCAACTTCAACAGCAGAAAAATAAGTGGCAGGATACTCATGGTATTGGATATGCTCCTCAGAAGTGATCACTTGACCTATCTTCCATCGCTTGTTTCAAGTGTGACCAGTAGGGTCACTATGCCAACACCTTTCCATCTTTTTCCGAAGCTGTTATTCCTCTAGCCCAGGCAACCAGAAACAACCTTTGCCACCTTTATCTCCAGCCCGGCCATTTTAAGAATAATCGTCCCACCCAATAGAGTGGCAAGACATCTGGAGCCTTTCATGACTTCGTCCACTTTCCCTCCTCCTACCAGTGATAACCAAGGTACCTTTTAGAGCTCATTTTCTTTGCATGGTTTTCCTATTCAAGTTTTATTTGACACTGGTGCATCCCATAGTTTTATGTCTGTTGATCTTTGTAATAAATTCGAGCATATTTTACAACCTCAATTGGTGCCTTCATCATTATGTGTGATTAATCCAATTGGTGGTCACGCCAATCTTAGTATGATTTGTAAAAGGGTGAAACTCCTTTACAGAAAGCATTGATTCATCGGAGATTTCTATGTGTTGAGTTTTGATGCATTTGATATTTTACTTAGAGGTGATTGGTTAAAGCATTATGATGCTATCATTTCTTGTAAGGCCCGAACTATCTCCTTAGTCAATGAGTTGGGCGAGCCCTTGGTTATTGAATGTCAAATTCCACAGGATTTTGCAGGCAGCTTTATCTTTTCTCGTGATGCTTAGCCAAGTAATCTAGACTCCACCTCGATAGTTGGAGATTATCCTGACGTTTTTGTAAAGTCGCTTCTCTTCCTCCCAAGCGGGAAATTAAATTTCGCATTAAACTCATTCCTGGTACTCGACCTATTGTTCTCCCTCCCAGACGAATGGCATCTAAAGAGAAAGTTGAGTTGAAAAAACAGTTTGAGGATTTGTTCTTCAAAGGTTTGATTAGGCTGAGTTTTTTGAATGGGGTGCGGCGATGATCTTTGTCATCCTATCAAATGGTTATTGAGGATGTGTGTTGATTATAGAGAGCTAAACAAGCTTACTCTCAAGAACCGATATCTTATACCTTGCATCAATGATATGTTCGATCAGCTCTACGAGCTAAGATATTCTCTCAGCTTGATCTTGTTACCAGTTTCCACCAGCTTCGTGTTTCCAAGGATAGCATTCCAAAGACTACATTCCAAATAGGGAATGGTTTCTATGAATGGTTAGTCATGCCTTTTGGATTAACCAATGCTCCTTCCTTCTTTGTCGATCTTATGAATGGCGTTTTCCACGATGTTCTCAACAAGTTTATTATGGTTTTCGTTGATGATATCCTTGTCTTTTCTATGTCAAAGAAGGAGCATAAGGAGCATTTGGATTATGTTCTCAAAACTCTTAGGAGTCATAAATCGAAAGCCAAATTTCCTAAATGCCATTTCTGGAGGGATGAAGTCTAATTCCTTGGGCACATTATTTCAGAGAATAGAGTCTCGGTTGACCCAGTTAAGGTTGCCACGATTAGTGTAAGTCTGTAACAACCCGCATATTTTATGATCGAGTATTTAAATGTTTTATTTAAATATTTCATCGTTAGTCGGATTATAGTCCGAAAAGCTACTTTTTGCAAATAGTCAAATTAGGACTCGAGACCACGCCCATTGAGTTCAAAATGGCGGTTGCGATCTTTTTGAGTATAAACTTCGATATGTTTGGAGGTAGTAAAATTTTGCTTCTTTTTCACTTAGGGCTTTGGTTTTTTTGTTTCAGCCCATTAGACCCAAACTTCATCCCTCTTCTCTTCATTACTTCCTTTCTATTTCCTAATACTCAAGCTTTAGCAACAATGGAGAGAGGAATGGGAAACTAAAGCTCCAAGCCCTAGTTTCTGTCTACAAATCAAGTTCTAACTCCAAATCAATAGAAGAAGCTTTGCTTAGATTCAAGCTCTTTGGGTTGGAATTGAAGAGTGATTGTCCTTTCCATTGCTCTATAGCTTCTTCTTCTTCATTTGTTTTGGGTTTAAAGGTGAGATTTTTATCTCACATCTATGCCTATATCTATTTTTGATTGTTTGGTATGAATTCCTAACACTTATTCATGTGCATTTGCTTGTGGTTTGGATTGAATTGGTCAATATTCCAATTTTTAGTGTTTTTGGGTTCAAATCTTTAAAATCCTAATTTTGATGTTTTGATTCATGTTTTGGTGATGCATCTAGGAGCCAATAGGGCCGGGTTGCCGATCGGCGTAAACCCCTAGTGTCTGTGCTTGTCCGATTGCAAATTGAGTGAGTTTGCACTTCATTTGAAATAGGGTAGGAAATGCAGGAATTCAGGTTCAGTCGACTGAATTCTCTGAGTCAGTCGACTGAGCTGAAGCCCGAAAATTTCTCAGGTATGTGTTCAGTCGACTGACTCAGGGAGTTTAGTCGACTGATCTGCTCCTATTTTGCCTGTTTATGATAAATTTGCTTTGTTTTCCAATCTTTAGTCGATTCTTCTTCTCCGATTAGTTGTTATCACCTTTGTCGACTTTGATAACTTCTATTTTTGAAATTTTTGGGTATATCTACTTTGATGGATTTGGTATCGATTTCTTTGGATTTGATTCACGTATTCGTATGTGAATTTTGATGATTGATTGTTCCTACAATCATTTTTGTGATTTGTCACTTTAAAAATGTAAAGGTTTTAATACTAGTAGTAAATATCAAAACTCTTTCTTAAAAATGATTTCAACACTATTTTATTACAAAGCTCGTTTTCTTAAACCGTTTTCCAATCTACTAGTATATACAAACCTTTACCTCACTCGAATGAGAAATCTAATTAAATGACTTAGTAAAACAAGTGGTATGAAACGCTTGCGTTTACTTCGTCGGTTAACTCTTGGACTTGTTCGATTGAATCTCTTGTGGCAATTTTCTAGTGGAGATTTACAGTTTGTTCGTAAATATTTAAGTTAAGCTAGTGCTTATGGGACATGAAGCTAAGCTCGTATATTTACTAGCTTAGTGTAGCTGACACTTCTTGATAATCAATGATGATCGCGTTTTGTGATTATTACTAGCGATATGCAATGTTTCTTTGTCCACGAAGGGAACGGTGCCTCGTTTTATTGAGTTTCGTCTCATTTTTATTATAGGCTAACGACCTATTTATTTCTTGGGGTTTCGACCCAATTTCTGTGGGCTAGCGACCCACGTTTTTATGGTGTTCGGACCTTCGGGCGTACCGTTGTACTACGTTGTTGTTCCGAACTATTCAAGTTTCTGGTTCCTTGGGCGTACCGTTGTACTACATCGTTGCACCGGCTCTATGGTTAGCGACCATGGGATAGCGTCCCGTTTGTGATACACGTGTTGGTGAGTTTTCATGCTCTCGTTTTGTGATAGGCCTCCCCCATTTTGTGATTTCTAGATTTCCATTGATGATTTCTAGAATTTGTGTTTCACCAATTTTCGTGATTTTCATTGATATGTGTGACCAATATTTGTGCATTGTTGAATTTGTGTGTCATTAAATTTTCGTGAATGAAGATATTGAGTATGACATTCCTTTTGATCTTTGAGAAGATTATAGTGATATTGATTAATCTCTTGTTGATTTTCAATTTCATATTTATCTCAGTATGGCTTTATGGTTATCATATGTTATGTCGTATCTCTTATTCTATATCATTTTATCTGATATTTATAGCTAGACTGATCCGTTTATTATTTTATTATAAATAATACTTGGGTCAGACCGAGATGTTACAGATGCTTCTGCTTGACTTCACTTCTGCGATTATCATCCTGACTTTTGGCTAACTACTTAGATTAGTAGTTTTTGTTGTATACCTTTGAGATATAGACTCCTAGATGTATGCATATTCTTTTGTCTCGTACTTGTAACCATTCTTTTGTGATATTGTGGATCTTGTTTGACCACTACTCTGATGTACACTTTCATGTGTTACATTCATATCTTTTTCCGCCTTTGTGATATGGATGTTTGTGACTGATTTGTGTTATGTTTATTTCTATGTTTGTTTCCGAAGAATATATATAGCCACTGTGTAGTAGCCTTGAGTTTGTATCGGCATGTCGGACTTCCTTGTACTATCTGACATATTGGTGCTCACACAAAGCAATTACACGGATGGTCGCTCCTCAACAGCCTTATTATCCGGGCTAGTTGACATCATTACACCGTAATGTTCTTGGCTAGCGTGGGTATAGAGGTGGGGCGTCACAGCTTGGTATCAGAGCCAAACTTTGGAACAATGTAGAATAATTTAACAAGGATCATCGTCCTAAGTCCATCTTAGGAGTCGTGCCTTAGGATTTCATCCGACTCATTGGACACGTTCTATCCTATTTTCTTTATGATTCCTTGTTTTAACAATCATTAATGTTTAATATTCAATTTGTGAATAATCTTTTTCTTCTTCCTTCTTCTTTCTTAAGGAAGAGAAATGGCTAGACCTGGTCGTCCCAGCACCGGTCAATCTAGTGTTACTCCCCAGGATGGAGTTTTTATGTCTGCCCAGCAACTTTTTGATCTAGTAAAGAATGCTCAAGCAGCCAGTTCTAATCCGGAACCTACTCACCCTAAGTCTGGATTTGCACGCTTGTGCAACGATTATACCAACTTGGGTGGGAAGCCATTCAAAGGTTCTGAAACCATTATTGAAGTCCAGGCTTGGCTAAGAGCATGCAATCGAATCTTTTCTCGCATGAATCTTATTGATCTTCACCGTGTTCAGGTGGCCTCTAGTATGCTCCAAGGAAGAGCATTAGACTAGTACGAGCTTCTGATTTCTGAAATAAATGAAGCGGATCTTACTTGGGTGAAATTCCGGGAACGACTCGAATTAAAGTTTGTGCCAGAGGGTGAAAATGTAACTTTAGCACGGCGTTTTATTAACCTTATTCAAGGTGAATTTTCTGTGACAGATTATGTCGCATTTATGTCGCATCCTTCGAGTCACTTTCTAAATATGGGGTCGAGTACATTTAAACCACATTGAAGAAAAATCAGAGATTTGTCTATGGCTTGAATAAGAATCATAAGAAGCCATTACTCCTGAAACTTGAGGTTTCATTCGATCAGCTTATTGATATCGCTGTTCGTCTTGAAGAAGCCGATAAAGAGAGTGATGCTGATGTTGTGGGTGCCAAACCAAAATTCAACAACAACAAGAAAAGTCCTAATAAGTTCAAAGGTTCTTATCCCAACAAGAAAGGGAAGCAATTCCGGTAGCAAAGGCTTCTGCCCCTAGTAGTGGGCAATGCTACAATTGTGGTTCTAAAGACCATTATGCCAATAGATGTCTGAAACCTCTCTTTTGTCGCTATTGCAAAAGCTCGGATCATTATTTATCTTCTTGTCCCAAACTTCAAAACAGGAAGGAGGGAAAGCTTAATGTTGTTAAAGTCCCTGGAAACACATCTCGTGATCAAGGTATCCTTCACTCTATCCTTGATGGCATTATTATGTTTCATAATTAACCTATTCGGGTACTTTTTGATATGGGTGCGTCCCATTCTTTTATATCAAAAGAACTTGTTGATACCTTTTCTTTGGATGTTATGTGTTTAATGACTTCTTTGAGAATTGCGAATCCGGTTGGTGGATCCGCAACAATCAGTTTATTGTGTAAAGATGTCGAGATTATTTTGTGTGATTTTTCTTTCTGAGCCGATTTGCATGTTGTGCGCTACTTAGGCTTTGGAATGATTTTGGGAATGGATTGGCTTAACCACTATAAAGCCCAAATCCTATGTCCTGAGCGGACTATTTATCTTCGACATCCCCAATCTGTTAAGCAGATTTCAATTGACCTTAAAGATTCGGATTCCAGCTTGGTTGCATCTTTGTATTCTTTAAATCCTTAGGATGACGATAATGATGATGAGGAAGATATTATTTCTCTTATTCATGTTGTTCATGAATTTTCCGACATATTTGAGCCCGTTTAGGATTACCACCTAAGCGAGCAATTGAGTTCAGAATTAATCTTATCCCTAGAGCTCAACCTATTACTCGTCCTCCTTATCGTATGTCCAATAAAGAAAATGAGGAGATGCGCAAACAATTATTTGAATTGGAGACGAAGCAATTTATTCGCTCTAGTTCCTCTCCTTGGGGAGCTTCGGCTATTTTTGTGAAGAAATCCGATGGTACACTTAGGCTTTGCGTTGACTACCGCAAGCTTAATGATCTTACTATCAAGAATAAATATCCTTTACCTCGGATTGATGATCTATTCGATCAACTTAGTGGTGCTAGAGTCTTTTCACAATTGGACTTGGCTACCGGTTTTCATCAGCTTCGTATTGCAGAGGATAGCATTCCTTTGACATCTTTCCATACTCGTTATGGATCATATGAATGGCTTGTTATGCCATTTGGTTTAACGAATGCTCCGTCTTATTTCATTGACCTTATGAATAGAGTTTTCAAAGACTTCCTCGATCGGTTTGTTCTCATCTTTATCGATGATATTCTTGTGTATTCTAAAACCGAGAAGGAGCATGAAAAACATCTTCGGATTGTGTTGGAAACTCTTAGGAGTAATCAATTAAAAGAAAAAATTTCTAAATGCCATTTTTGGCAATCTCATGTGAAGTTTCTCGGCCATATTATTTCCGAATCCGAAATATCAGTAGATCCTTCAAAGATTGAAGCGATTCAAAATTGGAAGATACCGGAGAGTGTGATGGAAATTCGTAGTTTTCTCGGATTGGCGGGTTATTACCGTCGTTTTATCAAAGACTTTTCCTAAATTTCCTTACCTCTTACTAGTTTGACAAAGAAAGGTGTTAAATGCATTTGGTCGGACAAATGTGAAGCTTCTTTTTAGAAATTAAAAGAACTCCTTTCTGATGCTCCTATTCTTGTTATTGCCAAGGGAAATCAAGATTTTGTTGTTTATATCGATGCTAGTCGCGTTGGTTTGGGTGCCGTTCTTATGCAAAGAGATCCTATTACTGCTTATGCTTCTAGGCAACTGAAGCCGGCTGAGACTAGATATGACACTCATGATTTTGAGCTCGCGACTATTATTTTCGCCCTTCGTATTTGGCGTCATTATCTTTTGGGAGAAAAAATTATTCTTTACACCGATCATAAATCCTTTAAGTATCTATTTTCTCAAAAGGAACTTAATTTGCGTCAACAACATTGGCTCGAATTTCTTGCAGCTTACGATTTTGATATTCTTTATACTCCCGGAAAGGGAAATCGTGTTGCCGATGCACTTAGTCGTAAGCAACAAGCGGTTGTTTCTATGATGATATCCAAATGGAATGATCTCAAAATTCTATCCACTTGTGAGGTTCGAGATCGTGTTTCCGATCTATGTGCATCTCTTGTTTAATGTAGCCTTGAGGCTTATCCTTCTCTTTTAGACCGCATTCTTGAATCTCAAGTGCTAGATCCCGAATTGGCACTTCTTGGCCAAAGATTGAGGGATAAACTTGATATTGAAGTTTTAAAAGACTTTGATATCGATTCTCGTGGCGTCATTCGAAAATTTGGTAGACTGACCTTCGTAAAGATATTTTAGAAGATTCACATCGTTCTAAATTTACCATTCATCCCGGTAGTAGTAAAATGTACGCGGATATGAAGCGACTTTATTATTGGGAGGGAATGAAATTTGATATCGCTAACTTCGTTAAGCATTGCATAACTTGCCAACTTATTAAGGCCGAGCATCAAAGGCCCGGTGGATTATTGCAACCTTTAGAAATTCCAATTTGGAAGTGGGATCAAATTTTCATGGATTTTATAGACGGCCTTCCCCGTTCTCGTTCGGGTCATGATAGCTTATGGGTGATAGTTGATAGACTTACTAAATCCGCCCATTTTATTCCCGTTCGGTCCAATCGAACTGTTCCTCTTTTGGCCAAACTCTTTATCAAAGAAATTGTTAAATTACATGGAGTTCCTACTTCTATTGTTAATGATCGTGATCCATTGTTTACTAGTGGATTTTGGAAGAGTCTTCAAAAAGCTTTGGGAACGAAGCTTAATTTTAGCACCGCTTATCATCCTCAGTCCGATGGACAAACCGAGCGTGTGAATCAAACTCTTGAAGATCTTCTTCGTGCATGTGTTCTTGATTTTGGTGGAAGTTGGGAAGATCATATTGCTCTCGTTGAGTTTTCCTATAATAATAGCTTCCAATCTAGTATTGGAATGGCACCGTTTGAGGCACTCTATGGAATGCCATGTCGATCTCCTTCTTGTTGGCTTGAGGCCGGTGAGAAGCTGTTTTTAGGTCCAGATTTTATTCATGATTCCACAGAAAAGATTGACTGTATTCGTCATAAGATGAAAGAATCTCAAAGTAGGCAAAAATCCTATGCCGATAACCGAAGAAGGAAATTAGAATTTTCTGTAAGGGATTTTGTGTTTGTTCGTGTTTCACCTATGAAGGGTGTTGAACGTTTCAGTCGATCGGGAAAGTTAGCACCTCGATATATTAGTCCATTTCCCATCACCGAACGTATTGATTCCGTGGCTTATCACCTTTTGTTACCGGCTCAATTTTCTGCTCTTCATGACGTGTTTCACGTTTCTCAATTACGGAAATGTCTTCGAGATTCCGATTCTATTCTTGAGCCCGGTGTTGTGGAAGAAATTGAAGTTTCACCTAATTTAACTTATGAGCAACATCCTATTCGTATTATTGCTTCGGAGGTCAAACGCCTTCAAGATAAAGATGTTCCGCTTGTGAAAGTTCAATGGTCATCAAATCCTAAGGATTGCTCTTGGGAATCTAGATAATTCATCGAGCGAACACATCCAGACTTACTTTCTCGAACTCTTTGAGGTAAACTTTTTATTTCAAATTTCTTTTGTGTTGAATATGCTTTCATGGTTGTTACTATATGTTTTCTTCTTAAATATTATGAGGACGCAATTTCTTTAAGGAGGGGAGTCTGTAACGATCCGCATATTTTACGATTTAGTATTCAAATGTTTTATTTAAATATTTCATCGTTAGTCGGATTATAGTCCGAAAAGCTATTTTTTGCAAACAGTCAAATTAGGACTCGAGACCGCCCCCATTGAGTTCAAAATGACAGTTGCGGTCTTTTTGAGTATAAACTTCGATGTGTTTGGAGATAGTAGAATTTTGCTACTTTTTCACTTAGGGCTTTGGTTTTTTGTTTCAGCCCATTAGACCCAAACTTCACCCCTCTTCTCTTCATTACTTCCTTTCTATTTCCTAATACTCAAGCTTTAGCAACAATGGAGAGAGGAATGGGAAATTAAAACTCCAAGCCCTAGTTTCCGTCTACAAATCAAGGTCTAGCTCCAAATCAATAGAAGAAGCTTTGTTTAGATTCAAGCTCTTTGGGTTGGAATTGAAGAGTGATTTTCCTTGTCATTGCACTATAGCTTCTTCTTCATTTGTTTTGGGTTTAAAGGTGAGATTTTTATCTCACATCTATGCCTATATCTATCTTTGATTATTGGGTATGAATTCCTAACACTTATTCATGTGCATTTGCTTGTGGTTTGGATTGAATTGGTGAATATTCCAATTTTTAGTGTTTTTGGGTTCAAATCTTTAAAAATCCTAACTTTGGTGTTTTGATTCATGTTTTGGTGATGCGTCGAGGAGCCAATAGGGCCGGGTTGCCGATTGGCGTAAACCCCTAGTGTCCATGCTTGTCCGATTGCAAATTGAGTGAGTTTGCACTTCATTTGAAATAGGGTAGGAAATGCAGGAATTCAGGTTCATTCGATTGAATTCTCTGAGTCAGCCGACTGAGCTGAAGCCCGAAAATTTCTCAGGTATGTGTTCAGTCGACTGACTTAGGGATTTTAGTCGACTGACCTACTCCTATGTTGCCTGTTTTGCCTATTTATGCTAAATTTGCTTGTTTTCCAATCTTTAATCGATTCTTCTTCTCCGATTAATTGTTATCACCTTTGTCGACTTTGATAACTTCTATTTTTGGAATTTTTGGGTATATCCACTTTGATAGATTTGGTATCGATTTCTTTGGATTTGATTCACATCTTCGTATGTGAATTTTGATGATTGATTGTTCCTACAATCATTTTTGTGATTTGTCACTTTAAAAATGTAAAGGTTTTAATACTAGTAGTAAATATCAAAACTCTTTCTTCAAAATGATTTCATTTTATTACAAAGCTCATTTTCTCAAACCGTTTTCCAATCTACTAGTATATACAAACCTTTATCTCACTCGAATGAGAAATCTATTTAAACGACTTAGTAAAACAAGTGGTATGAAACGCTTGCGTTTACTTCGTCGGTTAACTCTTGGACTTGTTCGATTGAATCTCTTGAGGCAATTTTCTAGTGGAGATTTACAGATTGTTCATAAATATTTAAGTTAAGCTAGTGGTTATGGGACATGAAGCTAAGCTCATATATTTACTAGCTTAGTGTAATTGACACTTCTTGATGATCAATGATGATCATTTTTTGTGATTATTACTAGCGATATGCAATGTTTCTTTGTCCACGAAGGGGACGGTACCTCGTTTTATTGAGTTTCGTCTCATTTTTATTATAGGCTAACGACATATTTATTTCTTTCGACCCAATTTTTGTGGGCTAGCGACCCACGTTTTTATGGTGTTCGGACCTTCGGGCGTACCGTTGTACTATGTTGTTGTTCCGAACTATTCGAGTTTCTGGTTCCTCGGGCGTACCGTTGTACTACGTCGTTGCACCGGCTCTATGGTTAGAGACCATGGGATAGCGTCCCGTTTGTGATACACGTGTTGGTGAGTTTTCATGCTCTCGTTTTGTGATAGGCCTCCCCCATTTTGTGATTTCTGGATTTCCATTGATGATTTCTAGAATTTGTGTTTCACCAATTTTCGTGATTTTCATTGATATGTGTGATCAATATTTTTGCATTGGTGAATTTGTGTGTCATTAACTTTTCGTGAATGAAGATATTATGTATGACATTCCTTTTGATCTTTGAGAAGATTCTGGTGATATTGATTAATCTCTTGTTGATTTTCAATTTCACACTTATCACAGTATGGCTTTATGGTTATCATATGTTATGTCATATCTCTTATTCTATATCATTTTATCTGATATTTATAGCTAGACTGGTCCGTTTATTATTTTCTTATAAATAATACTCGGGTCAGACCGAGATGTTGCAGGTGCTTCTGCTTGACTTCACTTCTGGGATTATCATCCTGACTTTTGGCTAACTACTTAGATTAGTAGTTTTTGTTTTATACCTTGGAGATATAGACTCCTAGATGTATACATATTCTTTTGTCTCGTACTTGTAACCATTCTTTTGTGATATTGTGGATCTTGTTTGACCACAACTCTGATGTACACTTTCATGTGTTACATTCATATCTTTTTCCGCCTTTGTGATATGGATGTTTGTGACTGATTTGTGTTATGTTTATTTCTATATTTGTTTCCGAAGAATATATATAGCCATTATGTAGTAGCCTTGAGTTTGTATCGGCATGTCAGACTTCCTTGTACTATCTGACATATTGGTGCTCACACAAAGCAATTACATGGATGCTCGCTCCTCAACAGCCTTATTCTCCGGGCTAGTTGACAGCATTACACCGTAATGTTCTTGGCTAGCGTGGGTATTGAGGTGGGGCATCACAAAGTCTATCCACCTTTTTTCTTTTAAATTCATCCATCTTATCTCCTTTGAACTTATCCACCTTTCCAATTCCAGGATTGGGAAACACTTAAGACTCCGTCCGATATTCATAGCTTTCAGGGCCTTGCCGGTTATTATCAGAGATTTATTGAGAATTTTTCCCCTATAGCTGAACCTCTCACTGCTTTGACTCCTAAGAATGTCAAGTTTGATTGGAATGATAAGTGCCACATTTAATGGCTTGAAGCAAAAGCTTACCTCCGCCACTGTTCTCACCATTTCGAATGGGAGTGAAGGATTATCGGTTTATATCGATACTTGTAAAGAAGGTTTAGGTGTTGTGTCGATGCAAGAGGGGAAATTCATTACTTATGCTAGTCGTCAGTTGAAGCACCACGAAGCTAATTATGCCATCCATGATTTAGAATTGCTTGCTGTTATGTTTGCTTTGAAGTTGTGAAAGCATCACCTTTTGGGAACCAAGTTTGAGCTTTTCACCGATCATTAGTCTCTTAAGCATATCTTCACCCAAAAGGATCTGAACCAGAGGCAGGTTTGATGGCTTGAGTTCTTTGCATCTTATGACCTCGACATCAACTATACCCCTAGGAAAGCCAATGTTGTGGCCGATGCTTTGAGTGGAAAGAAAGCCTTGTTGTGTCAAATTATAGCTACACCATCTCTTATGGACCGCATTGTAGCTAAACAGGATGAGGGTGCAATGCTTAAGTTATGTAGAGTTAAGAAAGGTGATAATTAGAATGAGATAGGAGCACAGATTGATCAGAATGGAGTTTTGAGGATTAATGGTCGGATTTGTGTTCCGAATGTTGATGGTTTGAGGCAGGAAGTTCTTAGGAAGAATCATCAGTCCAGACTCTCCATCCATCTAGTGTCACGAAGATGTTTCAAGATATGAAGAAGTTTTATTGGTGAAATGGTATGAAGTGGGACATCTCTATCTTGGTCAGTAATGTGCCACTTGGCAACAATTAAAGCCGATCAACAGAAGACTGCTGGATTACTGTAACATTTTGAGATTCCCATTTAGAAGTAGGATCAGGTTTCTATAGATTTTTTTGATGGTTTACCAAGGACTAGAAGGGGTAACGAGAGTATTTGGGTAGTTTTTGATCGATTGACCAAGTCCGCCCATTTTATTCCGTTCAAGTCGAATTGAACTGCTTCGAGCTTAGTTAAGATCTATATGATGGAGTTTGTTCATCTCCATGGTGTTACTTCCAGTATTGTTTGTGATCATGATCCTATCTTTACAGCAAGTTTTCAAAGGCTTTTTAGGAAGTGTTGGGTACTCATTTGAACCTTAATATGGCTTATCATCCCCAGAGTGATGGTCAAACGGAACTGGTGAATCAAATTTTAGAAGATCTTCTTTATGCTTGTGTTCTTGACTATGGAGGATCTTGGGAAGAACATCTCTATCTCATTGAATTCACCTATAACAACATTTATCAGGTATAACCCTATCTTTGAATTTGAATCATCTTAAGCTTAATCAATCAATTAATCTCATTCTTTTGGAAATCAGGCAAGTATCGAGATGTCTCCATTTGCCGCTCTTTATGGACGATCCTACAAATCTCCATCTTGTTGGATTAAGTCCGATGATCGCCTTATTCTTGGTCCAGATATGATTCTGGAAGCATCCGAGAAGGTCTAGGAGATTAGGAAGATGAGGATTGCCCAGGATAAGCAGAAGAAGTATGCAGACAGGTGTAGAAGGGATTTGGAATTCTCAGTGGGTGATCAGGTCTTTCTTAAGATCTCGCCACTGAAGAATGTGGTTCGTTTTGGTCAAAGAGGGAAGCTTGCTCCCTGGTTCATTGGTCCTTTCTTCATTCTAGAAAGAGTAGGTCCTCTTTCTTATATAGTTGATTTGCCGGAGAAACTGGCGGGTGTGTATAATGTGTTTCACGTATCTCACCTTTGCAAGTATCTCCATGATCCATCGTTGATTGTTCAGCCAGCTTTATTAGATAATTTGGACGTCGAGCCAAATCTCACTATCGAGAGGAAGCCATTTCGTGTTGTCGATAGAGGCATGAAGCAGCTTCGGGGGAATCAGTCAGTTTGGTCATGGTACAAAGTACGGACGATCAGGATTGCACCTAAGAAACTAGGAATCCATGCATGCTTCGAATCCTGAATTATTTGACTTAGGTACTATTCAATTGAAATTATTCGACCTTTTTGTTGTTTCTATTTTCCTACCTCGTTCCTTTTCGGGGACGAAAAGTTTTGAGTGAGGAGAGTGTAATGACCTGAGAATTTCAGCCATTTTATAAAATAATTAATTAAAATTACTTAAAATTTAAATAACAAAATTTTTAAATAAAAATTATGTATTTGAAATGCTTCTATTTAATTATAGTAAATGGTTAAGTTTTATTTTAAAATATGAAAGTTATTCTATTTATGAAAGTTCAAAAGTTAATTTAATCAGTTTATTTGTTGAAAACTTAATATGTTTGAAATATGAATATTTTTGTATAATAAAAATGTAAATCATTTTCTGAGAAAGACGTCGCAATTTGTTTTGTCAAATTTTGACTTCTCTAGCTCCGTTTATCTTATTTTCTACGTTTTAGCAGCGTTTTCAGTAGCGGAAAAGTTCGAGTTTTACAACTTGATCTTATCATTGATATGTGTGTACTGTTCTACTCGCCTCATGTGTCGATCTCCGCAGTGTATTCATTCCTTTATTTTAACGTTTGATACGTAGCGAAATTTGCATAACAGTTTGACATATTGGTACCGTATTTGTGACTTTTTATTTTCTTTCACTTTTCAAACTTGAGCCATGCTGTCCAAGCAACAAATAAATTGCTTTAATTATATTCACTTGAATCAAAGGGCTCTGACCGTTGCTATTTCTTTGATTGTGTATATATTTAATGACATTTCCTCTTACTTCCTGTTCATTCACAAAGAGGTATATTTCATATTTTGTTTTTCTTCTCCTCCATAGTTTTTCATTCCTTTTTCAATTTTGCCGAACCTTTTTCCACTTCCAGATCCAAACTACACTTGTGTTCCTCCTGCTATCTCCAAGCCGAACCCCCACCGCCGCCTAATACCTCCACGACCCAAGCACGTCCCTCCGCCAGCGCCTCTATGTGAGCCACCACCTAAACACCACGTGCACCGCACGAACAACTCCCTCCAGACCAAAGTGCTAACACACGCCAAGAACTCCTACTCCGCGGCTCACCTTCCCTCGCCAAGCCCCACTGACCACCTAGCGTGCCACTGCTCCATCCCCAAGCAAGCCCAGCTCTCCCACTTCAAACCCTAGATAATCCCATGTCCAAAAAAAATCCAAACCACGTTTTGTTTGGCTCGGAGCAATGTAATTGGCAGTGTTGTTATACATATGTTGTCGCATATATTTCTCTGCTTACATATATATGCTTTGAATCATATTTTATGTGTATGCCTAAGAAAGCTGCAACTCAGTGTCCTTTCTTAGCTCTTGCATGATATATTATAGTATGTATAGGCGTGTTGTGTTATGTGATTTGTCTTTGCCTATGTTTATGTGTGTGTGTGTGTATAGTATTAGATATATTGTCCCTTCTTCCCTATGTTAAGTAGAAAATTTATCTATGCTTTTGCCCAGAATTTTTTTAGGTTACTACTACGTATTGTACTTGTTGGCAGAGAATTTCAGTTGTTTCAGACCCAACTTGTACTAATTGTATGCAATACATATATATGCAGTGCTGACAAAAGCTATATGTTTCACCTTTGAATTTGTCGATAAAGCTATATATGTTGTATAAATTTATTCCCTCTAAAAATTATAAAACAAATGTATATATATATACATATTTTGCATATGTATATATATTTGTTTTCACCAAAATTTCATGTTAAAATCTGCTTTCGTTTTTGTCGCTGCTAATTGACTCGTCGTGCCCGATTTCGTGCCCGATTTCGTGCCCGTGTCTATTGCATCATTCTTTTTCATAGTCGTTTTCCATCATTCACTAACCATGAAAGGTGATAAATCAGTCACGATTAACGTTCTTATACCTAGTAAATTGATTTATTTGAAATGACAATTTAAATATGCTATTAAATTGAAATTTTTAGTTATTTGGCTGTTAAATATGACATGTTGATAATTTTTCCACTTATGTAAATTGACACCATTTCATGTTGACTGAATATTATATTTAATTTGTTATTGATTCATATATGTTAGTAATTGATACATATGTTATTTCATTTTATTGCTCTCACTCTACAAGTTCCCTTAGTTTTAGAAATCATTATGGATTGAAATGATACATACCCGAACGAAATATATATTAGGGAAAATCATTATGGGTTGAAATGATAAACCCAAGTGATTTTCATTGATTTTTGAAATTATGGGATTGCGGGTTTAATTATGTAAACCCATAAATTTAAATTATTGTGGGTTGAATTATAAATATTCGTATCACTTGACCATAAGATAGAAAATTATATACGGACACCATTCGTCTATTTTTGAAAATGATTTCCAAGGTTTTGAAAGTAAATATATGATTTCGATTTTTAAATATAATCAGAATTTTATTTTAATATTGTAAAATTTAGACTTTTGAAATTTTGATTTGAATTTATAAGTTTTGTTTAAAGGTAATTAATGAAAATTTTATTTATAATCTTAATTTCTAAAATACATGAAACAAGATTGTAAATAGATAATTAAAATGTTTAATTCATTTTAAATGTATAGAATTAATTTTAATTTAATATATATAATATTTTTAAAGGGTTTATTTTATACTTATATTTAAATTAGATTTTTATGACATTAATAAATTAAGAAAGTCGGAAAGGAAAATTGGAATTCATTTGTAACTTAAATTGACTAATAGTGGAATTTTTAATAAGGACTTGTTTGGAACTTATTAGTTTGGAAATTTTAAATTATAGTTTATAGCTTGGTAAAAAATGATTAAATGAATAATTTCGAATTTAAATAAAATTAAAAATTGAATATATAATTTTGATTTAAATTGGTGATTTGAGATCTTTTTTAGAAACTTATAAAGTGATTTTAAAATGGCCACAGTACGAAATAAGCGAGAGGTTGTTAAAGAGACCGGGATCGGATATTGTCATGCTCTCTGCTAATACCAAAAACCATTTTAGCAACTGTGTATGTGGTAGATATTCCAAAATGAAGTAGGATGGTTTGGTGAACGATTCTATATGAGGTATTTACGTAGCCCTGACTCCCGCGAGTCTGCTTGATGTGGCTAAAACAGGAGACACGTCGGGCCAAGTGAGGTCGCACCTCCTATCGGGCACATTTCTTTGAAACCATATCCATTACTTTGTGATTTGATTTGGTGTGCACACCTTTGATTGGGAGTGTGTCTCGAGGTGGGCGGTAGTAGCTACTGTGCGTTATCACCAGTCCGAATCCGCAAAATGGTATAATCCTAGCCTGGGCATTGCCTCGCGTGCCTTGTCACGTGCCATATCACGCCTTCTACGAGTTTTTTGTACCGTACTTATGGAGTTCCCTCTAGATAAATCGCTGATTTGGTGGAGATTACGGTATTGTATATACTACGGGAATATATAAATGTCTTAAAGGGGATATGGGTCATGCCTTAATGCTATTTTGGTATTTTACTATACTGTAGACATTATATATATAGTGTATTTTACTATGTATGTAGATAGTTTATCGGACCGTTGAAGGATGGAATCCCAACATTCCTTTAAGTTATATTGCATTTATTTAACATTTCACTTAAGCTTGATTTATCTGTATAAGAATGTTAGTCCTCATTTGAGTGTTTTGTTTTGCTTTATGCTCGGGTCAACCTGAGTATCACAGCTTTTGAAACTCATCTTTTGGAGCTTGGAGTTCACGTGGAAGATCTATCTTATCTATTTCAGCTTTCAGTTTATTTCTGTTATTTTAGTTGTACGTTTCAAACTTGTCGGTTGCTTTTCTGTTAGAGATTCTGTGTACTGGGATTTTTGTTTTATTCTATTTGGACTATGTTATTTTTGTAGTAGCTTCCTGAACTACTAATTATTTGTTCCGCTGCTTATTGTTGTATAACTCTATGTCTTTGATTCTGTGACTGATTTATTTACTGTATATGCTAAATTTTGCCAATTGTAAATTAATATTTGGAGCAATTTAAGTCAGACATGTGTGGATTATTGTCGATTAAAATGGTTCAAAATAGCAGGTCATTACATAATAAGAAGAAGCTTTACTTCGACTCTCGAGTATTGATGTCGAGCAAGCTGCTTTTAATGGTAAAACTAACCGCTTGGTTCATTTATGGGATAAGTTCAATAGGCAAGCCAAATATACATCTTCTAGAAATACGTAAGTTGAAGTACGAGCATAGATGCGGAACGAGATGCTTGGCTATTTGAATTACGTTGGCCGAATGGGCTACACAGACCGAGCTATCCTATACGTGTGAGAAAAATGAGAAATAATAGACCTTTCTCTATGGCTTATGGATCGGGGGCTATGCAACTTGTTGAAATTGCAGCTCTATCTCATAGTGAATTCATTATGATCTAAATGAGAATGAGGAGTTATTGAATATTCTCTTGATCTAATTAAGGAAGTGTGGGATGAAGCCGCTCTAAAGGCTCCAAAAAATAGGTAGAAGGTAGTAAACCAATACATCTCTAAAGTCAAGCATTGCTTGTTTAAGGGAGTAGACCTAGTCCTAAAGTAGAACCTCACTTGACCCAATTTTGGAAGGACCATATGTCATAAATAAGGACTTGGGCAATGGAGCATACATTATTAGCACGGTGCACAAGGTTCCATTTTTGCGCATGGATTATTTAACTTCTTGGATTATGACCTAGGATGTTACTAACTCATGGTTTTACCGAACCCCACTAACAAAGTGAGTGAAACCATGATGAGCAATCACTATTGCCTAACCACCATAGGGACCACCTACTTATATCAACTAAAGTCCACGATTATTAGAACCATGCGGGTAGGATCGCTACACACTAGAGGCACATGATTTTGGTAAACCACAAAGATCTTGGACAAAACTAGGCCGACAATAACAAACCGATTTACTTATTGCAAGAATATGATCATTGATTGGGTACTTCAATATTGACGATCGACCCACAAACCTTTGTTGGTAGAAGTGAACTGGCTTATCCACGCCAGAAAATGACCATCGATTGGGTAGCACGTTGTTGACGATTGGCCCATAAACCTTGGCCATGTTGGAATTGGGCCAGTACGCAGCGGGTTAAATGGGTAAGTTTAAAAAAAAAATATTCCATTTTGGATCTTATTAGGCATAGTAAGCCTAAGTTGATTTAGATCTGATCTAAATTAATTTTATATAATATCATTATTTTTTCTTATTTATTAATAGAAAAACTTTACCTGATGTCACATATAATATACAATGTGCATATGCGTATCATATACACATGCACATGTACACGCACGTGCAACATACAAAGTGTGCATGGTTTAAGATGCCTATGTCTTAGTGTTAGGATTTACACTGCAATGGGCATGTTAGCCCCTTCGTACACATATATGCTGTTTATTTATATATTTAATTATATAACTAAATGATATAAATTATATTTATATAAATTAGGCATATATGCACTTACATAGAATAATGTAAAAGTTATCTTATTTTGATATATATACATAAAATAATATTTAAGAATGTAAATATATATAATTTCAATTTCAAATTTCAAACTTCAAATTTTAAAACTAGAAATAGATTTGATATTAACTTTTAAACTTAAATTCAAATTTATAATTTGCAAATAAATTATATATTATTAAAATATATATTTATATATGTATGGAAAAATTATTATATTTTAAACGTAAATATGATATATATATATATATATATTAATATATAAAAATCATTTATAATACAAAATGATGCTATATAATAAAGTGTGTGTTTATATAATACATAATTTTCATATTCCTTTTCGATCATATTTGTATTTTCACAAAATTAGTTTTTTTGTAATTAAATTTGAACAGAAAATCTTTTTTCCAAATTTGACAAAAACAATCCATGCGGAAAAATTAATTTTTTGTTTGAAATGAAATATCAAGTAATGTTTGTAAAACATATTAACATACACACACACACACACACATATTTTAAATCAGTAAATTAAGTTAATTTGTTATATTATAAATTTATATATATAAATTTTGTCTATGACATATATATAGGCATGGAAGAATATTTTTCAAAATATAATCTTTAGGTACCATAGGGAAGAGTGAATTGAATCTTTATTCATTTTTGGTACGTTCGGACCTCTTTTCAACTATTTGATCAAATTGAATCATTTTATTGTCGATTCCATGTAGTTTTATTTACTTCCATTTTATATTGTATGAATTTATCATATACGTGCTACATGTATATCAAATACACAAGTTCATATTTGTGATAATTCATCAATGAATTCAACAAAATACTGGAAACCTTTTGGTATTATTAGACTTATGATTTCATATATATATATTTATATGTATGTATGTATATGTGTATGTATGTATGTATATATCAGTCCAAAGAGTTCATCAACTATTATGTTGCTCCCACTAAACGGATGCTTTGCTCTTATTTGTTTGAGATATAATTCACTAGTGCCAAAGAATTAATTTCTCAAAATTGTGGGTTGGTCTATAATTCCAAAATAATTGAAAATAATTTCAAAATTCTTCTATATTTCCCAATGCATCACTTTCCTTATGAAAATAAATATCACTAATATAGATTTATTTTTAATGAATATTCATAATATTCATAGTGAGTCAAAACTGTCTAGTTTTAGTCAACACTGATAAAAAATTATTATTTCATAAAGATATTTGATATGTTTTACGAAAAAAAAATTGTAACTTAATGAGACCAATAAGTATTGCAAGTATGCTCCCACTATCTCTACCATTACTATAATAACATACAAAATGCGAAGCTCTATTCATTTAATTAATAAATGATATTTATTCCATCTACTGTAACTAATTTACTCTCGAGAGTTTTTAGATGAAATATCTTAAACTCAAAGAAATAAATATCACATAAAACAATTTTTTATTTGAAAATATGTTTTGGAATGGAAGTTGTAACAACCCACCTCGAACGGACCTAATTTCGACCTAATAAAAGGCCATTGAACCTTAGGCCCATCTCAAGGCGAGTTGTTAAGTTAATGGAATCGAAACAATACATAACACAAAGAGCTATCTATCTATACTTTTTGAATCTCACATTGGAATGGATAAAATATAATATCAAAAACAAGTACTTATTTCATAAAAGAAATCATTTTAGAAATAACACGTGTCATCACCAATTCTCACAACATGTCTACATAAAATCTCCACGGTACAATTTCAACATAACATAATTCTTTGAACTAGGTATACTATAAATATTTAAAAAAACATAAATAGAAAGATAACTACCATAGGTATTCATCTCTACTATTGTCTCCTGAATCAGCATTGTATCCTTTAACCTGTGTGTTGTAATGAGAAATAGGTCAGAACAGCAAATTTCTGATGAAATGAAAATCTCAAGCTTTAGCATAATTGTATTTGGGCAGCACCATTTAAATAAGAAATATGTCTTATGTATTAAAATCGTAACAGACGTACAACTTCAACTATATGCCCGAATGCTCATCCAATCTAGTTATCCAACTCTAACGCAACTAGAGTTACGACGTAAGAGGAAGCATCTGAACCACTTGATATCTTTTTAAATGGGAATTAGGTAGACTCTGACCATTTGAGACCTATAAAAATAAGTAGGTCCCTGTCATTTACGACCAACCAAAGGTGGGTCCTTACATGGTTCTCACTTACTAAAATCGTAAGAAATCTCATTAAGTTACTTAATACTTCTTCTAAAGGAAAGAGGTAGACCCTATCTAGCCACTTATTTCCTCTAACCCAAGGCAAACCCCTTCAAATGATTTTACCAATTGTATCAATAGTGTAACCTATGACCCATAACCCAATCATGAGATCTCGAGTTAATCCAACTATTCGTAGGTACTGGTATCCAGATAAGTTAGGCATATTTACTCCGCAAAATTGAGACAAACCTCGTGTCCACTAGGGTAATTTATTATAGACAATGTCCCATATTATTCCGCAAAGCCATAATTATGGTCGTCGGATTTAACGAGGAAGACTTCTGTGTAACTTTGGACTAACCACGTATCCCTATAACTTAGTCATACTTCATATGCATAACTTTTGTATACATGTACCATCCTACATAATTAATAGTTGAGACCATATAAGGTAACACATTATCACGCCTCTAATTAAGGATTAATTCCCAATTTACATTAACTGCTTTTCTACAAATTAATATTATCTAATTATTTCAAAAATACTAATCGTTATGCTCGATACATTATTAATTTTAATAATCAATATGTTAATATTAATATATATATATATGCATGAGATTCGAACAAAATATCTCTAATCACATATGAAAAATACAAGTCCCAAACTCCAAACAAAAATATAGATAATATCCTTAGCCAACACCTGACTTATATACAAAAATGAATGAAACTCAACTCATATTAATATAATAGAATTAACTCCTTTATCTCAAGGAACAAACCTTACCATTTAAACATTTCATATTCTATTCAACTTTTGCGCAGCCATTTTGGAGTGGAAAAGGGATTCGTACTTATTTAATTTATAGAGATAGGTGGTACAAACTACGAATAATCAAAATCATACTTTGCACCCTATTTCTAACTTTATTTATTTTTAAAACCCTTTTACACTACAAGAGAAGTCAAAAGAGATGAAGTGGAATACATTATGAATTGAATAAATCTCAAATATAGATTTGATTCAACTATATTGACACAAAATAATTGCAATTCCAATATATTCAAAGATTACATTTGTTTAGGGAAATTTGGAGGGTTTTGGATGTTTTGTTGTCGTTTACCAAAATTTCAAGAGGCATAAATCAAATCCAAATAAATACTATTCAATTACAAAAATGTTTTTAATTGAGTATATGTTTCCTTTTTTCCTACTAGGATTGAAACTTGATATTTCCACCCATAGAAAATTATTTGCTTCCTAACTGGATTTGATTCCACTATGCCTAATTCCATTTCAGATCTTCCTCTTTTGGAATACACAACAAAGTGAATTATATAAAGAAATTAGATTTAGAATCAGAAACTAGAGAGGAATAGAATTAGAAATCAAAAGAAATTAAGCATCTAAACCCCTTACCTGAAAATCCTAACAGATTTTGAAGCCTAAAGAAGAAGAAAAAGAAAATGGGATCTGATTTACACCGCTTCTAATTCTCCGTTGAATCTATCCCTTTTTGAAATATACAACAAATAGATTGTATATATAATTAGACTTCAAAAAACAGAAGATAGAGCGGAGAAGGATTGAAAAATTAATTTAAATTAGAGATTATAATTGCTTACCAAAAAGTTTAATGTTTTTGAAAACCTAAGGGAAAGGAATTTGATAGAGCTTGGCCATTGCTATAGAATTTTATGAGGAAAACTAGGGGTTCTTGGGGTCTATTTATAGAGGTAGAAAGGATAAGAGCTGTTAGATTTGAAATAAAAAATCTAAGCGGTCTAGGCCACTGAAAACAGTACATTTTTCACATCCACCAATCGATCGCTGACGTTGGGTGGTCGACTGGCTCCCCTTCTTTGACCGTTGATTTTTACACGGTAACTTTTTAGTTAATCTTATTAATTACTTACTTTATTTTCTTATGTTATCAGCTTATTTCAATGTTTCCTCAAACATTAATTCTTAGAAACTTTTTAAAATTAAGACTTATTAATTCAAATTCAAATATTAAAATTTTTAATATGTTTGAATTATGTTTAATTTGAAAACTTCAAACGCTAATAATTTTTTTGTTTGGACTCTAATTTCAACATATTATATATGGAAATTGATTAAAAATTCACCATAGACGCAATGATGCATCTTCTGTGACCAAATTCTGACATTTACAAAATTTTCATTTCTATCCTTATTTTAATTATTTAATTCCTTATTAAGTTTTACGTGGTGTTACAGATATCATATTTCTCTTACGAATGTTAAGTATATATTATTATTTTACAATTCTCGTTTTAGATATTTCTTTAAGAAGTAGAAGGGAGTATTCACTCTGTTCGTTCTAACCATGCCATAGTTTACTTCTACTCTCATACATTCGCTTTCCTTTCTAAACGGTCGAATCGTTCAAAGGAAACCCTTACTATAATATCGTAACGAACTCTTTACAAAAGTACATTTGGTCATCCTTAACATTTAAGAATATCAAAATGTTGCACTTTACGTAAATTGATCTAACTAACATTTCAACGATCGATTTCTTAGGTTTATGTTGTAGCTTTTGGTCAAATGTAACATTCAACACAACAAGATCCTTAATATAATTAGTTATATTAATACACAATTTGACACAATGGTTTACTTTCTTATTTCGAATTAACTAATTTCACTACGTTTTTGTACATTACGAGTTGCGACTGTTCACAATATAACATTTACGTGTAATTGGAAATGGATCAAACATTATATCTTTGTATTGCTATTAGAGTTTGAAACTCATTGAAGACAATGCATGGTCTTGGGTATGTAAATAAGTGACTAAATTGCAGATGTATTTAGTAGTTGTATAATGAGGCACTTATAAGGGTCAACGTGTAAAAAATTATTGGTAAATATATTTTATATTTCAATCCGCGAAAATCAATTCAGTATATTTGTATATTTTAATTGATAAACAATTATCTATTATAATTAAATCACAAATTTATCGATGTAGATTAGTTTAATTTATATATAGCAGATGATCCTACAATATTATATAACTTTGACGTTACCATTTCATTTTTATAATAAGGCGCCCAGTAGAATTTTATGTTTCTTAAAACCTTAAGATGAAACATAGACACCTTTCGACTTATCTAGTGGGTGTTTGGACTCATATGCCCTAGGGTTCTACCTTGAGGAAGCTCAACAAATCATAGACTCACCTATGATGGATATGTGAGTCAGCAGAATAGAGATCTTAAGGATAAATTAACACTACAGAGGGGGTGGATAGTGTTTAATTGATTATATGAATATTTTTTCAAATTCTTTAAGATTTTTGAAACGATCCTAACTCGACCTTCGAAAATCGGCACCGAATATATCACCTATATTCAAATGTCATAGATTCAAACGTCGAATCTAGTTCATCGGAGCTTATAACACATACGGAAGGAAATGAATATCAATATATACAACATTAATACAATACCTGATACAATATGATACAATAATATTAGAAATAAATATCAAAGACAAGATACAGCAGCGGAAAGAGATAACATATACTTGAACTCCAAAGAAGGAACTCCAATATCTGCAACTTCATCTCCAATCTAAAGCTAGCTCGAACCCCATCAAGTTGTACTAAGCAAGGTCAGTCATCCAAAGACTGAAAAAGATTCCCAAAGACTAAAAGCTACCAAACCAAAGACTTCGAAGGCTATCGAATTTACACCTATTATTTGATTATCTGAAAACCCCAACTCTAGACTGCCCGTGTGGAAAATTGTGGGCACCCAAAGTTTAGGAAGGGAACAATAAACTCTGGTTCAGTCATGGGACTAGTATGAATAAACAAAAACAGTTTATCTTTAAAAAAAATAACAAAAGAATTTGAAACATTGAAAACCGCAATGCTTTATGGAAAATGAAACTGCCATAAGGCCTCCCACCACACACACAATGCAAGCGCAAACTTAAAGGAGATTTCTCCTTATGACAATCAAAAATGCTTGATACGCGAAAAATATTTGATATTATTATTAATGCATAGTGCAGAAAACCTTTGCAAGTATAATATTAATCTTAGCTAGCATACGTACCATTATAGTATACCTACTATAGCTACCATATTAGATGGCAGGTTCTACAACTAAAACCGTACAGGGCGCGTATTGGGTGATTGGATTTCCAACAAATGGTCAGGCAAAGGAACTTCCCACACAAAATGGAACGCCTCTGGACGGAGGTCCCCGAGAACCTAACCGGATCTCTGCTACACAAGGCCGGGTTATCTGTGTAACTAGGTAACAACTGACACGAGTATGCCACCCCCTGGTCGTTACAAACCTTTATCCGAGGCGCCTCTCAACCAACAACAACAAAGCAATTAAGTTTGCAGTATCCATATAGGTAAATTTCTGGGCACTATACCATGATACCACCTTTGATCCAGAAGGGAATGACATAACCTCAGGAGGCGCTACCCCCAAATAACCTTGCTGCCACGATTCCTGTTTCGACCATTACCGGGTTGTGAGGCTCGACGAAGTCACGTCCACAAAGCTACGCTTTACACAAAAGCCATGTTTTGATCAACAAATGATCAGCAACACTTCGTGTGCCACATTACCAAGTTGGGAATGTATCACTGGTAACCATCAACTATATAACCTTTGAGCTCGTACGTCTCAAAAAAGGGTGTTAAGCTAAGAGAATAAATTCTCCGCCACCAAACCGAAATGTATTTGTTAGAAACCTGCTTTACATCTCAAGGAATAATGTCAAATACACATCCATACAAGTCTGTTCTGGGTTTGAACAGAACCGAAGGCATTTCCAAAGAAGCCCATGCAATCCGGGTATTCATAATCTCGATCGGACTCCCCATCACATATGGAGATCTCTATACCATAGCTACTCAGTGCAGAGTCATTCGATAGGTTATCCTATCGTTCTCGAAAACACCAGGTCTTCACCATCGGTCTTCAAATGTTATCTATTGCGTCGTATAATTATTCGGAATTGGTTATATGGCACAAGGTCCTCTACCGGCTAAACCGAATAATGAGCGCAATATTTAATAACATATGGATATGTGATTTCAAATAAGTCACAACTTATTACCCAAAACCTTTCATTCAAATGGTTTAAACAAATTACCATTTCCAAATCTTTAAACAAAAAGATTCATTTCACAAAGTTCACCCATCTTTCACAAAGATTCATTCACCGAGTTCAAAACAATTTCCATTTCAAATTGGATTAACTCATCCAATCTTTAAATCAAAGATTTAACTTATTGCTTTCAAACCCGTTTCCAAAGATTCATTCATAATTTGGAAAACCATTTCAAACTTGAAATCCCTTTAATACAAATTGGAAGTTCTTACCTTATATGGAAGCTTTAATTATTTGAAAACAAATAGTTTTCATTTTGGAAAAAATCCAATTTCATTTATACAAGTTAAAATTCTTGGGTTAATTTCAAATTCCCAAAACAATACTTTTAAAACAGTTTAAAAACCCCTATAAAACACATTATAACTTGTATACCCTTTTTAAACCATAATTCTCAAACATAGAATTGAATTTCAAATTTTGAATTCAAATTTAAATCAAATTATTTAAATTTCAAAACTTTATCAAATTATTCAAAATAACTTTCATCTTTGAAACCACCTTTTCAAAAGCTTTTCACTTTAAACCCAATCCATTTCCAAGACCATTTGGATTCAAAAATTCAATTTTAAAACTATTTCAAAAATCTGTGACTTAACCAATTTCCTCGTGCAATCCATATTTGTGTGTATATGGTGTAGTCCAGGGGTTTTACACAATAGTGCAACATCATCAATCATCACAGATTCAAGCACATTAATATCATTAAGCAGTATAATCTATAACGCTTATCTTCGTTCACAGATTCACAGATAATATAAATTTATCACAGATAAATAGATTACATTCACCATAGATAATAATTACATTCATCACAGATCATACCAAACAATTCATAGCATAAAGCATAACATATCAAGGATATCAAACAATTCAACAATCAATAGAATTCAAACAATCATAAGTAAGATCAATTAATTATCTGATTAATTTAAATCAGATTAATTACTTATGAATAAACTACTAATTCTGGTTAAATAATATTAATTAATTACAAATTATTTTAATTAATTAACCCTTAAAGATATGTGACGCCCCACCTCTATACCCACGCTAGCCAAGGACACTACGGTGTAATGCCGTCAACAAGCACGGAGAATAAGGCTCTTGAGGAGCGACCATCCGTGTAATTGCTTTGTGCGAGCACCAATATGTCAGATAACACAAGGACTACATACCGATACAAACTCAAAGCTACTACGCAGTGGTTATATATATTCTTCGGAAACAAATATAGAAATAAACATAACACAAATCAGTCACAGATATCCATATCACAAAGGCAGAAAAAGATATGAATATAACACATGAAAGTGTACATCAGAGTTGTGGTCAAACAAGACCCACAACATCAAAAAATAATAGCTACAAGTGCTAGACGAAAGAATATGAATACATCAATGAGCCTATATCTCAAATGTATACAACAAAAACTACTAATCTAAGCAGTTAGCCAAAGTCAGGATGATAATCCCAGATGTGAAGTGAAGCAGAAGCACCTGTAACATCTCGGTCTGACCCGAGTATTATTTAATAAGAAAATAATAAACGGATCAGTCTAGCTATAATTATCAGATAAAATGATATAGAATAAGAAATATGACATAAACATAAGATAACCCTAAAGCCATACTGTGAAAAGTATGCAATTGAAAATCAACTAGGGATTAATCAATATCACAAGAATCTTCTCAAAGATCAAAAGGAATGTCATACTCTATATTTTCATTCACCAAGACCATGAATATTGACAATAATATCAATGCCAATCACAAAAGTTAATGACACACAAATTCACCAATGCACAAATATTGATAACACGTATCAATGTAAATCACGAAAATCGGTGAAACACAAATTCTAAAAATTATCATTGAAAATCCAGAAATCACAAAAAGGGGGAGGCCTATCACAAAACGGGAGCATGAAAACTCACCAACACATGTATCACAAAATGGAACGCTATTCCATGGTTGCTAACTGTTATTTTGAGCCGAAGCTCCATAAAACGGCCCGAAGACCATGGGTCGCTACCCTACCAATTAAGCCGAAGCTCCATAGAAATGGGGTTTAGTCTTCCTCGTAGACAAAGAGACATCGCACATTTTCTAGTCTAAATCACAAAAATGATCATCAACGATCACCAAGAAGTGTCAATTACAGTAAGCTAGTAAATATAAAATCTTAGCTTCATGTCCCATAACCACTAGCTTAACTCAAATATTTACGAACAAATTGTAGATTTCCACTAGAAAATTATCACAAGAGATTCAGACGAACAAGTCCAAGAATTAACGGCGAAGTAAATGCAAGCGTTTCATACCACTTGTTTTACTAAGCCGTTTAATTAGATTTCTCATACGAATGAGGTAAAGGTTTGTATATTTTTAAAATGATAAATCACAAAAATGATCGTAGGAACGATCAATCACAAAAATTCACATACGAAGATGTAAATGAAATCCAAAGGAATTCGATTCCAAAATCATCAAAATGGAAATACCCTTGTTGCATGACACGGCGCGACCTAGCAGAGGAGCGACCTAAGAGGTAGCGGCATAAGTGGAGGCCGAGGGACTTAAGGAAGTGGTGCGACCTAACCACCGAGCGACCTAAGTTGGTAGCGGCATAAAACAAGCGAGCGACCTAACATGGTACGACCCAAAGTGTGGTGCGACCTAACTGCAGAAAGTCCGAGCGACTTAGTGGTTGCAACGATCTAGCCGAGCGACCTAGGAGCTCGCGGCTTAAGGTGGTGAGCAGCCTAACACGAAACGGCCTAAGGGGTAGAACGACCAAGCAACCGAGCGCGCGACCTAGGTGACGCGAACTAAGGGAGAAAGATGGGCCGAGTGACGCGCGACCTAAGCAATGCGCGACCTAGGGAGTTAGACCTAAGAGATAAAAGGAGGCCGAGCGACCTAGTGGGAAGGCCGAGCGACCTAACGACTTAAGGGGGTAACAAGGCCGAGCAACGACCAAGCACGTCGCGACCTAACCAATGCCGAGCGGCTTAAGGAAGTGAAGAAGTCCGAGTGACCTAACGACCTAACGACCTAACCTACCGCGACCTATGGAGTGAGCGAGCTAGCAACAGGCTGATGGGCTTATACGTGCAGGCCGAACGACCTAAGGGGTTTGAAGCACAAAACTCACTCAATTTGCAACCGATCGAGCACGAACGCTAGGGGATTACGCCTATCGGCTACCGGGTCCTGTTGGCTCCTCGATTCATCACCAAAAACGTGTTCAAACATCAAAGATTGGATTTTTAAAGATTTGAACCCAAAACACTAAAAATTGGTATTTTCACCAATTCAATCCAAACCACAAGCAAATGCACATGAATAAGTGCTAGGAATTCATACCTAACAATCAAAGATAGTTATAGACAAAGATGTGAGATAAAAATCTTACCTTTACACAAGATCAATGAAGAAGAAGCTTGAAAGTAAGGAAGAATCAATGACTTCTCTTCGAATTTGGAGTTGGATGTTGGATTTGCAAATGAACTTGAACTTAGAGTTTTAATTTCCCATTCCTTCCTCCATTTTTGATGAAGCTTGAGTGTTAGGAAATGAAAGTGAAGTTATGAAGGGAAGGGGGTTGAGTTAGAATTAATAGTTTAGGCTAATGGGCTAAACCAAAACCAAAGTCCAAAGTGAAAAAGTGGCAAAATTCCACTAACTCCAAACACATCAAAGTTTGTACTCAAAAAGATCGCAAACGGCATTTTGGACCCAATGGAAGTAGTTTCGAGTCCTAATTCAACCGTATGCAAAAAGTAACTTTTCGGACTAAAATCCGACTAATGATAAAATATTTAAATAAAATATTTTAAATATTCAATCGTAAAATATGCGGGTTGTTACAGACTTCCCTCCTTAAAGAAATTGCGTCCTCGCAATATTTAAGAAGAAAATATATAGTAACAACCGTGAAAGCATATTTAACACAAAAGAAATTTGAAGTAAGAAATTCACCTCAAAGAGCACGGGAAAGTAAGTCCGGATGTATTCGCTCGATGAACTCTCTAGATTCCCATGAGCAACCCTTAGGATTTGAGGACCATTGAACTTTAACAAGCGAAACATCTTTATTTCGAAGGCGTTTGACCTCCGAAGCAATAATATGAATAGGATGTTGCTCATAAGTTAAATTAGGCGAAACTTTAATTTCTTCCACAACACCGGGCTCAAGAATAGAATCGGAATCTCGAATACATTTCCGTAATTGAGAAACGTGAAACACGCCATGAATAGCAGAAAACTAAGCCGGTAATAAAAGGTGATAAGCCACAGAACCAATACGTTCGGTGACAGGATATGGCCCAATATATCGAGGCACTAATTTTCCTGATCGACTGAAACGTACAACACCCTTCATAGGTGAAACACGAATAAACACAAGATCTTTCACAGAAAATTCTAATTTCCTTCTCCAGTTATCGGCATTGGATTTTTGTCTGCTCTGGGCTTCTTTCATCCTATGACCAATAAGGTCAATCTCCTCTGTGGAATCACGGATAAAATCTAGACCTAAAACCAGCTTCTCACCGGCCTCAAGCCAACAAGAAGGAGATTGGCATAGCCTTCCGTAGAGTGCCTCGAAAGGTGCCATACCAATACTAGATTGGAAGCTATTATTATAGGAAAACTCAACAAGAGGAATATGATCTTCCCAACTTCCACCAAAATCAAGAACACATGCGCGAAGAAGATCTTCAAGAGTTTGATTCACACACTCGGTTTGTCCATCGGACTGGGGATGATAAGCGGTGCTAAAATTAAGCTTCGTTCCCAAAGCTTTCTGAAGACTCTTCCAAAATTCACTAGTAAACAATGGATCACGATCACTAACAATAGAAGTAGGAACTCCATGCAATTTTACAATCTCTTTAATAAAGAGTTTGGCCGAGAGAGGAACAGTTCGATTGGACCGAACAGGAATAAAATGGGCGGATTTATTAAGTCTATCAACTATCACCCATACGCTATCATGACCCGAACGAGAACGGGGAAGGTCGTCTATAAAATCCATGGAAATTTGATCCCACTTCCAAATTGGAATTTCTAAAGGTTGCAATAACCCACCGGGCCTTTGGTGTTCGGCCTTGACAAGTTGGCAAGTCATGCAACGCTTAACAAAGTTAGCAATATCAGATTTCATTCCCACCCAATAATAAAATCGCTTCATATCCGCGTACATTTTACTACTACCGGGATGAATGGTAAACTTAGAACGATGTGAATCTTCTAAAATATCTTTACGAAGACCACTAATATTTGGCACGATAAATCTATCAAATTTTCGAATACCGCCATGAGAATCAATATCAAAGTCTTTCAAACCTTCAATATCTATTTCATCCCTAAAATTTTGGCCAAGAAGAGCCAATTCGGGATCTAGCTTTTGAGCTTCAAGAATGCGGTCTAAAAGAGAAGGACGAGCCTCAAGGCTACATAAAACAAGAGATGAACATAAATCGGAAACACGATCTCGAATCTCAAGAGTGGATAAAATCTCGAGATCATTCCATTCGGATATCATCATGGAAACAACCGCTTGTTGCTTGTGACTAAGGGCATCGGCAACACGATTTCCCTTTCCGGGAGTATAAAGAATATCAAGATCATAAGGTGCAAGGAACTCGAGCCAATGTTGTTGACGTAAATTTAAGTTCCTTTTGAGAAAATAGACACTTCAAAGATTTATGATCGGTATAAAGAAAAAAAATTTCTCCCAAAAGATAATGACGCCAAATACGAAGGGCGAAAACAATAGCCGTGAGCTCTAAATCATGAGTGGCATATCGAGTCTCGGCTGGCTTCAATTGCCTAGAAGGATAAGCAATAACACGTTATTTTTCATAAGAACGGCACCTAAACCAACGTGACAAGCATCGGTATAAACAACAAAATCTTGATTCCCCTCGGGAATAGCAAGAATAGGAGCATCGGAAAGGAGTTCTTTTAACTTCTGAAAAGAAGCTTCACATTTGTCCGACCAAATGTATTTAACACCTTTCTTAGTTAAGCTCGTAAGAGGCACGGAAATTTTGGAAAAGTCCTTTATGAAATGGCGGTAATAACCTGCCAATCCAAGAAAAGTACGGATCTCCGTCACACTCTCCGGTCTCTTCCAATTTTGAATCGCTTTAATCTTTGAAGGATCCACGGAAATTCCAGATTCGGAAATAATATGACCGAGAAACTTCACACGAGATTGCCAAAAGTGGCATTTAGAAAATATCGCTTTTAATTGATTGCTCCTAAGAGTTTCCAACACAATCTGAAGATGCTTTTCATGCTCCTCCTCGGTTTTAGAATACACAAGAATATCATCAATAAAGATTTGAATAAACCGATCGAGGAAGTCTTTGAAAACTCGATTCATAAGGTCAACGAAATAAGCCGGAGCATTCGTTAAACCAAATGGCATAACAAGCCATTCATATGATCCATAACGAGTACGGAAAGATGTCAAAGGAATGCTATCCTCTGCAATACGAAGCTGATGAAAACCGGTAGCTAAGTCTAATTGTGAAAAGAATCTAGCACCACTAAGTTGATCGAATAGATCATCAATCCGAGGTAAAGGATATTTATTCTTGATAGTAAGATCATTAAGCTTGCGGTAGTCAACGCAAAGCCTAAGTGTACCATCGGATTTCTTCACAAAAATAGCCGAAGCTCCCCAAGGAGAGGAACTAGAGCGAATAAATTGCTTCGTCTCCAATTCAAATAATTGTTTGCGCATCTCCTCATTTTCTTTATTGGACATACGATAAGGAGGATGAGCAATAGGTTGAGCTTCAGGAATGAGATTAATTCTGAACTCAATTGCTCGCTTAGGTGGTAATCCTAAAACGGGCTCAAATATGTCGGAAAACTCACGAACAACGTGAATAAGAGAAATAATATCTTCCTCATCATCGTTATCGTCATCATGCGTATTTAAAGAATATAAAGATGCAACCAAGCTGGAATCCGAATCCTTAAGATCAATAGAAATCTGCTTAGCAGATTGAGGATGTCGAAGATGAATAGTCCGCTCAGGACATAGGATTTGGGCTCCATAGCAGTTAAGCCAATCCATTCCCAAAATCATTCCAAATCCTAAGTTGCGCATAACATGCAAATCGGCTCGGAAAGAAAAATCACACAAAATAATCTCGACATCTTTACACAATAAACTGATTGCTGCGGATCCACCAACCGGATTCGCAATTCTCAGAGAGGTCGTTAAACACATAACATCCAAAGAAAAAGTATCAACAAGTTCTTTTGATATAAAAGAATGAGACGCACCCGTATCAAAAAGAACTCGAATAGGATGATCACGAAATAAAATAAGGCCATCAAGGATGGAATGAGAAATACCTTTGCCACGAGATGTGTTGCCAGGGGATTGAGCAACATTAAGCTTTCCCTCCTTCCTTTCTTGAAGTTTGGGATAAGAAGATAAATAAAGGTCCGAGCTTTTGCAATAGCGACAAGTATGAGGCTTTGAACACTTGTTCGCATAAGGTCCTTAGAACCACAATTGTAACATTGTCCACTACTAGAAGTAGAAGTCTTAGCTACCGGAGAGGCTTGCTTCCCTTTCTTATTGGGATAAGGACCCTTGAACTTATTAAGCCTTTTCTTGTTGTTGAAGTTTGGTTTAGCACTCACAACTTCAACATCACTCTCACTATCTGCCTCTTCAAGTCGAAGAGCGATATCAATGAGTTGATCAAAAGAAACTTCTAACTTTAGAAGTAATGGCTTCTTGAGATTTTTATTCAAGCCATAGACAAATCTCTGGTTCTTCTTCAACGGGGTGTTTATGTACTCGACCCCATATTTAGAAAGTGACTCGAAGGATGTGACATAATCTGTCACAGAAGATTCACCTTGAACAAGGTCTATAAAACAGCGAGCCAAAGTTACCTTCTCAGCTTCTGGCACAAATTTTAATTTGAAGCGTTCTCGAAATTTCTCCCAAGTAAGATCCACTTCAATTGTTTCAGAAATCAGAAGCTCATACCAATCTAATGCTCTTTCTTGGAGCATGCTAGAGGCCACCAGAACACGGTGAAGATCAACAAGATTCATGCGAGAAAAGATTCGATCGCACGTTCTCAACCAAGCCTGGACTTCAATAATAGTTTCAGAACCTTTGAATGGCTTTCCACCCAAATTGGTAAAATCGTTGCACAAACGTGCAAAGCCAGACTTAGGGTGAGTAGATTCCGGATTTGAACCAGCTGCCTGAGCATTCCTTACAAGATCAAGAAGCTGTTGGGCAGACATAAATACTCCATCTTGCGGAGTAGCACGAGATTGACCGGTGCTGGGACGGCCAGGTCTAACCATTTCTCTTCCTTTAGAAAGAAAGAAAGGAGAAAGAAAAGGTTATTCACTAAATGAATATCAAGCAATCTTGATAGATAAAACAAGGAATCATAAGGAAAATAGGATGAATCGGTACGAAGACTCGAATAAAATCCTAAAGCACGATTCCTAAGATGGACTTAGGACGATGATCATTGCTAGATTATTCTATATTGTTTCGAAGTTTGGCTCCGATACCAAGCTGTGACGCCCCACCTCTGTACCCACGCTAGCCAAGGACACTACGGTGTAATGTCGTCAACTAGCATGGAGAATAAGGCTGTTGAGGAGCGATCATCCGTGTAATTGCTTTTTGCGAGCACCAATATGTCAGATAACACAAGAAAGTCCGACATACCGATACAAACTCAAAGCTACTACACAGTGGCTATATATATTCTTCGGAAACAAATATAGAAATAAACATAACACAAATCAGTCACAGATATCCATATCACAAAGGTGGAAAAAGATATGAATATAACACATGAAAGTGTACATCAGAGTTGTGGTCAAACAAGACCTACAATATCACAAAAGAATACCTACAAGTGCTAGACAAAAGAATATGAATACATCAATGAGTCCATATCTCAAATGTATACAACAAAAACTACTATCTAAGTAGTTAGCCAAAAGTCAGGATGATAATCCCAGATGTGAAGTCAAGCAGAAGCACCTGTAACATCTCGGTCTGACCCGAGTATTATTTAATAAGAAAATAATAAACGGATCATTCTAGCTATAAATATCAGATAAAATGATATAGAATAAGAGATATGACATAAACATAAGATAACCCTAAAGCCATACTTTGAAAAATATGCAATTGAAAATCAACTAGGGATTAATCAATATCACAAGAATCTTCTCAAAGATCAAAAGGAATGTCATACTCTATATTTTCATTCACCAAAACCATGAATATTGACAATAATATCAATGTCAATCACAAAAGTTAATGACACACAAATTCACCAATGCAAAAATATTGATAACACATATCAATGTAAATCACGAAAATCGGTGAAACACAAATTCTAGAAATCATCAATGGGAATCTAGAAATCACAAAAAGGGGGAGGCCTATCACAAAATGGGAGCATGAAAACTCACCAACACGTGTATCACAAAATGGAACGCTATTCCATGGTTGCTAACCATTCATTTTGAGCCGAATCTCCACAAAACGGCCCGAAAACCATGGGTCGCTACCCCACCAATTTGAGCCGAAGCTCCACAGAAACGGGTTTAGTCTTCCTCGTAGACAAAGAGACATCGCACATTTGCTAGTCTAAATCACAAAAATGATCATCAACGATCTCAAGAAGTGTCAATTTCAGTAAGCTAGTAAATATAAAAGCTTAGCTTCATGTCCCATAACCACTAGCTTAACTTAAATATTTACGAACAAATTGTAGATTTCCACTAGAAAATTATCACAAGAGATTCAGTCGAACAAGTCCAAGAATTAACCGGCGAAGTAAACGCAAGCGTTTCATACCACTTGTTTTACTAAGTCGTTTAACTAGATTTCTCGTACGAATGAGGTAAAGGTTTGTATATTTTTAAAATGAAAAATCACAAAAATGATCGTAGGAACGATCAATCACAAAAATTCACATACGAAGATGTAAATGAAATCCAAAGGAATTCGATTCCAAAATCATCAAAATGGAATATCCTTGCTGCATGACACGGCGCGACCTAGCAGAGGAGCGACCTAAGAAGTAGCGGCATAAGTGCAGGCCGAGCGACTTAAGGAAGTGGTGCGACCTAACCACCGAGCGACCTAAGTTGGTAGCGGCATAAAACAGGCGAGCGACCTAACATGGTACGACCCAAAGTGTGGCGCGACCTAACTGCAGAAAGTCCGAGCGACTTAGTGGTTGCAACGACCTAGCCGAATGACCTAGGAGCTCACGTCTTAAGGAGGTGAGCGGCCTAACACGAAATGACCTAAGGGTTAGAAAGACCAAGCAGCCGAGCGCGCGACCTAGGTGACGCGACCTAAGGGGGTAAAGATAGGCCGAGTGACGCGCGACCTAAGTAAGGTGTGACCTAAGCAATGCGCGACCTAGGGAGTTACGACCTAAGGTATAAAAGGAGGCCGAGCGACCTAGTGGGAAGGCCGGGCAACCTAACGACTTAAGGGGGTAACAAGGCCGAGCAACGACCTAGCACGCTGCGACCTAACCAATGCCGAGCGGCTTAAGGAAGTGAAGAAGGCCGAGCGACCTAACGACCTAACCTGCCGCAACCTATGGAGTGAGCGAGTTAGTAACAGGCCGAGGGGCTTATACGTGCAGGCCGAGCGACCTAAGGGGTTTGAAGCACAAAACTCACTCAATTTGCAACCAATCGAGCATGAACGCTAGGGGATTACGCCTATCGGCTACCGGGTCCTATTGGCTCCTCAATTCATCAACAAAAAAGTATTCAAACATCAAAGATTGGACTTTTAAAAATTTAAACCCAAAACACTAAAAATTGGTATTTTCACCAATTCAATCCAAACCACAAGCAAATGCATAAGAATAAGTGTTAGGAATTCATACCTAACAATCAAAGATAGTTATAGACAAAGATGTGAGATAAAAATCTCACCTTTACACAAGATCAATGAAGAAGAAGCTTGGAAGCAAGGAAGAATCAATGGTTTCTCTTTGAATTTGGAGTTGGATGTTGGATTTGCAAATGAACTTGAACTTGGAGTTTTAATTTCCCATTCCTTCCTCCATTTTTGATGAAGCTTGATTATTAGCAAATGAAAGTGAAGTTATGAAGGGAAGGGGGTTGAGTTAGAATTACTAGTTTAGGCTAATGGGCTAAACCAAACCCAAAGTCCAAAGTGAAAAAGTGGCAGAATTCCATTAACTTCAAACACATCAAAGTTTATACTCAAAATGATCGCAAACGGGGTTTTGGACCCAATGGTAATGGTTCCGAGTCCTAATTCGACCGTATGCAAAAAGTAACTTTTCGGACTAAAATCCGACTGACGATAAAATATTTAAATAAATTATTTTAAATATTCAATCGTAAAATATGCAGGTTGTTACAAGATAATTAATTAATCTTTAATTATTAATTAATCTTTAATCATTAAATAATTAACCTTTAATTATTTAATTATCCTTTAATTAATTATCCTTAATTAATCACATTATTTAATTAGCCCTTAATTAATTATCATTTAATTAATTAATTAATTACAATAAGTGATTATCCTAATCACTTATTAATAAATCTCAAATTAATTACATCAAGTAATTACCTTTTAAATCATTTGATTAATCATCTTTAATTATCAATTATTCATCCCTAATTACTTTCAATAAGTAATTTTCTTTAACTAATTAATTACCCTTAATTACTTATATTTATTTCATCTTAGTTAATTAATTAACCTTTAAATGAAATTCCACAAAGAAATTTTTCCTTAATTAGATTAAGTAATAATTTTTTTATTAATTACATTAAGTACTTAAACTTAATTATTTTCATTAAGTAATCATTCTCTAATTACTTATCATTAATTAATCCTTAATTATTCTTTAATTAAGAATATTTAAATTTCAAATTAATGATCCCTTTAATCTTAATCCATTACGTTAACAAATTCCTTTTGAAAACAATTTGGAATCACTTTGATTAATTACTAAAATATAATTACTTTAAATCTCTTTTAAAATCTTTATTAAGAATCTTTGAAATAAATTCATCATCAACTTATCATCTTAAAATCATTAAGTTAAATTAACAATTAAAAATCTTCATTTAATAAACCATTTTAACTAACTAAAAACTCTGATAAACATTTACATTTACAAACGAATTGGTTTTAACCAAAATTGTTTCAAAATAAACTTGATTGGTTTTAATGTTGAAAACTGTTTTATATAAAATTTCAGACCCGAGTCATTTCTCGATTTACCCGAACACAGCTTCGAGCCTCTCACCTTCATCAGTTGCTTCGAGTAAATTCACGAATCCCCCGAGTTTTCCCCCGAGTTCCACTTCTTCTTCTCCAATGCTTTTATCAACCCAGAAACATAAGTGCACTGGTGCACTTGCACACGCGTTCCGGTCAACTACGATCATCATCACGACCTCCAGTAAGTCATCAGCCTTCCCTATAGTCGCCACGAACACCCAGAATCAATCGATCACGCCAAGATCGAAAATGAGCTACCTGATTACCATTTGGAACTAACCCATATCAACAAAACTCCCCCATGCGGACGATCTAGACAACCAGGAACCACGCCGCTCTAACTAAAGCAACGTCACGCCCCAACCTTCAATTCCTCTCACTCCGGTGGCACTCAATCCATCAGGGACGCTTCAACGGTACTATTTTTGATCATGACAAAATATTGGGCTTAAACCCTAGTTCATCGATCCCTGGCCGCCACAGTGATTTAAGAATCTACCCGGTATTTTTCTAACATTCTCATCACATGAACTTCATCGGACATTAACCCCGAGCTTCCATTTCTCAACATTCGTCGGAATTTGACCATTTTGTGTTTTCCGTTCAAACCCAAAATCCCACTTTAATTCAAAACTTAAAATCGAAATTTTATTATTAAACTTCAACATTTACGAGCACAAATCTTATTCCATGATCAAAACAAGGATTTAAATCAGTTTATTTTTTTCATTAAAAGATCATTACTGTAAAAAAAATTATTTCCAGTAACTTGTTTGTTAATTATACTTATCTTTATTTTTATAACTAATGTTATACTCATATGAACATTATTCATTCAGTAATCAATGTTTGCACCAAAATTGGGCAACACCCTACGGAAGTTTTTGAAGAGATAATAAATGAAGACATCAAATTGAAAATGAGGATTATCTAACAAAAACTCCAAGTCAAAGAAAAGTAAATTGCGCGGGAGACAACAGCTTAGAGTGGTTCGGCGATTTGCCTACGTCCACTATGAAGTTTTATCACTTTATTGCTTAATACTTGAAGATTACAAATGTTCTAGAGCGAAGTACAGCAGATAATAGTCTTAAATTCGAAATCAGCAGCAATGAAGATGGTATAGAGTGATTCTTGCAGCGTTCAGGCGTGCTTTATCTCTCATAATTCTCCGATCCCCTCTCTAAATGACCAAGGGCTCTATTTATAGGTGTAGGAGGATGATATATCGCCTAAAATTCGGGGAGACCGCTTCTGGCACGTGAGGTGGGGCCCACACGCCTGGTCTCAGAAAATCCGGGCCCACTTTGGGATCGATTCGAACTCTAGTTCGAGTCAATCAAAAAAGTGTCCAATCGAGGTGAAATTTGGTGTGGACATTCTTCAACATGTATGCAATCTCCTTTGAAAATTTCATAGCATTTGGACTTGTAGATCTCGAGTTATGATCGATTCAAGATTACATTTTCGGTTGATGCGTCTCGTTCGAATCGATCCCCTTCGAATCGATCAGGGTCGAATCGATGGCTTGCACGTGCGAATGGTGACGTGGCGCACGCTTCTCGGGTTGATCCTGCTTTTTCTCCGAGTTTACTAGGTCGAATCCATGGTTTTTGACGCTTCTACTTAGTGGATTCGAGGGGATGGATTCGAGGAGATTGTCCGTTCGAATCGTTCGAGGTATCCCATAGCTGATCGATACGAAGCTTCCTCAACACGGTGGATTCGAAGTGAATCAACAGCATGGGTTCGAAACGTCTCGCCTTGAGGGATTCGAGGTGGAGTTCGTTTGATGGATTCGAAGGAAGGCCATTGGGATGGATACGAAGCTTGGCCTCCTGATGGATTCGAACTCATATGCTCTTATGGAGGCAAAGTGGCTTTGCCAAAAAGAGGGATAACATTTGCCCTCCAAAGTACGTCATGTGGAACATGACGTGCTTTGAAAAGCTGCGATTTCTCTCTTAACAATCATTGCTCTTTTGTCGAAGGTTGTAAGCTTGCTTTGATATGATTGATAGCTGCAGGATAGTGCTTGGCTGCTGGTTGTTGTAGTCGTAACCAGATGAGTATTCGATCCCTGTGAATGTTCAAAATCGAATGTTAGTCCGACATATATGCACATATGTTAGTGTGACCCTTGTTAACGTCGTGCGTCTACATGCCGTTGTCAGCTTTGTCTGATATTGAATTTTGTATTGATTCTCTCCTAAACCGAATTGGAAATTTGAGTTGAGACAACGCTTGATGGTTGTTTTGAAAAGTCCCTTCTTATCGATCCTCTCCCGAACCGATATAGAAGGTTGACAAGTAATTCTTTCATATCGAAGCAATGCGTTCATTCTCACTGATGGTTTTCGATGGATTCGAAATGGTCTTTCGAATCGATAGGCTTTGAACTGTTGCGAGTCGATGATTGTGAATCTTGCACTTCGAATCGATAGGATTTTGCGACCTCAAACCAGCTTCCGTCCAATCGCTTCGTATCGCTGAAGCTTCGTGGCAACGCCACCTTGATGGATTCGAAGTATGGTGGATTCGAACGCGCTCGTTCGAATCGATCGGTGTTTGACCGATTACAATCGGTCAGGCCAACCGGGAGGCGAAGCGTCTCTCTTCCTCCCTTGGATCCATATAAATACGCGGGGCTTAGCTCACTTTCACTTTTTACCTTTTACTGTTACTCTGCCTTCCTCTTCGCATCGATCCCCCAGGCTCGAGAAAGACACTCTTTCGAATCGATCTTGCCTTCAATCCTTCGATCATAATCAAAACAAATCAGGTAACTAATGGATAAGGCCAAGCCGAGAACGACAAAATTGGAATTGCCATCATTCTTGAATTCTTCTGAGATCAATTCTGAAGGATTGTGAGATCTGAGCGGAATTGATCGAATCGAGGGATGGATCGTGGCAAAGTGTTGATGTTTCTTGGAGAAGAAGGAGATTCTGATTACTCTTTTGCTTCGTATCGATTCAGGGCAGGATAGTTCGAGTCGATCTGGATGCACGACTTCGTATCGATTGTTTGTGGGGTGAAGTGGTTCGAATTGATTGAAGGCAGTTGGAGTTCGTATCAGTTCATTGTAACGTGTGGTCGATTCGAACACATAGACCGATCGATTCGAAGACCTTAAACTTGGTCGATTCGAGGCTCTTATTTTGATTGGTTCGAACATTTTCCCTATGGATTCGAAGGACTTTGGTCGATACAAATAACATCGATCTAAGGTCCATCGATGCGAAGACGTGTCGGGTCAGCCTTGATCGATACGAAGCTTATCGAATCGAGTTGTATCGATACGAAGCGATCAATTCGACCCTACTCAATGTGAAAAAACACTGTCCCTGACTTGTTCCAACACTTGAACTATGACTAATTCCAAGCTGAATCTTAGCACACTTGAATACTTGATTCCGACGAGCTTCTGCCTTGCATAATTGAACTTGACTGTAAGGCTGCACATTTGACTATCTCTTGAATCTCGTCGATGGAACTATGGCTTAACCAAAATATAACAGACTTGTGCTTGGATTGGTCGGTAACATCTGGATGACGAGGATGTGACGGTCATTTCCGGTCTCGATTTTCAGAGTTTTGTCGTTCGCTCATCCTGTCATTTGCAAATTTTCTCTAACTCTATAGAATCTTTCTAAGTAATGAACAACACTGCACTGCACACACTTTACACTGGGAATGAACGGGTTTTCTATGTGCTTAATGTTGCTTTCTGATGAGTTAGTTAGTTATAGAATCTTCGAGCTCTCAATAACAAGAAGTACAGAGTTCACCTCCTCCAGAAGTACTTGAAATCCCTGACATTCCTCCCGAAGTAGTTGGTCCGGCTACGGACGAAGTGCCGGAAGCCATATTTATCGAGAATCCTATTGACTCCGTTTCGTCCAATATTCTGAAGCCTTTCTGGGCCGGATCTGCTTGAAACATAACTTATCCCCGGACGACGTTTTGCTACCGGGCGTTGATGGCAGACCTCACAACCCGCCCGAGGGGTATACTGCTTTCTATTGTCACGCCTGTGCGGCTGGAACTCTCCCTCCATTTAACAATATATCAGGGAGATGTTATCGTTCATTGGAATCGCCCCCTCACAACTTCATCCCAATGGACACGCATTGCTGAACATGTTTTTGTCCTATTTATGGATCATCTCTTTCGTCCTCCAAGGTCAACCGAGATTAGACACATATTTAACTTCAAAAGCAGGGGCGATAGCCCATCATTCACCTTTTTAGAAGCAGTTAGAAACTTCCAGATCGTGACGGGAGCCTGGACCAGACTCAGTTATTTTAAAAATGAATGGTTTTTTGTTCGATTCCCCCCAGGGTTTGCTAGTCGATGGCTGTCTAGACGTAAGTGTCATAAATTGCACAAGCCTTCTTTAAACAATCGTTATCAATACTTGTACTAATATTAGGTGTTCTTCTTGCAGCTATCATCTCAAGGCCTGACGGTGGATATTACAAAGGCGTTGTTCGAAGTCTACAAGAGGTCCCGAGTGATTTACGGCACATCGACTCGCTGTTAACTGACGATAACTTAAGGACGCTGGGTTTAATTGAGATGAACCAGAGCATTGTTATCGAGGGGTTGGCGAAACCGGCTTCGAAGACAAAGAAGAAAACAGTGAAGAGAAAAACCGGCATAGTGATAAGAGAAATGAGTGACGATGAGAGGACGCCCACTGATACCGAGCTAGTGGCTGATCTTTCCCGAATAGAAAAGAAGCGGAAAGGCAAGGCTGTTGTCCCTAAACTTAAGAGACAGAAGCCTGTAGTCGTATCTCGTTTGATCCTCGGAACTACTATCTCTGACGCTGCTCCTTGTCAATCAGGAAACGCTTTTATAGGACTTGATGACATTCCCATCCCGGAATACGTATCTCTCCACCACGAGTCTGGGTTGGATGAACTCCGGGAAGCGCTATAAATAAGCGAGCCTTTACCTGTTAGTGCAGTCGACACTTCTGGTTGGTCGGGGGTTTTGCACATTTGCATACACTTTCATAACACTACATGACTACCGCACAGATCGTATTGCTTTCGCCTGGTATTTAACTGAATTGCTTCTCTTTTTCAGGTGTTATGTCTGGCCGTCAATCTACACTAGACAAACTCTGAAGAGTGCATCACCCTTCGCCTTATTATGAATCTCGACGCGGAGACTCCGATCGCGATCGCGAACGGAGGTATCATGGCCAGGAATATTATGCAAGGGATCATCACCGTAGTTACTCTAGTCAGGAGCGCTCGGAAAGAGTTCGGAGATACCGCTCCCCTTCTCATTCTCCTCCGCCACCCCGAAGCATATTCAGGTATCTGAGCCTCTGCGACATCAACTGTCTTCACAGGTTTCGAGGCTTGAGTCACATCATTCTAGAACTGAGGTTGTTACGACCACGGCTGCGGAGGAGGCCCCTATTGAACCATCCGGTGAAGGGGCTATCAGACTTGCTTAATTGAAGAAGGACTTCCCGGAAATTTGCTTCGACGCTTGTATTTTTCCTCCTAATCTTAAAAGAATTCCCGAAGACGTCGTGACCACAGCACTTAGTTATACCCGCGATTTCTATGCTCAATACAAGGAATGTTAAAGGCGGCTGTTAAAGCTTCAAAAGTAGCCTTTGATCGGGCCAAAATTATCGAGAAACTGGAAGCTGACTTGGCTCAGAAGAACCGTATTGTCGATATACTTCAATCTGAGGCGGAATCCTTCCGTAAGGCCGAAGTTGAGTCGCTAAAAAAGGTTGATGAGACATTAGTTGAGATGGCAAAGATGCAATAGGCACGTTGCACTTTAGTAGAAGACTTGGGCCATTGATACAAAAATGTTGAGGCCGAGCGGGATGCGACAGTTAAAGAACTAGACGAATTAAAGGCTAAGTTTGCCGATATAAACAAGGAAAAAGACGATGTTAATACGGCTGCACAAGAAGCGTGTGAGCAAGTTGTGTCTCTTTGGGCTGAGTGCGATGCGGCAGTCGCAAGGGTTAAGGAGGTTGAAACGGAAGTGGAGGAGAAAGTCCAGGCAGAGAGGTTCAAGATGGAGGCCGAACTTGACGAACTCTTGGATACATACAATGCCAACGTGTTAGAGCACAGAAATCTCGCTTGGCTGGGGGATTACTCTATGCTTCTCTATAGTGCCTGAAAAAAATTAGTGGAGAACAAGAGGATGTCTTGCCCGGATGGAGTATTAGATGAGTTTGAGCTCGAGTCATGTCTACTTAGCGAGGATGAGAGGAGAACTCTTCATGAGGCGATAATCTCCGTCGAGAAAGAAAAACTTGGCATCCATCAAACGGAGATCGGCGAAGGTTTGGGTGTCGCGCATCATAGTGAGAATATCGAAGTTCCTATCCCGACTTCGTCCGAAGTTATCGCCGCGGTTGATCAACAAGTCATTCCTGCTTACAACCCGGACCAACCGGGGTTATCTTCTGGTAAGGCTGCTGTCTTCGAGTCTGTTCAAGCTCCAAGGCAAGGTAAGGAAAGTACTTTGATTATTTCCCTCTTGTCTTAAAGTAACGATTTTTTGAGAGAATTTATTGGACTGATTATTTTTTCTCTCCTTTGTTCAGTGACTGAGAGTGTCGCATTCGTGCCCCCAGTTCCTTCGGTCCTATATCCTACGCATGGAGTTATTGTCACCGAAGCGATTTCAATTGCTGCCATGGCCGGTGATATTAGAGAGGGGAGCTCGATGTCATTCGATGCTCAAATGATTGAAGAGCTACTTGGTCATTCTCTTGACCCTATTCCTGATCCTTCATTCGCGATGAGTGGAGCTGCTCCAGTTTTCAGTTCTGTCATGACGACCACCAGCGTATCCAGCGCAGCTCAGTTGTCTCGAGAAGAAGAGATTTTAGCTGAGATAAGTGCTGAGATGGCCACAATGATAACGGTCGGTGGTTCTGGAAGTGACACTACCCCCTCAAGCTTATCTTCTCTAATGGTGATCTCTCCCGGTGGCACGGTGACCGTCTCAAGCGTTGTTGAACAGACACCTGCCACAGTTCCCATGCCTTCAGTTCGTCCTTCCAAAAGGATCTCTGTCCCCTCCAGCTCTGAGGAAGACGTTGATATTATGCCAGATCCGGAGGATGTTCCAAAGAAGGGCAAAAAGTATCGTAGGAAGCCGGGTAGTGGGTCCAGCGGCTCGACTCCAAAGAAGAAGCCCCGGAAGAAGAAGGAGGGAGCTTCCTGATTTATGATGTAGTTGTAAATAGCAATTCTTTTACTTCTTTTTTTGTTCTTTTAGAGCCGTGTATATGTGTGGATTCGGCCTCCACTTAATTGAAATCTTTTGACTTGCCATGTAATCAAACCTGTTTTTGTTAGTTGATGAAATGGGAAGTTGCTCTTTTCTTTTACTTAAGTGTTTGCAGTGTTTGTTTTTTATCTGCCAAGTATGAAAAACATAATTTCGTGTCATGATTGATGAATGAGTTGAACTCCGGACATTGTATCACTTTGGTTAGTGATTAACACTTAGCTTTTTTGCCCCCTAGTCTCGGGGAACAACATTTTTATTTTGGTGGTTGATAGCATTTATTGCAAATCTTAAGCACAAGTCCACATTCTGGGGACTTAGGATAATTTGAAATCGATAATCCGGTTCGTGCTCCGGGAATTTGAGAGTCATCGATATTTGTAACACGGTTCGCGCTCCGGGAACCTGGAATTGATGTTTATACTCCGCTTCGCGCTCTGGGAATTTGGAATCCGTTCGCGCTCTGGGAACGAGTTGTTGGATGCTTATACTCCAACTCGCACTCTGGGAAGTTGGAGTCCGTTCGCGCTCTGGGAGCGAGTTGGTGAATGTTTATACTCCAATTCACGCTCTGGGAATTTGGAGTCCGTTCACACTCTAGGAACGAGTTGTTGGATGTTTATACTCCAATTCACACTCTGGGAAGTTGGAGTCCGTTCGCACTCCGCGAATGAGTTGTTGAATGTTTATACTCCAATTCGCGCTCTGGGAATTTGGTGTCCGTTCGCACTCCGGGAACGAGTTGTTGGATGTTTATACTCCAATTCACTCTCTGAGAAGTTGGAGTCTGTTCGCACTCCGGGAACGAGTTGTTGAATGTTTATACTCCAATTCACACTCTGGGAAGTTGGAGTCCGTTCGCACTCCGGGAACGAGTTGGTGAATGTTTATACTCCAATTCACACTCTGGGAAGTTGGAGTCCGTTCGCACTCCGGGAACGAGTTGCTGAATGTTTATACTTCAGTTCACACTCTGGGAAGTTGGAGTCTGTTCGCACTCAAGGAACGAGTCGTTAAATGTTTATACTCCAATTCACACTCTGGGAAGTTGGAGTTCGTTCGCACTCCGGAAACGAGTTGTTGAATGTTTATACTCCAGTTCACACTCTGGGAAGTTGGAGTTCGTTCGCACTCCGGGAACGAGTTGCTGAATGTTTATACTCCAATTCACACTCTGGGAAGTTGGAGTTAGTAAAAGGATTGTCGTGTATCAATCCTTGTAAAGGCTGGTGTAGTGTTCTGTCCCCGAGCTCGGGTTTCACTTAGTGAGTGACCGGTCGTATCACAGTCACTCCCTATTTGAATAAACCTCACCGCATGATGGAACTTAGCTCTCCGTGTATCGTGATATTATACGTCATTTTCAGTGAATCATAACTTTTGGCTCGAAGAGATGGCATTTTATTGCTGAAATAAAAGAAACATGGCAAAATCAGTTGCCTTATTACAAGTTCAAACTTCGAAATGCAAAAATAAAAAGCTAAGGAAGAAATTGACTAAAAATAGATAAATAAAGCTTGTCACGTGTAGTAGCGACGGAGACTTTCACTATTCCAAGCTCTCGGTAAAGTAAGGCCGTCAATGGTTGACAACTTGAACGTGCCATCTCCGAGCTTTTGTGAAATCACATATGGCCCTTCCCAATTTGGCTTCATGTGCGAAGGGACCGGATAAATTCTCTTGAGAACGAGATCGCCGGGTTCAAAGGTTCGCGGTCGGACCTTGGCATTGTATATTCGAGCGACTCGACCCCGATATGCGGCTGCCCTCAAATCAGCTTCTTCACGCTTCTCATCGAGTAGATCCAGAGTTTCAGCAAGTAATATGGCAGTCGTGTTCGGATCATAATATGTCACACGATGAGAGTGAACTTTCAATTTTATTGGAATAACGGCTTCAGAGCCACAGGTTAGAGAAAATGGAGTGTGTCCGGTTGTAGTCTTGTGAGTCGTTCGATAAGCCCATAGAGCCATAGGCAGTTCATCAACCCACTTGCCCCCGGCTTTTTCCAGTCGTTTCTTCAAAATAGACTTGATAACCTTATTGACGGCTTCAACCTGACCATTTGCTTGAGGGTGTGCGACTGAGGAGAATTTCTTGTGGATGTGAAATCGTTGACAGAAGTTCTTGAATTCAACATTGTCGAATTGGGCTCCATTATCGGTGATAATAGTATGCGGGAGACCAAACCGGCAGATGATATTGCGTACCACGAAGTTGATTACTTTCTTTGTCGTAATTGTTGTAAGAGGTTCAGCTTCAGCCCATTTGGTGAAGTAATCAACTAAGACGATGGCGTACTTCGCGCCACCTTTAGCTAAAGGTAATGCACCAATTATATCGATCTTCCATATTGCAAATGGCCATGGACTGACCATTTGGGTTATCTCAGTAGGCAGGGCTTTAGGAATCCGAGCGTGTTTTTGGCATTTATCACATTTTTTGGCATAGTCCATGGCATCGCGATTTACGGTAGGCCAATAATATCCATATCGGAGTACTTTCTTGGCAAGCGCTTGCCCCCCAGTGTGATCGCCACATTCTCCTTCGTGCACATCGTGTAACACTGGTTTGACTTCGTCGTGTGCGATACACCGGAGAAGAGGAATAGAATATCCCCTTCGATACATAACTCCATTCTGAATGACAAATCGTGAAGCTTTTCGAAGGATTTGTCTTTTCTCACTTCGACACTCGGGTAATATGCCATGTTCAATATAATCCTGGTAGGGGGTCATCCACAATTCCCTGTGGGAAGTAGCTTCAAATGTGAATTCATTCTCTGCTCGATCAATGCTCGGAGAGGATAAAGTTTCGACAGGAAGGAGTCTCAAGTGTTGAGCTTCGCCTGTGCTTGCCAACTTCGCCAACGAATTGGCTTTCTAATTGTACTCTCAGGGTTCGTAGAAAATGGTATAATAATCGAACTGATCAAGCACTTCCCGGACTCGGGCAAGATAAGCGGCTAGTCTTCGATCTTTGGCCTGGTATTCACCCCGAACTTGGCATACTACCAACTGGGAATCACAGTAGATTTCCACAGCAATTATTGTTAGGTCACGGGCTAACTTTAACCCAGTAAGTAAAGCTTCATATTCAGCTTCATTGTTGGTTGCACGGAAATCAAACTTTAAAGCGTAGCATATGGATCGGCCCTCGGGGGTTTCAAGCACTATCCCTGCGCCCGAGCACCGATCGTTGGATGCACCATCAGTATATAACTTCCATATGTATTCGGGGGATTTACTAGTTTTAGGTAAGTCTCCAGGAACAGTGAATTCGGCAATGAAATCTGCTAGGACTTGACCGTGTATGGCTCTCCTCGGAGTATATGTGACGTCGAATTGACTCAGTTCAATGTTCCATTTTAGTAACCTGCCAGACGTCTCAGGTCGTGTGAGGACTTGTCGTAACGGCTGATCGGTGTACACGGTGATAGGATGAGCCTGAAAATATGGACGGAGCTTCCTCGAGGCGATGACTAGGCAGTATGCCAATTTTTCTAACCTTGGATAATTTCTCTCAGCTCCGGTTAATCGCTTACTAACATAGTAGACCGGTCTCTGCACTCGGTCTTCCTCCCGAACCAACGCGGCACTGATGGCGTTTTCAGATACTGCCTGATAGAGGAATAACTGCTCATGATCAACAGGTTTTGAAAGAATCGATGGTGTGGAAAGATGTTGAATTAGTGATTGAAATGCGCCCTCACATTCCGTAGTCCATTCGAAGTTTCGTTTCCCTTTCCGGATTAGGTCGAAGAAGGGTATGCATTTATCAGTTGATTTCGAGATGAACCTGCTCAGTGCTGCAACCTTTCCAATAAGACTCTGAACCTGTTTTATAGTCCTTAGAGTTTGAAGATTCCTGATCGCCCAAATCTTTTCGGGGTTGGCCTCTATTCCTCGGGCGTTGACGATGAACCCAAGGAATTTTCCGGATGCGACTCCAAAATGACATTTTAGCGGATTAAGCTTCATCCCGTATCTCTGGAGGACATTGAACATTGACTCTAAGTCTTTGACATGATCAGTGGAGTATCGCGATTTTACCAGCATATCATCTACATAAACTTCCATAGTTTTCCCGATCTGGTCGGCAAACATTCGATTGACTAAGCGTTGGTAAGTTGCTCCAGCATTCTTTAACCCAAAAGGCATGACCTTTTAGCAGTATAGTCCCAGGTCAGTTACAAAGCTCGTATGTTCTTGGTCGGGCACATGCATGGGTATCTGATTGTAACCAGAATAAGCGTCCATGAAAGATAGTGATTCGTGTCCGGCCGTTGAATCCACAAGTTGATCGATTCGAGGGAGTGGAAAGCTGTCCTTTGGACATGCCTTATTTAAGTCAGAGTAATCAATGCACATTCTCCATTTCCCCTTCGGTTTTCGGACAAGTACAGGGTTGGATACCCACTCCGGATACAAAGCATCCCGGACAAACCCATTCGCCTTTAGCTTATCAACTTCTTCTTTGAGGGCAGAAGAACTCTCTGGATCCATACCGCGTCTCTTTTGTTTGACCGGGATATACCGTGGGTCAACATTTAAGATGTAGCTCGCGATGTCCAGCGAAATTCCACACATATCAGAGTGTGTCCAAGCGAATACGTCTAGATTTGCTTGGAGAAATTCGACCAATTCCTGTTGTGCTTGTGGGTTTAGCTGAGACCCAATTTTTAACATTTTTGAATCATCATCATCATCAATTGGAACATCAATCGTCAGCTCGGCTGGGGAAGCTTGACTTTCTTTAGACTCATTATTATCTTCAGTGTCTCTGGGGTCAAGATCCTTTTGGAATTGGCCGTGGTGCCCGGGCCGAGGCCCAGGCACTAATTGTCAATCATCAGTGAAACGGACGCAGAGAGATTCCTCCACGCCCATTCCTTTCTTCTTTCGTTGCGCATCTCGCAGTTCGACAACATAGCAGGCTCTCCCAGCAGCCTGATCTCCCTGAATGACCCCAATCCCACAATCAGTGGGGAATTTCAAAGTTAAACACCATGGGGCAATCGCCATCGTAAATTCGGCCAGGACCGGTCGGCCCAAAAAAGCATTGTATGGAGAGTGGATATCTAAGACAACAAACTGTAACATTCGGACTCTTCGGCGTTCTCCGACTCCCAACTCCACTGGCAACTCTACCACTCCAGTGCGTATATTAGCACATCCATCGAAGCCATGGATTTTAGATTGACAAGGCTTTAAATCTTTGGCTTCCATCTTCATTTGATCATATGCTCTCTTAAAGAAGATATTTACAGAACTCCCACTGTCCACCAGGATCCTCTTCATCCAAGCAGGACCAACCTGGGAAGATACGACTAGTGGGTCTATAGTTGGGGCTTCGACCTTATCAGCATCTCGGTTTCTAAATACGATGTCATCTGCCATTGTCTTCTGTTGTTTGGCCGGAGCCCCTTCATCAATAATACTGCAACTCTCGAAATCCACATGCCTGATTGAATTGGCGTATGATTCCATTTCCCTCCAGCTTCGGTCCGCTGGGTGAGGACCACCACTAACTATATTTATGACCAATCTCCCGCCTGTACGAGCGGGCTCCTCCTGTCTCTCTTGGTTTTGTGCACGATTTTGGTTTGACGGGCCCAAACCACCAGCCTGTGGTGCCCGCACGAATTGATCTAACTTCCTTTCCCTGATCAGTTTTTCAATAAGATCTTGCAAATGCCTGCAATCATTGGTATTGTGTCCGTAACTTTCGTGGAATCTACAGAACTTTCCTTTTTGAATCTGTCTCTCCGATGACGGCTTTGTAGTCGGCTTCTTATACTGCATCGCATTACAAGTTCGTTGATACACGTTTTCCAGTGATGTATTCAGTGGTGTATAGCTTTCAAACATTTGCGCCCTACGCAGCTGGCCACGATTCTGATCTTGCTTCTTATTTCTATTATCGCCGCTCCTCGGCTGGATTTGCTTGTTTTGAATGTTCAATTGTACTTTTCCTGAGCTTTCCCCTGATTATTTAACTGCCACATTGCTTTGAATTCCTTCATTGCTGGGTCTCGCATTGTTCTGCTACCTAGATTGTTTTGCATCCTCACGCCTTAAGAATTGGGCGGCTTTGGAGTAGAAACGATCCAACGATGCGGGAGGTTTTCCAGCTAGCCAATTTCCAAATTCAGAGTCGGGGTCAATCCTCTAAGTCAAGGCCATCAAGATTGAATTATCATTGGGGTTAGTGATCTATGCACAAGCGGCATTGAATCTTTCCAAATATCGCCTGAGTGTCTCTCCTGGAGCTTGAGTGACACTAGATAAAGTATTTACATTTTTAGGCCTGGCAATGTGCATACAGAACTGTTCAACAAATTTAGTAGCCAATTGGTCAAATGAAGAGATAGATCGCGGTGGTAATCGTGTAAACCACATCGTCGCAATTCCCCCTAAAGAAATGGGAAAACTACGGCATTTTACTGCATCATCAGCTCTTGTAGCAGTCATCGACCATTCGTATTTCAGAATATGTTGGTTAGGGTCGGATCATCCTTCATACATGGGCAGAGTCGGCATCCTGAATCGCCGAGGAGGTTCAACATATAATATGTCATCAGTGAACGGAGTATGACTTCGGGAGATTCCGTTATTTGTTAAGCCCTGACTTTCGCGGATCATTTGGCGTACCATAGCTGAGAGGTCAGGTGTTGCTATATTCAGAGTGTGGCGAGCCAAAGTGTGGTCGGGTTCCACAACGCGAGGTAGGATCGGGCGTTGTCGACGATCCGTATCTCGCCTCCTTGGCTCGTTGTCTTCTGGGACATATGGTCCTGAAACATGCTTCTGCCGGTGATAGTTCTGATTGGAGTGATTTCGGGTATCAACTCCTGTGTCAGCTGCGGTGGCGGTGGCTTAGTTTTCCGTAGTATGTTGTGGAACGGTGCCTCCTCGGGAGGAGGGTCCTGTATGAAAACTAGCAGAAGGGCCAACTCTTATCTTCCCCATAGTTAATGCTTGTTGGTGACCAGCAGCATGCGCATGGCTTCCGTCTAGCCTGGGACGGGTAGATCTACCGCTGTAATCAGAGGAGGCAGAGCTTTCAGTGGAGGAATGAGGGGCGTGGTCCCTTCTGGATGTTCTACGCCTTTGGCGGTTTAGTTGATTAGTCAACTCAACATTGGCATGTAATTGTTCAGTCAGCTGTTGTCGACTTTGGGTTAGCTCCTGGAGTAATGTCTGGAACTCTTATCGAGTGACCGGACCTGATGGTTCTGAATTCCCGGTATCATCTTGATTGGGTGGAGGTAGTTGCGTGGGATTTTGTCTATCTCGGCCTTCTTGGCCAGCGGCAGTAGAAGTGGTTCTCGTGCTAACCATCTTGAGGTGTAGAATCATTTCCTAGCTTTTGGTAAATCTGAATAGTATGGAAGGAGTCTGAAATTGAAGTCTGGATCTCTCTCTTAGATTTATGCAATCCGGTATTGATGACAGATCCAATGAGCAGGAGAAAACCTAGGTTTTCTCAGTGAAAACACAAAAGTGTTTGCACCAAAATTAGGCAACACCCTACGGAAGTTTTTGAAGAGATAATAAATGAAGAAATCAAATTGAAAATGAGGATTATCTAACAAAAACTCCAAGTCACAGAAAAGTAAATTGCGCGGGAGACAACAGTTTAGAATGGTTTGGCGATTTGCCTACGTCCACTATGAAGTTTTATCACTTTATTGCTTAATACTTGAAGATTACAAATGTTCTAGAGCGAAATACAGCAGATAATAGTCTTAAATTCGAAATCAGCAACAATGAAGATGGTATATAGTGATTCTGGCAGCGTTCAGGCGTGCTTTATCTCTCAGAATTCTTCGATCCCTTCTCTGAATGACCAGGGGCTCTATTTATAGGTGTAGGAGGCTGATATTTCGCCTAAAATTCGGGGAGACCGCTTCTGGCACGTGAGGGAGGCCCACACGCCTCGCCTCAGGAAATCCGGGCCCACTTTGGGATCGATTCGAACTCTAGTTCGAGTCAATCAAAAAAGTGTCCAATCGAGGTGAAATTTGGTGTGGACATTCTTCAACATGTATGCAAGCTCCTGTGAAAATTTCATAGCATTTGGACTTGTAGATCTCGAGTTATGATCGATTCAAGATTACATTTTCGGTTGATGCGTCTCGTTCGAATCGATCCCCTTCGAATCAATTAGGGTCGAATTGATGGCTTACGCGTGCGAATGGTGATGTGGCGCGCGCTTCTTGGGTTGATCCTGCTTTTTATCCGAGTTTACTGGGTCGAATCCATGGTTTTTGACGCTTCTACTTAGTGGATTCGAGGGGATGGATTCGAGGAGATTTTCCGTTCGAATCGTTCGAGGTATCCCATAGCTGATCGATACGAAGCTTCCTCAACACGGTGGATTCGAAGTGAATCAACTACATGGGTTTGAAACGTCTCGCCTTGAGGGATTCGAGGTGGAGTTCGTTTGATGGATTCGAAGGAAGGCCATTGGGATGGATACGAAGCTTGGCCTCCTGATGGATTCAAACTCATATGCTATGATGGAGGCGAAGTGGAGTGACTTCATGGACTCGAAGGGCTTCAACCTGATGGATACGAAGTGGAGTGATCCATGGATTCGAAGTAAGAGGAAGCTGATGGATTCGAACTCGTGATCTTCTGATGGATTCGAACTTAGGGTTATTTCCTCCAACTTGAATTGATCACAACTTGAGCGTATGAACTCGGATTGACTTGAAATTTGAGATGTCGACCTTTATGACTTTTCTTGTCATGTCCTATCAACTGTAGCTCAATCTGGACTTGGACAAAATTCGGTGATATCCATAGTGAAACTAAGTATGATCAATCCCGGAGACGAGCTGTCCTTTGTTTTCGATCGATCTTTTGGTATCATGGCTTTGCCGAAAAGCGGGATAACATTCAAAGCCTAAAATGTTTTGTGTTGGGATAATTTAAATTTTCAAATAGGTTTTAGAACCTGGAACAGAGGCATGTTGCCTGTACTCAATCATGCACACAGTCATCCATATATATATATATATATATATATATATATATATATATATACACAACAAGAATGCAAGCACATTCCACAACTTACATCAAAGACTTATCATATGCAAACCAAGATTTAAGCAGACTTAAGGTGTTTTAGAGATTAGTTTGCTCACCTGGGTAGGAACAGGGCAGAGAACAGGAACAAATTCTTTTGCCTGGAATGTTGAAAAACTGGAAATTGATTGGATCTAAACTTTGAAAACTTAATTTGCTATTTTGATTTGCTTTGCTTTGAATGCTTTAAACTTTAGTTAAAATTTTGATTTTTCTTGATTCCAGACTGCACTTTTTTTTCCAGATTTACGATTTCCGGATTCTTAAATCTTGATTTCTTTTTTTTTCCTTTTTTTGCCTTTCATTCAGGTTTGTAATATGATTTCTAACTTGCTTCCTTGATCTGATTTGTTACTTGAACTTTGATCTGGAAGTACTTTTGTTTATTAGATTTTTTTCCTTTTTCTTTTCAGGTTTGATTCTTTGATCCCTTTTGAATTGTTGTTTTCAGGTTTGAGAAATTACACCTGAGAATAGCCTTAGTTTTTTTTTTAATTTTGATGTTTATTCCATTACAAATTTTAAAACAAACCAATTGCCACTTGTATCCAATTGTTACACTTGTTAATTTATGTTATTCCTTAACTTACATTTGTTAAAATAATACAAATTATGTTTATATCCTTACTTCAATTTATTTTATAAATTTTGTTTTGGACCTTGCTTTATTTTAATTTTATGAAGCATGTTTTTATGTTTTTTAAACTTTACACTTTCAAAAATATACATTCATATCAAAGCTTTGAATTAATAAAATTTTAATATGTATATTATAGAATTTAGCTTTAAACGATTATTTTGAAAATCATTTTTATTTAATTCAAAATATAACTTTATAAATATATTACATATGTCTCTCAAAATTAGAAAACAAATTTCTATAAAATTATATAGTTTTCTAATCCAAATTTATTTATTTATAAGATATTAAATATAGGATTTCAAACCCACAATTAAATTTTAAAAATCAATGTCCAAATAAACAAATATCTTATTTATTCTTGGAAAAATTAAATTAATTTACAATTTAAATTCACAAATTTATATCAAGTACTAAATTTAATTTTACTCAAAAATTCGGATCGTTACAGATTCCCCCTTAAGAAAATTTCATCCTCGAAATTTGCTAGGGGATAATAAAGAATGGATACACAAAGATAGAGAAATAGTTTTCCAGATCAAACTGAATATCTATTCTGCATTTGCCTTACCAAATCAGAATATCAATAACATGAGAACAAACTCATTCAATATTACACAAGATACCCGGGTCACCAAATCTACGAAATATGCAAGGGCATTGGTTAGTTCGAGGGGGTAACTAACCATTCGTAGAACATACCTAGACCCCATAGAATAGACAGATATGTGGATATAAATCCAAAACTTTTAAGTTTAGAAACCAAAGTATACCAATCAACCATAGCAACCAAAGCAACAATTCATCCAAACAAACAACTTTGACCTTTCTGGAGTTTATGTCCCATGCTGACACATTAAAGCTTCTCCCTCGAGATGCTACGAAGCAATCAAAGAATTGAAACTGGATCAAAGGAGATTGATAGAGATAAGATCGTTTCCTTGTGGTTGCAGGGTATTGACCATTTGTAGTGGTACTCCCCTGTCCCATATCTCGCCCTCTTCTTGCACTCATACTCACTATTAGTGGATAGTAAGAGCATTTACTGAGCCATACAGAAGGATATCTTAGGGAATACTCATTCTAGGGTATACTTCACCATATCTCTAATGAGTTACTTAACGTGATATACTCCTTAGCAAAAGTTTCAACCTTCAGCTCTGATACCAATTGAAACGATCCTGACTCGACCTTCGAAAATCGACAATGAATATATCACCTATATTCAAATGTGGTAGATTCAAACGTCGAATCTGGTTCGCCGGAGCTTATAACACATTAAGTATAACAACGCAGCAGAAGGAAATGAATATTAATATATAAAACATTGATAAAATATCTGATACAATATGATACAACAATATCAGAGACAAATATCAAAGACAAGATACAACAGCGGAAAGAGATAACATAAACTTAAACTCCAAACATAAACATTTACATTTACAAACGAACTGGTTTTAACCAAAATTGTTTCAAAATAAACTTGATTGGTTTTAAAGTTGAAAATTGTTTTATATAAAATTTCAGACCCGCGTCATTTCTCGATTTACTCGAACATAGCTTCGAGTCTCTCACCTTCATCAGTTGCTTCGAGTAAATTCATGAATACCCCGAGTTTGCCCCCGAGTTCCGCTTCTTCTTCTCTAATGCTTTTATCAACCCATATACATAAGTGCATTGGTGCACTTTCACACGCGTTTCGGTCGACTACGATCATTATCACGACCTCCAGTAAGTCATCGGCCTTCCCCATAGTCTCCATGAACATCCAGAATCAATTGATCACGCCGGGATCGAAAATGAGCTACCTGATCACCATCTGGAACTAACCCAGATCAACAAAACTCCCCCACACCGATGATCTAGACAACCAGGAACCACACCGCTCTAACTAAAGCAACGTCACACCCCGACCTTCAATTCCCCTCACTCCGGTGGCACTCGATCCATCAGGGACTCTTCAATAGTACTATTTCTGCCATGACAAAACATTAGGCTTAAACCCTAGTTCATCGATCCCTGGCCGCCACAGTGATTTAAGAATCTACCTAGTATTTTTTTGACATTTTCCATCATATGAACTTCCTCAGACATTAACATCGAGCTTCCATTTCTCGACATTCGTCGAAATTTGACCATTTTGTGTTTTCCGTTCAAACCCAAAATCCCACTTTAATTCAAAACTTAAAATCGAAATTTTATTATTAAAATTCAACATTTATGAGCACAAATCAGATTGCATGATCAAAACAAGGATTTAAATCATTTTATTTTTTTCATCAAAAGAACATTACTGTAAAAAATTATTTCTAGTAACTTATTTGTTGATTAAACTTATCTTTATTTTTATAACTAATGTTATACTCATATGAATATTATTCATTCAGCAATTAAACCTAAAATGTTTTGTGTTGGGACAATTTAAATTTTCAAATACGTTTTTGAACCTGGAACAGAGGCATGTTGCCTGTACTCAATCATGCACACATTCATCCATACATATATACAAGCATGCAAGCACATTCCACAACTTACGTCAAAAACTTATCATATGCAAACCAAGATTTAAATAGATTTGAGGTGTTTTAGAGGTTAGTTTGCTCACCTTGGTAGGAATAGGGCAGAGAACAGGAACAAATTCTTTTGCCTGGAATGTTGAAAAACTGGAAATTGATTGAATCTGAACTTTCAAATCTTAATTTTCTATTTTGATTTGCTTTGCTTTGAATGCTTCAAACTTTAGTTTAACTTTTAATTTTGCTTCATTCCAGACTGCACTTTTTTTCCAGATTTATGATTTCCAGATTCTTAAATCTTGATTTCTTTTTTTTTCTTTTGTTTGCCTTTGATTCAGGTTTGTAATTTGATTTCTAACTTGCTTCCTTGATCTGATTTTTTACTTGAACTTTGATCTAGAAGTACTTTTGTTTTCTGAGATTTTTTTCCTTTTTCTTTTCAGGTTTGATTCTTTGATCCCTTTTGAATTGTTGTTTTCAGGTTTGAGAAATTACACCTGAGAATAGCCTGGTTTTTTCTTAATTTTGATGTTTATTTCCATTACAAATTTTAAAACAAACCAATTGCCACTTGTATCCATTTGCTACACTTGTTAATTTATGTTATTCCCTAACTTACATTTGTTAAAATAATACAAATTATGTTTATATCCTTACTTCAATTTATTTTATAAATTTTGTTTTGGACCTTGCTTTATTTTAATTTTATGAAACATGTTTTTATGTTTTTTAAACTTTACACTTTCAAAAGATACATTCATATCAAAGCTCTGTATTAATAAAATTTTAATATGTATATTATAGAATTTATCTTTAAACAGTTATTATGAAAATCATTTGTATTTAATTCAAAATATAATTTTATAAATATATTACATATGTCTCGTAAAATTAGAAAAGCAAATTTCTATAAAATTATATAGTTTTCAAATCCAAATTTTATTTATTTATAAGATATTAAATATAGAATCTCAAACCCATAATTAAATTTTAAAAATCAATGTCCAAATAAACAAATATCTTATTTAATCTTGGAAAAATTAAATTAATTTACAATTTAAATTCACAAATTAATATCAATTACTAAATTTAATTTTACTCAAAAATCGATATCATTACAATTCTACTTGGAATGATGTAATTAATAATCACAAAAACAATCATAGGATCAAAGTGCAGATAAAAGTAAATACAGTAAAAGTAAAAAGGAAAGAAAACACCAGAATTTTTTATTGGTCGAAGTTACCCTACATCCACTCCTGCACAATTACTTGTACAGATTTCTTTTCAAATAGTAAATGCAAATACAATCTCGATTTCAATCCTACGAAACACACATTTTAGAATTCCAACCTCTGGGTAGAGTTACTTGATTTCAAGGCTACAAGCACACCCACTAGATTTGTATGCTACTAAGCACGTCCAATTGATTTTACTGGCTACAATCATACCTATAAGTATGGCAATATGATTTGGTAGAGATTTACGGACTCGGATCTTTGATCTTGATTACAATTGATCCTATAAAACTTGAATAGCATTTTGACCTTGGTTTGAGTGAGAGAGATGAGAGAAATCAGAGAGTAGATAAAGGAGAACTAAACTAGAGATGACTGAATTTGATTCTGGTTGAATTTTGATAGAGTTTGGGTATATTTTTTATTTAGAAAATGAGAGAACGGAAAGAGAAGGGAAGAATAAGAAAGTAAATGCTAAAAATGCATTTGGAAGTCTGGTATATATAGGGAAACAACGGTCTTGTCCATTCTCGAAGAGATATGATTAAAAGAAACATACAAATTTCAATTTTGAAAATTACGATCACAATGTCGACATATAGGGATTTGATATGTCAACATATCCTTCACAAAGCTGAAAAACACTTTACAAAATTATTTTGAAAATCCGTTGCTTTGTAAAATAATTTGGTACTTTGTAGAACCATTTAAATATATTTTATACACATATAACTTAATAATACTTTAAGAAATAGTTGTTGAAAGATTTAATAAGAGTATTCAATATAATGTAAATAATATATACAAAATCAATATAATTATGACTTATTAAAGTATGAACAAAAATTCATTATATATATAAACTTAAAAACACTAAAGTAACATCTTTTGTAAGTATAAAAGACTGAAAATCATTTTTAGAAATATTTTGAAAAGATTATTTTAAAACCAGAATATTTAAAAAAAAAGTTACAGAAGGGAAGAGAAAGAGATCAGGAAAGTGCTATCAAGGTTTTAACATTAATTCTATAACTTTATAACTTATTTGGAATATCTTGAAATCTTGAACTTGTCAATACTTATTAATCTTCGGTTATCATCACCTTGAATCTAATCTTGATGCTATTCAGTTTTCTTAATCAACACATGTCTAATATCTTGCACTATATACTATAATATTTTGATAAAATGTTAGTATCTATATTTTATATAATGTTTTATAATTGTTTTCGTTAAAGCCAAAACCTAAGGTACTAACAATCTACCCCTTTTTGATAATGATAACTATGTATGTAAAATATAATATAACTCCCTTTGGGTTAAAAAATGCCCCTTTAATCCATGCCTTAATTTTATATATTTCTCCTCCTTTGTTATCAACAAAAATAACCACCTAAAACTATAACTCTAACACTAACTCTTATTCTAACTCTAACTTCCCCTAAAAATATTATAGAACGATGACATATAATAATGATGAGAATGATTTATATAAGAATATTAAGTGATGCTTAAAATGAGGTAGTCATGGAATGGAAATAATGGTAAGAATGATATATAAGAATGATAGGCGATAATACAAACCAATAATAGTAATCAAACTAATCTATATATTCATTCAATACCACACCATAATCCGATCACATCTTAAAATGTACAAGCACCACACAATCAAATTAACGAAGATGTGATGACCTTCCTTTCCGACCCTCGAAAATCGACACTAATGCATCCTCGGTATTCACATGTCGCAGATCCAAGCGTCAAAGAGGTAGATGGTCAAGGGTAGAAAGAAGAAAAGAACATAAAAAAATCTTACATGAATGGAATAACATATATTATTTCAACATATAATCTTTATAACGTAAAATTTAAAATACATTTTTTGGAGTAACATTAACATGGACAGCTGTAAATATTTTTCCTTATAAATGCAGAATACAATAGTACATGAGTGTGGTGGAAATGGATAATTATCTTTTGAAGAATCTTCAACTCCATGCTTCGAGCTCTTCAAAAATGCTCCAAACAAAACCTAACTACTAGGCTGCCTGGAAAAAAGGGCACCCAGAGTTTAAGGGAAAGAAAATAAACTCTGAATCAGTCATGGGCTGGTGTGAGAAACTCAAAATACGAATATTTCGAAAACAAAAGGGTGTCTCCTAAGATCACACTGCACATAAACATACAACAGGTTTTTACCTTATGATAACCAAATCATTTCTACATAAAATCCAATGATTTTATTTTTAATGACATTCTTTGAAAACCTTTCAAATAAACATATTCAAATAGCCGAAATTGTTATATTAGTTAAATTTGATGGCATAATAGGTTTATAACTAAAACTAAAAGCACTTATTGGAGATTTGGATTTCCAACGAATAAAAAGGTAAGACATTACCTGCCATATAGTTCATCTCTAGAGGAATGCGCCGTGGATCAACACCTTCGAAACCTCTGTGAATTAAGACCAGCATACAAGAGACTAACAGATGGTATGGGCAGCACTAAATACGATGTCACCCTGGCCGTTCCAGACCTATCTAAGAGCTTTTATACCATACACCACATTTTTTTACCCGACGTCATAGCGGGAGAAAAATAAATCTTGAAAGGTGATATCATACCCTAATGGTTGCGAGCCACACAGCCTTGCAGCAACCCTTGTTTCACAATTCCCCGGGTGTGAAGCTAGAGGTAACATTTACCTTTAGTTAGAACAATTTACTTAAAATTCCACGTTGCTATTTCCAATAACACACTATTGATTTCAACAAAAGTACAACCTCTGAGCTTGTATGTCTCAAAGAAGAGTGATAAGCATAAGAGGGGTTGCCTCTTACACAACCAACGGATGTACGTTTGCAGAGATCAATGCATTATGATCATAGAAATGCAATGTAAGACATCCATCCATATAAGTTGTCCAGGAATAGGAAAAACCGAAGGCACTTTCCTACCACATCATGTTGGGTGTTACTCCTAGGATTAGTCGTGAGTAGACCTTGCATACAATTATCCCATAATGAAGGGACCACCGCTATTTATTTATCTGAGGAGCTACTCCGAAATTATCAATAAGCAGTCCTTCCATTATAATGATCCCCAACTTCAACTTGATTATCTTTAATATGCCTTCACTTTTGAACTTGTAAATTGGTTCGAAGTGGTTTTCGGGCAGGAATCACTCAAATCCGATCTCGGTGTCTTCGAACCAATTATCGGTAAAAAGATATTAAGTAGGTAGGTGCTTATTATTTGATTAGTTACTTTCTCCTTGTCAAAAAATATTTTCTAGAGATATATATCTTTTTAAAATATTCTTTTCAGTATATACAGAATCATTAAACCTCTCTTTACACCTAATCAAAATCGTTTCTCATAAATCATGTTGCTAAACCATTTTGAGTAAAAAGGGTTGGTAGAAATTATACTAATTCTACTCAACATCAATTTCTGTATTCAACCTTTACCAGCCATTGAATAACGGTGGAATCACCTTTTAAATTCACACTGATAGTAAAGGTTACCTCCTGGGAATTTAATACCAAGCATAAGAAGATTATTTCTATACAACCCAAGTTATTTTTAATTTGGAAAATTAAATCTTTTATACTTGTCTCGTTTCCGACATTTCGACCTTATCTTTTCCTCGCCCAAGAAAGAGGCCAGGTGAGCTAGGGCACTGGTTGCTCCTAAACATCTCTGTAGTTTAACAACCTCCTATTTGGATCTCACGAATAGAAAAATCCAGCCCTCTCATTGGCATTCAGAGCCAAGATTAAATCATTTAATTATAACGGCTTTTCTTTAAATCGTTTATTTAAACTCTTTAAAAATAAATTATAAAACCTCCACATTATCTTTAAAAAACATAATTATTTATTTAAAAACATTTATAAAAATTTAGGAAAGAATACTTAAGTTTAAAGCCATATTTCAAAAGTCATTAAAAGTGCTGCAAAAAGTGCCACGAATAGTCCTGCGGATAATGCTTTTAACGCATATTTGATCAAAACAACTTTTTGATTATTTAGAAATCCATTTTTACATCTCAAATATTTTTTTAAACATTTTAAAATATTTATAAATTTTATTCCATATTTTTTAAGAATTAAAAATATCAATTTTAAAGAATTTGTCACTTTGATTTCTGAACTGTCAAAGCGCGACTGTTTTCAAAACTTGTTTACTCATATTTAAAAATCTACTAAATGAAATCTCGACCCTTTTCTTTTGTTTATAATCTATAAAAGTTTATAAAATTCTTATTCTAAAGAATTCCGACTTAGAATCCGTCTTATAAATGGAGTTAACTTTCTACGGCATGAAATCGCAAACTTCCGTTACACAACTGCCTATTTTAACTAAATTTTCATATTCTTTCCAAACTTTGTCGAAACACTTTTAAAAGTTTAAAAACATTCTAAATCATTTTAAACCATTTTGTAAAAGTCTAACAATCTCGTATACATCATTTCATTTATTAAAGCAAAGTGATTTCCTTTGTGGTATTCGACGTGCATTAAATACAAATCATTTCAACACCAAAATAAACATAAAATCAACATCCAAACTTGATGATCAAATATATTAAACAACCATAGCAATCATATCACATTATCATATTTATAAAATAAATTTGGAAGAGTTTCTCACCTTTATTGGTTTCACGAAAATTTGCTATAGCTTCACTACGATCGAGTCAAAGCCTACCGAATCAAGCCTTGGGACTTTGAATGGGCTTGCCCTATGCTTGTAAGTGGAGATGGGCTCGGCCTTAGTCGTAGCAGGTGGTGGCCGTGGGTTTTGAGTGAAGGAATGAGTGGATTTGAGCTTGTTTTTAAGTCGACTGCAAATGTATATATACTTAAATAAATTTACTTTATTTTTCTATTTTTTCTTTATAATTTTCTTAAAGTAGGAAGCCATTAAAGAGGAGTATAATAAGATGAAGAAGCTTAGGAATTTATGAACAAATGAAGCGAAGATGAAGGGTGGTATTTATAGGAAAATTTGTAAACTAAAATATCATGATATTTATTTGCATATCATCACCACCACGCCCTCTTCCTCCATCACTATGCACGGCCAAACACCCCTCCCCCCAACCCATGTGTGTGAGTTATTGTGCACAAGAGTGCGGTGAAGTTTTCTTTTTAAGTGTGAAAATATCTTAGATCGTTTGTAGTATATATATATATATAAGTGTATGTTTGTATGTATATCTATGTTCACGTATATGTTAGGGTGCGTAGGTGTATGTTATATATGTGTAAAAGACATATAAACAAGGTTGCAACAACTTCCGTTTGCTAAACCGTTGAAAATCGGAAAGCCGATTCCCGGTCATATTTTCCATTATTGATAAATTACATATAAATGTAAACAAATTTTGAAAAATATTTCTTATCATTATCAATTAATTAAAATGATCTCATTTGAATTGTGAAACCATATAAATTGATATTATGTTTTGTTATATCGATAAAGCGATACAATTTTCTTATATTTTCAAAACAAGTATATATCTTTATAAACAATTATAAATGATTTACTATCCCTACATAATTTATGAAAATGAATTATTATCATTTTAAAAATAATTATTTGAATAATTATAATAATTATTAAATCATTAAATCTTAATTTAAATGTAACGACCCGAAATTTTCGATCCCGAAACTTTCAGATAGTTAGGAAAGAAGAAAGAGATAGAAGAAGAAGAAGATCAGAAACATCAACATCTCACATTCGCAACGGATAAAATATAATAATAAATAATAACAGTTTACAAAGAATACTGTATCTGTCAAAATAAGTTTATAATACATCAGAGTTACACATATATACAGACACTGAATATACAATTATCATGTCACAGATATACAGCAATATAATACAGCGGACACACTCCATACATTCTTGCCATCCAGCTTGCCTTTTGAGCTCCAGAGCGTCCTTATCTCAAAATCTGTAATACTCCGCCTGCCCGAGCATTACATTAAAGTAACACCTGTGTCAGGCTGGAAACCAGCGTGAGTAAACTCATCCAATATGAAATTCTAATGCATAGAACATATTTGAAACCCAGGGTAACTCGTATCAATTTACAAAGCCACAATTTATTTTAGACATCACTTATTTCACACATAAGTTTTCTAAGTACCAAAGATTTAGATTTAAAATAGTCCAATTCCTTTAAATCACTTCACTCCAGCCTATAGATTTCACATATCAATCTAAAAAAATTCGAAGTGGTTTCGGGTATTTCCTAATACCCGACTCCGATCTCTTCGGGCCTCATTTCATCCTAATCTAAGTTATCCAAATGAAATACACAACATTTCATATCAGAGATATCAACCCATTCAAAGCGTTCAATACCGTTCAATCATCCATAAGCAAAACTTGATCGCTACCAAAATTAATTTAATTAATTCTAATTGAATTTCTAACCTCAATCACTTAGATTTCTTCACTTGTCATTAATTAATTTCAAATCAATAAATCAATCATCCCTTCATTATTCATCTCAATTAATCACCCTGGATTAATTATCCTTCAATTACATTCAAGTAATTATCTTTAATTAACTTCACAATATTAATCATTCTTAACCAAAATCAATAAGTAATCTTTAATTACTTCATAAATTAATTTACTATATTAATTACATTAATCCTTAATTACTTATATTAATTAATTTCTTTACTATATTAATTACATTAATCCTTAATTACTTATATTAATTAATTTCTCATAAGTCACTAATTATTGATTCATTAATATTAATTAATCAATCTCTAATTACATCATTAATTATATAAATTAATGATTTCCAATATATTTTAATTTATACTAATCTAAATTAATTACTTTAATTAAACCACAATATTAATCATTCTCGATTAATCTCAACCTATAATTAACTATCTTTTGTTTACTTCATTAAATAAATTAATTACCCGTTTTCAAATAGTAGTTTAAAGGAATTGAAAACCAAATTTATTTTTAAATTCAAATCAATTTAAAAATGCACTTTAACATTCAAGTTGTTAAAACACTTAATATTTAAAAAATTTATTTGTTAGATTTAACTTTGATTTAGAACTTGTTTTAAATCTTTACTTTACAATTTAACTCCAGTTTTTGAATATCACTTTTATTTCTTTCCAATTCATTCTTATTTTTATTCTATAATTATTTCACTTTCAAAATTTCACCCTTATATTTCTTTCAAAAATCCAATTTTATATATTTCGATAACTCAGGGTACCGAAATATTCAAGCAAACCACAGCATTCAATATTCCAATTACCAATAATATCCATCACAGAATATCAATCGCTCCCATATATACTATATATTTCTATATAATATAGCACATCAATTCAATTCAACCATTCAACAATCATTTAAATTTGACCATTTAAATTTAAATAAAAATCCAGAATCATGAGGTTTGCTCGCCTTTGATTTTGGCTTTGCAATCCACTCCAGACCAGTTTGTTTTCCCTTTTCATATTTCAACTTCGTACAAACATTTTATAATTTATTAATAATTTGATCTAATTTGACAATTTATTTTTAACATTAATTAAATTTTATTTGACCAGTTTTAAATATTGGTTCTCATTTTTGAAATGAAATCTATTGGGATAGTAAAACTCTAAATTTAACTTTATTATTAGGTTTTGATAAACAATTTAATTTAAAAGTTTATACCTACTTATCATTAAATTTTCGAATGATATAAAAATTAAATTACCTTAATATATATATATATATATATATAATTTTTTTTAAAACACTGAGTCAGTATGCAATTTCTATTTTTAATCAATACATTCATATTAAATTAGAAAGGGATTACCTTCCTCGAACAAGAACGGTCCCAGAAGACCAAGCCCTAACCACCGCGACCTCTAACCCAGGCAATCCTAGCCTGACTTCACACTGCCGACACCCAAAGTACAAATCGAACTCTAGAAAATCCATCCCCGAATCGAAATGAACAGTGCCTAAGTGAGCTGCCTCCACCTGAATCGATGAACCCATGATGCGCGTGCCTGCTGGCGAAACCCACTAACCACTTGCTGTTCAAACGCGCGCGACTCTCCCCCCTTCGGCTATTTTTCCTCTTTTTTTTACGATTCGTCGATTTGGGAATTTAGGGCAAGGATCAGCTTCGTTCATCTCGAATTTGAGGGAGGAAGAGGAAAGAGAACCCACGCTTTGAATGATTCCCCCTTTTTTTAGGAACGAACTGCTATGTTTTGTTTGAGTGATTCTTTTTTTTTAATACGCGATTTCAGCTTGAAAAGGAAGGAAGGAGAAGACATCGCAATTTTAAAGGACTGATGGAACGGAAGCGTGTTAGAACGAGTATAAGCTGGCGTACTAGAGAAGGAATAATAATAATAATAATAATAATAATAATAATAATAATAATAATAATTGACTATACCAAACACATTTATCTTGCTTAAATTATAAATCATCACGAAAACGAAGCCATAAAATCTCGATCTCCTATCAAGGCATGCCACTAGGCGATTATAAGGTTTTATCCGCGTTCCGAACACAATGGAACGTGTTTCGAAGGCTAATTCAATCATATGCACGAGTTACAAAAATAAACAATCAATTTTAAATTAAATCGATTAAAATAGTTTCTATGCATTTTGAGCCGCCAGGGTCAAACGACAACTCCGATTGCTACGAAAATTGAAATACGATAATAACAAACTATTACGGATCCAATGGAACTGGTTTCGTCAAATTCCGAGACTATGCCTCGGAAGGCTATTTTAAATTTCAATTTAAACGATAAATTTTTAAAACCAAACGAATCACTTCCAATTTCAATTTAAAAGCTTTTATTATCATCAGAACTATCAATATAAATTTTACAGGTCTTCAAATTATTTTTAACAAGCTTAAAACTGAAGATTCGATAATTTACCCAATTTCAGTTTATTAAATCTAATAACTTAATTGCTATTAATAATAATATTTGAATTCAAGTTAAAAATTAACTTTTAAATATTTAAAATCAATTAATTATTCCAATTTAAATGGTTAAAAATTTCGAGTCGTCACATTCCTCCCCCCTTAAAAGAATTTCGTCGCCGAAATTACTAGTTAGGAAGAACGGTCCAATACCCGTTTAATTTTCCCCCAAAACCAACAGTTCAACATCCTACCAAATATCTTTTATTAAAGACCCACTATTACTTCAACCAACTTCCCAAAACATTCCATAGTTTCCAACAACATTATTTACTTCACTTATTCAAATTTAAATTATCACAACTTTCTCAAAAAAATTCTAACTCTCTAAATTTTCGAAAATTTTGTCAGCGTCTCCTTTGCATGGCTAGCTCGGTACAACTACAAAATGTCTCCACGGGCTCCCAAATTTCAAAAGAAAACAAAAGGCCAAGTGGCTAGATCAAAAACCCAATCAAATTCCATATAGAAATTTAAACACATACCTTTTTGTCGAGCAATTCAAATTTATCTTCTGAAACCGAAACTAATTTTCCTTTCCCTTTATAATACCTACATATCCTATTTAACCATAATATCCAATCATAGCTTTTAGAATCATTTTACACATTTCCTTATAGAAGTTTTCATATTTACTTCTATTCAAATTAGTTATATTTTTCCATTTCCATATGAATTCAATTTATCTTCAATTCTAAATATTCAATTTTATCTTCCACTTATAACTGATTCATATCATTATTTTAAATTAGTTCCATCCACTAATTTATTTCAATTTCCAATTTGAAATCGTTTGTCACTAACAAAAATTTCCCAAAAATTGACAAAAAAATTCTAACTCCCAAAATTTTCGAATTTTTTTGACAGAGTCTCCTTTGTACGGAGGAGCTTTTGCAATTTGACAAGAGATATAATATATATACATCGACCCATACGGTCGGAAAAACAAAAACAGTTCATATTTCCTATTTTTATTGCGTAGGCGTACCTTTATTTAGCATTTTAAGCAAGCGGCTTATTAATCTAGCAATTAGCGCAACCAAATCCAGCCAAACGGCCTTCAGGTACCTGTACTTACTCAATTTAAATATGTAAGTATCATATATAGAAAATTTATTAACATTTCACTTACTTTCAATAGCCAAACACATGCATTCCATAAGCAACAAGCAACAAGCACCACACGCTTTCCATAAGCGATTTATATGATTTAAAGCTAATTCAATTGCTTCCAACCAATTCATATGACATTTTATTCAATTTTAATGGTTTACAACTCAATTTCTTATATTCAATTTATTTTTTTAATCCAATCAAGCTCATATTCAATTCAATTGATCCTAAAATCAATTTATTTAGTCTCTATCAACTTATAGAATTTTAGTTACTTTTTTTTACGTCAAACGACAACTATTTTTATGTAAATTCGGCGATATTTGCTTAGTAGAGTATCCATTTAGTTTATAACTACTTCAAATTAATATTAACTCATTCTGTATTTAATTCCATTTCATTTCTAATTTATTCACCAACCATACATTTGCATTTCCGCATTGTTTTCAATTTAAAACTATTTCATTGAGCTTAACAACATTCGATGCTTATATTATTATCATTTGTTTTTTTCAAATAAATTTAACCCAAACTTTTATCTAATGGTCCTCCATTCTTACTCGAAACCAAGCTTTTATTAACTTAAGTAATTTTACTCCAAATTAATATTCCTCGTAACTTAAGTTTATTCTGATAACCCAATTCCAATTAAAACTCCGATTTAATTTTTATTCAATCAGACTTCATACATTTATTATTTAATTCAATTAACCCATTTATTCACCCCATTTTAGATTTTTAATTCATTATCAAATCCAAGTCGAATTCTATTTATAATTCGAGTTCATTTTCAACTCCATTATTAACTTACAATCCATTTTATTTCCGAGTTAAATTTTATTAATATACTCTATCAAATAATTATTTAGCTAATTAACTTACTTCCAACTTTTAAATCAATACTCGATTTTATTACAAAAATCACTTCATTAAATTTTCCTGAATTCAATCTTTTTTTTTAATTCCAGTTTGTATTTTCTTTCATTTTCCAAAATTCCAACACTTTTATTTTAAGTTTTTAGAAATGCTTTTAAATTCACATAATACTATTAAAATAGCTTTTTATAAAAATATTTCTTATAACTCGATGTCTCAAGCAGTCCATCCTTGTTCTCACAGAAATTCAGTCATACGTTGATCAGGCGTAGAACTAAAAGTCTATAAGTACTTGGTAAACCCATTTCAACACCCAGTGAAAATACTTGGAAAATAATTTTATTGAAAATATCGAAAACAGTTTTTGAAAATAGAGGAAATATCTTTGGTGAAAATGATCTGGAAATCATCACCCCCATCCATGGTCGCAGTTACATCCTGGGTTACGTTGCCATCGCAGCAAAAGTCCATGTAACTGTATGCATTCCGCGCCCCTCGATTACGCCATGTGTAATGACCCGTAAATTTAACGGTTTTCGTAACGTATTTAATTGAAATTTTGTGAAATATTAAACGATAAAATTTTGAAATATAAATTTAATATTTGGAATGCATCTAGTTAAACATAGCAATTGGTAAATTTTCGTCCGAAAATATGAAAGTTTATTTCGTGCATAAATTTACTTCAATTTAATCAGTTAAAAAGCGATGAAAATAAAACATTTTCGAAACCTAAATATTTTTACATAGAAAAATTCTAAATCATCTTTTGAGTAAGACGCTATTTTTCTTTTTTCCAAATTCGGACATCTTTAGCTCCGTCGATCTTATTTTTCTGTGTTTTTCATGCATTTTCCGCTAGTAGAAAATTCGAATTGTTCAAATTCAATCATACAACTGATATCCGTATGCCGTTTTGATCGTCTCATCGTGCTGAGCTCAATAGTGCTTCATTTCTGTGTTTTGAAGGCTGATACACAGTGGAGTCCACGGAAACGGTAACCGCCCGGTTATGAAATTTTAACTCTTTGTTTTCCGCTGTCTTTGCAAATAACCACTGTGGACAAATAGCTTTGAGCTATTAAAATTCCCAGAAATCTACCTTGTGAGCTTTGCTTTCCAATGTTAATTTATGGTCATTCAATATAACAGGTGCAAATGCGCAAAAGCTTTGGGAAAGAAAAGAAATTAATGTGACTTTGTTTCCTTCTATTCTATTGTTCGTTTTATGGCCTCTAAACCTTCATTTCCTCTCCTCCCTTCCATTTTTTTTTCGTTTGTTCTTCATGCAAAGCAAGAAAAAGAAAAATGAAAGCATACAAAAAAATTTGCCTGAAACAACATCTTCACCGACCCATCAACTTTCCAATTTTTTTTTCCCTTCCTCCTCCCCACCACGCGCACAGCAGCAGGGACCGAACCCCGCTTCCACCTTCAACTTCAGCCGAGACCACCATTTCTTCCGTGCTCCGCTCTACCTCCAACCGACACACAGTCCAACGCCTCTTCCTCGAAACGACAGCTGCAACCCACCTCCTCACCGTCTGTCCTCACCTCCGCGTCCACTCACTTGCCATCGGACCCCACAGCAGCGGCCGTGCCATGCCGCACGCAACCACCCAAACCTCTCTCTCCCTCTCTCTTATCACGCACCACCCTCCGACGCACCTCATTCTCTGCCGTGACCGAGCTCTACCACCATCTCCACTGCCATAGCCGCTGCTACCATCCCACACCTTCGGTAACTCAGCCCCGCAAGCCTTCGATCACAAACAGCATCAGTCCCTCCATTTCTTCATTCCTTCTCCACTGCCTTGCCGCGGTGAGTTGTGTTTTCCTCTTCCTTGATTCTTCTCTTGTTATATATATTTCATTCACATATATATTAAACTTAAAACATATAAACTATAGAAAAGTTTTGTAAAGGTGATAATATTATATAGGTATATTAGTTGTATTATGCGGTGACATATATTATGTTATATAACTTGGGGTAGGTCTCTGTTATGGGTAGTATTTGCAGTACATAATTTTGTATATATATTATATTAAAGTATACTATGTATATTGGGTTCGATTCATACGTCTATAGGCTTGCTTTATGTGGGTTTATGCCATAGTTTTGTTATAAGTTGTGTGTGTTTGCAAAAAGTTGATACATTATTTGAGTGTTATACATATATTACATATATATTAATGTCAATTTATTTGAAGAAACTTATATATATACTTAGATTTGGGGGTCTATAAGTATATTAATATGCAGTAAGTTATTTTGTCTCACTATACTATTTATATAAACAGTATGAGTTGTATATATATTCCAAGTTATATGTATATATACACGTATTGATTTATTTGTTAGTGTATATTGGTTTGTTATAGACTTAGCAGTAGGCTCGCTTAGATATTTATTTTATTTTATATACTTAGTAAAAAAAAATTATTTATATATGTAGGTTTTAATAATACAGTTTATGAACTGTACATGGTTATAGGTGAAGAAAATATATAAATCAGACTATATATATATATAGCTGTATGGTTACAGGAAGAGTATATATATTATATATTATAATAAATGAATATGTGTTTTAAATATATAATATGTAAAGCCTATGGTTTTAAAATATTTGATATACGAGTTTGCATATTTAAGATTTAAAGTTAAAAAAATTTGAGTTTGATAAATATATACATACATGTTGTATATTTTGCTGGCTGGGCGCGTGTTCATGTCAAGTTGCCTTCTTATTTATATCATATAAGTTCTTAATTGATTTTTCACGGTAAAGTATAGAAATTTCGACGTGTTTATTTATAGATGCATATCCTGGTAGTCTGCACGTATGTTGTTCTCCCTAAAACATAACAATTATAGATTATTTATTTATTTGTGTTTGGTTTTGCATAGGTAATAGAAGAGTCTGGTTTTCAAAGGCTAATATGTATCTATGATGTAATAATTTGAGAAGAAATATTTCTCTATATAAATTTAATATTCAAAATACATTTGACTATTTATATATGAGTTTTAAAATTTAATATTGATTTTTGAGAAGAAATGTCATATATATATTGTTTCAATTTATATCAAGGTTGACTTTTATTAATTCTCGTCGATTCATAATTACCAGCTTAGCTTTGATCGTCGGACTCGTGTCCATCGTGCTTTGCTTCGAAATTCATGGTTGTACCAACCTTACTTTGCTCTGGAAGTCGTGCTTGAAATCGTAACTCATTTCACTGTCTATCCACGCTAGCCTCGAAAGGTGAGCAATCACTCACGATTAATGTTCTTTTATTTATTAAATTTGATTTCAATTGAAACGACAATTGAAATATGCTGCTGTTAGTTATTTACAATGTTATTACCTGTATCAGTTTACCTGTAACATTCGACACCCTTATTTGTTGTTTATACAAGTTTGGTTGATAAATGATTGTTATGTGATGTTGAAATTGGATGTTAATTGTTAATGTTAAAGTGATAACTAATATGAAAATTTAATTTGATATAGGATAGTTAACAATTTAAAATGGATTTATCTATTGAATATTGACTAGTTAAATTTGACCCTTTTTAAATGTTAATTAAATCGACATATAGAATTTGGTTAAGTACACGTTTAACCATTAAATTTAGGTTGTATAAATTGATGTAGTATAAATCGAATAATAGATGACAAGTGAAGAACTGTAACGTAATAATCTTTAATCTACATGAAATGATAGTGTAGATTCTAGAAATAATTATACTAATTTGCACAAGCAACAATGTGAATTAATACGATTATTTCGGGATTATTTGATTTAATTATTGGATTGTTATTGATGTTTGCTATTGCTTGTTTATTTACTTTGACATCATCCCAGTTATCACACTGTAAGTTCCCTTTGTTATGCTTTGATTTTTGAATTAAATTGGAATCGGGTTGAAATGATAAATACCTAAACAAAATTTGAATTAGGATAGAAAATTAAATAAACCGATTGGTCAATAATTTGATTTAAAATTTAAAATAAATATTTTATTTGAATAAACATTAAGGTTTTGAAATGAAATTGGAGTTTGAAATTTTAATGAAGGAAATTGTTAATATTTAATAATCTGAAACAAAATATTAAGGAAGTAATTGATGAAAGAACGTTGTTTAATTTAAGAAATGATTGAACTAAGTTTTTGAAATTATTTAATAATCAAGTTTTAAAATTATTTAATAATCAAGTTGGAATTATTTAATAATTAAGATCGGAATTATTTAATAATTAGGTTTTGGAATTTATTTAATAATTGAATTTAGAAATTATTAATTAAGTTTTGAAATTATTTAATAATTAAATGAAATTGAATTATTTAAGAATTAAATAAAAATCTGAATTCTTTGATAAAAGAAATTGAACTTTTAAATAAGTGAAATTGAACTTCTTGAATAAGTGAAACTAAGTTTCTATATTAATTGAGTTTTGAAATTGTAACTAAGTAATTAAATTAAATGAAATTGAATTTCTTTTACAAGAAATAAAATGCGTTTTATCGAAACAAATGTAAGACTTGATTTGGATTTGTCAAAATTTAATTTAAATTTAATTTGTAAGCTTTGATATAATAAAGTTGAACTTAAGTAATTAATTTAATGAATTGAAAATTTAGTGGAAATTGTTTTAAATGATAAATTAATTTAATGAATATTGAATGAAATCGATATATGAGTTTAAATCGATTTGAATGTTAAATTAAGTTTATTTTAAGTGATTATAGAATGAAACTTATATACGAACTTAAGTGTATACTTGAACTGTTTAAATCAAATTTTGAAATTGAATTATAAAATTTTGAAATGGAAATTTGGAACTTATGAAACGTAAATTGTGGAAATTGGTTTAGAAAGACAAATGGAATGTTGATTTACAAATTCTAACTGAAATTGAAATTGATTTGGTTTTGAAATACATTAAACGACCAATCGGTGTAATAATTATGAAAGTTACTAAAGAAACCGGAATCGGTTATGGACATACTCTCTGTCTAAACCGAAAACCACTTTAATAACCATACGCGGAGTGTGATCCAGAATGAAGTGGTTGGATTGATGTACGGGATGACTGAAGAAAGAGAAGGATAATGGATAGCCTTGACACTTGTGTCAAAATTGGACATGACTAAAACAGGAGCCGTGCCGGGCCAAATGGGGTTAGCCACTTCGAGCAAACACACTTCTTCGATACTACTCATTACTTGTTATTGATTGGTGCACCCTTGTAATTTTGGGAGTGTTGTTTCGCGGTGTTGCGATCATTACGGCGATGCGTTTTCACCAGTCCGGATCAAGCAAACGGTAGTTTCTCTACCTTGGTGTTGCCTCATGTGCCTTGTCATACTTGTATCCCTATATACGCGACCACTACGAGTTTGTTTTGTGCTATACTTATGGAGTACTCCCTGATATCCCACTAGTTTACGGTGGAGTTTACAGTGCGGTATAGACTATAACGCTTAAATAAAATGTGTTAAGGGGGATAATGGAACGCCTTAACACTGTTTTGATATTTTATATTACTGATAGACATTATCTATTTAGCGTATATTACTACATAGTAGATAGTTTAACAGATCCTTAGAGGACGGTTATTCCAACGTCCTTTGAGTTACTTGTATTTCAGTTGTTATTTCACTTGAGTTGGATTTATTGATATAAGAATGTTAATCCTGACTCAAGTGTTTTGTGTTTTGCTTTACGCTCGGGTCAGACTGAGTGGTTCAGCTTTTGAGACTCGCCTTTGGAGTTGGAGCTTTGCTTGGAGATCCAGCTATATATCAGCTTTCAGATGTTCAGTTGATTCCTGTTATGTATTCTGATTCTTGTATTTGGCTATTGTATTCGAGATTACTATTGTAACTTATTTAACTCTGTTATATATATAGTAGCTTCATGAATTACTATCTTTTGCTTCCGCTGCATATTATTACTCTGTGTTTGTGATTCTGTGATTATTTATTTACTGTATATCTGAGTTTTGCCAAATTTAAATAAACAATTCGGTATTTTGAATTATTCAAGTCCGATATGTCGGATGCGAATAGTCCAAAATAGCGGGTCGTTACACCATGGAACCCCCAACAGATCGCAGTTACATTCCAGGGTTACGTTTCCATCGCAACAAAAGTCCATGTAACTGTAGGCATCAGCGCCCTCAATTTTCACTGTCAAAATGAAACTTCTCCACCCCTGCATAGGTCGCACTCTACCGATGTAAAATCAAATGTAGACTGTTGGCTCTCAGCAGCACACTCGACTTTTGCTATGTTACCATAGGTCGCAGTCTATCGATATAAAATCAAACGTAGACTGTTGGCTCTCAGCGGCACAAACAACTTTCGCTATGGTCTGCAGTAGATCGCAGTGACATCGAGTTACACTATCGTCACAGCATAACCCAAATGCCTCTTTATGCATCAGCGTCCCTCGATTTCCGCTACACACTACTCGTAATCCTTAAGAACTAGTTTTGTCCGGACTCCTCACAGGATCAACTTTAGAACCCCTCTTAAGGTTCAAGGCAGCGCCACCCAGTGGCACTCCTGAGAAGTTCATTTCAAGGGAGCGCCTTTTTCCGAGAGCCATTATCAAAACCCTTCATACTATACACATATAGTATCTTTCAAATAATACACTTAGTATGATCTCATTCAAAGCTCCTTTACAAAAAATCGATTATCCCAAAATCAATAATTCTCAAACTAGGCTTTCTAAATTCCAATATTGATTTTACCCAAAAATCAAAAGCCTTTCCAAATCCAAAGGTTCCCAAAACCTTTTCCAAAATCCTCATAAGGCCCTTTATATATATATATATATATATATATATATATATATATATATATATATATATATATATATGTATGTATATGTATATGTATATGTATATGTATTCAGATATATATAATTTTTAAAACTTTGGATCATTTCAAACTTGTATAAAATCCCTTTATACTTCAAACATTTTCAAAATTTCTTTTCTTCCGGCAATAGATTCAACAAGGGGAGATTTATCTTATATAACAAAGATATATAACTTTGTTTATTCAAAATAAAATATTCAAATTTGATTATTCTCTCTTTTTCTTTTTTTCTTTCTATTGTTTCCATCTTACTTATCACCATAAAAATATCCAATTTTCACTTTTATCCATTGTATATTTCATAAAATATACTTTCATTTCAAAAGAAATCATTTCACATTTCTTATTCATAGATTTTTAATATCAATTTCATTCAAATCCGTACGATGTACACTTATCATCCGTACGCTATACCAGTCTGATCACTCACTCGATCACACAATATCATTTCCAAACTAGTATCGTCCACCTGACTTCCTAGTGTGGACTCAGATCTGGTTTCTTGATCAAGAACCGTCATTCTCCTTGCATAGCCATAACTATGATAGAGAATATCCAGAACCAATCAACAATCCTTATCCAGGTTCGCTGTCGAAAATCGAGTGAAAAATCCCAACTCGGATCGATATAACTATCTTGAAATTCTGTGCTCGAATCTGGATCAAATCACTATGCGAATAGAACAATATACGTACATCCTACGTAATTATCTTCACTAATTATCAACTAAATCAATTTGTCTTTCAATTCACATTTCCTTTAATTCCTATCCACATATTTACAATTGCTTCAATTCCATTGGATTATCATTTCAATTCTTATCTCAGTTGGGAATTTAATCAATAACAGTTTGAACTCCGACCAGTTTATTTTTAGAAAATAGCTTGAAAAAGTAGTTGAAAAATAATTATTAGTTTGAAATACAGCTGTAAAATAGTTAACTAATTGTAAAATAGTTGGAAAATAGTTAAATAGTTTCAAAAAATTTAGATAATTGCAAAATAGTTGTAAAATAGTAATTAATCCGTAAAATAGTTGAAAAATAGTAATTAGTTTATAAAACAGTTGAAAATTTGTTAAATAGCTCCAAAAATAATTGTAAAACAAATATAAAATAATTTGGCTTTAAAAAGAAAGGTTGTACATATTAAATAGCTTGGAAAAATAAGTTTATATTAAAACAATTTATATTGAAAATAGTCCAAAGTCAAAACTGTTCACTTCCCTATCCATTCAATTTAAATTTCTACTTCCATTTAAATTGACTCAATTCCAATTTGAATAATCTTCAATTTCCTTTGAAATTAATTTGAATCTAGATTTTAATCCTACTCACTTTAATTACAATTCCCAATTATTCCAATCAATTTTGGACTATTATCAATTGAACCCACTTCAATTTCAAATCATTTCAATTCAATCCAATTCAATTTCCCATTTAATTTTTTTTTAAAACTTATACATCTTCAATCACAAATCCAATTAATTCAAATCAGATTCAGTTTGAACTAATTCAATTTCAATCTCAATTTTAAACCATCTCGAATTATATAAATTCGAGTTAAATTCTCAAAGGTTGGTTTAACTTTTTAAACCAAATTAACCTTTATTTAAAGTTTATAAACAATTTAATTTCTGAGCTCAAATTCTAGAATTTCATTTTCAATTAATTTAATTTTAATTTGGTTGTATTTCTGTTATCACTTAATTTAATTCCAATTCAAGATTTCAATTTGGTTGTATTATATTACTTCTTAATTTAATTCCAATAACTTAACAACCAACCACCTTAATATTTATTAGAAGGAAATATTGCTTTATATATCAAAATATATTTTTATATAAAATCATTTAAAATCTTTATATAAGAAAATAACAAGTACGCTCACATATGTATATGTACTCAACTCATCCTAGAGTACTACGGACTCTATTTAAGGAATAATCCCCACCGAGCCAAGGTTCTCGCTTAACCTGTCAGCTCTGATACCAATTGTAATGACCCGAAATTTTCGATCCCGAAAATTTCAGATAGTTAGGAAAGAAGAAAGAGATAGAAGAAGAAGATCAGAAACATCAACATCTCACATTCGCAGCGGATAAAATATAATAATAAATAATAACAGTTCACAAAGAATATTGTATCTGTCAAAATACCGTTATAATACATCAGAGTTACACATATATACAGACACTGAATATACAATTATCATGTCACAGATATACAGTAATATAATACAGCGGACACACTCCATACATTCTTACCATCCAGCTCGCCTCTTAAGCTCCAGAACGTCCTTACCTGAAAATCTGTAATACTCGGTCTGACCCGAGCATTACATTAAAGTAACACCTGGGTCAGGCTGGAAACCAGCGTGAGTAAACTCATCCAATATGAAATTCCAATGCATAGAACTTATTTGAAACCCAGGGTAACTCGTATCAATTTACAAAGCCACAATTTATTTTAGACATCACTTATTTCACACATAAGTTTTCTAAGTACCAAAGATTTAGATTTAAAATAGTCCAATTCCTTTAAATCACTTCACTCTAGCCTATAGATTTCACATATCAATCTACAAAAATTCAAAGTGGTTTCGGGTATTCCTAATACCCGACTCCGATCTCTTCGGGCCTCATGTCATCCTAATCCAAGTTATCCAAATGAAATACACAACATTTCATATCAGAGATATCAACCCATTCAAAGCATTCAATACCATTCAATCATCCATAAGCAAAGCTTGATCGCTACCAAAATTAATTTAATTAATTCAAATTGAATTTATAACCTCAATCATTTAGATTTCTTCACTTGTCATTAATTAATTTCAAATCAATAAATCAATCATCCCTTCATTATTCATCTCAAATAATCACCCTGGATTAATTATCCTTCAATTACATTCATGTAATTGTCTTTAATAAACTTCACAATATTAATCATTCTTAACCAAAATCAATAAGTAATCTTTAATTACTTCATAAATTAATTTACTATATTAATTACATTAATCCTTAATTACTTAATTTCTCATAAGTCACTTATTATTGATTCATTAATCTAAATTAATCAATCTCTAATTACATCATTAATTATATAAATTAATGATTTCCAATTATATTTTCATTTATCCCAATCTAAATTATTTACTTTAACTAAACCAGAATATTAATCATTCTCGATTAATCTCAACCTATAATTAACTATCTTTTATTTACTTCATTAAATAAATTAATTACCCGTTTTAAAATAGTAGTTTAAAGGAATTAAAAACCAAATTCATTTCTAAATTCAAATCAATTTAAAAACGCACTTTAACATTCAAGTTGTTAAAACACTTAATATTTAAAAACTTTATTTGTTAGATTTAACTTTGATTTAGAACTTGTTTTAAATCTCTACTTTACAATTTAACTCCATTTTTTAAATATCACTTTTATTTCTTTCCAGTTCATTCTTATTTTTATTCTATAATTATTTCACTTTCAAATTTTCACCCTTATATTTCTTTCAAAAATCCAATTTTATATATTTTAATAACTCAGGGTACCGAAATATTCAAGCAAACCACAACATTCAATATTCCAGTTACCAATAATATCCATCACAGAATATCAATCACTCCCATATATACTATATATTTCTATATAATATAGCACATCAATTCAATTCAACCATTCAACAATCATTTAAATTTGACCATTTAAATTTAAATAAAAATCAAGAAGCATGAGGTTTACTCGCCTTTGATTTGGGTTTTGCAATCCACTCCAGACCAGTTTGATTTCCCTTTTCAGATTTCAACCTCGTACAAACATTTTATAATTTATTAATAATTTGATCTAAATTGACAATTTATTATTAACATTAAATAAATTTTAATCGACTAGTTTTAAATAATGGCTCTCATTTTTAAAATGAAATCTATTGGGATAATAAAACTCTAAATTTAACTTTATTATTAGATTTTGATAGACAATTTAATGTAAAATTTTATACCTATTTATCATTAAATTTTCGAATGATATAAAAATTAAATTACCTTAATATATATATATATATATATATATAATTTTTTTTAAACAGTGAGTCGGTATGCAATTTCTATTTTTAATCAATACATTCTTATTAAATTAGAAAGGGATTACCTTCCTCGAACAAGAACGATCCCAGAGGACCACGCCCTCACCACCGTGACCTCCAACCCAGGTGACTCTAGCCTGACTTCACACTGCCGATATTCAAAATACAAATCGAACTCTAGAAAATTCATCCCCGAATCGAAACGAACAGTACCTAAGTGAGCCGCCTCCACCTGAATCGATCAAACCCATGACGCGCGTGCGCTTTCTCGTGAAACCCACTAACCACTTGCTTTTGAAACGCGCGCGACTCTCCTCCCTTCGGCCATTTTTCCTCTTTTTTTTCGATTAGTCGATTTGGAAATTCAGGGCAGGGATCGGCTTCGTTCATCTCGAATTTGAGGGAGGAAGGGGAAAGAGAAGCCACGCTTTGAATGATTCCCCACTTTTTTAGCAACGAAATGCTTTGTTTCGTTTGAGTGATTCTTTTTTTTAATACGTGATTTCAGCTTTAAAAGGAAGGAAGGAGAAAACATCGCGATTTTAAAGGACTGATGGAATGGAAGCGTGTTAGAACGAGTATAAGCTTGCGTACTGGAGAAGGAATGATAACAACAACAACAACAACAACAATAATAATAATAAAATAGTTGACTGTACCAAACACATTTATCTTGCTTAAATTATAAATCGTCACGAAAACGAAGCCACAAAATCTCGATCTCCTATCAAGGCATGCCACTAGGCGATTATAAGGTTTTATCCGCATTCCGAATACAATAGAACGTGTTTCGGAGGCTAATTCAATCATATGCGCGAGTTACGAAAATAAATGATCAATTTGAAATTAAATCGATTAAAATAGTTTCTACGCGTTTTGAGCTGCCAGGGTCAAACGAAAACTCTGATTGCTACGAAAGTTGAAATCCGGTAATAACTAACTATTACGGATCCAATTGAACTAGTTTCGTCAAATTCCGAGACTGTGCCTTGGAAGGCTATCTTTAAATTTCAATTTAAACGATAAATTTTTAAAACCAAACTAGTCACTTCCAATTTCAATTTAAAAGCTTTTATTATCATCAGAATTATCAATATAAATTTTACAGGTCTTCAAATTATTTTTAACAAGCTTAAAACTGAAGATTCAATGATTTACCCAATTTCAGTTTATTAAATCTAATAACTTAATTGCTATTAATAATAATATTTGAATTCAAGTTAAAAATTAACTTTTAAATATTTAAAATCAATTAATTATTCCAATTTGAATTATTAAAAATCCCGGGTCGTCACATTAAATTCATAAATCAATTATTAAATATGATGTCAATATTGATAATGTCATAAATACATTTTATTTCCGAAAATAAAATAAATAATTTTATTTCATAATCTTATTTATATGTATAAATAAGTGTATATATACAACTCTGTATGTGAATTCTATTAATTATAGAGTTGTTTATTGACAAAATGATTTTCGGTCATTTTATCCATATTTTTCCAAAAGTATATCTTTTTGTAAATACTTATTCAAAATAAGATTACCATCATTATTTATTGTTCAAGTCAACATAATCTATGTTAAAAAGCTTATATTTAAATATTTTAGAAATAAATATAATTTATCAAAGTGATAAATTTGCGGATCATTATAGACTGCCCTCCTTAAAAGAATATTGTCCTCGAAATTACAACGCAAAACCCAAGGTGTTTAACATTTATTTTTTTAAACTTACACTTCTATAATGTATATAGATTATATGTACGTAATATCTGATTCAATCTACTCTTTGAATATACAACTTTACTTCCGAACTAGTATCGATCCTTCGATTCTCTATTCCAGTCTTTGATCGGACTCAGAAACTTCTATTTCCTTGCATAGCTCTCAATTATGATAGAAAATGTAAGGATCGGACTACAAATCCTCATTAATGTTTACCCTAAAGCATCGAGTGATAAATCCTTTTCGGATATCAAAATCCTATATTCAAATCTTTAGGCCAAATTTACGTTACAAAATAATTCATGTAAAATGCATTAACTTTTTATCTTTTCCAAAGTATTTAGAAAATCTTAGTTTAAGTTTTTAAGATTTTCATAAAGATATAGTTTTATTCTAATGGAATTTTCTCAAGTGGTTTATGTATTTACATTTGAACAAAGTCATAAACAAAGGATAATTATATTATAGATGCTTAATATTTTAGATTCATCCTTATCTTGCACACATCATACTTAAACCAGCTTAAGTCCTTCTACATGGGTTTTCATAATACAGATACAAACATAACTACCTTATAAGTCATCCATATATATGCTACTACATAATATTAATACTGGATAGGTGTTTCCAAATCTTCCAATCTCACACCATAATCACTCATCTCAGTCCTATGCTGACGGCCCATTTCCGTATCCAAAATTATACAAGACTTCTCAATCATCAACACAATCATCTTGTATGTTATCGGCTTCGTTACCATCCTCAATCTGTGATATCACATCCACTTTATTTGGCAGGCAGGGCTGGTTCCATGGCACATGCCCAAGTCCGGTTGGCACTTACATAACTTCTTCATTTAGTTCTCCAAAACCCTGCACTTCTTCTTCCTCGGGATCCTCAAATTCTTCCTCTTGGTCCTCCATGTTGTCCCAATGGATTGGGCAATTTGACGACTCCTCGTCCCAAATAATACGATCACTGTCCATCTCCCATGACGTTACTGTCACTACTGCTATTCTTTTATTCTTGAGATATCATAGTGTTCGGGTCCTCTTCAGGTTCAGATTCTTCTTCCGTCGGCTCCTCCTCAATAATTTCTTCTTTTGGTTCAAGTTTTGAACTTACCGGATCAGTGATCCACATTCCTTCTGAGGCCTGAGTGGTCTCTATGTCAATATACACTGTAATAAGTTCTGAAGTCGGGGGAGATATAGGCATTTTGACCTAGGGTAAACATTTTTATCTAGTCGGGTGCATGGATCTAATTCTCCTTTAATAATGGGCGTAATATTTCTATGTGGCCATTTCCCGTGTTCTTCCTCATTCTCACCCCTGTTTTCTCTTTAGGTCACCCCTTTCTAATACTTTCTCCCGTAGCTTGAGGGTTTCTACAATTATCAACAACAAACACTTAAATACAAAGCATTATAATCGTCTTAACTAAATTTAATGTTATGTTATAAATTTAAGTTTATCCCAACATAAATCCATTTTAACTTAACAATGTTAAGGGCGATAGTTTGCCAAACACCTAAAATTATTTCTCCCAAACCAATACTTAGAATATTTCAAATAAAAATCCTTTGAAAATACTCTTCCCAAAAACCCTTTTTTAGAAAAAAGTTCTCGTTATCCAAATCCTTTTCCAAAGTATTACTCTTAATCTTCTCAATGTTATTATTAAACATCTTATAGTCAAACTATGAAATTCTAATCACAAAATGTTTATACTTAGCTTTTACTAACCTTGATTTTCGAACTATCATTCAAGTAATAATATATTTAACTATATATTTTTCCAAAACATATTCTTTATATTCATAATATAATCTGAGATAAAATTATTTCAGTTACCTTATTTTTCTAAAACATAGCTAACAAATAATCGCTCTTATATGATATACTCTCAACTCATTCCAGGGTGTTATTAACCTTATCTCTAATGAGTTACTCATCATAAAGTGTTACTAACCCTATCTATGATGAGACTTTACCCCTATCAGGCTAAATTGTTTGTCCAACCTAAGCTCTGATACCAAATGTGATGACTGGGCCTTCGGCCCTCAATAGTAATAGGTACAACCACAATGGCACACATTGGAACCTCACGATTTAATTTCACGGCAAGCCTTTCGACTACACCAACCTATTCCAACTAGGACGTGAAGGAGTAAGAGTCGTCATCTTGCCACCAAACACAAGAGAATCCCTTATCATGCTATACAGAGCAAGCAAATCCGATCCCAGTTTTTCCGAACCAATTATTGATAAAAAGATATTAAGTAGGTAGGTGCTTATCATTTTATTAATTACTTTCTCTTTATCAAAAAAATATCTTCTATAGATATATATCTTTTCAAACATTTCTTTTTAGTATATGTAGAATCATTAAACCTCTCTTTAAGTTTGGAAATACCAAATGAAAATCATATCTTATAAATCATATTGCAAAACCTTTTTGAGTAAAAAGGGTTGATAGAAATTATACTAATTCTACTCAACATCAATTTCTATACTCAACCTTCACTATCCATCGAATAATTATGGAATCGCCTTTTAAATTCATATGGATAGCATGGATTCCCTCCTCGGAATTTAATACCAAGTATAAGAATATTACTTCTATACAATCCAAGTTATTTTAAATTTGGAAATTGAATCTTTTATACTTGTCTAGTTTCTGACATTTCGACCTTATTTATTTGTTAACTGGGTTTTTAACCCTTTAGAATTCAACAAGAGTTAGAACATCTAGACTAAGCTAGAATGACTTGAAACTTGAATAAGACGTCTGAAAGAACAAATCAATGGAACTTAAGAGAAACAAGCTAAAAATCTACGAAGTAGATGAGTCGATGGTGATTCATCATCCATGGATCGCTAGCGATCTAAAAAAAGAATTACGAGTTATCAAAGCCTCTTACATCATGATCTACTACCTCTTTCAAGAATACTTACCAAGTTTCATAGCATTCCAAGCAGCATAGTTCAAGAATAAAGACTCATCTAATTCAAGTTGTTTACCCGCTTTTTGACCAAAGCAGCTAACTTAAACGGACCTAGAGAACCCATATAGATTGAGGCTGACATAAAATTTTAGGATAACACTTAAAAGATATTAAAGAAGGCATGTATAAAAAATAAGCTTGATTGGATAAGGATAGATGGGTCATTAGTGACCCATGTAGATTAGGCTAAACCACTTGAAATTCTTATGGAAGGTCTCTAACATCCTCTAGAGTGTACTTGCAAAGTTTCGTCTGATTTCGTTAAGTTTTAAGTGAGTTATGGATGATAAGAAGACAACCAAACTAAGATCACTCAAAAATATACTAAGTGAATGGATAGCTAGCGATCCATCCTCTATTGATAGCTAGCGACCCATCCTTTGTGGATAGCTAACGACCCATCCCCATAGGTCGGATCGCCCTCACACTTTCCATGCTCCTATATAGCACTAAGTAAAGGCTTCTGGTAGAAAAATATGCTAAGTTGATGGATAGCTAGCGATTCATCCCTTATAGATAGCTAGCGATCCATAGAGATGAATCAGATTGATTTGAGATTTTCGATGATGACTTGGCATAACAATTGGACTCTTCTATACTTAAACTTCTGGTCCAAGTGCTCTCTATCCCCTACAAATACTATCCTACCTATAACATAAACAGTATCATCTAGACTGGCTATCGGAACTCTATAGAGATTATTCTTCACACTTCTCCTCCCATACAATAGTCATATAGGGGTTCACTATGACTCTCCAGTGGACTCTTGTACTTGTGACTTGATCAAACTTAGAAGATTCAATCATATTGTAATCCGGTTCAACTTGTAAAAGCAGTAGGTTAATGAAAGTTATAAAGTGAACATAGACTTCATTAACAACCAAAGCGTTATAAAAATCTTCTTGTTTTTTACTATTTATGCTCTTTTCACATTTATTCTATATATTATTGCTCTGTAAGAACAGGGCTGGTGCTTTCACACTTAATCCAGGGTGTTGATACATTTTTTAGGTTAACATTTTGGTGCTTTCACTGAGAACCCAACTCAGACTTAGCTATCTACTTTAGATCAGTTAGGTTCAGAAGTTAGATCCCTAATATCTGCTTTGAAGATTTGTTATTGAGAATCAATGACACCAAGAAGAAAGAGAACTACCTCCAAAAGATCTATAGGAGCTACCATTGCAGGAGAAGAGACAAACTGTCAGCAAATTAAAGTCAATAACTCCAACAACCTACTATTAGGAGCCAACTTTGGAGATCAGTTCAGGATCCTCTATATAGCATGAAGTTGTGACTAAGGGAGAATTGAACAAGATGGTTGATGAAATTAACCATAAAATGGAAAATAGTCAAAAGGCTCTTCTGGAAAATATAGATGCTCACTTAGTGCTCCAATCACTAACTACTCCCAAAATGGTTCCTGAAGCCATGGATGCTACGGAGCAAGAGCACTCTTTTAGTTCTGGCTTGAACGGAAGAAACAGAAGGAAAAAAGAAAAAGGAAGCAGTGGGCAGAGCTCCAAGAATCATGATGGAAGAAAATGTTAACGCTCCACATACTGAAAACGCACTTGTTATAAACCTGAACTTAGGGATGGAAACCCCAGGGGAGGATATAACGATGGCTCTCTCCGGCTTCGAAGATGACAAACAATTTGAGGAAATAATATTGGATGAAAATGCCAACATGAAAAATGCTAGAAGAAGCACTAAAACCCATGCCGCAACACCGTACCAAGCAATTACGAGGAACTTCTACTCAAACGGCACTCCTAGAGGCAGGACAACCAATAAGATATGATACAAACCGAGATCGATTACAAGGCCAAGCTCATGTGGTATATTATGACCACTCCCAAATGACCGGCTTTCAATCTCATCATGGAGCTACCATCGTTGAATCACGAATGGTCCTTGTTGAAAATCATCAAAGATCGTCAAAATGGTCGTTGAAAAACTCACTTCAGGGTTGACTCAAAGTCAAACTCGGGTAATCGCCTATTTGTCTCGAAACAGATTCCGGAAGTCCTGACTCAAATTGAACTCGGGTAATCACCCATTTGACTCAAAGTAAACCTAGGAAAAAAATAAGACTCGGGTAAAACTAAGATTTTCTCAAAGGAAAAATGCAAATGGCTCCAAGTAACGTTTGCCACCAACCCAGAACCTCAAATTCTGTGACTTTAAGCGAACCAAGTGCTGACTCCTAGCAAATGGCAAATTTTCTCGGGTCAGACTCCAAGCAAAATACCATAGATCTGTTAACATCAATCCATCTTTTGCCCATAACTCGAACATGCGAACTCTAAATGCCTTGAAATTTGAAATGCAACCTTGTGGGGTCTTCTTTGTCCCAGACCGATCATATCAAGTTTGAAAATTTTTGGGGATCGACTTTGATCCATGACCCCATCATAAGTGATTTTTCATTCAATCGGCATTTTCAATCAATCAAGTATAGGACAATAATTCATATATCATCCTTAAGCATTAGAAACAGCCGTAACTTGAAAACGAACATGTCTCACAACAATTAAAGTATCTTCCCTAATCAAAACCCGTTCACCGGAGCCATTCAACATGCAGAAATCCAAAGAAGTTTATCACACCAATTACACCGCTTTACTACTATACAACTAATTCGAAATTCCTTTTTACAGGTATGATCAGCATATAGACGAAGCGAGGGCGACAGATGTAGTATATTGCAAGGCCCTCGGGAATCATTAAAGGATGAAACAACCTACTACATTGGAAGAATTCTATGAGAAGGAAAAACAGTTCTAAAGACTAGAGGTAGTGCAATTGGCAGAAGGCAAACCTAGTAATTTGCCAAAGAACATACCAAACGATGAAGGAGCTACAGGACCTCAGAGACCTTCTGCTCAAGCAAGGCTACTAAGACCCAGTAGAAAAGCTCCCCGGCTAACTGATAAAATCAGACGAAAGGATGATTATTGAAAGCAATGCCTTCTCATCCATCCATGTCTACTTAATTTTTCCAACTGAGCTATACCGGGACATTACCATTACAGACTACACGGCGAAAGAAATGATTCTATGCCCTCAATGAGTCATGTCGATTCCTCATCTGAGAATTGGTTTTGCCCTGGTAGCATCGTGAAGTCTTATCCAGAAGATTGTCGAACAAACAGATCCAACCCCTTAATCTCCAGGAACCGATAAAGCTGTGTACCCGCAAGCTGAATCCTAAAAATTCCTCTTGAAGTCATTGAATCATCGCTTTAATTCCGTTGGGCCATCGGACACATGACCCAAAACTCTTCTTGGAGTTGATGAATTATTGTTCCAAGGCCGTCTGGTCATCGGACATCCAACCGAAATTCCTTCCGTAATCGATAAATTATCATTCCAAGGCCATCTATCATCGGACATCCGACCACAAATATCCTTCAAGAACTAAAACATTGTGAAAGTCTTTCACGAACTAAAGCATCGTGTAGGTAAACTGGTAGATCAACAGTCATTTGGTCTAAAAAACACTTCATGAACGTAAGGGTCTTTTATGAACTAAAGCATCGTGAAGGTGAACCGTTAGATCAGCAGTTACTAATCCAAAAATCCTTTATGAATGTGAAGGTCTTTCACAAACTAAAGAGTCATGAAGGCAAACCGGTAGATCAGTGGTCATCTGATCCAAAAAAACCTTCGCAAACGTGAAGATCTTTCACAAACTAAAGCACCGTGAAGGCGAACCGATGGATCAACGATCATTTGATCCAAAAAGTCCTTCATGAACATAAAGTTCTTTCGTGAAATAAAGCATCGTGAAGTTAAAACGGTAGATCAACGGTTGTCTGATCCAAAAAACCCTTCGCGAAGGGGAAGGTCTTTCATGAATTAAAGCGTTGTGAAGGTGAATCGGTAGATCAGTGAAATTTATATGTGATTGATATCCGTGATGGTGAACTAGAAGATCAACAGTCATCTAATTCAGAGCCCTCTGAAGTCAACGAAGTCACGCTTCGGAGCCACAAATCGACAATCATATCAGTCACTCTACATAATTAATGGAATCACTTCCAATGATCGATGAAACAAACAGTGCCGAACTTTAGAGCTTCAAAGTAGATCAAAGGAACTAAGCCAAACTTGAACCAACCTTATAGTTAATCAGAGGTTGACTCGAATCAAGCCAAGACTTTGAACTCAGGAGAACAACACCCATTAGATATGGGGCAACCAAACGGGTTGTGGAGAGATCCCGGTATAGTTCAAGTGCGCCAACAGCCCTGTCGCATGGAGGGCAATGCACACACTTGAATAGCCAGAAGGAAGGCCAAGACTAGTCATACCATGGTTTTGTTATCCTCGATCAAAAATTCTGGCATTCTGATAACTATGGACATAATGACCTAACTAGCGCAACAAACAAAAGAAAAGCATAATACCGCTTACTTCTTCCCAACTCCTCCTTTATCACCCTTGGTGACCAGTTCCCTTTCCTCTTAGACTGTATGCCAGTTGAAGACCAATTCTTTAAAGGCAGTTTGGACCAAAAACCGAGAGTCTTACCTTGAACTCCTACAAGTTCTTTCTTCATAACAATCTCCATACGGTCGGTTATAGATCTCTCCACCATGGCAACCTTGTCTGTTTGGTCGTGCACATCTTCTCGAAATATGGGAGAATCGTCCAAGCTATGGTTACCCGATCCAAAAACCAATTATCTCTTAGAACTGATGAAATCACGTTCCAGTGAAGTCAAATCACCGGATTGATGGAAAAACTCGATCCTTATCTTCTAAGAGCTGGTATCACTCCTCCAGCACCTGGTAGGCATAAACCCTTATGCGCACCCAATAAGGCACGCACTCCACTGTGCAAGTGCATCACTTCTTACGCTGTGGAACCACATTCTCGAAGACGTAACCCCTTAGTGCCCTCAGTAATCATGAGTATATCAATAAATACGTATGGTTATCTTACCTCATTAATTGAATATATTAATAATACTATACATAACAACCCTTCCTTGAGTTTGCTCCACTACTAAGGAGCATCCAAGTGATTTATTAATATATATAGGAAAGGACAACATTATATTGAAGAATCATAATCATCAATATATCATATTGAGTGATATCAACTTATGGAATAATTTATTTCCTATGAAGTACCCTCGTTATTTAAGTGTTGGACACATCGAAAATCATGGTATATGTACATTTACATATGTATTTATTCCTTAAGTCGATTTAGGGTTTTTTAATGTTCCACCTTTAGTTTGTACATTCATATTTTATAAGTTTTATCATTATCATATAACATTTATACTTTAATTATCATATATAATAATCTTATGTATAACATTATATTAATTAAATCATATTCAATTAATTTTCATTAATTAAAATTTTCATTAATTAAAATTTTCATTAATTTTTTATTATTCAATTTTAGCATATTATATTGATTATTTTTATGTACTGTAACCTTTATAGTGATACACATATATTATATATGTATGTATGTATACATTAATTAAATTTTGATTAATTTATTTAATTAAACTGGTTTAGTTAAATTTTATTAATTTCAAAAAGTTATTGTATATACACATACATGTATACTTATATTGTCTTAAAACATTTCAATACGACATAACATATATTACTATTATACATGCATATATATATATATATATATTATTTAATTCAATTATTTAATTAATTTAATTCTTTTATTAATCTTATTAATAAACTTAATTTCAAAATTAAATTATATTTATTTTCAAACATTTTGAAAAATTATAATACCATAACTTATATATATATATATTATTTTAAATTTTCAAACAATTTTGAAAATTAGGATAACGCCCTACTAAAATTGGGCCTTTTATATTAGGGCAACCTTTGGGCTCGCATATCTATTCGGGCCAGTCTAGTAGCTTGGTAGGGTAGAGTACTTTATTTCCCAAAACCAATCCTTTGACATTATTTTTCTAGACACCCTACTATTTGGATTATGAGCTTAATTAATTAGCCTTAACATGACTAATTTGGACTACATAAGTTATTAGGCCGGGGTACCATTGTAGGAACATGGCCAGTCCACAATGTAAGAATTAGGTAAATTTCTTTTTTTTTCATTATTGGATCTTTATTGGGTCTATGTAGTCTAATTTATTTAGAACTTTTCTAAATTTTCCTTTAATTAAAATCAATATTTTATTTGAATTTTCCAAATAAAATTTATTTTATATAATTTTATATTATATTTCATATACATGTATTATATACACATAGGTACATATATGTGTGCGTGCATGTGCAACAGGGTAATGTGCACATGGTATAACATGCCCATGTAAAAATGTTAGGATTTACACCACAACGGATATGTTAGCTCCTCGTGTATACTAATGTATTATATAAATATACATACACGTGCATCAAAATTGTTGTCTAAATTCACATCCTCAACCACTTCTCTTTTAAACACTACTCCTCCAATCTCAAGCAGCAATCTTATTGTCATATCTCCCCACCCTCTAAACTCATGCCATGTCTCTGAATAGTCTACTATTAAGGTGGTTATCCCTTATTCACATATCAAATCGCCACCTCACCATGAACTACCTCCTCCACTCATTCCCTCTAACTCTGAGCTTTCTGACCTTACCAACTTAGCTTTTAGTGGTGAGATAAGAAGGATAAAGATGGAAACTCCGTGTAAGTAATCTTCAGTTCATGGTGATGACATGAATGCTGGTCATGAATTTAGAGTGGAAGAAACTCAACCACTCGGTAGACCTAAATCACTTCCTATCTCCCCACCCTTTAAAAGACACACAATGTTTCATGCCCAACTAGTTACCCCTCCATTATTTTAAATGTCAATGTCCAATATTTGAAGCTGGAATATTGAAGGGGTATACAACCCCTCAAAGCAACTAAAAATCAAGAACCTTATCTACATTTCAAATTTCATTTAATGTGTATATGTGAAACCAAGCTTAATCTCTTTAAGTCATTGAAAGCATGTGCAGTTATCATGAACCACCAGTTGTATGATCACAATCTTGATTATGCACCATATGGGAGTATTCTTGTTATGTGGAATCCTAGGGTCTGCACTCTCCAAAAACAAAAATCATATGATCAATTCATTCATTTCCTTTGTCTCCACCTCTCCTCGAACATCAAATTCAACCTAATTATAGTATATGACCACAACTACCTTAACCAAAGATTGCTTTCTAATCTCCATCAGCTCTCTTCTTAAATCCCTTGGATTTGTATAGGGGACTTTAATGCCATGTATCTATCCAACCAAAGGTTAGGAGGTAAGCCTCCTATAGATCTCACACCTTCGAACCAAGCTAATTTTTAATCTAACCCGCTTCCTATCAGTTATTATAGCCCAAACTTTACTTGGAGCGACAAATCTAGGTCTGATCTAACCACCTTTTCAAAGCTTGATCATTGTTTTATAAATCCCCACACTTTAAATCAATGGCATAAACTATTCTGCACCATCCTTCCACCCACCCTTTCTAACCACTCCCCTCTTCTTCTATGCTGGGGTGGAAGTGCCATGGCAGTAGCTTTTTATTTTAAAAGTTTTAACCATTGGTGCACTTACAATATATCTACTAATACTATTTTGTAGGCATGGAACGTAACTATTTATGGAATTCCAATGTTTAGGTTCCAACAGAAACTAAAACACTAAAGATTACTCTAAGGAAGTGGGCAGCAGAGATTTATGGAGAAGGGGACAAATTATCAACTCAAATAAGGAATGATCTTGTGCAAGTGCAAAAACATCTCTCTAGGGATCATATCAATGCAACTCTTGCTAAACAAGAGCATTCACTCTACGATAAACGAAGTAATGCTTTGAACTCTGAGGCTATGTTACTTCATCAAATGAATAGAGAGAAATATGAATCAAGTGGGGATAGGAACTCTTCTTATTTTCACTCCAAGATTAAATTAGATAGGATTCCCTAATGATACACTCCATTATTGATATGAATGGTAATGTCCAGACGAATCAAGAGAATATCGATGAAGCTTTCCTTAGCTAGTTTCAATCTGTCCTTGCTCCTCTCAACACTCATGTATCATATCTCTCTAAGATTTTCAATATGACCCTGCAAACCCTTTCTTTCGACTAATCTATTTCTATGATAGATCAAGTCACCACTAATGAAGTTAAATCAGCTCTATTTGCCCTCAATTCAGATAGTTCAAGAGGTCTAGATGGCTTTAATGCTTTTTTCTACTATAAGTCTTGAGATATCATTGAACTTTACTTCACTCATCATGTCCAATACTTCTTCTCTGCTAACACTATTACTCCTATCATTAATGGAAAAAAATATTACACTCATCCCTAAGAAGGAGAGCTCTACTTCTATAAAGGACTTCAGACCTATATCATATGCACATTCTATAAATGTATCTCCAAAATACTTACAGATCATCTCCAAAATGTAATGAATTTCCTTATATCCTCCAATTAGGCAGCTTATATTCATCAAAGGTCCATTAGTAATAATATTTTAATCAATTAAGAGTTGATTAAAGGTTATGGGAGACAATCTATATCTCCAAAGTGCATGCATAAGCTTGATATACAAAAAGCAATTGACATTCTTTCATGGGAAGCAATTGCAGCTGTCCTTTCAATAATGAATACCCCTCATGCTTTTATAGCTTGGATTTACTCATGCATTTCAACTCCATATTTATCCATCTACAGAAATGGTGCTTCATTTGTCTATTTCAATAGTAAACATGGTGTTAGAAAGGTGACCCCATTTCTGCTCTTCCTTTTATACTTGTCATGGAAACCCTAAATTCTCTTCTCTTTGAAAAGGTTGCACATAATCTCTTTGAGCTACACCCTATATGCAAGTATCCACAGATAACCCACCTTTTATTTGCAAATGACCTTGTGTGCTTTACAAAACCGACATATGCAAACATACTCAGTATTTTGGATACTCTTGCTGAGTTTAAAGCTTTATTTGGTTTAGCTATAAATCTTCAGAAGTCTGAAATTTTTCTTGTTGGAATTTCTTTTAAGGAAAATCCAATCGAATATCCGTATCTTCCCTTACCGGAATGCCTAACAAATCTTCCTATCTTGGTATTCCTTTTATCTCAGAAAGAATCTCTATACTAATTGCCTTCCACTCTATGAGAGGATCTCTTATAAACTATCTCAATGGCCTAATACCATGTTCTCTTAAGCTGGAAGGCTGATTATTATTCAATCTATTGTGATTGCCATGCTGAACTACTGGATAAGGCATTTTAACTTGCCCCGGAGGCTTATCATCATGGTCAATTGTGCTTTTGATAGAAATTTATGGCATGGAGATCCGTACTCTAGTAAAATCGTTCTATTTGCCTCAAAGAAAGTCCAACTTCCAAAGCTAATTGGTGGACTTGGTATAACCAATTTGGAAAAATGTGCTAAGTACCATAATCTCCTCCTCACTCCTTACACTAGCTTATGGTTTGTGTGGGTGCACTCAAACCTAATCAGAAAAAAGAATTTTTGAAGTGTGGACATTGTTTCTACTTCTAGCTGGAGTTAGAGGAAGATTCTAAAAAAAAGATATATTTTCCTCCAATTCCTTAAAAACAATCCCATTCCCCACCCCAAACTGAGTTCTGGAATGATCCATGGATCGCTTATGGTGTCATTCTTAACACCATCATCCCCTTAAACCTTATATTTTTGACTGGAATTCCCTCAAGTGCCAAAGCTTGCAAGTTCGCTGATGATGGTAGAGTTTGCTTACCTCATTGCAATTCCACTCTTATCGGGCAAATTTGGAATATTGTAATGCAAACCAACTTCAATAATAACTAAAATCTACTCCTTTAGTCCTCTAGTAGTCATAAACTAAGGATCTCAGATATATATAAACTCCTTTTTGATCCTCAGGATACCTTATGAGAATATGGAATATTTGGGAGTAATGAAAAATAACTTTCTCTTTGAAAGGTAATGGCAAATGTAATACAAACTGAGGACAAGCTTTGTGTTCGTCGAATCATAAATGATGATCTTTATAATTTACATGGTCAAAATTCTGAATCAAACATCCACGTCTTCTTCAAATGCCCGTACGTTTTCCATTTGGTCAAGAATTCTAGCTATAGGGATTCAAAGAAACTAAATGCAACAGTTTAGAGTGGCGCAAGATTTTCAATAGTACAAGGTGGAAAACTCTTAGGGCAAAGATGTTGGTCATATGTCTCAAGAGAGCAGTAGATGTTGTTTGGAAGAAAATAAATGAGAAGGTTTTTACCTCTAATGCAAAGATCAAAAATGAATTATTTCAGCTAATGTTTAGCCAAATCTCAAGAGATATGAGGGATTTGTCTTCACCTCTGCATGAGGAGTTGAATACATGAGTTAGATGATGTGCACAATTGTTTTTATTTTATACATGTATATATATTTTTTCATCTTTTATGGGCTTTTGCTTATCATGCCCTCCTTTCTCGTTTAGGCTTTTGCTTCTTTTGCGCTCTTTATTTCTTGTATAGGGACTTTTTGCCTAATAGACAGGGGCAGCTCCTTTAGCCTTTACCATTCAAAAAAAATTATTATTTAAATAGATATACATATATCTATGTATGTATGTATGTATAAATTTAATTATATATTTATTATAAAATATTGGTTATAAATTATTTATATAAATTATTTATATAAATTATTTATGAAATATATGTGTGTATAATTGAAAATCAAAATAATTTTAAATATTAGTTTGTAAAATAATTTTAAACCTTTACCATATGTATTATGAATACAAGAATAATACACACATACATAGTATGTATATATAAACATATAAATAGTTAATTAACTAATATATATATATATGTATATAATATTTTTTTATTACATACATATTTGCAGATGCTCCTTACCAGAAATTTATTAATATATTTTATTCGGTTAAATAAATTTTAAATAAAATATACCTAAAAATTAAAATTCATGTAGATATAATGATAAAAAATTATTTAAAAATCATTTCTGAAATCAAAGTGAATGTTTTATGTTATACAATTTTTTTCCAAAAAAACATATTATTTATAAATGTATTATAAATTATTTTGTATGTTTAACTAATTTTAAATCAAATATATATATATATCGTCGAATGGTTTTTAGATGTATATAAATTAAAAAAATTAAATACAAATATTATATTACTTAATATTTTATAGTTAGGTTTGATTGATAAAATCATTTAATAATAATATTTTAATAATAAAAATTAATTTTTTTATCATCAAGCCATGAGCTATGAGAAAACTACTATACAATTTTTTTTACCATGCATAATATATATATATATATATATATATATATATATATAATTGTGACAATATAGTAATATATCAATTCATGATAAGGTCTATCTAGCTAACATATGATCGATTGATTAACTAAGAAATTTAGAATATTAACAGATCATAAGTATACCTTTCACCAAGGCCCAAAGATCACACTTTAAAATGATGAATTGACTCTTTGAATCAAATTCCAAGTTCTACAGTTGCTGGCTCCCGAATTACTTTACCACCGACGATTGAATCGTAGAATTTTAATTTGGTTTATGCTTGGATATTTTTAAGGTTTGGAAGGTGTATTTCTGGCTAAAATATACAGATAAGAAAAGGAGCAAAAAACATCTAAAATGAATGAATACAGAGTGGTTTATTTAAAGGGATATAGGAGAGTGAAAAGTGGATCACAATTCCTAATATCTCTTACCATTTCCGCTCTTCTTTTCATTCAAATCCAACATGCCAGATTATATATGGCCATCCCCCTATGCAAGCATCATAAACAAAATTATCAAACCCCCTTGGGGCTTTAAAAATAATTCCAAGCCCGAGCGATGTCTACGGCATTTAAATCCAAATTTAAATGCATACCAATATTGTATATCGATCAATATATTTATAAATATTATAAATACACTATTTAACATTGTTCAACACATCAAATATAAAATGCTATAAGTAATATTTCATAAATATTAATTAATTTATGAAAAATACAAGTTGATTAAATCAGGTGATAAATGGAGTATTCATTGTTTCGGTTGCGTGACTCTTAAGTGTAAATTTGGTCATCGATTAATGTTGAACAATTCAAGTAATGATGTTCACACATTATTTAGCTGGTGGTGTGATATTATAGCCAAATTACTGTTTATTTGATTTTGGTAAAATCAAATTTTACTTTATTTAGCGTTATCCAATTATGACAGTTATTTACGCCAATTCTCTTCCTCAAAATTATATCACTTTGAACTTATGGAATTTAGTAATTGTCAAATTTTCAGTATCTTTCATATTCAACTATATATTCTAAACACATAGTCTTTAGTTTAATAATAATAGTAGTAATAGTAATAATAATAGTAATAATAATTAGCTGAACTACTCTGATAAGAGATTTTGGCTTTGAGTTGACTTACTAACATTATATAATTGAGGAGATGAATCTTCTACTGAATATTATTTCACTTCCAATACTTCCACTCGACCTAACTATAGTCATTTGATGGATATCGTGCCATGATTTGACCATAATCAAAGTGAAGCTTTCATATTGAAGATTGACGGTATCTTCAAGTCAAGAGAACTATGTAAATTAACTACATCGATATTTTCTATTTGGCCTTAGTTATATTAACCAATAAAAACCATCGAGTAAATAATTTGATAATTATCCAATAATTATCAGTACGTAACCCCTTTATGCTATCAGTAGTCATGGGTACAACTGTTTAGTAAAACAACGCATCTTGACTTGGAATATTTAAAATGATGTTTTTATTAAATTATGATAAAATACTCATGATTACAACTGTTTGTAATTACAATTACAAACACACTATTTATGGATTTTCTATTAAGTATACTTAGATTAATTAATTAATTATAACATACTATAACAAGCATATAACAGAAAAAAAGCACCTTTTATTACAAACGATAATTGATTACATTGTAAATTAATTTACAATAAATTATAGAATTGTCCTAAGGGCGTACCCCTAACTCTGTTAGTCTCCTACCCCCATCAAGATACCATGGTCACCACTATTGCAATGACCAACTCCAATATACGTAGGACCCTATGGATGGAGGCAGCTCGATTAGTGTCATGTTCAAGGATGTCTTTGAGGCTCTAAACCTTCCTACCTTGAGCACTACCTCACGTACTTTTCCCATTTGTGGCTTTGGAGGTGCCGGTATTATTCCCATGGACTACTTCACTTATGACAACGTTTTGCCAAGATCCCCTTACTATAAATATCTGGGCAAACATTATGAAAGTTGATTGTTCGTTTTCTCATAATCTATTAATAGGGTGACCAACACTTTCCAAACTGGATTTCATCACCTCCTACAATCATCTCATCATGAAATTCCCCGCCCAAGGCAAGGTTATCGAGATCAAAAGTAATCAGTAGAAGGCTCAGAATTGTTATGGAACCTCCCTCGAGCAAGTAAAAAGGGTGTTTTCATGCTTCAACAAGAGCTTGCAACAATCAGCGATAAGTCCTTTAAGAGATCTATCAAGTTGGCCAATGCTTTGGTTTATGCCGAGACATCCTCAACTCTGAATCAGCAGTAGCAACATCTCCTTCTTTAAGTAACCCAGCTAAGGAAAATACAACAATCAACGATGCGTCACCTATGAGTACTCTCGAGCCCAATAATTCTTATGGTCGTGCCGAGACCGTCAGTCACACTAAAGACTGGGATGGTAATGACCCAATATCCTTGGACACTCCCTAATATTAGAGAGTACATTATAGTATGGGATGAGCAAGTCTCTCCCCATTGGCAAGCGAGGTCATCAAGTACAACAACTCCTATCCTCTCATCACCGATCGACTCATCTATGGGAGCCGATGGCATCATTACCTCATTGGCACAAAATTCTATCCCGATTAAGGTTGTTACAAAGCACATGGTACACAAACTAGATGAAGGGAATTTGAAGAGGATCTATATCTGCAATCGATCATGTTTGACCATGCGAACAGCGCTGCCTTAATCAAAGAAGACGTGAAGGTTAGATGACCGGTTAGTTGTAAGAGCAAGAGGTTAATCCACCTATAGCCGTAGATAAGTTTTCATTTCTAATAATAAATTCTCATATATTAAGTTCCTGATATTAGGCGGCACACTATCTCTACTCACCATCATATAACTCAGATGTACACAAGAGTGCCTCGGTTAGCAATATACCATGGTTCATACTGGGATCAACATTCGCTTTACAACTAACGACATGACATCTAGGAGAACGTCCAAGCCCTTATGCGCTGCGGTTCGTGCTAAGCCCATTCACCACTCTACATCCGATCGCTTGTCACCTAACAAAACCTATGAGCTAACATGCACTATAGCCCATGCCTATCTCATCCACCACTTTATATCTGGCCAACATATGGTTCACATGAACGGTCATACTCAACCCGCCTACTACCATGCAATTTTATAAAATTTATCTTGAAAATGCATTTTTGAAAATAATAGAGGGACTATATTGGCTATTCGTATTACACTATCCTACAGGCCACGCTTAGATAAGAAAAAGCGGAATAACAGATTCTTTGACAAGATTCACAGCAAAAGATATTTTTCATCTATTCCAAGATTGTAGGGGAATAACGCCTACCCAGCTATGCATCCAAAGATATTTTATCACTAGTTAGCTGAAAAGAAGGAAAAGTAGAGGAAGAGACTGGAACCATGGAATGCTTTTGGAGGTCCAACTTCAAACATATAGATAAAGCAAGCTGACCTATTATCACCACCCAGACCATATTTTGCTATGGAAGTAGGGATGCGCCATCACCCTTGAATCTTTCCACATCAAATCTCATAAGTGGTCTCGATAGCCTACAAATCGAAAATACCAGGGCACCAACAGATAAATTAGCTATGACATCAAAGCAGACGCAACAACCCATACTCTTTCCAACAAGGCATTAAATTAACCTAGATCTGGTACTGCTAAGAGAAAGCAACGAGAAAGTCCACGAGCATCAACTGGACCATTAATATAACAACGATGGTCGGTCGACATCCAAATGATAACTAGAGAGTGTGAGCTCAGGCCAAGCAATGGCTCAGGATCCGTCTCAAAGTAACTTTTCAAACAGCAGCCCAAGAAAAAGATCAATGTTTAGAATAGAAGCACTAAGAAACCTTTTTAATAACAAAAGGCAAGTTTGAAAAATGTTCAATAGCACTTAGAGAGAAAGGGGAAGAGGAAGTTAGCTATGTTTAGCAAAATAAAACCGTGGAAAGTTTGCAGTTTCTAAACGAATTTACATGGCATAAGCTATATGGGTTCATGATAAAGAAGGAAGGGGTATTTATATACCTATCCCTTCAATCACAGACGTTGGATTCAAAAACGAAAAGGGTTCTCAACCATTTAGATGCAATCAAGTACTGCCACACCATGCACATAGGAGACAGACATTTCTCTGCCATATCTTGAGAAGAAAACCATTATAGACAATGGCTTAGAATATTAGTAGGAGCATTAAATGCATTGTTGAGTAGTCAATCGGTAAGGCCTTCGTGATTTGAAAAACCTGCACCTACATATGGGTATGGACTTAAGTGAAAAAATGTTGCTCAATTTTCTTACAAGTAATCAGCAAGCCTATTAAGTCATGGCCTAGCCCAATAAAGGCAGACCCAGCTATTCTTCGATCGGCCTATTTAGGCCGGCCTAGATTTAAGTTGGGTCTAATCCTACCCATCCACTCAGTAAGACATCAAGCTGAAGACTAGCCATCTTATCCCTAAGCGACACTCACAGCTAATTCATCATGTGAAGATAAAGCTAAGTATAGCCCTACCCCATTCACTCTAGCCCAGCACAATGACGATTGACATTCCTATGTCACCCAACTTTTAGCCTGACTCCTAATTAGCCAATCCACTCGGTATCACTTCAATTGTTGACACTATTCCAAGCTATCTCAATACAAAGCACACCTGACAAGATTAGATCGACCATGGCCTATCCTTGGCTCGACTTCAGTACAACCACCTCTGACCATCCTAAGAAACCCTCCCTGTCATCTTGCATCCGGCCTGGCATCATGTCTCTAGCTTGTTCCTTAACTATTTTTAGTTTCTTTTATACCTTCGGCAGCCTACCGACTAGCTTAGCAAGCCTTGTCACATAAGTACACAAAGTAAACGATAAGTCCTATAGCCATTTATACAAAACACTACAGTGAAGTGACATAAAGCACATCTCTACTTCTATAGCAAGCCATCAGCATTTAATGCGTATTAAATGCCAAGTCTGCACTTAGTAGATAGGGATAATAAGTATATTTCCCAACCATACATTACTTTGTACCTTTATAGATGTGTCCTATCAGCTTAAATGACCAGACCAATCAATGGCCAAGGTCCCTTCCTACCTAATTTGCAGCACTATCTCAGCCATCTATCATCTATCTCAGCTACTATAAATATCTCATGCATTTCCACCTCAAAGGGATTGAAAAAGATAAGAATTCTAGGTATTATACATAGTTTAGAGCTCTTCACACAACAAGTTCTTAAGATTAGCTCCTCTTTAGTCTTAAATGCTTCTATTTTCTTATTATTCTCTTGTTATTCTATGTAGCTTTAAGGGAGACATATAGTAAGAGAACTTCATAGCAGATGTAGACAAGCTTTCTAAACTACTCTATATTTGGTGTTATTTGCTTTAATTGCTCGCTTCCTTCCTCGTTTTCTATTTTAAGCCTAGTAATTAGCAATTAACCTTTCCTTCTCACAACACATTAGTCTAATTCCATGGTTGGCTAAAATTCTAGTCAATAGAAGTCATAAACGCACATACACAATGCCTTAAATCATCCCAACAATATACCGATTAATTTAGCTTCTAGACACCAGGGTAAGACATTCGAAAGTGGATGGTGTCTCACCTAGCATCAAGGAACTTGACTAATTATGATTCCTTATGTTCACCTAAGAACATCAAAATCAAGTTGTCTTAGACTACCGAATATAGCATAATTTCTATTTTGAAATTAATCCAACATGAGTGGTACCATTTCACTTATGAAATCACTTCTCTAATCATTGAACAATCATGATACTAAGGTACCATGTTCCTAGTCTATAAGAATTTTAACGTAAGTTCTATATCATAAAAACAAGTAAACATTCAATCATTCAAGTAAAGTAAACCTATGCGATCCACTTATTTAAACATAGTAAATAAAATCCTAAATCTAAGTGAAGTCCTGAATTTGAGTGAAATCCTAACCTAAAATTATTTTAGCATTAAAAGTATTTGACTAGGTGATACATTGTTCACATGCACCTGTTATGCAATACAAACTTTGTACCATTAAGTCGATACTTCACAATAACTTCCTTAAACTAATAGCCACACTTCAATCCAAGGGATGATTGAAAATAATCCTTGTATCCTATTCTCAAAATCTTAAAAAAATATCTAATTTGTATCCTAGATATGATGTTGCGCCATCGATCAGGACTAATCAATCTAGTGTAGATAATTCGATATCATCATGTCTGCCCTTTGTCAAGAGGAAAGGCCAGTCATGTCCAAATGATAATTAACTTACTTGCACTTGTCTTTTTTTCTTGTACTTGGATTAATCATGACTTTTTGTTGTTTGCCTATAGTCTCAACTTCAATACCTTCAACGCCCTCAAATCCACCACCCACCACCCAACTGTCGTGACTCCTGTGCTTAAAGCGCCCTTGACAAACCCATAGATCATTAAACCAACTCCGATCCTCGATTGGATGTCTCAACCCAGTCCCTTGAGGCCCATACTCCTTTTTCCAGGAAGGTGCCCATTTATTATGCGGAGGGGTTGGCCTAAGGGAAAAGGCGATGTCGTTAGGACAAGTTTCTTTGGAGATTCACCGGGCTTCGAACCGTGAAGATCTAGATCGTCTTTCGAGGACGTTCCAGCTTTTGTCCAGAGAGATTTTGTCATCCACGCACTGGGGTAGATCCATCTAGGACTGGCACTCCAGGAAGACCATCGTGAATGCACACATGAGGATGCCCTTCTAGTAAGCTTCCAGACTTGAATTTTATTTTCTTAATAATTTTTTTTATTAACACCTGCTTTTCAGACTGCCCATCGCTCCGTCTGCATCCGAGATGACTTCTTAGATCTTGAATAGAAGGTCGGGAAAAAGTATCAGGCTTGGAAGGTGGTGAGGATGCCCTGGAGATTACCAAGGAGGCAGTAGCGACGGTCGAGAAGGTGGCGAATGAGGTAGACGAGGCGATGAAGCATGTAGAGAAAGCTGTCGAGGATCTTAAGGAGAAGCCTGAGAAGGCTAAAAAGGAGGTCGAAGATCTACATAAGGACTTGAACCAACATATAACTGGACATTGTTCATCTATTGATGTGGAAGCTCCTAGGGTGCTGGAGGGGAATATGTAGAAGAACCATGGAAGAACATGGTAAAGACCCTATTAAGGGAAAACGACCACCTCTCCATTTCCGTTAGTAGATTCAACGCCGAGGCCCCCACCGTGACCCATGCTAGGGTGGCAGTTGAGATGGATGCAGCTAGGTTAGCCTTGTCAGCCATTTTGACACTGGAGGATATTGACTCTTTGGCCTGGTTGGTTAGCAAGCTGGCTTTATAAATATTTTCCTTTAGTCTTTTTTTAGCCCAAAGGGGTTGGCTTTGTGCTATGCATTTTTGGTAGGAATGAAGAAACATTTTTTACATGTGAAACTTATTGAAGTGTTTGATTTATCTATCTTTTCTTACTTTGTCTATGCGTAGTGAATAGGGTAGCGTACTTTGAGTAGACGACATAGTCCCTTTATTTTCTGCACTTAAATGTTTTCATTAGATAGAAAAATAGTAGTGTATATTAATGAGACAGTAGGGAATCATCTATCTGCTGCGGTAGTGTTTGCCCTATAACCGGCGCTAGGTTTAGCCAGCATCTCTATAAAGTGGGAGACTGGAGGTGATGATACGTTGGAGAGTGATGGTGGTGGTGGCAATAATGACCTGAAGAAAGGGACCTCCTTTCCCTATGCATAGAAGGCGACCTGGATACCCGTCTTTCCCCTCTCTTGATCTTGGCCTAACCACACCCCTGTGTGATCGGAATTGTACCAAGGGAGACCTTTGTCCTCTACCAATGGCATGAGCAGCACCACTAAGACGCTCAAATATTATATCTCATGATCTTTCTGCTACCCAGAGGCATTCAAAAGTTGACGACTATTCAACCGAAGGAGAATGGTGATGTCTCGGTTCCCTACGCATGGCCAATTCTGGGTCAATCTAAACAACTTGACTTGGCCCATGCACAACATGCTCTCTCCTGTTGTGATTAACAAGATTGCAAGCACTGAGAAGGGCAGGCTGGATCAAAGTAATATTAACCACCGAAAAGGGTGGAGGACCAAAATTTACAGTTTTTAGAGCATCTGATCATGTCCTTAGATCATTTACCTTATGGATTAAAGCTCTTATTTTAGTCAAGCCTTGAAGCACACTTCTCCACGTTTCGTCGCTGAGCCAAAAAAGGGGCTATCGGAACTGGTGACAGTGTTCCCATTATTTCACCGTCATCAACCTCGTTCCCATAATTAGAATTTGACATTGTGTGAAACATGAAAAAATATATAGAGAAGAAAAAGTGAAGAAAGATGAGAGCTTTTTAGGGGAGACCTTCTTCTAGTATCAAAATGTTGACTAAAAATTTGTCCAATCTCGAAATTAAACTAATATATTTGTCTTAACAAGGGTTACTTGCTAACACCAGGCTTAAAAAATGAAAAACGAGGAATAAATGAGCAAAATAAAGTAAATAACACAACGTGTATAGTGGTTTGACAGAAGCTTGCCTATGTCTAATATGAAAATCACTTACTATGTATATTCTTACAATTATAAGGAATTATAAGAGAATAATAAGAAATTTAGCATGTAAGCTTACAGTGTACTAAACTTAAATGCTTATAAGGAGTTTTTTGTTGAAAAATAAACTTTGAGCTTAGAGATTAGCTAAAATTCAAGCAATTTCCAACCCCTTTGATGCTGTATAGCAATGTATATTTATAGCAGCTAGACTAGATTAATGGATGGTTGAGATTGAATTGTAAATAAGCAAGAATCGTTCCTGGCCATGGATCTGGTCGCTTGGTTTGAAGAAAGACAATTGGAAAGATGGTTGGAATATGTGGCTAATATGCATGCCAGTTGTGAGACCGTACTGGGACCATGTTTTATGTGGATAAAGGCGATGTGCTGTGGAATTAGGTATGTTTTTGGTAGACAGGCTATAGCAGCAGATGAACTAAGTCGTACTAGGTTGTATTTTTCAACGTTTAGCACATTTTTCAAGGCAATAAGGCTGGAGAGAAGCTTTTTGCACAACGATGGTTGGTTGCTTATTGCCAAGGCTTGCTGAGAATGCTAAGGATGGAGCATGAAGGCTTGGGCAAATACATGGTGATGAGACGGGTTGTGTGGGACTGGTTGTAGGTTGGATGACATAGAGCTGAGCCATAAACTGGTCGCTTTGAGCTGGGTCAAGTCATATGAGATGGCTGTGTTGACTCATGCTGGGTCGAGCCAGGCTGAAGAGTTTAGGTCAGTGTATATGTGACTTGCTTGTTGGATTTGATGGAATGAACCAAGTTGAATTTGGGCCGATGCGAACCGGGCCGGGCAAAAAGGTCTTGTTGATATGGATTTGGGTTGGGTTTAGAACTGCTGATCGGCTTACCTTTGATAGCATGAGTCTTATGTAATTGACTTGGAGTGGGCGGTGGCTTGACGTGTAGGCCGACTAATCATACTTGCCAGAAATTTGAGCAATATCTTTTGTAAAATCATTAATTAAATTATTAAAATCTACACGGTTCTACGGGATTGAAGCTTTGATAAAACTACGAAATGAGCAACAGTTGGTCTTTCGACGGTGGGCATTTCTGTCATTTATATCCAAGTGCATTGTACGTATAAAAGATGTTTGATTGGTGGTTACTATGATTATATTTGTTGATGTTAGGTTTTATGAAGTCTAATACCTGACACACTAGCATGTACTAAGATAGACTAGTCTTTGTTGATATAACTTCATAAGTTTCGCATGTTCTATGCTTTAATTTTTTTAGTATTACGCTGTTAAAGGTGTCTTCATTTATTACTTATAGTTATTAGGATTATTAGGACATATGTCTTTGTTAATTTATTAGTTCACAAACGATGTAGTAGTAAGCTTTACGTTTAAAAAATTCTTTATTTTTTAGCGACGAAAAGCGGATATGGAAATGATTGGCTATTCTTTCGAAAGTGATATCGAAAGGGGTAACGAAACAGAGTCGTCATATGATGATTGGCGATGTTGAAAGGGCTAAAGAAAGAATACGTTGGCTATTTTTTTTTTTAACAAGAAAAGAGCTAAAGGTCAATGTTTTTAATGTTGTTATAAGAAAAATCCATACGGAAATGAGTATGTAAATTTGATCCCTGTTTTAAAATAATAATAAACGCAAGGTGTTACACTTTTCTGACAGAAAATATAATGTAACTTCCACTTTACTGATTTTGAATTTTTTTTTGAAAATTACGTAACTTTTAAAATTTTTGAAAAGCGCATCTATCAAGAAAGCGCAAGCTATTTTTTGCTTTTTGCTTTTATATTTTGTTTTTTGAAATTTTTGAAAACTTTAAAAAGCGTAAGTTAATTTGCGCTTTCTAAGCGCAAGCTAGTTTGCGCATTTTGATTTCGAATTTTTTTTAAAAGCACAAGTTAACTTGCGTTTTCTATTAGTAAAGCGTAAGCTAATTTGTGCTTTTTTATTTCGAAATTTTTTCTTAAATTTTTGAAAAGTACGAATTAACTCGCACATTCTATCTAGAAGCGCAAATTAGTTTGCGCTTTCTGTTCTAGAAAAAATAAAAACCTAATTTACATATTATTTGTTATAGGTACTTTTCTGGTAACAACGTTTAAGATAGAGACTTTCTGTGCAAAGCCCTTTTTTTCAAAATGTTACAGAAATTTATGTCCAGCCGGATCTAAATACCTTAAGTTGAATGTAAACATTTGTGATGTTCAAGAACCCTTAACATTTATGTCCAACCATTGTGTACATTTCTCTTGATAATATATAATATCTAATCTATTAAGAAGTATCCTAAAACGTCAAGCGTTTCTGTTTGAAAGACGAAGACAGAAAAGCAAAAGTAACAGCCGCGGTTAGTAGTTACAATCTCCCCGACTCCTTCTCCTACCTGCAAAGGAAGGGCATTTCCGTAATTGAAATAGCCTGACCCTCTCAATTATATCCCGCTCTTCTCTGCTTACAGTATGCTTACGTCATTGCCTACTTCGTTATAATAAAAAGTGCTGGCCCTCACACTTTTTTCCTTCACTACACATACAGCCGTTACTCCTACTTCTCTCCTCACTTTTCTCACACTCTTTTTTATTTTTCATTTCTATATCGTGAGGATGCACAATACAAGGCGTGCTGTTTTTGCTGCAGCGATTTTCTGTTTTATTCAGGTGCGTTTGATTGATGCGTGGTTTTATAATTTCGCCATTTTCGACGTTTGATTTGAGTTTTCTTTAAGCTTAAAACACTGCTTTAATGTTACAATTGTGCTTATTTAGATATCAATTTATTTGATTGATGTCATGAGATTGGTTCATTCTCGTTTGCAATGTGCTTGTCGTATTGCCTAGTTTTGTTTTCTTGTATGGTTTTGGGGAATTAGGTTCTTAGATGTATTTCAGGTTCTTATATGTATTTCGATTTGACTGTAATGTTCTAATTTTGATTAATTGATGATAACTTAACAACTGATTTTTGTTCGTCTTTGTGTTCTGATTTTTGGTAACGGAGCAGAATTTCTGACAGTTGAAATAATCTGACTTAGTGGATATGGTCCATTTAATCTCTATTAATAAGCATGTATTGTTGATTTAATTGACTTGGAGCTATCGAGCATAATCTTCTTTCGAAATTTTTGGGTAATTCGTATAATGCGGTGGGAGAAGAAAGGAGAATTTTTTAATATTAAAGAGTAATATTCTAATAGAAGCCATATGATTTGGATTGAATAATCATCATGCTGATGGAGAAGCTATGTAATAAAAAAATAAAATAAAATTGGACTTTGAATCTGTCAAAACATTGGCAAATAGTTTCTTGGTTATCTCTGTTTTGATGTAAATTCTGCATTTGCATCATGCTTGAGATCTAAATTATCCTTTCATTTTTTTTTTCTTTTCAAGTGCAAACGTAAGTGGAGAATCTGAAATTGCCAGGTAATTGATATATTTTTTACTTGACAAGCATTTGTATGTTTCGTCAATTCCTTTATAAAAAGAGGTGGAAAAAGGGTATTCTTGGAAGAATAAAAGCTGGATAGATATTATAGTTCAAATTGTGTTTTTGTGAGTTTTACTTTTTGACAAATTGAGCGATGTTAAAAAACATGACTAAATCCAATTTTTTTTGTCTACCTTGGTTGCCACGTTTCTAAATTAGCAGCGCTTCGTTGAAGTATACCACAAGCTAGGTGGCAATACATATTCTTAGAAGCGTGGGTGGTCTATGCCAGTGCGAAAGAAAATTACTACTGGCCATGGAATATTATAAAAAATAAAACAGAAAACCATTAATGCTTATTTTTAGAAAAAGGTCGCATGAGTGGGAACGAAAGTGGTGGGGTTTCACGAGTAGAATCTCATCTCTTCAATTTGAGATGGTCTTGGCTAGCATTTATTTTTATCGACAAACTTACCTGAAATCAGTTTGTAACAAAGAGAACTATTCCATGACTATCTAGTTTCAAACATTGAACCCTACGGCTAAGTAAGTTTTCCTTAGAGGAAAGCATGTGTTGTGGGTTCCAGTCTGATTTAAGTAAATTTGTTTGTTAAGAATAGCATTTTTGTTCAGGCATAAATAAGCAAGAGCTCTGCTTAACGTTGGAGTTGAAGTATCGATTTGATTTACCTATTTAGTTAATTGGTTGAGTTTATTTCTATTTTCATATTTATTTGTTATTTTTGGTTAATATTTTATTTTTAATACTTTATATTATTATCTTAATAATATTAATTTTCTTTTAGTTTTTATTAATGTTTTTAGAAGATGAGAATTTTATTTTTAATTTTTTTTAACATTATCACGTCTTAACATAAATATGAACTAAGTCAATTGTGTTAATGTTATGTTAGCAAGCAGACAATTTAGATAATTTAATTGTTGACCAATGGATTAATCAAACTAAATTGATTATTTTCAGTTTGGTTGGTTTTGAATTTTGAAAATTTTCAATTTGATTTGATCTTAATTTTGTTTATTTAATAAATATTTTGGCTTTAATGTACGGGGAAGTTTGGATACATCATTCAAAAGGTTCAAAATAGCCAAATAGATAAATATCCCTTTTATTAAAACCATTCAAATTATACCTCTAATGTATTTTTTTTTAAACTTGCACAAATCATTAAAAAAGAAAAAAAGACGAAGAAAAATCAAAACTCTACGTGCAATGTCACTATTTTTCTAATTTTGTTTTTCTTTTCACATACATTTAAACCAATCAGGAAAATAAGGAGTAAGAAAAACTTCAGTGATTTTATTGAATGAATGATACGGGTTTTAAAATTATAGTTTGAAGGACACTGAATGCTATATTAATATGTCATTCCGATAAAACAGAGGTTATATGAACTATGAAATAGAATGCTAAACGAGCTTAGCATTATGTATGAGTAATGCTACATGAACTTAGTATTATATACGTGTAATGATATATTAATTTGTCATTATCAAACTGCGAAAATGAATTTTATTTTAGTTCATCTAGTGTGGTTCATCCAATGCTAGATTGATTTAGCATTACATTTACATGATACTAGTTTAATATATCATTCTGTTTTGTCTAATGCTATATTATATAGCATTAAATGTTTTTCAGACCAAGCTTTAAATTTTGAGTCCTTCATGCTAAAATCGGTCTTAGGGTTTTTCTTTGAACTAATTCCCTTGAACCTAATTGTAAAAAAGAAACTTAAAATAATAATAATAATAATAATAATCAAATGTAAGAAAAGAAGCTAACAAGGTTTGCAAATATTTATAGTTCCAGCTGTACATATTTGCAACACAAACTACAAACATTATAGCAAAAGTTGCAAATATTCGAAACGAATTATTTTTGAATTTTTTGTCACTTAGAGATGATCGTGCCTTAAAGAGAACTCATAGATCTTTGAAAAATAAAAAATAATTCTAGTAGGGTATTTTACGATGTTTTACGGAGAAGAGCATTTAACCATAATGCATAATTAACACATGCAATGCCTACAAGTTATGGGGGAATTAATTTAAATGACAAATATTTGTATATTTTTTGCCTCAAGAACACGAACTCAATATTTTTACCACAAGCACAAACATTCTTCTAAAAATTATTCATAAGGACAAACATTTTCCAAAATTATTCATAAGGACAACAAAACTGCTACCGAGCTAAAAACTGATACCTAAAAACTGCTACCGATAACTACAAACTGATACCTAAAAACTGCTATCAATAACTAAAAACTGATACCTACAGAAAGTTGTCCTTCATGATAAAATATTGAAGGTCTGTCCTTGAGGCTAAAAAGCTGTGAAATTTTGTACTTGACAATAATTTCCTGAATAATATTCACGAGAATACATATTGCAGAATTATGCTTCGATTGAAATTTATTATAGATATGGGACCCATTTTGAATCAAGAGGGAAAATACACGTGTAAATTGAAAATTCTACGTGTGCATAAATTGGAATGCTTATGTACAATTTAAATTACACATGCGTTATTTGCCCAATGTTTTCTACGGGATACCGGTTTGCAATTAATTCTCCAAATAAGAATGCATAAATACCTTTTAACCATCCATGGGAACGCTCTTACAATTGGACGGAAGTGTTGAATAATGACTAAACAATGTGAGGGTACTATCATAGTTTGACTAACAGTGAGTATACGTTTGATTGGTCAAATTCAGACAAAGAATTATTATCATGTGACTCTAGTACCATTCATACTACGCATATAGACAAATTTGAAAAAGTGGTCCTCACAGTTAATACCATAGTAGTCATCACGATGATTGTTTTTGGTTGCGAAAAGGTTCTGGTTAATTAATCAGTTGTCCTTCCAATGATCTTCAAAGTATTTAATGCTCAGGAAAATGCACATCCGCGGATGTTTTTGTTGGTGAGACGCTACTGTAAGGTTCACTGACCACGCTACTGTAAAGTCAAAATTTTCTGTTTTTGTTCGAAGTTCAAAAGTTTTTTTTCTAACAAGCGTAGAAGAATTAGTTTTATAGGTATACTAATATAGAACACTCGTCTTATCATTATTTGGCAAAGAAAGTAGCCTGCCTAGCCACAAAAGTGATACTTCCGCTAGCAGCGCCCAAATAGAAGCAAACCCTTCGTTACTAATGTACTCTTGAAGTATTCAAAAAATAATACAGTATGTGTTCTTAAGGATGCTGTATGGGGTTATATTATTTTTAAATTCAAGGGTTCTGTGTATCTTGCTGCTCAATGGACACTCAACTCTATTTTAAACACACACTCCTCACTAGTAGCAAATGAAATATTGTTTTATCGCATGCATAAGATGTTCTAATATTGTGTACCGTTAACATTTGCAGAGCAACCCCATTTTCTTTTCAGCTAATGCTCAAGATTTTTATTATCAGTATCGGATGCTCGCAGATGAAGCTCCAAAGTAAGATAACTGCATAAATTTTGATTTATTATCTTTCAATGAAGTAGAAATATTTCCAATAGCACAGAGAGACATGCATGTCTGCATGCATGCATGACCATGGTGTATTCAGCTATTTATGCATGCATGCATGACCATGGTTAGTTTGTATTAACTTGTTGGTTTGTTCAAGCGTTTTCATAGTGAATTTCAGTACGTTATACTTTGCTGCAGTGGGTGCAACTTCATTGTTTTCCCCCATCTCTTGCGGTCAATCAGACTGCAGAGAATGGTTCATTCAATTCACTGACAACAGTTGTGGCTGAAAGGGAAAAACATGTATGACATTATTCTACCACCAAAAGTAAGGGCACTATATCAGTTTTCACAAGTGATTCAAAATAAACTTGTGTAAATAATCTTGCTACATATCATTTTAACATTGATCACATCGCCTCTTTACAGCAAGAATATCGTTAAAATGTCATTTAATTGAATTGATTAGCATACGCAAACAGTCATACCATTCAAGCCTATGATGAAAATGGAATTTACCCAACTGATATATTTTGCTTTGGACAAACTACATAAACTGTCATTGACGTGAATAATTCAAGTTGCTATAGCCTTTTACTTTTCTATTTTTTTTATCTTTTTATATAACTATGGTGAGAACTGTGGTCTTAAACCAACATATAGTCATAAATGCTTCAACTTCATACAAACAGTCATTACAAATATACAAAACAAAGCAGAACAAGCCCTTAAAAGTTCAAACAGTTCAGGCACAATATAGCCTTATTTTTATTGATAATGCAAATACTTCACTAGGTGAAGCTTTTTTTGCAATGCCCAAATTACCGTTATCATAAATTATCATATAATTAAATCCCTGTTTATTCAAAAACTATTTGGATCTTATTTTAACGGTTTTCCTTCCATCTTCTATCCAATATTCTTTCATTTTCGTATTACATTAAATTCATGTACGTTAAAAACGTACATGGTTAAATCATATTCATTTTCAGTTGACAATTAATTTTATTTTGAGATATTGATTTTCATTTTTATATATACGTACGGCAAATTCCAAAGTACTGGTAAATATATACATGTGCTTCATCACACAAGAAGAAGATGCTAAATAGTAAATAACTAAATATCTTTGCAACATCAGCTTTCATCAAAGTCATTATTCGTCATTGATAAGATTCAGACTCCTCCTAGCTGCAACTCTTTGCCCTACAGTTAAGATCAACTTACTTTTTGTTGGTGGTGTTTCTTGTTTCTAACAAGTTGACAATTACAATGGTGGAAGTTGAATGGAATCGTTTAAATGCACATGGTTTGAGATGTCACCACCGTTTAATCAAACTAGTGGGTGCTTTTGAGTTATGGCAGGTTCGTCTTCAAAATACAATGAAGTTCAAGAATTAAATTTCGCTGATTGATTGCATTAGTACCAACAAAACTGATCCCAAACTATCTTTGGAACTGCAGTGACGAGAGCATCAAATTTATAACATAAAGTATTATCAATTCGGCAAAAAATTTAAAATAGTTTAAGAAACTGTAGCAGGAGTGGAAGAGTTGGAGAAGAAGAATATTTCAGAATTTTATGTTACTCAAACGACGGGAAAAAGACCTTTATATAAGCCTGAATAATTGTGTCTCTTGGCGAGGAGATACGATTGTTTGAAAAGAAACAACGACTGAACCATGGATTAGTCGATTGGTCTCCTGAATCCCTTGACTGAAAAAAGAAGCCGAACTTGATTGTATTTTTCTTTGGAATTTCCTGGACTCGATCTGACTGACCACAGCGGACAACTCAACTGGTTGTTTTAAAAATGTACAGCAAAGCATTTCCAAACTGTTACAATTGTTTGCAATGGCTTAAAAATCATATTAAATTCTGTACAAAAATATAATTTGGATACAAACCCGGGTCGATCGGTCGGTCAAACGGCGACGGTCGAACACACATATGTGTTGTTACGCATGATCTCTCTCTTCAACACAAGAGGAACATTTGGATGCCTAAGAACCCAATATTTCATCTTTTTCATGAGGTAGGACTATTCACAATTCTCTCTCTTCTTCCTCTCTTATTCTTTTTCTTTCTAAATTAACGTGTGTGCGCGCACACGCAAACACATAACAAGTATTTAAATTTTATATAAAATTTCCCTATTCCAAATTCCCTTGATTCACTATGTTTTCTTTTAGGCAAATCTACCCATAGAAAACGTAGTTAATAACAAAGTTCATAATAACATAGTTTGTCTTACTCTTAGCATGATAGAATCCTTTTTTCCCAAATCACCCAATCAAATACCAACTTCTAGAGATCAAATAGAAACTAGCTATCTGCCATATCAATGATTGATTATACCAACTAAACATATGGACCAAATTTCAATCAAGGACTGATTTTAGATATATGCTCCTTAAAAATACTTATTGTGAAAATAAGCTTCGTTGAAAACTTATTACAAAAATAGACTTGATTTTCAGCAGAACAGCCTTTTGTACACATGCACATTGAAAGTGTGCATGCACAATTTTTGTTTAACTTTTGTTTGTACATGAACACTTAAAAATGATCATGTACAAAATTCAAATTTGTACATGCACACTTTAAAAGCGAGCATGTACAAATTTTGACTGGATAAAATTTATGCTTATTTGTGCAGTAAGTTTTTTTTGAGGAGAATACATCTGAAATTTGTCCTTCAGTTAGTGTTCTGTTTATGAAAAAAAGGATAATGAAACATTAAAAATCCTAAACCGGACCAGTTAATAGTGAAAACTCATGTGCTTTGGGTGACCAATTATGCATTTCCTGATGATAAGCACCAAGCCTGTGTTTAATTGTACGAATGTTTGTCGTAAAATGTATACGAACTGTATTTTGCATTGAAGGTGATATGCTTATTTAGTGACAACGAGATAGAATGTTGGGAATTTCACACTCATACATGTAACAGTTGAAAAATTATTGGATTGTGGCAATTTAATGTTTGTTAACATGTGTCTGTGGTCATAGTTTTTTGACAAAGGAATAAGTAAACAACTACTACAAATTTTGTTTTATTTACTCATCTTAAAATCTTTTGTTATCCCCAGAAAGGTATACGCTGAAGGATATTGCTCGATGTATGGTATCTGCGCAAACCGTAGTGATGGAAAGCCTTTAAATTGTGTTAACAATACTCATTCAGTAAAGGTATTCTGTCAACTGTATACTTAACTAAGTTTTGTTTGGTTATTATCCTTAGTACTGAGGTTATACAAGAGCTATAAACTAGCTGCTAGAGTTCGCTAAAATTCATTTGTATCGATAAGCGTGGATATTCTTTCAGTTACTAAATATGGACAATCCTTTCTGTTATCACCAAATAGAAAGTAGATTAGCACATAAAAAATATACTGCTGATCTCATAATCTCGAGAGGTCTTCCGTTGAATATATGAGATTGATCTGTATACTCTGACAGTCAACTTTTCAAACATAAACTCCATAAACAGAATATTTATCCATTTTAAAGTGACCGTGAATGTCATTTTGTTCACTTCATTTTACTTACATTTCCATTGATATTTGTATATTGCAGTGAATTGGTGGGTATATTATTTGACATAAGGCCAAAGAACCTAAATGCTACTTATTTTTATTTTGTTTTCAGCCTGATAGGTTATTATCTTCTAAGATTCAGAGCTTGTGTCCGACAATCACTGGGAATGTTTGCTGTTCTTCTGAGCAGTTTGACACACTGCGCGGACAAGTACAACAAGTAAATACTTACGTATCCTGCTGATATTTAATCATAAATTTTTTAGATGACTTTAAAGTCAATCTTTATCTGTCAATAATGTGTCCTTCCAACGAACCAAGAAATAGTTTAGGTAAATGCGATTAAACAGATGTTCTCTTTCTTTTACTCCATCTATTTTAGGCAATGAATCATTCAAACCATTGGCGATTAGTTTCTAGGAAATTGGGACCTATCATGTAAGATTGACATAATGAGCAAGTGTAAGAAAATGTATAACTATTTCCTTTGTTATTGTGAGTGGAAGTATGGACGAAGTTGGAATAAGGAAACCCTTTATTTTTAAATGCATTCATTTCAGAATTAGTTAAGATACAAATTCAGGAGAAGAAGATAAAATTAACATCCTTAATTTTATTCTTTTTTATTCTGAAAGTTTACATACATATACATATACATATACATATACATACATACATACATACATACATACATATACATATACATATACATATACATACATACATACATACATACATACATATATATATATATACATACATATACATACATACATACATACATATATATATATATATATATATATATATATATATATATATATATATAGTCTCCAGGCTTGTTTTCTGACTCTGTAGTCAATATGATATATTTTTAACTGCAATTATGTCTCATATGTTCTTGGACGATTAAGTATGCTTTGATTCAGATCTATAGTGCAACTTAACTTTTAGTGATAAAAATTTTCGGTGGAAAATATCTTTTATTATATCTCGGTCAGTTATCTCTGCAGAGTTAACATTTCATATATAAGTAATAAACTTACGGATTTAGTTCAAGTATTCATCCAAACAGAAGTAAGCAAGCACCATTGTCCATTAACCTCAAATGTTTTCTCCACTAAAGTCTAAACTGTGAAACAATGCTGACATTATTTATTATTTTATAGTATAATATAGGAAGAAACGGCTATTTATCTTTTCATTTTTTTTTTTTTGGGTGCATTACATGAGAGAAATTTGTTCCTTTAACTTCCCGTAAATTAAGATTACAATTTCGACCTGTTGCTGATGGATACATTTCATGCAGGCCATACCTTTTCTTGTTGGATGTCCTGCATGCTTAAGAAACTTTTTAAACCTCTTTTGCGAGCTCTCTTGCTCTCCGAACCAAAGCTTGTTCATAAACGTATCTTCTGAGATAAAGGTATGCCATATTTTACGTCTTCTCGTATAATTTAGTATGTTTAAGAGGCCTGAGCTTTTTGAGTTTCATAGTGAAATTAGCTCATAAATGTTCAATTCCTATATTTTTATATTAATTATGCCAAAATGCAATTTCCTAGTGTGCTTTCTTTCTTATCTTTCTATGTAAACAAAATGATTTATGCCGATGGCAAAATTTTGCTTTGGTCAGAAAGCTAATTAATGCACATTGATAGTTTTGCAACATTTCTGCAGGGTAACAGAACAACATCTTTAGTTGATGGCATAGATTTCTATATTACAAGCACTTATGGCGAGGAGTTGTATAATTCTTGTAAAGATGTAAAGTTTGGGACTATGAACACTCGGGCCATGGATTTCATTGGTGGTGGTGCTCAAAATTATAAAGGTAGCCTAAGTGGATAAGGGACACCTATAACTTGTTAATCACTATGTTATGTAGCATTTACAAATACCATATAATACTAAGAGATAAAACACCTGAACAAGCATCAATGATGCAATATATTGCAACTACTCACGTTCCTTCAATTTAGGTTTCATTAGCAACTATAGTGTATTTTTGATTAAATTGTTGCTTGCTATATATTTTTTAATCAGTGTATTGATGTGGTTCTACTTAGTGAAATCACCCATAAAAATTTGCTAGTCAATCACCCATAAATATCTATTGGATTTGACACAAATTTTCCTATCACACATGGTTCCCTTTTTTTTTTTTGGGTTCAATTATTACTTTAGAGGATCTGCATACTAGATGACATGTGGTCTTGCATACTAGATGGCGTCTCGACTACTTATTGTTAATCCATGTCTGTTGAAAACTAATCTAGCTTTCATATTCCAACTGAATACTGCACTGCTGTTTGTCGATATCCTTTTTCATATCTTGTTATCTTATTCCTAACCTTATAAAATGGTTGATTCATGTGTAATCTGTATACTTAAACTGTGCACCAATTTCATTAACTCTTGGGGTTTTTTAATCATTTTTAATAGAGTGGCTTGCTTTTTTGGGAAGGCAGGCAGCTATTGGTGAAGTTGGTTCACCATATGCAATTGATTTTCGATCAAATATTTCTGCCATAACCTCGATGAAGCCTATTAATGTTGCTATTCATTCATGTGGAGATCCTGCATTAGGCTGTTCTTGTGGTGATTGCCCATCTTCTTCTGCATGCTTAGCCTCCATTCCACCAGCTGTGCATAATAAAGGTTCCTGTAGCATTAAAATGGGTTCTTTGGAGGTTAGATTGACCCAAGCATTTTCTTTTGGGTGCTGTAAATAACGATGTTTAGAATTTTTGGATGAGACTTTGAATAATAAATGAAAGCTACCATGTTCCTGTTCCACCATATTCTTGTTCCTGTTTGTTTGGTTAGATAATGTTTCTTAGGATATATAACATGCTGCAAATTTAAAAAGCAAACGAGTTAAGACTAATTGATAAAATAAGAAAATGAAAATAATTCCATGCCTTGAATTGGGACAATTAACATCATACATACTTCATATCATAAGATAATATTAGCACCCCCATTTTATACATTCCTTAAGCTAGCCAAGCAAGAAAACCTTGAATTATCTGTAGAAGCTAGGGCTTAGCAACAATACCAATTAATTGTCTTAAAATGTCTTCTAATGATATTTTATCCAATCCAAACATACAACCTTAGCGGTAAGTTGTGTTTTGTGGTGTTTGTGCTCTTGCTTTTGCTATCGTTTGCTTGAATTTTATCTGTTGGCCTCTTTGCCGAGCATCAGAAATTTTGTAAATAAAATTTTTCTATGTACTTGTAGGTTAAGTGCCTCCATTTGTCATTAATTGTGGTGTACATTATCTTTATTTCTGCATTGATGCTTTGGGGATTGCTTTGGAGAAAGAGAGTAAAAGAAGGCACATTTTCTCTATTAAGTACTTCACCAGTAACTAATGGCGTTAAACATGAGAATGTACATGTACAGTCTGCCCAGGTGTGATATTAAATTTATCCCTTCGAGCATATTCTGCACTTAATCTCTACTATCCTCTACTCCTATTAGAGAAAAACTATACAAACAACTCAAATATGGTGCAACAGATTCTTGCATGTGCTCAGGCTCTGTACTCAGTTACTGACAATGTTTACTAAGCTGTTTTCTTCATCTGTAGCAATTTGGCTATTGATTGTTTGGTAGAGTCTACTACCATCGTGTATTTTCTAATGCATGTCTTTGGATCAGAGGTGAAGGTGCACGGTTAGAATTCTCACATGGAAGGCTTGAATGGAAAAATAATGGAACAAAATAACTATAATCTGAAATATGATGTTAAAGATGTTTTGGCTCAACATCTATTGCGTCCAAGTTCTGGACAACTATGTATAGCAACTACATCCGTAAGCCAGACATTTTCTAGATGACTATACAAAACGACATAGCAGAAGCTTATAAGCCTCGACGAGAACGAGTGCAGAGAGGAACAGCTATGGAAACATAGTTAAATGCAAATCTCAGAAGATCCTAAAGTTATATACAAGTTGAAATGTTTCCATAACCAAACACATATAAAACATACACACGCACGCATAGAAATATTCGCTTTGAAACTCCTAAACATCAGTTACCAACTTTCACTCTCTATACTAGTATATCGAAACACACGATGTACATCTGCATGCACATGTGAACGTATTCATTTTGGGATGTTTAGGTTAGAATGTACAGGTGATTTTTTTTTAAATTCGATGATAGTTGAAATGACCAACACGGTTGAAACATATACACTCAGTTTCTTTTATTAGTAGTAGAGATATGTATGCATACTGCATGTGTATAGATATGTACATATGCATATTTATATATATGCACATAAACACGTGTGTATATTATATGTGTGCGCGCGTGTGCACATGCATGCACATGTATATGTGTGTGTGTGTCGACGCATACATAAGAACAAGGTTCATCTTTAAATCTAATAGCTCATTTGCACATCAATCTAGTCAATTAGTTTCACATAATTACACGTTGACTGCATCGTTGATTTTTATTACGAACTACTACAATATCAGCATCGTCAATGTATGCTGACTGAATTAAATAAGCGAACTATATTTTAGGTGAAACTATGGTGCTACGACATAGTAGATTTGACTGAGGTGCAAATGATAAGAATGAGGTGTATTATTGATTAGCAAATATAATAGACTTGATTGAGGTGCAGCTGAGGTGTTCTACTGGACCTAGCTCACACATTTATATATTGTTATCGTAATTTATAGTATTTGAAAAATGATTAACATCTATTTTACATTGTGTTTCAACTTCTAACTTAGAATAGATTTGGTTGAGGTGCAAATGGGATGTTAGGTTTAGGTGTTCCATTAAATCTGGCACATATGTATTCATATAACGATATTATTAGTGAGGAGGCTTTTCACGATCATAGCAAGAGTCGAATAGGTGGTGCATTCTAATTGATTGTTAAAATTACATACAGCCAATAAAATGTGATGCAAGGAGGGTTGCTTAAAGGAGGAGGCTTCTCAGCAACATTTATAACAACCACCCCCCCCCCCCCCCCCTCCCCACACACACACACACACAAAAAAAAAAAAAAAAAAAAAAAAAAACAATTACAGGCATACACATGTATATTATGTTGTTGTGGTAATTTTTATTGCTTGAATTATTTGAATATATGATCATGATTTTAGATAAAAAAATGTTTAAAAGGATTGTGGGTTTCCTCCACTTATTGACATTTAATAATAAATCTTTTTCCTAACTTGTTTTTCTTTTGATAAATCATGATCATGTTTTTAAAAGAGACATCTTTTCCAAACACCCTTCCAAAGTTTCAAAATTCACTTCCTTCCCCTGTCAAAAACACGTTTCACGAAAAAACCCATCAATGTTTTAAGCGAAAATGTATATTTAAACTGCACATATTTGCAGTTAGAACTGCAAATATTTGCATTCTACACCCCAAATATTTGCAGTTCTAACTGCATATTTTTTGCAAACTAAAAATTTGCAGTCTAAACGGCGCAAATGCTGATTCTACACTTTAAATATTTGCAGTGATTGAAAAAACAGTATTGTAGCATGATATCTTATTTTGGAAGTACATATGTAGTTGCCACAATATGAAGTCTCAATACAATATAATTTTCCAACCTCTATCACAATGTAACTTGACTCTTTCGATAAAAAGTTTGCAAGTAGTTGTAATTTTCCTCTCAGATTTTATATTTAACGCATGACATGTAAGGGCTATGAATTTAACTCTCTGACCTATTTATATGTGTTATGCTTATTTAGGTACCTGACAGTTCACCTGCAGTGAAAGTACAATTTTCCTTTGTTCAGAGTTATATGTCCAGTTTGTTCAGGTCTTTCACTATTTGTAAGACATCTATTTATATTGATATCTGTGGATTTTCATTGCTCATCATAAATTCTCTCTTAATGTGAACAGAAAGTATGGAATATTTGTTTCTAGAAATCCAAAGCTGGTTCTTTTTATATCCATAGCTGTTCCTTTTCTTCTGTGCATAGGTCTTATCCGCTTCAAGGTTGAGACCCGACCAGAGAAGGTACTTTGACATATATAGATTTACATAGAGTCCAGTTTTTACGTAAAACACACGAAAAAAAATTATGTGTAGAAGAAGGATAGCATTATGTGATGAAGAACAATATAATGTGCTACGTATGAAACTGCATTTGATGATCAACACAGGTTGTTACTAAGTTAGTCTGGAATCTCTGGATACAGATGTCCCCTATAGGGCAGTGGCATGTCTCTAGATTATTTATCTAGATATCTTGGGATCAAATCCCATTAGCATCAATTAACCATCTTTAAAAAGAAAAGAAAAATGTTAGTCTTTATATTTTCTTTTCCTTTGGTATCTGAATGCGAATATGTAATACAGCATAGGGCAAAACTTAGGTTGATGGGATACAGTTTATTAACTTATATTTCAAAGATCATAACACTATAATTTCTGTGCTTATATGCAGTATATTTGACAATCAAATTGAGCTCTAACTCAAGTGGGGTTATCATTTGAAATTTACAGTTATGGGTGGGGCCTGGAAGTAAAGCTGCAGAGGAGAAAAGTTACTTTGATGAACATCTTGCACCATTCTATAGAATCGAGCAGGTTTGCTTGTACCCTCTGCTTTAGTCATTTATCGACTTGCTAATCTGAACCTTCTTAATTATATTAACCTTGAACTGCAAACTAAAGAGTAGACAGCAGTGAAATTTAACATATCCGTTTTCCATGTTCTACCACATATGACTCAACCTTTTCAAGTAACGAGGAAAGTAAATGGTCTTTGTTCTGATTTATGTCATTTGTAATCACATCTTTCTATTCAGTATGCATTATCTTTATTGGTAATATTATGTTTTAAATCATATTCTTTGGTTCAGCTTTTACTGGCAACCTGGCCCATATCCAAAGATGGAAAGCAGTCGAGTATTATGACCGATGAAAATATGAAGCTGCTTTTTGACATACAAAAGAAGGTACTGGTATTTTAATAATCATTTCAGACCTGAACTTCTTTTTAGAAATTAAGCATTCCTTTTGCTTATTGTGATAGGTCGATGGACTTTCAGCTAACTTCTCCGGATCCAGAGTTTCTCTTACTGACATCTGTTTAAAGCCACTTGGTGATGCTTGTGCAACACAAAGTGTTTTGCAGGTTTCTTATTTCTGTCTAGTTTATACAATAAATATTCCTTACATAGGCCTAAGCCCATAATCTATTTTCTTGTTTTGAAGAAATAGGCTTTTTTTAATGTTACAGAATCCTTTTTTCGTTTCCCTTCAGTTTCGACGGATCTTGTGACATTTATATCGGTGTTTCAATTTTTAACTAATATCACATACATTATTCCTTGAAATATATTGAGCTGAAGGAAAGAAATTGTGTTTGTTGTCCCACTGTATATTTGTCACTATCAATGTTATCAATGTTATCAGTGTATAATCTATTTTTATTAACCATTTTAACCTTGATGCCTCTATCAATATCATCACATTTTTTTTCTTCCAATTTTATCGTTTGATTGGGAAATTTCTTCTGATGAAGCTGTGAGTTGAATCTGTGTCCATTTAATTTAAAATTCCGCGACAATACTAATTACTTTTGACTTGTTGCTGCTGATTTAGCACTTATCGTATTTATTTTTCGACTTTGCTTTGGTATTCTATATGCAACTTATTATCATCTGCTAAGAATAGCAGTGTCCCCAACTATTTGCCTCTAATACTCTTTACTCTTTTGTGTGTATCTTTTTCAGTATTTTCAAATGAACAAAGAAAATTATGATAATAATGGCGGAGTAGACCATGCAGAGTATTGTTTTCTGGTATGTTATAATTTTGAACTTTCAATATGTATCTGAGGATTTTCTACACTCTATAATCCAAAATTTTAGAAGGATAGGCAAACTAACGGACAAGATTCCATGCCATTATTTTTTAGACCATGCCGTGGACTTAAACATGTGATATATAGTAAACTGTGTTCAGCTTATAGTGACACGATGTCTGCCTCTAGTTCCCCAAACCACTGAATACCTTCAACTTTATTTTCATCTTCCTGCTAACTTGTGTGTATGTGTTTTTTTTCTTTCTATGGAATTTGGAAAAACTTTGAACTGATATAACCATGTTTTACAGTCTACTGCATTTGTTGAAATTTCGTCTAATGTCAAATAAAACTAGTCCCATGAATGGCTATGGATGTAAGGAGCTTTAATATATATTCGATCATGAATTCATTTTTTATAATTATTTTCAACTATAAACCAGTTTAAATCATTACATAAGTGGAGTATTTATGTCTTCTTAAGAAATTAGATTGGAATTACGCTTTTACAGTAGGTTGCAATGTTCTACTCTAAGGGATAATTAGCTTGCCTAACATTCAATCCGTTGGGTATACAATGTTTATGTATTTTTTCCCTTTATGTAAGATTAATGTTTAATATAAGATCCTTTGTGGTGACATGCTGTCAGCATTATTCCTCAGCGGAAACATGCCTTAGTGCATTTCAAGCCCCGCTTGATCCAAGTACAGCATTAGGGGGGTTTTCAGGAAGCAACTACTCAGAGGTAATTAAATAACTCATATGAAAGATTAACTCGCTTTTAATGACTAAACATTGTCATCTGTCTCAGGCTTCTGCATTTGTAATCACCTATCCTGTCAACAATGTACTAGATAGAACAGGCAGTGAAAACGGAAAAGCTATAGCTTGGGAAAAGGCATTTGTTCGTTTAGTGAAGGTTAAAATTTTAACTGTTGTGTTTTTTTATATTGGTTGCTCACTAGCTGGTTTGCTATTTTTACATAATTTTTATTCATTGAAGTTTCATATATTATTAATGTTTACATGTTCGTCTTGCCTATTATATCCATATTTGTGAATGTAAATTGCAGGAAGAGCTTATTCCAATGGCAGAATCACATAATTTGTCACTTTCTTTCTCATCGGAAAGTTCAATCCAAGAAGAACTTAAAAGGGAGAGCACTGCTGATGTGATAACCATACTAGTAAGCAGTCTCTCAAGTTTTATAACATTGAAATTTAGAAATAATAATATATCTTTCACCTTCAGTCTACTTACTTTATTCCCTTATTTTATTTTATTTTGTCTTGACACAGGTGAGTTACCTTGTGATGTTTGCTTATATATCCTTTACCCTGGGAGATACTCCTCTTTCTTCGTCCATATTTGTTTCATCAAAGGTACATCCATTCTACCACAGCTTAATTTTCTCGACCTAGCAGTTTTTGTTTAACTGCGTGATCTTCCATCAAATCTCCATGCTGCATTTAGCACTCATAAAATCTATCCTTGGCACCATAAAGGAAGATAAAACTAGGTATTAAGAAGAATCTCTTACCTGGTTTATCTCCAAGATAACTGATTATGGTTTTAAATAGTAAATAATATCTTATCGATGTGTAAGTTTTGACTCAAATTTGTGCTGCACATGCATATGCTTTTTGAATGTGCTTACTGTATTACGTTTTATGACTTTGTCAGGTATTCCACTACATATATGTAATTCTGACAAGAATTGATCATATCTTTTAGTTGAGTTTTTGTGAACTGAACATAAATAAGCAGCTGAAAATTACTGGCTCTGAAGGGGGTATGAGAAAAAAGAATGAGCTACATAGCTGACAAATAACCAAATAAGAAAAGAATACAGGGTACTTAATTCAATAACATGAGGCATATAGACCTGTCTCAGGTGCATTTTCTGCAAAGGGAAAGGAGCCGGGAAAGAGGAATGGGAAAGGGGATTGTGAAAGGAGAAAAAAAGGGGGGAAAGTGAACGTATATTATTTATTATTTATTTTTTTTGTTGAAGGAGGTTTGGAAAGGGTTTAAGAAAAGGGAAAATGAAGAAAATTGGGAAGCATAATAAAAAATTAACCCCATAGTCTTGTGAGACATGAAAGGACCTTCCATGGTTCTTTTGCTTAACTAGTTTGAACCAACTCCCCGCGTTCGACACGTCGGATGTGGGATTTTGGCCAGGTTACTAGTTTTGAATTGCGAACGGCGCCTTGATTAATCTTTAATTATAGATCTCTATTTTTTCTCTTGTGTTTAGTTACACAACTGCTCCGACACATGTTTTCACTAATATTATAGAGGTACCACCACACTTTTTTTTCTTCCCAGTACTATGAAAATGACACCAGTTCATTTTTTTACTTTAAAACAAAAGTGCAGATGTTTTGAACTTTTTTAAAATATACGACGTGTGATCATCAACTATAATAATAATAATAATAATAATAATAATAATAATAATAATAATAATAATAATAATAATAATAATAATAATAACAAAAAATGGTTTGCCTTACTTAATATACAAGCAAATCCTGTTAAGATACTATTATAGTTAGCACACATGATATATAGTTCAACCAAATCTTGTTAAGCTACAGCAACAGCGACAGCGACAGCAACAACACCAGCACCAGCACCAGCAACAGCAACAGCACCAGCAACAACAACTACTAATTCGATTGAACTGCACAAAATGCAACTCAATACTACAAAAGTATAACAAAAAATGGTTTGCCTTACTTAATATACAAGCAAATCCTGTTAAGATACTATTATAGTTAGCACACATGATATATAGTGCAACCAAATCTTGTTAAGCTATAATTATCACACTCGATATACAATGCAATCAAATCCAGATAAAGTACTATATAGGATTGCAATACACACACACACACATATGTATGTATGTATGTATGTGTGTATGTGTATGTATGTGTGTGTGTGTGTGTGTATCAAGACGATCCTAATACAAAATTATAAAAATGGCTTGCATTAGGTATAGTGCAAGTCAATTCTGATGGTATGATTATAAAAATTGGCTAGCACTATGTATAATGCAAGCCAATCTTGATAAAAGAACTATAACAATTGACTTGCACTATGTATAACACAAGCCAATCTTAATAAAATTATAAAAATTGGGTTGCACTATGCTCAGTGCAAGTCAATCTTGATAAAAGAACTATAACAATTGGTTTGCACCATGTGTAATGCAAGTCAATCTAAATAAAAATTATAGAAATAGGATTGCATTATACCTAATGCAATCTAATCCTGATAAAGAACTATACTAATTGGCTTGCACTTTGTATAATGCAATCCAGTTTTGATAAAGAACTGTATAAATTGGTTTGCATTATATATAATGAAATCCAATCTTGTCAGTGTACAATAGAAACTGTATTGCATTGCACATAATCCAAGTCAATACTGATAAAAAACCTGTTTATAATGGCCTGCATTGTACAAAGTTTCACTTGCATTGTATTTAAAAATAGCTTAATAGCTTACAGTATATAAACTAGACTGCATTAGAGAAATTACATTAAAATTTCAATATTCACTGCTTCATTTCCACTTAAGACATTCAAACACCTTATCTACGTCAACACAAACGATAAATTACAGCCCCTTATTTGGATCTTGATCACTCAAACACACAATACACAACAAAGTTTTTCTAATAAATAAATAAAAAATCAAACTATATCTGCTAACTCACCAAGCACATGAGCAAAAAAAAAAATTCTAAATACACAACTCACACAGAATAAAAATGAAAACAAAGTCGAACCTAGATTCATTCCATCTTCAACTTTATATTTGCAAGGGCATGAAGGAAAATGAATTAAAGAGGATCAAAATTTTATTTAGCTCGGATTCGATCATTCAACTTCCATGAGCTATGTGGAATGATGATTTCAGATATCTGGAAAGAAGGTGAAAAGGAATAGTGACTGAAATGAGAGTAGAAATGAGGGTGAAAAATAGTACAAAATATTTGATAAAGATTTACAATCGTAAATCAGATCGCTATCAGGGATCTGTTATATTTCTAGTATACTAAAACAGAGAATAATCAATTATAAACTCGTCGCACAAGTTTATAACTTACATTTCCACTACACTGAAATTCTGTATTAAGTATTATAACAATATGAATGTTGTAAATAATTTACAACAACAACGTTATACTATTTTGTATAAATGGTATAATCAGAATAACGGATAGAATATAGAATAATGTATATAAATATACAAACAGACTAGAATTCTAACCGGATTATGTCTGAGGCTCGTCGTAACGATTTCCTTAAAAATTCTCCCAAGATACAACAGACGAAATCTGCACGAGATAGTGATGAGTATGTCAACTCTGTGATATATGTAGAGCGGTAGAGAAAAGAAGCAGAGGAAAAACAAAACTGAATTAGATTGAGAATGTGATCAGCATTCTGTCATATTTATAATTTTGTACGCATCCCTTCAAACAGCCGCGTCCGCTCGACGGGTCGCATCCGATGCCTTTTGAACGCTGCTGTTCGTTAACGGGTCGCACCCGCCTGCTGCTCGTATCCATTCGCTCGCGCCCACTTCTGTACGCCCGTGCTTCTTCAGTTAGGTCGCACCCGCTCGCTTCAGAAGTCGCACCTCCTCAGCAATCCGCGTCCGCTTATGAACAGTCGCGTCCGTTCGTATAGCCTGCAACTTTAAAAAGCCCGGCCCTGTTTTGCAGTAAAATTAGAATCATATTTAGACCCAAACCCAGGCTCGGCCCGGCTCGGACGGCCGACGGCGGCGGCGCGCGCACGTGGTGGAGATGCATGATCTCCTTCCTCACAACGAAGCATACATTTGGGTGTACCCAGGCCCCAACCCCTTCTTTTGAATGCTATTAATATACTAAGCTTTCTTAGCATATTAGACGATGTGGGACAAGTGTATTTCATTTACAATAGGAATTCTAACAGGATCCACTTTACTATATAAGAACCTAGAGAGATGTATAGTGTATTTTTGAGTTAAATAAGGACGGCTAAATTATTTCCACTTTTATAGTTGTATAAGACGTGTTTATATTGCAAACTTTTATTGTGAAGTGTTTGAATTTTACATTTAATTCAGTGGACTTCATATAATCTACACTTTCACAAATGGTTTATATGCGCTTTTAAAAAGTGCATTATATACGTTCTTTTCAAAAGCTAGAATTTTTTTAATTTTTTAATTTTTACATATCATGCTTAGTTGTTTTTTTTTTTTTAAATAGTTTTGTAAAGTGAAAATATTCACATATTTCAAAATATGATATCTGTGGTTTCACTTTTTTTGAAGGGGATGAAATTTCACTTATATTTCAAATTTTTAGATAAGTTTCACATTTGCATTTTTTTGAAATGTGTAAATGTTGCACTTTTAAAAATGCGTGAAATGTATTTATTTTTCACAGCCTTGTTACAAAGTGTTTTGATAATTGAATTCTAGTGTCATTTTTGCAAACTACATTCAGTCATCCAGTCACACAGTATGCACTTTACCTTCTCTTAGATAAGCTTTTTTTGAAATGTGGAATATCGTTGTACGTTTTTTCTTGCACATAAAGAACAAAATTTCTAGTCATGTTTGTAGAAAAATAGCACTTTTGCATTTATTTTTTATATTTTGGAAAAGTGCAGAATATATGCCTTCGGAAGATATGATTTTTAACACATTTTTTGTATATAATGTATGCTATATTATGTTAAATTATAACCTTTTGTAGATGATTTCAACTTTACATAATTTCTTTTATTTTTTTGGAAAATGCATAACATGTGCACTTGTTAAAAATATGATTTTTCTACATTTTTTTTGCATGTAAAGAATGCATTTTTTTTAGCTATATTCCATTTTCTTTCTTGATGGTTTGCACTTTTTCACAATTATTATTTTTTCCATAATTTTGATTAGTGTACAAATACATGCACTTTTTAAATTTTTTTTTTTTAATTTTTTTTTTTTTTTACATTTTGCGTACGAAATGCATCTGAAGAAAAAATTATGCCATTAAATAATATGATGACGAGAAGAGTTGATAATGAATGGAATTTAGAAAATAAGGCTTAAATCACGCAGTGTTGTGACCCTGAATTTGGACCACACAGTGTGGGAGTCACATGAGTGTATCATGCTGAAGTGTATTTCAGATGAACACTCAGTTTGTGTAATTGCATCACTCTGGACATCTGAGCTCATATGCTTTCTACTGTGTAGTGTGACGGCACAGAGCACAGTCATTAGTTACCACACATAGTTACCACACATATTATGAATTAATGTTTACTAGTTGAAAGGGCTGCCCGGAGATTTATTCTAAAACACGAGTGTCAATAAACTCAAGGGAGAAGAAGGTTAGGATGTTGAGAACATGAAGTAAGACGTGTGTTATCTTTGAAATGTAGAAAATTTGGAGTGAGTTAGAGTGTTCTTGAGAATATTGAACGCCTTGAGTGAGTTTATCTTACTTGTAACAGACTCATAAAGTGAGTAATGAGTATTTAGTTGTTGGTGGTGTTTACCAGCAAGTTGAGAAATGGTACAAGTTTCTATCCCAACTCTATAAATGTGCAATGGTATTTGCTTTTACAATAATACCTTTGCGTCCTTTGAAAAATCCAGAACCATTAGTTTCTTAAACAAACGTGCATATGGTGTAAGCATGGTTTGGTTGGTTTATGCCTAACTGAACTGTCTATCATAGTTAACAAAGTGATCTTATCAGTAGATTAACATTAAATCCTCCAGTCCTGACAGCCCTTTGAGATCTTGTATCAGTTATTTGTTAGTTCTACCTGCTAAGGGTTCTACCTGCGAGAACATTTATTTTGAAGGCACCAGTTTTTCGTCCAAAATGCCATGTTGCCTATGTGTCACATAGTTGGTGAGAGTAGTCTATAATAATAGATTAACTTCCATGAAATATATAGTATTTATTTTATTTTATTATTATTATTATTATTATTTTTTTTATTTTTTTTACATATGGTTGTATCTTAACATGTGGTCTCCTTTTTCTTTATACCTGTGGTCTTCTTTAAATGCACATTTAAAGGTTGTAACCAAAGTGACCAAACATTGCAAAAACTTAACAATGTTTGGTTGCATTAATTATCAGGCTGAGATATGATACTGTCCTTCTCTACTGGTCCTGAATCTCCTGGTACTAAGTTAATTTGTTTTAAGTTCAACCCACAACCACCAGTGACAGCGGTAATTCATTTATTTGAGTAACTAAAAGTCTTGGGTCTCGATTCATTAGGCATAATACATATGTTGTACCATTTTAAAATAGTAGCAATAACAATAACAATGATGATGATGATAGTAATAGTAGTTATAGTAATAGTAGTAGCAGTAGTAGTACTAACAACGACGACGATAGTAGTAGTAATAATAGTATTATTATTATTGTTCATCCGTTACTAATAATTATATTACCATATCGAAAGATATCGCCAATTCATGAATACAAAAGTTTGGTCGATCATTTATATTTTATTATATTTTCAGGTATTACTAGGACTTTCTGGTGTTGTAGTTGTTATGCTCTCTGTACTTGGATCGGTTGGATTCTTTAGCGCCGTTGGAGTGAAGTCCACTCTCATTATAATGGAAGTTATACCTTTTCTTGTTTTAGCAGTAAGTTCATTCTATTTGTGCAACATATTCATTAACATTTTTTCTTGTCAGCTTTCTAAGCACAGGTTTATGAATCCTTAGCCGTGACTGTTTTCATCGAGCTAAAATCATACAAACAAGTAACAAATGTAGTTGAGAACTATGTAGTTGCTTAAGTGGATACATATGCTGTTCAACATTTGTCTTAGAGAACTATGTAGTTATTTTTCTAAATTATGATTGAGCCTTATCGTTAGCAGACCAATACTTGCATACAGTCGATGTTCCACTTCAACGTGGACATTAAATATACTCTAATCTATCTTTTCATAATATCGGGTTAAACAAGGAAACTGATAGCATCCAAGGCATCGTAGACATTTTTTTCCCCTAACTCTTGAACATTTTTATCAGGTAGGGGTGGACAATATGTGCATTCTTGTTCACGCTGTTAAGAGACAATCTCAAGAATTGCCTTTGGAGGGACGAGTAAGTAACGCACTTGTTGAAGTTGGGCCTTCTATAACTCTTGCTAGTCTATCTGAAGTTCTAGCTTTTGCTGTTGGAAGTTTTATTCCAATGCCTGCATGCCGTATTTTCTCTATGTTTGCTGGTAAAACAATGTCCAGAAATATTTTTTTAGGGTCATAAACAGACCGAATTTTTTCATCAACCAGAACATTTTTATGTGTAGCTTTGGCTGTTCTTTTGGACTTCCTGTTGCAAGTCACAGCATTCACTGCTCTTATTGTGCTCGACTTTGTAAGGACTGAAAACGATAGGGTTGACTGTATTCCCTGTATTAAAGTTTCAGTTCCTGAAGGATCTGATAAAGGTATATATATTGAATCGGGCAAAAGTTTACTCAGCATCTGTCGAATATATCAGTTGGTAAAGTTGGAAATTTTAATTCTTCTTTTTTATTATAACCGTTTAGGTGATCAAACAAATGTGGGAATAGTTTCTCGTTATATGAAGGTGAGGTTTGCACCTATCTTTTCATGTACAAAACCCTTGTATTCCTTGATATCAGACTAGTTTACCATAACAGTAAAATAAATCAATGATCTACTTGCTTCCTGACCCATGATGATTGTGTCATTACTAAAAATATTGATTATCCATTCTGTATTATTGCCAGAGAAATTATTCCCATTGTTGAAATACATAGCAAACTCTTATCCTTTTATTTTGTAGGAAGTCCATGCACCAATGCTTGACATTCTTGGAGTTAAAATTGTTGTCATTGCTGCCTTTGTCGCATTTTGTTTAGCCAGCATTGTAAGGAATATTTTACCTTGCTTCTCTGTTCTTGCTAATTCATCACTCCTCAGAAAAATTGGAAGCCTTTGATGAACATCCTTTACTCTTTTTTTTAGTTTGTTATATTGAGTTCAATCTGGCTTTACTATACAGTGTTTTAACATAGTTGACTGTCATCGTTCCTATTAAATACTTATATGCATACGAGGACACATAACAATTGATGATAATTCTTTGTATTGTATTAAGATACATGTTCACAACTATGGTTTCTGGAATTCACAGTTCCCTTGGAACTTCATTTTCCATAAATTATATTATTATATCATGTTTAATCCTAGTTCTTAGTTTTTATTATACTTTTTGTTTGATGTATAGGGGTTATGTACAAGGATACAACCTGGTTTGGAGCAGCAGGTGGTCCTTCCACGTGATTCATATTTGCAGGTCTAGTTGATACTTCTTTCAAGCATAAATTTTGATGGCCAAAATGGTTTACTGGCTATCTAATCAATATTATCTTGAAAAAATCAGGATTATTTTGATGATCTTGCAAAATATCTGAGAGTAGGTCCACCTTTGTATTTTGTTGTGAAAAACTTCAACTATAGGTAACCTATCTTTAATTAAAATAAATATGATATTATCGTTTACTTTTCTAATTATTGGTTGCAGTGTCTTGTTATGACAAATTTAACTTCAGTGCTCTTGTCAGCTGGTGATAATTTGGTCAAGTTGACATTCTATACTCAATTATCACTCCTATTTAATCAGTTCTGCACATTCATTGAGTTATTTTTCAATTAAAAGTTACACAGATAGGCTAGCTTTTCAATGGAAACTAACTCTATTGTTCATCTGGCTATGTTGCATGGCCAACCCTTTTCCTATTCATATTATTATGTTTGATGACGTGATGTGCTTCACTTAGCTGAAAAAATGATGGCAAAATAACAAAGATAAAAACATACCAAAAATATTTATCCTATAGAGTGTAGGGTGTGAGCCGCACCACCTTTGGGCCATAGATCCGTACTCTTTGTGGTAATTAATTAACTCACTTTGTGCTAGACAAGCAACATGTCAGGACAATTTTCCAAAATATGCCAATTTGGAAAACTATTTGCAGATTCAGATTGATTTTCAAACTATTGGCAGAAGTTGGTTGATATCAACATCGAGCTGGCTATTTTTAAAAAAACTGCATAAATGCTCTACTGGGAATTGCACCTAGGAATAATACAATGGTGCAACTCACAATTGTGCCAATTTTCCAAAATACGCCAATTCGGAAAACTATTTGCAGATTCAGATTGATTTTTAAACTATTGGCAGAAGTAGGTTGATATCAACATCGAGCTGGCTATTTTTAAGAAAACTGCATAAATGCTCTACTGGGAATCGCACCTAGGAATAATACAATGGCGCAACTCACAATTGTGCCAATTTCAAGGTGCAATTCAGGTTACAGTAATGTAATATTTCTAGATGCAAATCTCAATAGAGCAAACTGGCAACTCTTTAAAAAAAAAAAATTCTAATTTTTAAGAAAAACATTTTACTCAACATCGAGATGACCAAAATCAACCTACTTTTGCAAATAGTTTGAGAACCAGCTTACATTAACGAATTTTTTTTTTGATTTGTCTAATTTAAAAAACTGCCCTATACACATACATTTACTACTAGCATGCAAAATGTGTGCACATATGCACGTAATGTAGAGATTAGAAAGAAAATGAATTTTAGAAGGGTATTTATGTAACTTTGACGATGTTTGTAGTGACCGCACATCAATGAATCATGTACAATCAGTTCCGTTTGTCATGTAAACTTATGACACCTGCGAGTAAATGCCATATGTTCCCAGCCAACAAACTTAACATGTTCCATACCTGAGCTCAAATTTAAGATAATAAACCTTAGGGTAGAAATAGATAAGACATACCATTTGCTTATTAATTCAAAGAAATATGAGAACATATAACTCTGCATCTTATGAATCGGTATCGTAATATATTGTACATGTATCAGTTTAATTTTGTTTTTCCTCCTTTTTTTTTTTTGATTTTTTTTTTCTCAGTACGGTCTGTGATTTATTCTCCATTTAAATAATTCATCTGATTGATTTCATTGGTCTTGTTACAGTTCAGAATCTAATCAGACCAACCAGCTATGCTCGATTAACCAATGTGATTCGAGTTCTCTTTTAAATCAGGTGAATATCAATAAACATAGACATAGATTGGTTTACAAATCTTCTAACCAATCAACCTGAAAATTGACCTTCAAGATTTATGGTCACAAGAAATTATAAACTACCACACAGAGAAATGATCCATAGTCTTCATCCTTTTATTCACACAATTATATTAACTCAATAATGCTATAAGTGATAGTGCATATTGAAAATGGACTCTTTTTGGACCAATTTGATATACAAGGTCAGATGCTTCTAGTTCTAAACTATTCTATTATCACATGTTCAACATTTTAAGATGCATGGATCAACCAAATCTTTGTTAGTCAAAGAAGTATATTCTTAATTTTGTAAGATATTTATCAAGTCATTTTGCAGTGTTAAATTTGGGAGTATAAGTTTCCAATACTATCAATAACTGTTGATTAAAACCAGCCCACTTTCCATCAGCAGAGTAAAGATAATTAATTTGTTCAGCAAATTCTGTTTTTATTTCTGTAGATTACCCAAGCATCATTAACAGCAGAATCAAGTTACATTGCAAAGCCAGCTGCTTCATGGATTGATGACTTTCTTATATGGTTATCTCCAGAAGCATTTAGCTGTTGTCGTAAGTTTGTGAATGGGAGCTATTGCCCTCCTGATGATCAGGTATGATCTTTCTTTGACTTTTCATCATCATTGTTTATAATATATAATCAAATACAGTGTTGTATGAGGCTTTGGATAGAGGTTCAAAAGTCATGGGTTCGAACTCCTAACACATCAAAATGAATGCTCTATTTGAATAAGTACCACTCTTATTATAAAAAAATAAATATGTACAATGTTTGGTAAATACCATATCAATGTACTTTATTGTTTCAATGTCACTGATCATCTCTAAGCAGTACCATGGGTAAACCCAATAACTATATATTTGACCGTAGGCTTATAATTGACATGTTGAGGTAAGAACAAATTCCAACCTCATAGTTGTGCATTTTATGCTGTGGATTAGAACCCAAACAACCACTGTATTTTGTGATTTATCAAGGTCGGCTCTGGATTAGGTTTGCCCTTAGCCACACTTTAAAATGGTCGCTCATTTGTTAAATCTTGTTTTTGTACTGTCAACAGGGTTATAGCCATTTTACAAAATGTTTATCATATGTTCATCACACATGTATATTCATCACTATTTTTCAAATTTTTAGAAGTTTCATTCTCACTGCTGGTCTTTAAGAAAAAATTGGTAAATCCAAAAATAAATAAAGATGGGAAAATGTTAACATGTGCGTAAATTGAAGATGTCAATTAATATAGAGTTAGGCTTTGAAATTCCAAAAATACCCTCCATTAGGTTTATTGATATTTTTTGGATATATTTAATGTCTAGATATATATTTATAATGTCACAACCTTAACATGTATCCTTGGAACTTTGCTGAAAGCCATAATGATAGTATAGTTGGTATATTGCTCTGTTGACGTTATTTTGAATTGTAAATATTGAAAAAAGGAAATAGTTGGAGAAGAAAATATAAGTCACTAATGGAAAAAAAAATGTTAAAATTCATCATTATTTTTCATTGCCTTTTGAAATTGTTTGTCAGTCATCAAAAATTGAGAAAATATTGGCCATATTTAAAAGTGAAGATATTATAGATTGGTATATTGCTCTTCTAATATTTTGCATTTTTTTGAAATCCTGACTTTGTAATAGGGCTGTAGTTTTGTGTTAATTTTTTAATTTTTTAGAAGTAAAGAAAAAAAGTTGAAGAAAATAATTACAACATTTAGTAGTTTTGTGTTGAGAATGAAAAAAAAAAAGTGGTCAATGGCGGTTAACCTTTTGCACACCATACATACAAATCTCAAATGCCAAACATTAACCACATGGCTATTCTATGGTGTATACACACACATACATATACATGTACATCTTCAAATACATATACATATACATATCATTGTTTAAAAAGAACCCGAATCGATATTTGCCTTTCCCCAAAATACTTTTTACCTATAAGGCTTACGTCTAAACTGTTTGAGGCATACGAAACGTACAGAGTTTACATTTTGCATGGCTCACTGTTCTCAAGAAATCTTTTACCCTAGTTGTAAATATTGACGTTAACATAAGTTTAATGTTGAACTTCAATCATTCAATGGAAAACAACAAAGAACAAATATTAAGGAAATGAAAGTTTTTTTTTTCAATTTCAATATCGATATGATTAAGTAAGATTGTTTTTAAAAAAATTGATCTAGAGGTACGTAATGGATTTTTCATTGCTATTTAAAAAAAAAATTTCTAAATAGACATCACCGAATCTCCGAATAAATTTTTCGGATCAATTTGAATTGGTGGAAGGAAAAATAAAATAAAAATTACTTGCAATATTTCATACTGCTTGTAATTGAGATTGATTCCACTAGAATCGATCAAAGATCATTTTCAAAATCTAGAAAAAAAATTGAAGTCTTCAAAAGATCGAATCATGTATGTATGTTATCTAGTGCTTAAATTTATTTTTATAGTTTTATAAATGAATAATAAAGAATCTTTAGGATTGAAATCTTTAAATTTAAATGTTTATATCGTAATAGATTTACAGTTTTTGATTAATCGTTAACTTTTATGTATTAAGCAAAAATTAATAATAACAAAGCAATAATAACTTATGCCTCGATGTTTACCCAAACAACTTACATCTTAATGTTTTGAGGCTTATGCCTTGCCTCGCGAGCAAAATAAAGCTTCATGTACGCTTTTCTTGTTTTAAAATTTTGATATGTGTGTTTGTTTGTCAGCTTCTTGGTTGTTTGCCCAATCGCTAAGTGGGCTTATGTCTAGGCTGTGTCCACATTGACCAAATCTTTCATATAGGAGCCTATATGTATGGGTAGTTGGTAGTTGTTTCTTAAGCACTTGGTCATATTAGGTTAACTCACTGAATTTGTGATATTTATTGTTCAAAGATAGCTTTCTATCCATCATTGTTTTGTCCCTATATCACACAGATGACTTAAATGTTCTGTTAACTTTATTTCTATCATCATATTCAAAACCATTTGATATCAGTATTAGTGTCTAATTTGTTGATGCTCGTCATTGTCTTGGGTGATATTGAAGTTGGGATCCATTTTTACATGCTGTTCTAACTTCTTAATGCATGCTGAAATTCCTCTGTTGTTTTGTAGCCTCCTTGTTGCATGCCTGGTGATACTTCATGTGGTCTGGGTGGAACATGTAAAGACTGTACAACGGTAATGCTATCTCAAATGATAAATTAATAATATGTACTTACAACCTAATGCTTTTGTACCTTTACCATTGAGCTAATTGATTTGACTGGTCATCATTTATACTGTCCGAGTAACAAGTTGGAAGTCTAATGAGATTCAACTGACCAATGTTTTGTTAGATATACGGTAGCGCCTTTTGTAAATTGCCACATCATAGTGTTTAATTCTGCTGTATTTGCTTCTTGGACTTGAGAAATCCAATTGAAAAATTAATATAAATAGATTATTATTTTTCTCATGCATTAATAGCTAAAAAATTTGAAAATATTTTCTTTAGTTTATTACTGCATATTTAAGCGCATGAGATAAATAATAATAGGGTTGTATACATAAATAATCTTAAAATAAGCATTTTGATTGCAACAGACCGGTACGAGAACAAAAAAATTGAGATATGAGGTTGTAATTTCAAAGAATAAATATAGATTAATCTGCAGTTATGATAAAACAATACAAATGATTGATATAGGCAACTTAGGTAAATTTAACCAACCTGACTGGACGACTTTCTGTTTAATTTATGTGTTTATGTGTGGTGTAAAAGTGACTTCATTTTATTTAGGTGGGGATTTTCGTTAAGGGGGTTACCAAAATTTCCATATGCTGCATTTGATTTTTTTTTTTTTTTTCTTCGATAAGGATGTCAAGCATTTGTAAAATTGCAGAAATTTGAAGTCCCCCATATTAAACAAATTTGTATCCTGCTTAGACAAATTTGAAGTTCTATCGATATTTGTGTTTCTTAGCCAAATATGGGATGATATTTCCAGCCTAACCAACCTGAGATCTATCCACTATGCTAATTTTTAATTCTGTAACTAGAGGTGAAATACTTGATGTAAAAAAATGAAAGCTGAAATCAAGGCTGACGGTAGGGGTTTCCGACTTGCAACCTAAGTTAAATAAAATTCTTATCAAATCGATATAATCTAGTATATTAAGAGAAGTATAATTTATTACTACCAGCACGTAAGAAGTTTATTTTAAGTCGTCCAAACCAGATTATTCACATTAAGCACTTTTAGTCTAAACCAACCAACTTGTTATATCAGTATATGGTAGTCAAAGTTTCTAGTATCTTGCTTTTTGTTTCAACTTAGAGGAAGAAATCTTCGGATGAGATTGACATTTGTTCATTAATTGATAAATATTGCCTCCCTGCATTGATGTTTCTTTTTGCATCATATTTTTAGTCTTAGATTTTATGACCATAGTCACCTGTTATGTGCTATTGTGCTATATAATTTTGGATATCTGACCATGTGTGATGATCTAACTTAAATATGATTTCATATGCTGAGTCCAGTGCTTCAGTAATTCAGATTTGCGTGATGGGCGTCCATCAACAGTGCAGTTTAAAGAAAAGCTTCCATGGTTTCTCAAAGCGTTGCCTTCTTCTAACTGTGCGAAGGGTGGAAATGGAGCATATACTAGTAGTGTTGATCTAACTGGTTCGTCTATATAATATACTCTATATACATCTCTAACACATTGTGTTGGTATAGTGCAATTCTCTGTTACACTGACAAATAGTATTCAAAGCGAGTAACTGTTATTGTTTTTCCTTTTTTGCGTTCGTGTGTATAATATATTTCTGGTTTCTCAGGTTTTGACAGTGGTATCATACAAGCATCGTCCTTCCGCACTTACCATACACCCCTTAATAAACAAGTAAAGACATAATCGACTTCTAATTCATCTATATAAGTTTCTATTGTCCCCGTGCATGACGTTATTTTATTCACGGCAGAGTGACTATGTGAATGCAATGAGAGCTGCAAAGGATTTCAGTTCGAAAGTTTCAAAATCCTTAAAGGTAATTTTCTTTTCAACTATCTATATCTTCATGGGGCAGCTTCCTTAGATTCATTCAGTAATTTCTCTCAAACCATCTCTATGCTTGTAAGTTATCCGGTTAACAAATTTTTTATAAGGCAAAATTATAGGTTGTACGTGTAGTTAAAATAGATATTATATTTACTTAGCTAGATGCGCCGGAAACTACAGAATTCATCACTGGATAAGCTGGTTTTATATATATCTTGTCTCTACTATTAATAATGAAAGTTCAATCAACAAAATTTCCACTGTGTTTTTTTAAATTTTCAAAAATACCCTCCTATAGCATCTTCTTTTCGATCACTCAACAATGGAATATATGACTAATTTGTAGCATGCACAACCATCCTTTTGTGACCAGCCGTCAACATAATCTCACTATCGATTTGTAACCTCCACCGCCAACAATACCGCTTGAAATAAAAACATCCGTGACCACTAAGATTTTTCACTTAAATACACATAATAAAAACAACATTATTGTAGTAAAATTGTTTTCCCACGTTAAATATTTCTTAAATAAAAGTAAACATCTTTATTTATTAGATCACTCATCAACGAAATAGGCTTTTTCCCCCTCTTAATCAGTAAGAGACTCCAAAAATAACATGTATCTTTTAGAAACGCATGCTATGTGACAAAAGTAATCAATGCTTAAATAGTAGATGCTTAAAAATAATCCTCTAGCCTCCCCAGGATCAGTAATATCTCATCCCATTCTAGCGACAGGTGTATAGAAAAAAAAAATGAAGCTGTTGTTTTAATGCGATAATAGAAGATTAAATGGAAGCGAAAAAGTAGAACATATGTTGTATAAAGAATATATGTTATACGGTATTACCAGATAAGAATGACATCCTGTCTTTTAATATTTTCCAATGAAAACAGGAGGAACCAAGTGTAGTTGGAGACTTTCTACACCGAAAATATTTTTATTAAACTTTCACTGTTCTTTTTATATTCTTGTATATTAGAGAATGTAATATACTTTCAGTATGCAGAACATTTATTAGTAACATTTAATATATCCTAGTGACTATTCTTTTGCAGATGCAAATCTTTCCATATTCAGTGTTCTACATATTCTTTGAACAGTATCTTGATATATGGAAAACAGCCTTAATCAACATATCTATCGGTCTTGGTTAGTATCAATTATGCCATTATTGTTCAATTTTATTAAATGTTCAACCTATTATATAGTTTTGTATGCAAATGGCTTTCTCTTTATGCATATTGTTAAAGTCTTATGCCTTCTTGAGGCAATTTTGTAATTAAGGTACACAACATTTGGTTGCTAGTTTACCTTTCATGTCTCTTTTGCCGAATTTTGAATAACTCTAATCTCTTGTGGTACTTTATACTGTGAATTTTACCATAACAGCTTCGTCACTTATTCATTTTGATTTTCATGTTTCTTTTTAGCTTTAGGAAGAAGGAAAAAATCATTTTGATTGTTAATTAGTGTTTTCCAGGTATTTAGAAAAAGAATATATTTGACTTCGAAAGACAGATTTTCTGCACCAAAATTCTTAGTAAAGTTATTCATGAATTATTTAGTGTTATATCTGATATGCATGAAACTACACCAACTCTTTTACAGTTCTTCTGACTGACATGGTAAACTCCATAATTTTCCAGGTGCTGTATTTATTGTCTGCCTGCTTATCACCTCCAGGTCCATTTAGCGTGCATATAACATACATTCATATATTGAAAACTACTTTCTTTTCTATATTGTCAGTTAAAAATAAAAAACACTAAAGTTGACATTGTACTTTGCAGCTTGTGGACCGCATCTATAATTTTAGTAGTGTTGTCGATGATTGTTATCGATATGCTGGTAAGTCGTCTCTCTGTATAAGCGCTAATAAGTATGATAATTCCTTACAATAACGTCATGGTGTAATAGAATAAATCAAAATTAAACACCATGATGTCTCCACCTTATAAATCAAAGCTTCTCTACGAATGATTTAAGTAGCTTATTTATTGGTCAACTACTCACCCAGTTTGCAGTGTATTGACAAACTACAAGAGCACTCATTTTCTAGAGCGTGTGCATGCGCACACACGTGTGCATGTATGTATTGGGAGGAATTTGGATTCCCTTCATTATCAATCCCTCTCCCATGCCCCCCTCCTTTCAGTGAAAAAAGTTATAAGAAATAACATTTTTAGCTATGTTATATTTGCTAACGAGATCACCTACACAAAAATTTGAATTATTTTGAAACTTTTAGCTCATCCAAAATTATATTTCAAAACCAACGATTAAAATAAATATTTTTGACTCTTCATATTGACTTACAATTCTGAATGGGTTAAATGTTTCAAAACGATTCAAAATTTTACACAAATGATCTTGCTAATTTTCGGATTTAGAATTTTAAATTGTTTGAAATTTTTAACTCATTTAAAATTATATTTCAAATCAATGGTTAAAATAAATATTTTTGTCATTTCATATTGACTTGAAATCTAGAATGAGTTAAAAGTTTCAAAACGTTTTAAAATTTTGCACAGATGATCTGGCAAAATTTTTGTTTTAGAAAAATTCATATATAATGGAGGGTGATGAGGATTTATGATGAAGGGAATCTAGATCTCTCTCCTATACACACACACACATACACATACATATGTATGTGTGTGTATGTATATATAGTAGGACTATTATGGTAATATTAATTTTACCATTACCATAGCATTACCGAACCACTAGTAACCAAGAATAAATATAATTGATATATCAATACAACGGGCATAGTAACGGTAAATGTATTGATTATTGTAAATTCAACGTTAAGAAAACACCAAAACCATCAGCAACAGTAAATTTACCTGTCAATTCGTATCTGTTTTATTAACCTAAGTAAAATTTTGTTTTATATATAACATGCATTTTGAGATAATATTTGACCCATTTATGATTATGAAATTTTATTAATCTTTCATTTTTTTAAACTTATTTTTTAATGAATTTCCATTTATTTGTAAGCCATATATGTTGGATTCATCCAAAATCTCGTAGCTTTCAAAATATGTACTAATACAATGAAATATGTATTAGTAGATCTAGTATTGAATAAAACAAATCTTTGTAATCCGTCTACTATACTACACACATAAAACCAAAATTTTGTCTACTCTTATTTAACGGGAAATTATCATTATCGATCAATGGCAATCGTTTTATTGGTATATCAGAATATCGGGTACATTAATAATGATTTCTAGTTTTGGTTTACTAGTAAAATGGGCATAGTAACAACATTTTCCTATCGGTAATCGTTAATATAACAGCTCTAATATATAAAGAGTGAAGGGATCTGGTCCCCTGTCATATAAATCTTCTCCCATCCCATATCCATCTCTTTGTGCACATTTTCGTACTTATATTATATTTATTAGTGCGATCATCTATGCATAATTTTGAATCATTTTAATAGTTTAAACCCCTTCAAAATGATAGGTCAATACGAAGCATTGAAAATATTTACATTAGTTGTTAATTTGAAGTATAATTGTGCTGGGTTAAAACGGTTCAAAATTTTGTATAAATAATCTTGCTTACATATGCACCACAGCTATGAAAAGTTACTTTATTCCGATTTTTTTTCACAAAAAGACGAAGAGGAGATGATGAAGGAATTTGTAGCAATGGGGAACTAAATCCCTCCTATGTACATGTGTGTGCGAACATGTGCATGTGTGTAAATATACATATGTATGTATGTATATTTTGGGAGTAATCTGGATCTTCTTTCCTAAAAATCTCCTTTTAGTCGCCCCTCATTTTTTTTCTATTTTTTTTAATCAAACTGTATTTTTGTTGATGTGTTATATTTATTAAAATGATTGTCTGTGGAAAGTTAAGAATCAGCTTCAAACTTTTAACCACATTAGAATTGAAAGGCAATATGAACCATCGTAATATTTATTCTAACCGTTGATTTGAAATGTATTTTTGAAAAGGAATAAACTTTTGGAGCGATTCCATATTTTGCATAGATTATCTTGATAATGAATCTAGCATATTTACAAAAAATTACTTCTATTTGAAAAAAAAAATTGAACAAAAAGATGGAGGGGATTTAGATCATATATATGTATATAAAGGTTTGATATCTCGGTTTTGGTATTTTGTGATTTTAGGAATTTCAATCTAATTCGTAAATTTCAAAATTTTCGGTTTTAGTTTCAATTTCAAAATATTACACATATATTGTTTAAAGGGGCTTTGCACCGAAGGTCCATATTTTCGATGTTGTTGTAAGAAAAGTCCTTATGATAATAAGTATGTAAATTAAGTCTCTGTTTTTTGTAAATCAGAAAGCGCAAACTATCTTGCGCTTTTCTTATAAAAGTGCAAGTTAACTTGTGCTTTTCAAAAATTTAAATTTTTTTGAAAATTTCAAAATTTTTAAAAAAAAATTCAAAATAAAAAGCACAAACTAGCTTGCGCTTTTCTGATAAAAGTTGCAAGTTAGCTTGCATTTTTCTGTCAGAAAAGTGCAAAGCACCTTGCGTTTTCTATTTTTCAAAAAATAGGGACTAAATTTACATACTTATATATACAGGGACTTTTCTTATATCAACATTAAAAATAGGGACCTGCAACTCGTTTCTTGTTGTTTAAAATATATACTATATCTTTAACTTAAAAATAAGATATAAATGAAGATTACCGACTATCATAAATATGTAACATTAATATATGTCTATTCGTTACTTCGTTTTTAACATTTCATAGTTGCAACATTTATATATTTTGTTATTTTACATGTTTTCTAAGTTAAAATGTTAAATTTTGAATACGTGTACATTTGAATCTCAAACCAATTCTTCTTTTGAGTTTTTCAGTAAAATTTAATGTTTCGTAGTTTATTTATTGAATTTGATTTTCAGTTTGGTTTGGTTTTAAATTTTTCTGAAACCAAAATGAAACAACAAGAATCTCAATGTTTTGGTCGGAACTCCAAACCTCTATATATATGTATGTATGTATGTATGTATACATGGAAAATCTACTGGGACACAATGTTGACATAATTGATGACATAATGAATCTCAACCTCATATGTGAAGTCAAAGAGATTCTATGGTCAGGATCTATTGTGTCCTATTTTGTGTGTTTTTTTGTTTGTTCAAATAGTCATCTACATATCTAGAGAGTACGTAGGAATAAACATACATACTACATAGTACAAAGGAAGTTACACACTTAATCCTAATTTACAACAACCAATATCTACATATCTACCTTAACCTAAACAAATAAGCATTCATCCCATCTTGCTTCCACCGTGTTATGCAACATAAATTGGCCCATTTGGCACAGTCAAACAAATGCATCTTCTCCCATTAAAGAATGCTGTTACTGTAACCACAAAAACCACAAATTCCAGATTTTGTCGTGCTGGTCCTTAGACACCGCGTTTTGTGACTCCAACGACGACATCATGGCACCTAAATTCTTTTGGTTTGTTCTTCTCTACTCAGAACCGCCTCTCTAAACTTCGTCATTGACATCCTGCTCGTGTCTCTAACTCCCATATCAGAAATCCAGCCTGCATTGTGAAACCAAGGTTCATGGTTTCACTTCGCCATTTGGACTACAATCCTTGTCGGCAGTCACCGCAATCCTAATGTCTCAGATCCAACGATTTTGAAATGGAACTGCCTTCGAAAAGTCGACCAGATATTGCTTTCCTGGACTCAACGTAGATTTGGCACTTAAGGGACAACAAACATTTCTTTAGAGATGTCAATATTGAATTCAGTGAGAGCCCAAATTTATAGAGATACCCTTAGAGCTTTTATCATCTGGAACAAGAAAATTGAAAAGATTATCTCATGCTGTACCCATTTAAACATAGGAATCAAAATTGAAAAGATTGTCCCATTATTCCGGAGTTCTCTCTATATGAGAGTTTCTCATGTATGTGTGTGTGTGTCTGTCCCTGTGTGTGTAGGTTCAGTGACAAATACTTTTTGACTTCCACCATCTGATTCATCCAATCAATGGTGGAATTAGGATAAAATCAAAATGAATAAAGACATCTATCCTGTTTTGAATTACACTATTACAAATGCTATTCAATTTCGTAGATGTTTAATCTTACCTCCTCAAAATTATAATTCAATGGAGCTGTTAAACGGGCAATGTTTGCATTTATCATTTGATTCCAGCTTAACCAAAAACATAATATTAAATAAACAAAAGGTTGTATTTGACTTTTGTGGAAAAAAGGCTGTGTGGGTTTCATAGGGATATGCCAACAAGGGGTATGTTAATTTAGATTAGTAAGAGCAGTAAACTCTCGAATTCACAACGGTTAACTCTGACCAGTCCCTAACTTCTTCCCAGTCATTGTGGACCTAGGAAACAAGGTTCAAAATTCCGTTTTCCGTTTCCGTTCCGGCCATTGGTAATTTTAAAATTTTCGGTTTCGTTCTGGAAATTCCGAAAGTTCCGTTTTAGTTTCGGTTTTCTAATTCGAGTACTTTTTTGCTTTAATTTGTTATATACGCTTATAAATATCCAATACTGTCATAAATTTATAGTATATTTTTTACATTACATATAAAATACACACTTTAATTAAAAATCCAGTGCGTAAGATTCTATATTATTCATTTGAGATTTTAAAACTTCGATCAATTTTGAAAATTTTGCATTTTTTATTATGAATCGATGTAAATTAACAAAGTATAACAACTTTTTTAATGAAACTGTATGATTTCTTCTCCATTTATTTATTGTCCCGATTAATTTGTTTTCTTTTTTTAATATTATTATATATATGTTATATTTTTTAATTTTTTATAAGTTTTTTTCAATATTTGAAAAGCAAATCCGGAATTTAGACCAGAACCGGAATTTTGACCGGGTTCCGTTCCGGTTATGAGCGGAACTGGAACGGAATCATCGGAATAACCGGAATTCCGCCGGAATTTCGAACCATGCTGAGAACACGTCTTTCCATATCACCACTGTTCTCTTTGTGTTGTTGGTCATATGCGCTTTGAAATTTGATAATTTGGAACTCTAGTATGTAAAATTCCATGCTATATTATGCGACTAATACATAAGTTTCTTGTGTTAAGGTGATCTACTTCATTCATTAATCCATTTTATAATTCTTGCAGGGTGTCATGGCACTGCTGAAAATTCAACTCAATGCGATTTCTGTTGTAAATCTTGTTATGTCCATTGGTATTGCAGTCGAGTTTTGTGTGCATATATCACATTCATTCTCGGTTCGTATTCGTACTATTAAAAACAGCATATTTGTTTATCTAAGATTAGCAACAATGATTACTTACTCAAATTGTTTTATAATGAAAGATGAAAGGGTATTTAGAATTTCTGAATATTTGCCATCGTTTTGTGACATCATTCTGCTTATTTTCCTGCAAAAGAAAACAGTGGGATGGATTAATAGCCTCTTGTATGATTGTATCCACCGTGTTTCTATTGTTTAAGAAATTTACAAGTAAAAATAATTAACTAATTGCTTAAGAAATTTACATGAGTTTATCTTGCAATCAACTTCATTCATGCTTCTATTGCTTTCTTAATGATATGCTATTTTCCACAGATAAGCCATGGTGATAGAAGAACTCGCTCCAAAGCTGCTTTGAGTACGATGGGCGCCTCCATTTTCAGGTACCTGCAGTTTTCTTCGCCGACACAAAGACTTATGATTCAAGTAAATGCTTGAGCTGTAAAAATTGCAATGACATAAAAACCTTAAAAAGAAAAAATTACCTGTGTTGGTATGTTGAAACAACTTTATCAGTTTTCCTTAAAATAGAAATATATGAACGTCAATAGCAATAAAACAGCAATGGTAGTACTAGAATCTAGTAGCTATTTACACCCACTACTCAATATATATGAGCAGACATTTTCAGCTATACCAGAAATAGTAACCATGGTCATACATAAAAATTGAATGATGTCTAACATCCGTCTCCTTCTCAGTGGAATCACACTAACAAAGCTAGTTGGAGTTATTGTCCTGCGTTTTGCCAAATCAGAAATCTTTGTGGTATGTTATTTCACGTTACCTTTGACAGTAATTCGTTCCCACATTTAACTAATTTGCTTATATATAGTTATTTATTCGTTTTATACCTTGTACCAGGTATATTATTTTCAAATGTATCTAGCTCTGGTTCTCATTGGATTTTTGCATGGACTGGTCTTTCTTCCTGTAATAAAATCTTTATCTCCATTTAGTTCAATTCTTCTTAATTCTTTCTGTCTTGCTGTTTGGAGATTCATGTAATTTAAATGGATACAGGTGGTGTTGAGTTTATGTGGCCCTCCTTCAAGGTACGTGCTAGTTGATAATCAAGAAAGAGAGCAAACAACTTCAACTTAAATTCATTGTTCAGGTTCATACCGAATGGCTTGATAAGTTTATTTAATGTGTATATATGGTAGAAAACAGCATTTCTTATATACATTATTGTTTTCATAGTCGATAATTTATGCATATGTATCCTCCCTTTATTTATTTTATTTGTTTTTATTTATAGAACACGTGTTTCTGCTATAAAAAAAAAATATAGATCCTAATATAGAGCATTTGTTGTGTTTCTTGTATATGGAGCTTTTGGTTGTGTACATCTGAACATATGTTTTATACCTTTGTATATTCATGTTCTTGCACTTCTAAGCATCTTTTTTTCCCCACTGGAATTAGTTGTGGATTGTATTTTTCAAGTTTCAACATTCCGGCTTGCCCCAGAGGTTCCGTCTCGATTCTGGCGTGGACTGAAACGGAAAATGCTTCAATATAAAAAAATAAAAAGCCTCAATATAAAAAACTCACCACATGATTTAGCAAATTCCGATCAGAAAAAGAAAAACGAACTCATTTTTGTTACTTGATTTGAAGATTTGTGCCTGCTGATTTCGAGAAGCATCCATTGACGATGACGACCGAAGGGGATCTTGACCTATCATCCATCAACGATGAAGATTTAATAGGATCTCGAGCTTTAACGACGAGTATTGAACAACAGTGTTATGGGTTAATGGGTTTTTTTTTTCCCATCCTGGTACTAATTTGTAGAGAAGAGGAGAAGAATACGTAAGCTAGTTGGGATGTTTGATTTGGTAATAATGAGCTAGGTAATTTCAGTTAATTTGAATAACAATTTAATTATAATTAGACTAACAATAATGTTATGTTATGGGTAAGCCGAAGACAACGACAAGCACAATTTGTATGTTGCTCAAAGAAACGGTTTTTGACATTAATTTTTTTGCATTATGTGTTCTATAATTTGAACAATTTATTATAATTTAGTACTAGTATTACATTTTGTTGACTCATTTACAAAAAATATCTCGGAATTCGCATACCGGAATTAAAACGGAATTTCCGGAATCTCCGAGACGGAACCGAAAATTTGATTTTCTTCGATGATCGGAACGGAAACGGAAAAAGAAAAGTTGAACCTTGGTATTTTTTTTTTGTTGAATAATCTTATGGAATGACTGCACTGGATGTACCTTTATTTACAAAAATAACGAAATGTTTTGGTTGTTATTTTAAGCTTGGAGAAAGTGTGAAAATCTAATCATTACAACAAATAGAAGAAGAGTGAGAAGACGACGGGTCTGGTTGGTTTTATTTTGTATTTTACATTTTCAACTTTTATAACAAAACATAAGAATAAAAGAAGAGAAATTTAAAATTTTAGATCATTATGACGATGAAGAAAATGCGGAGGGGATGGAGGAATGGTGGATGAAACGAATTATTTTTATTTATTTTTTCCTTTTTTTGTTATTTTTGAAATATGTTTTATATGCTAGTTTCATTTTTCAAATTAATTGTTTTCGAAAAATAAACACATGATGTGTGTTTTTTGGATGAAAACACTAAAAATGACAAACCAAATGGGGTTTGATTTTTGAACAATAATTTTTATTTGGAGTCTATACTTGACTTGACTTAACAACCACAAGCTTATATTAAATAAATGTACTGTGAAATAAAGGCTTTTCTTCATCATTTTCGGATGCTCCAACAATGTTGACAAGATTTTGAAACATAAAAAACATCACTTTATTTTACATACCAACAAAATGCACTAGTATATTTATACACATCTCCTTACAACTTACAAGCACCAGCATATTAGCTAATAGATGGCTTTCAGGACGACTCAATTCAAATAAAAGATTAAATAATTATCGTATCAAGTAAATATGCACGATGATATTCGATTTCTAGCAATATGGATCGATGAATATTTCAAGAATGTGCGGGGTTAAATGATCCTCAAACATCTTTTATTAATAAATAAAATATTCAGTAGATGAATGAAGTTGAAATCTCTAGCTGCTACGATTTGCATCAAAAGAACCTAAAATAAATGAACACGGAGACAAAAGGTAAGCTTCCTTGTATGCATTCAACCACCTGCAAGATCAAATGCAGTGGCTAAACAATTCCCAAGAGTGAATAAAGCTACTATCCCAAGTTTGCTTCAACAAACCCTTATTTTTGTGCTCACCGAGCTCATTAAAAATACTAAAAGTCGAATCCAGTCTTATCACAGCATAATATAACAGTTAGAATTATTATCCCCATCAGAAGTTCATTTGTGGGTGCAGTTATGGTAAAGAGTGAAGTGCCGATCACTTTCGAAATGTTGTCACATGCATCCATCCTCATTCAATTCAACACGATCATTAGATGACTCGTTGGAGAAGGAAGATGTACTATCGTCATGGGGAGGAGGAGAGAGGAAAGGGAAGGGGCTTGAAGGGATGATGGCATGGGATAAGCGACGCCGGGTGCAATTTCAAGAAGAGTGGGGAAAATCGTTGTAAAGGTAGATGGCACTTTAATAGTGTGTATTGTAATTAGTAGGAGCGTGGGAGATGTCAAACAAGTTGTCATAGGACACTCGGGCTACCATTGTTGGATAGGAGGGATTACTTTAGGAAAAGCGTTAGACTAAGAGAACGAATATAGAAAGTGGTGGTGAAATGGGTGCTCACAAGGGGATAAGCTCAGAGGAAGGAGCATGAGTGAAGCTATAGATTTCATGATTGAAAATTTACAAATATATGCATGTTTTTGGCTTACAATCATAAGAATTTCAACTAGAATCAAACGAGCAGACGAGATTTTAAAAAAGTGAACTCAAACTGGAGTGGACTGATCCTACTCATGAGCCATATCTACTTATGTCAAATTTCACTCATCAGTATGCTTATATTGTTGTTGGGACGGGATTTCAACTCGAGACTACTCAAACCAAAACCCCGAAAGCAGGGTGAAAGGCGGAATCGTAGTAAAAAGTGTAAAAACAACCAACCAATAACTCAATCTATATCTCAACCAATCCAAGAGCAGTCACAATCCCCTAACAAGCAATATAGAAATCAAAACGATAAAGAAAAATAAAGCATACAGCGATTTATAGTGGTTTCACTAATGTTATGTTAGTGTACATCCACTTTAAGATAAAGCTTTTATTAACATTGATGAGAAGAGTACAAGAGAGTGATTGCAATGATCAAAATTCAATTAGAAATTGATTTATGGAGAAGAGAATTGAAGAAAATTAGGTTTTGATAAACCATAATTTGTGGAGGTTAATCTCTTGCAGTCGCTTTCTGCTGCTTGTTTGCTTGCTTATAGATTTGAAACTTGAAACTAGCTTATATAGGAGACTAGAAAGCCTAGACAATATTCCAAAATTTCCCCTGCAAATATCATAAATTTTCACGCCAAACCCTTGCCTGAAAACAGGCGAAAGTCACCTCAGACGTCTGTCCAAAACCTCCGAAAGTTTTTCCCTGAGGCATCAGACGTCTGTCTAAAGTGACAGACGTCTGTTTTAGGCCTTTGGAACCAGCCTGCTGTAAGTTTGCTGAAGCGGCAGACGTCTGAACTTTTCCTCAGACGTTTGTCGCTGTCACTTTAGCCCACTACGCCTTTTCCTCCATAACTTCCATATCCGAACTTCGATTTGTGAACCGTTTTCTCCGTTATGAAGCTATCTCCGACTTCTACAATTCTCCATATAGTGTCGTCAAAAATTAACGATCCACCTCGACACAATAACCATCTCCAACTACAATGGTAGCATACCATCAACAACTACCGATAGCACTAACTATCACCACTTTTACCTTTAACCAAATATAAATGTTTTTCCAATGAGCTTCGGCAAAGCCACCGCTTATTGCACTCCACCAACGAGCTCAGACAAAACCCCCATCCGCTAATGGAATGTTGAAAACATCCAATCCTAAACCGTCTCACCAAAGACTAAAGTGCTAAGGAGTGTAAACTAGCACTTACCAAGAAAATAAAATCTCTGTCTCTCGCCAATACTCTTCCTCATCCATAACCAATCTCCTCTCTCAGTCATGCCATCCAATGACACCTAGCACTTCTTCAAGCGAATCAAGTTCGAGTAATGCTCGAACTTTTCAACTGGCAATGCCGTAGTGAACATATCCGTTGCGTTATCCTTTGTGTGCACTTTTCGAAGATATACTTGCTTATCCTCATCCATGACTACTAAAAATGACCCTCTCACCTTAATATGCTTAGTTTGTGAGCTAAACGTCAAATTCTCTGCTAAGTGAATAACACTCTAGCTATCACATCGAACATCAATGCTGTTATTCTTGAAATCCAAGTCACACAACAGTCGCTTCAAATAGATTGCATCCTTTGTCGCCTCCACCGTGGCTATCAACTCCGCCTTCGTAGTGGATTAAGTAACTATGGTCTGCAATCTAGATCTCCAACTTATGGTTGTACCACTAAGTGTGAAGACATATCCGGAAGTTGATTTTCTTCAATCTCTATTACCGGCGTAGTTCGAATCACAATAACCAACCAACATGCAATCCATTCAATCACTACCACCAAAAACAAGACCAGGAGATGATGTGCCTCTAAGATATCTCAATATAAGCTTCGCAGCTTCCCAATGCGATTTCTCCGGATTAGCCATATATCGTCTAACCATCCCGGTGGCATTTGCAATATCGGGTCTTGTACACACCATAGCATGCATTAGACTTCCAACCGCACTAGCATATGACACATTTTCCATATAAGCCTTGTCTTCCTCGAAGATAGGTGATCCTTTACTCGAAAGCTTCATATGCAAAGGTAAAGGTGTATTTGACGCCTTTGCATTCTCCATGCTAAACCGGCAATGCACTTTCTCAACGTATTTCTTTTGAGTCAATTTCAACTCAAAACCATTTCGATCCCTTTCATTTTCCATGCCTAATATTCTTCTTGCTTCTCTAAGATCCTTCATTTCGAACTCTGATTTCAAACTCAGTTTTAGCTTGTTGATTTCATTCTTATCCTTAGAAACAATGAGCATGACTTCCACATACAAGAGTAAATACACCCAACAATCATTTTTCAACTTCTTGAAATAAACACAAGCATCCTTGATGCTTCTATCAAAACCATTTTCAAGCATAAAATGATCAAATCTCTTATACCATTGTCTAGGTGATTGCTTTAAACCATATAGTGACTTCTTTAGCTTGCAAACCAAATTTGACTAACCATCCGCAACAAAACCTTATGGTTGCTTCGTGTAGATGTCTTCATCCAAGTCACCATGCAAGAAAGCTGTTTTCACATGAAGTTGCTCTAACTCCAAGTTGTGAAAAAGCAACTATGACAAGTAATATCCGGATAGAAGTATGGCCCACAACCAGTGCCAATATCTCATCAAACTCCTTCCCCTTTCTTTGTGCAAACCCCTTAGCCACTAGCCTAACTTTGTATTTCCCATCGTCCTTCGCCTTATATATTCATTTTCACCCAATAGCACGGTTTCCTTTAAGAAGTGGAACCAAATTCCAAGTTTGATTCTTCAACAATGATTCCATCTCTTCCTCCATGGAACAAACCCATTTCAAGCTGTCACTTGACTCCACGGCGTCATCAAGATCCATTGGCTCATCTTGGACTACATGAAGAACATAGTTCTAATTATCATAAAAGCTAATATAGTTCCAATCACCATATCTTTTGGATGGTCTTATAGTACGACGTCCAACCCGAGTAGCAATAGCATCACCTAAACTTCTTTCGCCTCTACCTTGAACCGAATCTTCTCTGAATCATGCACATCACCAACACTACTAGAGGAACCCTATGGACTATGTGATGTAACATCAACCGCTACCTCCTCGCACACATCTCTAGCTACTCTACTCTCTCTACTCCTTGGAAAAAATGTGGGAATAACTTCCTTCTTCTTTGATTTAGCTTGAACCAAATCTGAAACATCTGAAGAGCTATTATTCTCCTCGAATATCGCTGACTCATCAAAAGTAACATGACGAAAATTCACTACCTTCTTCGTTTTAGGATTCCAAATCCGATAGTCTTTTACACCATCCATATAACCAAGAAAAATCCCCTTGAAAGCTCTAGGTTCAAGCTTATCATTTCCCGGATCATGCACATAAACCGAACTACCACAGACACGAAGATAACTCAAGTCAATGTCTTTCCCTTCCACACTTCCTTCGGAATTTCGTTAATAATAGCTGAGCATGGAATTCAGTTAATAATATGCACTGCGGTTGACAAAGCTTCAACGTGAAATCAATTAGCAAAATCCGATGTCAATCTCAAGCATCAAGCTTTCTCAAGTAGAGTACGATTCATCCTCTCCGCAACACCATTTGACTATGAATCTCCAAGTGTAGTAAAATGCATCCGAATAGCATGATGCTTGCAAAACTCCAAGAATTCTCCGGAAACATACTCTCCGCCATTGTCGGACCTCAAGATCTTCAAAGACTTGCCACTCATTCTCAACAAGGGCTTTCCATGCTTTGAATTTTGCAAATGCTTTCAATTTGGTCTTCATTACATACACTCAAATTTTTTGAGAAAAGTCATCTATAAAAGAAATATAATAGCGAGCTCCACTCAAAGAAGCTACAGTTGCAGGTCCCTAAACATCTGTGTGAACATACTCAAGAATCCTTCTCGAATCATGTTTTCCCTCACCTAATGAAGCTCTAGTTTGCTTCCCCATGACACATTCTTCGCAAAACTCTAATTTATTGAAACTCTCTCCATCGATCATCTCCCTCTTCCAAAAATATCCAAACTCTTCTCCAAGGCAGACCTAATCTCAAATGCAACATCCTAGTCGCATCCAAGCCATGAGAACTATCAATTCCTGTACAAGTTTCACCTTCCACTGTCACTCCTTGAAGCAAATAAATATCATGAGTCCTAGCACCCTTCATCACCATAAGAGCACCCTTTGCAACCCGCAAGCTATCATTGTCAATAGTATTTTACAACCTAAAGAATCCAACTGCCCCAAAGAGATAAAAGGCTTCCTAAGTCTGGGAGCGTAGCGTACATTAGTGAGAGTATGAACCACTCCGTCAAGCATCCGAATTTGGACGGAACCAATGCCTTTCGACTTACAAATAGTACCATTTTCCATAACAATTGAATTTTCTTCTTTGTTGATGTAAGAAGAAAAACAATTTCTATTTGACGTCATATGAAAAGACGTCCCCGAATCGAGCATCCATTCGCTAACCGAAACATCCGATGCTACCGCCGACAACACATCTATATTTCCCTCACCAACTTCACTCTTCACCGCTATAGATGAAGATGATACTTCATTCCTTGTGTAACTACCCAGATTTTTTGTCATTTGAAATTATATATTTAATCAATTTTAAATATTCACGAATGAATTTTAATAAGCTAAGTGAATTTAATTTTGAATATGGAAATTTAATTGGATAATTAAATCGATAATTTAGTATTTGAAATTTCAGAAATAATTGAAAATTGGGTTTAATGTGATTAAAAATGATTTATAAAGTTGTATTAAATCATATTTGAGTTAGAATTATGTTATAGAACTTTTAAAATTGAATTAAAAGTTAAATTGCAGAAATTGAATATTTTAATATTTAATTGACGAGTTAAAATAGCCATTTTTCAAACAGTCTCGGATTTCGACGAAACCAGTTTCATCGGATCCATAATATTAAATTATTGTATGATTTCAAATTTCGTGTCAATCGAACTTACGGTTTGTCCGGAGCAAGGCAAAACGCATAGAAATTTATTTTATCGATTTAATTTAAAATCGATCATTTATCTCCGTAACTCGCACAGATGATCAAAATGGCTCTCGATACCTATTCCATTGTGTCCGGAATGCGGGTTAAACCCTAGAAACGCCGGTCAGCGCGTGAGATTTGGAGTTCGGAAAAATCAAGTGAATAGTATTTTTGGCAATTTTCTATAAAAGGACTCGCTTTCTTTCTATTTGCATCAGAACCCTAGAAGAAACCCTAGCCGCCATTAACGTTTCTATGGTCGAACATTCATTTCGTTCCTCTTCGATTTTCTTCCAATCCACACATCGTTTTGAAAAATTATCAACTACAATGTTGTAGAGGGCTGCCAGATCTTCAAATCCAACGGGTATGATCGTAATTGGAGCAGAGATTCAACGGCAAATCTCGTGTAAACGTCACACGATCGGGCACGATTTTTGAAGACATGGCTCGAACGAGCTTGGCCGGTCGCTGGCCGATGGTGAGGCTTGGCATGGCGTGTAACGAACACGGATTTTGCCCGCTCGAAAATCGACATCCATACTTCAAATCGTATTCGAATGCCGTAGATTCAACCGTTCAAATCCGATTCGCCGGAGCTTATAACAACATTAAGTAAATAACACAGCGGAACAAAAAGAATAATACATTGATATACAGCACTGATACAACAGAGTGATACAATGAATATCAATATACATCGGAGATACAAGAAAATAGCAGCGGAAAAGAAAATAGATGACATCTAGCAGCGGAACAATATAACTTTAAGATAGTCTTTAAAAGAGAACTCCGAGAACTGCAACTCCATCTCAAAGAACCAATCCAGCAATAGCTCGAACTCCCAATAACGATGCACAAAGATAAGCAAGTGTGGTGTGATCCAAAGACTGAACTAGCTCCAGATAATCTACTACATCTAACTATCTGAAAAACCCAACCCTAGACTGCTCGTGTAGAAAATAATGAGCACCCAGAGTTTAGGAAAGGAACAATAAACTCCGGATCAGTCATGGGACTGGTGTGAGCAACAAAAACAGTTTTATCTTTAAAACAAACAACAAAAGATTTAAAGTAAATTCGCAATGCTTTTTGAAAAATGAGACTACCATAAGACCTCCCACCACACACACAATGCAAACGCAGACTTGGAGGAGATTTCTTCTTATGATAGTCAAACATGCTTAATACGCAGAAAATTTCTTTGATATTATTATTATAAGTGCACGGTGCAGAAAAGCATTTCGAAAGTAGAATATAAATCTTAGCCAGCATAGGCATTCCGCACTTATGCCTACTATAGCTACTATGTTCAATAGCAGGTTACCGCCACATTACATAGCAGGTCATACAACTAAAACCATACAAGGCTCGTATTGTTTCTTTGGATTTCCAACAAATGGTCAGGCCAAGGAACTTCCCATTGCCACATGAGAACGCCTCTGGAAGGACGTCCCCGAGAACCTAACCGGATCTCTGCCAACACAAGGCCGGGTTACCCCTAACTGGGTAACTACTGACACGAGTATGCCACCTCCCGGTCCTTTAGGACCTTTATCCGAGCGCTCGATAACCAACATCACACTATAGTAAATAGAGTGTTTTCCACATGAGTAAGTATCTGGGCTCCATACCATGATACCACCCTTTTCCAGAAGGAAATGAACATACCCTAAAGGGGCGCTACCCCCTAATAACCTTGCTGCATCTTTCCTGTTTTGACCATTCCGGGGTGTGAGGTTCGACGAAGTCACGTCCAAAAAGCCACGCTTTGGGTCAACAAATGATCAAAGTAATGATCACAAAGATAAATGATCAAACAAATGATCCTATCACAAATGATCAAACAATGATCATTTCACAGCAACACTTAGCATGTCACATTACCAAATTGGGAATATATCGCTGATAACCTTCAACTACATAACCTCTGAGCTCGTACGTCTCAGAGAAGGGTGTTAAGCTAAGAGAATAAATTCTCCGCCACCAACAGAAATGTATTTGAAAGAAATCTGCTTTATATCTCAAATTGTAATGTCAGACACACAATCCATACAAGTCTGTTACGGGTTCGAACAGAACCGAAGGCACTTCCAAAGAAGCCCTTGCAATCCGGATATTCACTAATCACGTTCGGACTTCCCATCACATATGGAGTCTCTATACCGGGGACCAGTCGATGCAAAGACATTCGACGAGTTGTCCTTCCGTTTTCGAAAATATCCGGTCTTCATCACCGGTCTTCAAATGCTATCCATAACGACGTATCACATATTCGGAATGGGATAATATGACACAAAGGTCCTCTCCCGGCTAAACCGAATAGTGAGCGCAATATTTAAAAATATATGGATATTGAGATTTCAATTAAGTCACAACTTAATTATTCAAAACTTTCATTCAAATGGTTTAAACCAATTACCATTTCAAATTCTTTTAACAAAAAGATTTATTTCACAAAGTTCACCCAGTTTCCCAAAGATTCATTCTTGTATTTTCAAAACAATTCCATTTCAATTGGATTAATTCATTAAATCTTTAAATTAAGATTTAGTTTACAATTTTCAAATTTGCTTCCAAAGATTCATTCATAGCTATTCAAAACGTTTCCTTTTCATTCTAAATTTGAAATCTTTTAACACCAATTGGAAGTTCATTACTTATGTGAAAACCATTATTTATTTGAAAACAAATAGTTCTCGTTTCAGAAAAAAATCCAATTTTTCATTTGTACAAGTTACAGCCTTAATTTCAAATTTCCAAATTAATACCTTTAAAATAGTTTAAACCATATAAACTCATTCATAAGTTGAATAGCCTTTTTAAACCCTAGTTTTCAAATCATAGAATTCAATTTCAATTATTGAATTCAAATTTTAAATCAAAATATTTAAATTTCAAAACTCAATTAAGTCATTCAAATAAATTTCATCTTTGAAATTCCATTTTAAAAGTTTTTTACTTTAAACCCAATCCATTTCCAAAACACTTGAATTCAAATTGTCTATTTAAAAATCGTTTCAAAAATCTATGACTTAAATCGATTTCCTTGTGAAATCCATATTTGTTTGTGTATGGTGTGGTCCAGGGGTTTAACACAATAGTGCAACATCATTCAATTATCATAGATCGAAACACAGAATATAATTGATAAGCGATATAAACTATAACGCTTATCGTACAGATCACACACATATATCATAAATAATAAATTTCATCACAGATCACAACACAAATTAGGGTGTATCACAAAGCATCATATATCAGGGATATCAACAATTCAACATCCAATAAAGTTCTAAACATCCATAAGTGGGATCAATCCAATTATCTGATTAACTTAAATCAAATGGGTCATCAAACATAGTTAATTAACATTAATTAATGTCAAATCATTTGATTAATTGTCCTTTAATCATTTATTAATTAAATTAATCAATTTTTAAATTATTTAAATAATTAACCTTTAGTTTATTTAACTAACCTTTAATTCATTCACTTAACTTATTTAAACATCTTTACTTTAACCATCTTTGTAATAAGTTTTCATTAACAATTCCTAATTACAAATAAATTGACTTTAAATTATAAATTTACCAATCTTAAATAGCAAATTGATAAATCTCTAAGTATTTAATTAATTATTAATTAACCCTTTTTTTTATTACTTTCCAAAACCATTAATTAATAATAATAATTATTTATCTTAACATTTAAAACCTTCCTTAAACTTTGAAAACAACTTAACTTAAATTACCTACTCAATTAAAATATAAATTAAGATTTTTAGAAAATGTTGTTAAATATTTCCTTAAATAATTGAAATTGTAATGAAGTCTTAACTTCAAATTGTCAACATTAATTGTTATCATTACTTAAAATTTTTCAAAATAACTTGCTTAACTTATTATTATTTTTATTAAATTTTTTTTATTTTTATTAAAACGAATTAAATTTAAAGCTTTATTTATGTCCAAACTAAATTCTAATTCAACTTGAATTTATGTTTACATTTTCATTTGAACTCAGTTTTTAAAACTTTGGTTTAAAATTTAAGTTTGGTTTTAAAAATTTCCAGATAAAACAGTTTCAGGTTTGAAGCCTGGAACATGAATTTGACCCGAGCCCAGACTCGATTTGCTTCGAGTCACTTACTCGATTTACTCGAGCAACGTGCCCAGTTTCCTTCTTCTTCCCCAAAGACGCAACCCACAGCCAAAACCCAACAACCCAAACGTGCACGTGCACGTGTACACACGCCGCGACCAGTTTCGATCATCGTCGTCGATGCCACCAAGTCGTCGATCAACCTCGCGAATATTTCCACCCCCCAGGTCATTAAATTTGACGAGAAATCAAAATTTGGCATTTCGAGTCGATCTGGAACCCAACTTCATCAATGAAATCGCCTCGTCCTCCTTGCACAGTTCACCAGAAAATTTGTGCCTCTGGTCCTGCCTCGACAACCCGATGTTCTTCCACTCCTCCCAATATCATAAAGCTCGATCGACTCGTGGTGACCAAATCATCATGTTACAGAGCACCACAAAAACGCAGGGTTAAACCCTAAGTTAAACTCGTCTCCAAAATTTACGCAATGAAAATTTTTTTCGACAATTTTCCCATTACTATCAACTAACAATCTTGCTTCAAGCAAGATCTCAGCCTTCGAGATGGTTTTGATTATCAGAAATTGATAAAAATACAAATTTTGTTTGATTATGAACTGTACTTGGAACACTTCATTAAAAATCATTATATTAATTTGAAAAATCCTATTTTTAGCTTTTTATCCAAGTTTTGAAATCAAACTAATAAATTAAAATACTCGAAATAATTCATATCATGTATTTCTACAGTAAATTTTAGTTCACAGGGAAATTCTTTCACTTTCAAGCAAGAATTTTTTTTTCTAGACTATGGTTTTAGTTTAAACAACTATTTTTGTTCAAAAATCTCAAGTTTTAAAAGGTTCTACATGAAGATGCATTTAAATTATTTTTCTCATTTACTTTGCTCTGTAACCAGAGTTTTCAAAAGAACAGTCATTCAAAGATTCCCAGTAACTCAACATACATACATAACAAATTTTTTTTTTTTTTTCTTAATTTAACTTTTAAACCTTTATCTATGATAAATCAAACATCTTTTGTTTGTACTTAGTCCTATCAAAGCTTCTGTTGGAAAAAAAAAACATACATACATCATACATCTATACACACAGCAGGGCCACCCAATACAAATTTAGTTCAACCACACTAGCATGCAACAAAATTTGGCTTTAAAGTAGCAAAAGTGAGATTACTCACCTTGTCTCCCAGGAAAGAACAAAGCTACTTATTGTTGAACAAGGTTGCTTTAAATTTTGACACAGACTTGACAAAGTTGAAATAGGCCTGAATTTGTTTGCTGAAGCTTCTTCCAGTTTCACAATTTCCTTTGATTGCTTTGATGTTTGATTTAGTTACTTGTATATTGAGTTGATCTTCATCTCCAGGTTTGAAGACTTCAAATTCCCTTTTTGTTTTGTTTGGCTGCTATTATTTTTGGTTTGCTTCCTAGGCTTTGAACTGAAGCTTGAACTTGTATTTTATTTGCATTACTTTTTTTTTTACAGGTTTACAAAGCTTTTTAAATATGAAAAAAAGTGATGTATATAACAAGAAATTTGCAGGTGATAGCATGGTTCGTACCAAATAGGCATTGGCTGAAGTGATATTATAGTGTGCTAGAGATAAAATATTATGTACCAAGGTACCTTGCATTAAATGTTTACTTGACTTCGGCTGATATAAAAATGAGTTTACCCATACTTCAATTTGTACATAGATTTACTTCTACTTTGCTTTGTTTTATGCATATTTCTTTGGTGGCTGATAGATAATATTGTGTGCTAAGGATCTCATCCATTAATTACTTTGGCCTCTTTTTGTTTCCACTTGAATGCACGAAATTGAAGCAAGAACATGATATATAAAACAATATGCTGGCTGAAGTGTACAGGTTTGTTGTATCACTAGTACAAGAGATTTTTATTCAATGGAGGCTGAAAACATTTTATAATATTTCGAATTGACTTTGGTTTGAGCTAGCATTAAATGCAAAGGTACCTTATGTTTGTGTTCATACTTATGTGTACATACTTGTTCAACTTGAATATATGATGTTATCTCCTTATGCAAGCTGTTCACACTTGCGTGTATAATTTTTTTTTCTTCATTTTTTTTTATACTGACTTGTTTGCTTTGACTATGTTTGTTTATATACTTGGGTATATTTATTTTCAATAGTTTATATTTTGATGTATTTTGTAAGTACATTTTGTCTGTGTTTTATTTTACTTTGTATATTTCCTTTTATTTTTAACTTAAACAAATTTCAAACAATTTGTTATATTTATACAACTTCAAAAAAAAAAATCCATTTCTTAAGATTGAATTCAAATATCTCTATATTAATATTGTTTAAAAATATCTCAATACTAAATTTAAAATAATTTATAAAAGAAACTATATAAATAACATAATTTATTTGAATTTGGAAAAACTCGAATCAATTTATCATTTATTTTCACAATTTTAAATCAAAAATAAAATTAATTATCAATTTATACTCAATTTAAATCCGGGATCGTTACAGACTTTCCCCCTTAAAAAGAATTTCGTCCTCGAAATTCGCCAAAGAGAGATAACGAAGATAGGCGAAAGATAGAAGAACAATTCTCCATGTCAAACTAGATATCTATTCTGCATTTGGCTTACCAAATTAGAATATCAGCAATAGATACAAGAAATTACAATAGAATTCCAAATTCGGTTTTAAACGATGTCGTTTTATTGATACAATTCAAATTTAGCTTCATATTCTATTAATCAATTTAACTCAAATTAAAATTTCCAGTTTATTTAAATTTTCCATTCTCAAATTTCAAATTCATATTCATTAGAGTTTAAATCGAAAAGCTGATAAGAAACCGATGAAGATACGCAATAAGAATTTTCTACAACGATTCGTAGAGCATCACCACACCGAAACTTCTTTTTGCAACTGCCACGAAGCAATCAAAAAAAGTTTGGAAAGACGAATCAAAGGAAATTGATAAGAAAAGATTATTTCCACTGTTGCAGGGTATTGACCATTTATAGTCGTATTTCCCTGTCCCCTATCTCGTTCTCTTCTTGCACTCATACTCACTATCAGTGGATAGTAAGAGAATTTACTGAGGCATTCAAACGGATATCTTAGGGATATACTCATTCTAGGGATATTTCACCCTATCTCTAATGAATTACTTAATGTGTTATACTCCTGAGCTAAAGTTCAACCTTAGCTCTGATACCAAATGTAACGAACACGGATTTTGCCCGCTCGAAAATCGACATCCATACTTCAAATCGTATTCGAATGCCGTAGATTCAACCGTTCAAATCCGATTCGCCGGAGCTTATAACAACATTAAGTAAATAACACAGCGGAACAAAAAGAATAATACATTGATATACAGCACTGATACAACAGAGTGATACAATGAATATCAATATACATCGGAGATACAAGAAAATAGCAGCGGAAAAGAAAATAGATGACATCTAGCAGCGGAACAATATAACTTTAAGATAGTCTTTAAAAGAGAACTCCGAGAACTGCAACTCCATCTCAAAGAACCAATCCAGCAATAGCTCGAACTCCCAATAACGATGCACAAAGATAAGCAAGTGTGGTGTGATCCAAAGACTGAACTAGCTCCAGATAATCTACTACATCTAACTATCTGAAAAACCCAACTCTAGACTGCTCGTGTAGAAAATAATGAGCACCCAGAGTTTAGGAAAGGAACAATAAACTCCGGATCAGTCATGGGACTGGTGTGAGCAACAAAAACAGTTTTATCTTTAAAACAAACAACAAAAGATTTAAAGTAAATTCGCAATGCTTTTTGAAAAATGAGACTACCATAAGACCTCCCACCACACACACAATGCAAACGCATACTTGGAGGAGATTTCTTCTTATGATAGTCAAACATGCTTAATACGCAGAAAATTTCTTTGATATTATTATTATAAGTGCATGGTGCAGAAAAGCATTTCGAAAGTAGAATATGAATCTTAGCCAGCATAGGCATTCCGCACTTATGCCTACTATAGCTACTATGTTCAATAGCAGGTTATCGCCACATTACATAGCAGGTCATACAACTAAAACCGTACAAGGCTCGTATTGTTTCTTTGGATTTCCAACAAATGGTCAGGCCAAGGAACTTCCCATTGCCACATGAGAATGCCTCTGGAAGGACGTCCCCGAGAACCTAACCGGATCTCTGCCAACACAAGGCCGGGTTACCCCTAACTGGGTAACCACTGACACGAGTATGCCACCTCCCGGTCCTTTAGGACCTTTATCCGAGCGCTCGATAACCAACATCACACTATAGTAAATAGAGTGTTTTCCACATGAGTAAGTATCTGGGCTCCATACCATGATACCACCCTTTTCCAGAAGGAAATGAACATACCCTAAAGGGGCGCTACCCCCTAATAACCTTGCTGCATCTTTCCTGTTTTGACCATTCCGGGGTGTGAGGTTCGACGAAGTCACGTCCACAAAGCCACGCTTTGGTACAAAGCCATGCTTTGGGTCAACAAATGATCAAAGTAATGATCACAAAGATAAATGATCAAACAAATGATCCTATCACAAATGATCAAACAATGATCATTTCACAGCAACACTTAGCATGTCACATTACCAAATTGGGAATATATCGCTGATAACCTTCAACTACATAACCTCTGAGCTCGTACGTCTCAGAGAAGGGTGTTAAGCTAAGAGAATAAATTCTCCGCCACCAACAGAAATGTATTTGAAAGAAATCTTCTTTATATCTCAAATTGTAATGTCAGACACACAATCCATACAAGTCTGTTACGGGTTCGAACAGAACCGAAGGCACTTCCAAAGAAGCCCTTGCAATCCGGATATTCACTAATCACGTTCGGACTTCCCATCACATATGGAGTCTCTATACCGGGGACCAGTCGATGCAAAGACATTCGACGAGTTGTCCTTCTGTTTTCGAAAATATCCGGTCTTCATCACCGGTCTTCAAATGCTATCCATAACGACGTATCACATATTCGGAATGGGATAATATGACACAAAGGTCCTCTCCCGGCTAAACCGAATAGTGAGCGCAATATTTAAAAATATATGGATATTGGGATTTCAATTAAGTCACAACTTAATTATTCAAAACTTTCATTCAAATGGTTTAAACCAATTACCATTTCAAATTCTTTTAACAAAAAGATTTATTTCACAAAGTTCACCCAGTTTCCCAAAGATTCATTCTTGTATTTTCAAAACAATTCCATTTCAATTGGATTAATTCATTAAATCTTTAAATTAAGATTTAGTTTACAATTTTCAAATTTGCTTCCAAAGATTCATTCATAGCTATTCAAAACGTTTCCTTTTCATTCTAAATTTGAAATCTTTTAACACCAATTGGAAGTTCATTACTTATGTGAAAACCTTTATTTATTTGAAAACAAATAGTTCTCGTTTCAGAAAAAAATCCAATTTTTCATTTGTACAAGTTACAGCCTTAATTTCAAATTTCCAAATTAATACCTTTAAAATAGTTTAAACCATATAAACTCATTCATAAGTTGAATAGCCTTTTTAAACCCTAGTTTTCAAATCATAGAATTCAATTTCAATTATTGAATTCAAATTTTAAATCAAAATATTTAAATTTCAAAACTCAATTAAGTCATTCAAATAAATTTCATCTTTGAAATTCCATTTTAAAATTTTTTTACTTTAAACCCAATCCATTTCCAAAACACTTGAATTCAAATTGTCTATTTAAAAATCGTTTCAAAAATCTGTGACTTAAATCGATTTCCTTCTGAAATCCATATTTGTGTGTGTATGGTGTGGTCCAGGGGTTTAACACAATAGTGCAACATCATTCAATTATCACAGATCGAAACACAGAATATAATTGATAAGCGATATAAACTATAACGCTTATCGTACAGATCACACATATATATCACAAATAATAAATTTCATCACAGATCACAACACAAATTAGGGTGTATCACAAAGCATCATATATCAGGGATATCAATAATTCAACATCCAATAAAGTTCTAAACATCCATAAGTGGGATCAATCCAATTATCTGATTAACTTAAATCAAATGGGTCATCAATCATAGTTAATTAACATTAATTAATGTCAAATCATTTGATTAATTGTCCTTTAATCATTTATTAATTAAATTAATCAATTTTTAAATTATTTAAATAATTAACCTTTAGTTTATTTAATTAACCTTTAATTCATTCACTTAACTTATTTAAACATCTTTACTTTAACCATCTTTGTAATAAGTTTTCATTAACAATTCCTAAGTACAAATAAATTGACTTTAAATTATAAATTTACCAATCTTAAATAGCAAATTGATAAATCTCTAAGTATTTAATTAATTATTAATTAACCCCTTTTTTTTATTACTTTCCAAAACCATTAATTAATAATAATAATTATTTATCTTAACATTTAAAATTTCCTTAAACTTTGAAAATAACTTAACCTAAATTACCTACTCAATTAAAATATAAATTAAGATTTTTAGAAAATGTTGTTAAATATTTCCTTAAATAATTGAAATTGTAATGAAGTCTTAACTTCAAATTGTCAACATTAATTGTTATCATTACTTAAAATTTTTCAAAAAAACTTGCTTAACTTATTATTATTTTTATTAATTTTTTTTTTATTTTTATTAAAACGAATTAAATTTAAAGCTTTATTTATGTCCAAACTAAATTCTAATTCAACTTGAATTTATGTTTATATTTTCATTTGAACTCAGTTTTTAAAACTTTGGTTTAAAATTTAAGTTTGGTTTTTAAAATTTCCAGACAAAACAGTTTCAGGTTTGAAGCCTGGAACATGAATTTGACCCGAGCCCAGACTCGATTTGCTTCGAGTCACTTACTCGATTTACTCGAGCAACGTCCCCAGTTTCCTTCTTCTTCCCCAAAGACGCAACCCACAGCCAAAACCCAACAACCCAAACGTGCACGTGCACGTGTACACACGCCGCGACCAGTTCCGATCATCATCGCCGATGCCACCAAGTCGTCGATCAACCTCGCGAATATTTCCACCCCCCAGGTCATTAAATTTGACGAGAAATCAAAATTTGGCATTTCGAGTCGATCTGGAACCCAACTTCATCAATGAAATCGCCTCGTCCTCCTTGCACAGTTCACCAGAAAATTTGTGCCTCTGGTCCTGCCTCGACAACCCGATGTTCTTCCACTCCTCCCAATATCATAAAGCTCGATCGACTCGTGGTGACCAAATCATCACGTTACAGAGCACCATAAAAACGCAGGGTTAAACCCTAAGTTAAACTCGTCTCCAAAATTTACGCAATGAAAATTTTTTTCGACAATTTTCCCATTACTATCAACTAACAATCTTGCTTCAAGCAAGATCTCAGCCTTCGAGATGGTTTCGATTATCAGAAATTGATAAAAATACAAATTTTGTTTGATTATGAACTGTACTTGGAACACTTCATTAAAAATCATTATATTAATTTCAAAAATTCTATTTTTAGCTTTTTATCCAAGTTTTGAAATCAAACTAATAAATTAAAATACTCGAAATAATTCATATCATGTATTTCTACTGTAAATTTTAGTTCACAGGGAAATTCTTTCACTTTCAAGCAAGAATTTTTTTTTCTAGACTATGGTTTTAGTTTAAACAACTATTTTTGTTCAAAAATCTCAAGTTTTAAATGGTTCTACATGAAGATGCATTTAAATTATTTTTTTCATTTACTTTGCTCTGTAACCAGAGTTTTCAAAAGAACAGTCATTCAAAGATTCCCAGTAACTCAACATACATACATAACAAATTTTTTATTATATTTTTTTTCTTAATTTAACTTTTAAACCTTAATTTATGATAAATCAAACATCTTTTGTTTGTACTTAGTCCTATCAAAGCTTCTGTTGGAAAAAAAACATACATACATCATACATCTATACACACAGCAGGGTCACCCAATACAAATTTAGTTCAACCACACTAGCATGCAACAAAATTTGGCTTTAAAGTAGCAAAAGTGAGATTACTCACCTTGTCTCCCAGGAAAGAACAAAGCTACTTATTGTTGAACAAGGTTGCTTTAAATTTTGACACAGACTTGACAAAGTTGAAATAGGCCTGAATTTGTTTGCTGAAGCTTCTTCCAGTTTCACAATTTCCTTTGATTGCTTTGATGTTTGATTTAGTTACTTGTATATTGAGTTGATCTTCATCTCCAGGTTTGAAGACTTCAAATTCCCTTTTTGTTTTTTTGGCTGCTATTATTTTTGGTTTGCTTCCTAGGCTTTGAACTGAAGCTTGAACTTGTATTTTAGTTGCATTACTTTTTTTTTACAAGTTTACAAAGCTTTTTAAATATGAAAAAAAGTGATGTATATAACAAGAAATTTGCAGGTGATAGCATGGTTCATACCAAATAGGCATTGGCTGAAGTGATATTATAGTATGCTAGAGATAAAATATTATGTACCAAGGTACCTTGCATTAAATGTTTACTTGACTTCGGCTGATATAAAAATGAGTTTACCCATACTTCAATTTGTACATAGATTTACTTCTACTTTGCTTTGTTTTATGCATATTTCTTTGGTGGCTAATAGATAATATTGTGTGCTAAGGATCTCATCCATTAATTACTTTGGCCTCTTTTTGTTTCCACTTGAATGCACGAAATTGAAGCAAGAACATGATATATAAAACAATATGCTGGCTGAAGTGTACAGGTTTGTTGTATCACTAGGTACAAGAGATTTTTATTCAATGGAGGCTGAAAACATTTTATAATATTTCGAATTGACTTTGGTTTGAGCTAGCATTAAATGCAAAGGTACCTTATGTTTGTGTTCATACTTATGTGTACATACTTGTTCAACTTGAATATATGATGTTATCTCCTTATGCAAGCAGTTCACACTTGCACGTATAATTTTTTTTTCTTCATTTTTTTTTATACTGACTTGTTTTCTTTGACTATGTTTGTTTATATACTTGGGTATATTTATTTTCAATAGTTTATATTTTGATGTATTTTGTAAGTACATTTTGTCTGTGTTTTATTTTACTTTGTATATTTCCTTTTATTTTTAACTTAAACAAATTTCAAACAATTTGTTATATTTATACAACTTCAAAAAAAAATCCATTTCTTAAGATTGAATTCAAATATCTCTATATTAATATTGTTTAAAAATATCTCAATACTAAATTTAAAATAATTTATAAAAGAAACTATATAAATAACATAATTTATTCGAATTTGGAAAAACTCGAATCAATTTATCATTTATTTTCACAATTTTAAATCAAAAATAAAATTAACTATCAATTTATACTCAATTTAAATCCGGGATCGTTACATGGCGCTTCAAACGGTGGTGGTTGATCGAAGGATCGGCGAGCGTAGAGGTCACGACAATTAGGTTTTAATCGCCAGCGGTGGGTTCTTTGCGTGCGTCGTCTCCTGGAACAAAACGCGCGAAGGAAGAAGAACGATGCGGCCTGGATTTCATCAAGGAAAATGGACAGCTCTGATTGAATCTGGGTATAAAAATATAAAAGAAATTGAAATTAATTTATATTATAATGTGTACGAACTTTAAAAATTGATAACTTTGTCATACGAAATCGAAAATTGACGAAACAAGTTGCGTTGGGTTCGTTTTGATGAGCGCTACGCAATGGAGCTGGTTTGGAGTCGTTTAGAGCTAGTGATAATTTCGGATAAAATTAAACGCACGTTTAATTTTATTCGAAATAAAACGCTAACTCTGTTATCGGAAACTCAAGGTGAGAACTCCTCACTCAATCGAATTGTTTCGATTTAAATTTTAAATAGTTAGATCTAAAATTGCTTGATTGTATGCTTAGATGATAAATTATTATCTATTGTTTTGAAATATACCCTATACGCCACATATTAAGCGGAGGTTATTTATTAAACACATATACCGCGATATTCCATCTTGAAGTGGAATTGGTATTATATATGTACTTGGAGTTGATTTTCCCGCATTATATAGCGGATGAGACCCTGTTGCGCCGCATAATAGCGGATAATATTTTATAAATCCCATATACCACGATATTCCATCTTGATTGGAATTGGTATTATATATGTACTTGGAGTTGATTTTCCCGCATTATATAGCGGATGAGACCCTATTGCACCGCATAATAGCGGATAATATTTTATAAATCCCATGTACCGTGATATTCCGTATTGAAACGGGATTGGTATTGTGCTAACATCTATGGATGCAGGGAAACAGGTTGGAGGGATCCAACTGGATACCTCACCCGTATTGATTTATTTACAGATACTGTGATATATTCTATTATCATATGATATATGATGTTTTGGATGCCGTGATTGTTATATTTAGTGCTGTTGCAGCATTGGGCCTATTTTGGAAAATTTAAAAGTGTTAAAGTGATGATTTTCAAAATTTAAAAGGATTTTTAAAGTGATTTTTGAAAGTATACATTTTATTAAATTTTGAAGTTGATTCATTTTAAATAAATAAACGTTTTATATGTCATAAAAATTATGATTTTGGTGAAATATAACCGAAATGTGACTTTTTCGAGATAAGTAGTTGATTAATTTTTTTAAAATGGTTTAAAATGAGATTTTTGAAATTATTATAAACGGTTTATATAAAAGATTTATAAGAATTGATATTTATTAATTTAAATATTGGAATTATAAAACGAGTTTTTTTATAAGTGTTAAAATGAAGTATAAATGGATTTCATAAGTGAATGAAATTTATAGATTTATAAATTGTGAAGTTATAAAATGACTAGATTTTTGTAAAATAAAAGATTTATAAGTAATCTACTTATAAATTGGATTTTTGGCATTTAAATGAGATTTAAAAAGAATTTGTTAATTAAGGGATTTTATAAGTTGAAGGTTTTATAAAATTTATATAAATGTGAATTTATAAACGTTGTTTTATAGTCCATACCCAATTGAATTTGATAAGTAAATATGAAAGCTTATTAAAGGAGATATATCCACGATTTTGGACAGTGGATAATCATTTAATTAAAATGTGTAGAAAGGTTGAATTTGGTTAACGAAGTATATCCACGATTTTGGACAGTGGATAATCATTTAATTAAAATGTGTAGAAAGGTTGAATTTGGTTAATGAAGTATATTCACGATTTTGGATGGTGAATAATATATTAAAGAAATGTTTTAGGAAGTAATCTTTTAAATGGAATTAAAACGATTTGAAGTTGTTTTAATATGCATTAACTATCGAAACCATAGATTTCAACATTCATTGTTGAGATAGACGTTTTCGAGGAATAAGGAAATGGTGGACTATAACACTGTTGTTATAGTAAATGATTCCGGAAGGAAATGTTTTATATAGTATTGGGATTTATATATCTATCTAAATGTCGAATCCCTATACTAGTGATTTTGGGTTGTCGTAACGAAGTTTTGCGCAACATTCGTTTTGACCCAAATAAATGTGTTTAAGAGAATGTTTTCCTTAAAGAATGAAATATATACTTAATTGTGATTTAAGTATATTGAATATTTTCTAAGTATTGAAAATAAGTAGATTTATGAATTACATATTGTTAAATAAGTATTTGGAGATGTTTTCCAATGTAGAAATTGAAATGGTTTAGAGAATATATCTTTTTAAAGATAAGTTGAAGTGAATATTTGGCAAGTTATTTAATTTATGGAAGATCGATAAAAAGGGCCTAGTGATTGTTATGGTGCTGGATATTTGGTTGTTGGCCTTGATAGTTAAATAACCGACTATCAATATTTACCTTTAATGGGTATTTGTTGTGATTTGCTTGAATTTGAATGCTACACTTATTTTTTTTAAATAAGCGCTCGTTATTCGGTTTAGCCGGGAGAGGACCTTTGTGTCACAAATCCCATTCCGAATAGTGATATGTCGTAATGGATAGCATTTGAAGACCGGTGTTGAAGACCGGATATTTTTGAAAACAGAAGGATTACTGTCGAATGACTCTGCATCGGCTGATCTACGATATAGAGATTTTATCACCCTTTGTGATGGGAAGTCCGGTCGTGATTAGTGAATATCCGGATTGCAAGGACTTCTTTGTAAGCTTTCGGTTTCGTTCGATCCCGGAACGGACTTCTATAGATGTGTGTATGACGTTACAATTTTAGATGTAAAGATGGTTTCTATCAAATATATTTCTGTTAGTGGTGTAGAATTTATTCTCTTAGCTTAACACCCTTCTCTGAGACGTACGAGCTCAGAGGTTATGTAGTTGGTTACTAGTGATACATTCCCAAAATTGGTAATGTGGCATACGAAGTGCTGCTGATCATTTGTTGATCAAATCATAGCTTTTGTATAAAGCATAGCTTTGTGGGCGAGACTTCGTCGGACCTCACATCCCGAAAATGGTCAAAACAGGAAAGATGTGGCAATGTTATTAGGGGATAGCGCCCCCTTAGTGTATGTCATTTCCTTCTGGATAGAGGTGGTATTATGGTATGGAGCCCTGATACTTAACCTATGTTGTTGCTGCAAACTTATTACTTTGTGGTTGTTGGTGAATCCAGGGATTTACGTCGGTTAGGACCGGGGGATGACATACTCGTGTCAGTAGTTACCCAGCTAGGGTTAGCCTGGCCTTGTGTTGGCAGAGATCCGGTTAGGTTCTCGGGGCGTCTTTCCAGAGGCGTACCCATGTGGCAATGGGAAGTTACTTGGCCTGCCATTTGTTGGAAATCCAAATTCCAATACGCACCTTGTTCGGTTTTAGTTGTAGAACTTTCCATTTCCTTATGGTGTCACCCCACTGTTTAGATGGTAGCTATAGTAGGCATACGATATTGGTCGTATGTTGGCTAAGATTTATATCATTACTTTCGAAATGTTTTCCTACACCTTGCACCTATAGTAATAATATCAAAGAAAATTTGCGTATCAAGCGTATTTGACTGTCATAAGGAGAAATCTCTTCCGATTCTGCGTTTGCATTGTGTGTGTGTGCGGGAGGACTTACGGTAGTCTCATTTTCTAAAAATCATTGCGAATCTATTTAAAATATTTATTTGTTTATTTTTAAAGATAAACTGTTTTAAGTTCTCACACCAGTCCCATGACTGACCTGGAGTTTATTGTTTCTTTCTTAAACTCTGGGTGCCCATCAATTTTAACATGGGCAGTCTAGAGTCAGGTTATCAGGTAATTCTGGAATTCAGGAGATGCTGTAGAGCTCAAGGAGCAAGTTGGATGGCATGGCGTATCAACTAGTACATAGTATTTCTTTTTCGCTGTTTGTTGTTGTAAACTCTGATAATGTAATGTAATGTGATGTAATGTAATAACTGATATGATTCTTTGTTTTAAAGATTATACATTGATATATTATATGTTGTTCCGCTGCGATTGTGAGATTCTGATATTGTTCTATTGCTTTTTCTTTCTTCTTCTATCTTCTACCTCTTCTTTAACCCTAACGGTACGGTTTTTCGGCCTTCGATTGCTCGGTAGTTGATACAGTGGACGTATTAATGTCGACCTTCGTGGACGAAAAATCGTAGTCATTACACCTTGCCTTCTCCTTGTCCGGACACTCATTCTTCCAATGACCCGGCTTCCTACAAGTATAGCACTTGCCTTTTCTTTCCTTCGACTTTCCTCTCCAACCGGGGTTCCTTGACTTAGAACGCCTCCGGTTCTCCTTCTTCACATACATTTCCTTTTCCATAAACAAACCATGATCACTACTAGTATCACTACTTCCATCACCTAACTCCTTCATTTGATCCCGCAACTTCTCACTAAAAAGAGCTATTTTAACATCATCAAGAGTCAATGTATGCCGGCTATAGATCAAACTATTTGAGAAACCTGTACAGGTCTGGCAATTAGCACAACAATGTCATAGCCTTTTACTCTTTCTCAATCTTCAAATCTATTGCCTTTATCTTCATTATAAAATCATCAAAAATATTCAAGTGCTCCTTTAGCGAAGTATCTTCCTTCATCTTATAGGTGAAGAACTTTCGCAATAAGATCAAACGATTAGTTAGTGACTTTTTTATATATAACTCCTCCAACTTGTCCCAAATACCCTTAGCGGTAGTCCCACCACTAATTTCGGAGATAGCATTCTCTCCCATAGCAAGTTGAAGGGTAGCGAACGCCCACTCTTTCATTTCCTCTCTCTCAACATCCAAGATGTTCGTTGGCAGCAAATGTGTGTCAAACACTACTCGATGAACCCGATTCCTCCATAGAACCCCTTTCATCTTCCATTGCCATTTTTCAAAATCATTATCGTTATTCCACTTGTCTATAACCAATTGTGATCCTGAAGCTACATGCAAACCATGTACATAAGGCGCTACACTACTTGGATTACCCATTGAGGAACTATTTAAGGTATTATTCGATTTCGGTATTTCTACGACAACCTACCAACACCAAGACTCTGATACCAAATGTTAGGATGGGATTCCAACTTGAGATCACTCAAACCAAAACCCCAAAAGCACAGTGGAAGGCGGAATCGTGGTAAGAAGTGTAAAAACAACCAACTAATAACATAATCTATATCTCAACCAATCCAAGAGCAGTTACAATCCCTTAACAAGCAATATAGAAATCAAAGCGATAAAGAAAAATAAATCACACAGCAATTTATAGTGGTTCCACTAATATTGTATTAGTGTGCATCCACTTTAAGAGAGAGCTTATATTAATATTGATGAGAAGAGTACAAGAGATTGATTACAACGATCAAAATTTTAATTAGAAATTGATTTGTGGAGAAGTGAAGTGAAGAAAATTAGGTTTTATAAATCCTAAATTATGGAGGCTAATCTCTTGCAGTCATTTTCTATTGCTTTTTTGCTTGCTTATAAATCGAAAACCTAAAGCTAACTTATATAGGAGACTAGAAACCCTAGGCAATTTTCCAAAATTGCCCCTACAAATATCACAAATCTTTACACCAAGCCCTTGCCTGAAAACAGGCGAAAATCGCCTCAGCCGTCTGTCATATTGCGACAGACATCTGTCCAAAACCGCCGAAATTTTTTCCCTAAGGTATCCGACATCTGTCCAAAGTGACAGACGCCTATTTTAGGCCTCTTGGACCAGCCTGCTGTAAGTTTGCCGAAGCAACAGATGTCTGAACTTTTCCTTAGACGTCCTGTAGGATCGATTTCATCCTAGAGTGGGGGGGTGAATAGGGTGATACTGTTAATTATAAAAATTATTACGGAAGCTTATAAAATTATCTCAACACAGATAAATCAAAATTATAGCAGCACAAATAATAGTAGAATAATAAATGCAGAAATAGAACGACATAGAATTTACCTAGCTTCGGCAAAATCCTGCCTACGTGCTGCCCCCAAGGTTTTTACTAGAAATTAAGTAGTCACACGCTTACACACGTAAACTCGCGACACCCGATACTGAGTAACCTAACCCTAACGCCACGTAGTTTGTTCCCTAGTCACACGACCAGTAATTACACAATTTTCAAAAGAAAATATAATTTGAAAAACAATTAAAACAAAAACCCTAACAAACCCTAATTAAATCTCAATTAAAAAAGAAAGCAAGACCGACCCAATTTAAAAAACAAACATGGCCTTCTTTATTTCTTTTATCAATGTCGGTCATTCCTTTTACTCTTTGTTCTGTATAATGGAGGCTCGTTCCTTTGTTCCTTTGCTTGCAAATTAGGGCTTGAGAAAATCGATGAAGCCAATGGGTATATGGTCGATTACGATTGGTATTTCTCTGTCTTGATTCGGCAATCGACTCCTTCTTCAATTCGAATATGGCTCCTCGATTTGATCTAGTTCGACTTTGACTCTGGTATGTAATTTATTCCTTTTTGTTCTCATTGAATGCTTGAACTCAATTGATTGAACGCTGATGATGACTGGGTTTTTATATAGGGTTTAATCCCCTATAATTTCGTTCACATGTACTCATTGAATTCGTCTGATAATTTATGATTTGCCGTTTGATTTTGTTTTGATGTTGATGATTTCTCTGACTTTGTCAATTTCATATAATTTCTGGTTGCTTGATTCACACGGCTTCGATTCTGACTCGTTTGATTTCTTGGTCATCACGGCACTGAATCTGGTTTGACGATGTTGATTTATCTCGGCCAGTGATTTGAATTTGTTTCTTATGACTTGTTCAAAACTGTTACATTGATTTTAATGGCTTTGAAGTTGCGATTTCTTGGCTTTGAATTTTTTGGTACTTTGACTTCGGTCACTTAGAACTGCAGTTTGAAATCTCCTCTGTCTTTGTTCGAACTAGCCGTGTCTCTTGCTTATGGTTCAGTCTCGATTTCTTTGTAGTCTCTGGTATCACTCTTCAAGACAGTTTGCATTTCAATTGCATTGTTAGTCTTTTACTTGTGTACCATATGGAGCTTGCTGTCTATATTCATTTGAACTTAATTGATGTTTTGGTTTTGTAATCTCTGGTTCATTGTTGTAGTTGATGCCAGTTGCCTCTGGTTCGAGTTTTGCTTGTATAACTTGAACTTGGTTTGGATTTTTGCTTCGATCATACTTCTGGTTTGATGTCCACTGTGTATATACATGTGTGATTATACATGTATATATGTATGTTGTATATGTTGGCTGCTGTTGGTCTTGCTTGCTACCTGGTCGACACTTGCAGTTCACTAGTCTTGGCCTTGGTTCCTGTGCATCACTGCATACTGCATGTTGTATTTTTGGTGCTTGGTTTTGTGATATGAAATGCTGGTGCATATATTTCATTTGTTGCAGACCTGTGGCATGCATGTTGCCATTCCTGCTGTTGCAGTTCCATCTGGTTCATTTTGACTTGGGTTGCATCTCCATTTGTTGTACTCGAGTTATTTGATCGATTGCATTGAGTACTGAATTGCATTCACTCGTGTACATATTGCATATTAACTTGGTTGGAGATTTACTTTGTTTTGCACTTGAAGTCTGAGTACATTGCACACTCTGGCCTTCATGTATACTTGCTGTGCATTGAGGTTGCTCCCGACCATTTTATTGCATTTGGATTTGTTTTTCGAATTACACTTGAGTTGAATCTAGCTTATAGCTCGGGTTTGACCTTGTGCTGAATATTGTGCCATTATTTTTTATTGCACTTGAGTTGAACTCGGCGTTTCGGGTTTGACCTATGCTCACCTGCCCCTGTAATTCTATCAAGTGTTATATCGGTGTGCACACCCTTGTGGCATATACAGTGATACACTGTGTATGTCACAAGCTGTTAGTGTATGATGAATTCAAAATTAAATGATGACGAACAACCCAAATAACCGAGGCAAATATTATTTTCAAAATCCACATTTTATTTTGTACTGCAAAAATATTTTATTTTCAATTTTACTGCGTCAATGTCTATTTTTGCAGATTACTCAGATGCTGGATTCATATTGGAATGAAGTTGAAGATCAGTATGAGTTGAGTGAATGAGTGATATGTAGTGAGGTGCAATGTAAATGTGAATTGTAATTTAATCAAATTTGTATTGTAATTGTATATAGTGAGAGTTTGAAATTTGTACTATTCAAAAATTGTAATAAATATTTGTTTGAACAAAATTTCTGTTTGAATTCAAATTCTGTGTTATTTATTTTATGCAGCAAATATTTATTTAATCTATGAAAAATAAAGTAGTACATTAACAAATACATTTAAATGAATATATATATGTTTATTATCATCAAATAAAAATCATATAATCGCATATTCAACAATCTCCCCCTTTTGGTTATAACAAACATATATTTAAGATTTTGAATATGTTAAACGTATTTGATCATTGATATACTCTAATTGCTCCTCCCCCTATTTAAATGTTTTCTTTCTACACAAAGCTTCCCCTTCATATGTGCATGCAATTAAAAATATGCAAATGAGCCTAGATGCAAATAGAAAATATTTGACCTTTGCTCGATTTTATTTAACAAAATCTTAACTTTTCTCTTCCCTTTTTATTATCAGCAAAAGAGTAACAGTGTTAGAAAAATGGAGATAAAGTGATAGATATTAATCCAACATTAAACTCAACTGAATATAAATATTAAATTTCAATAAAAAAATCAAACAAAAATCATAAATACTTTGTTAGGCGCATATTCCACTTTTAGAATGATGGGAATGATGCCATCATATAAAAGCATACAGTTGTGTATATTTGTGGTATATTTATATCAGGAATTTGAATATCTACCAACCATGCATAACCGTTAGGACTTTTAAATGAGATTAGTAGTATTCCAAAAATTTTTATAAAAAAAATGAATTCAAGTATCTTCTAACCACGCATAACCGTGAGGACTTTTAAATGGGATTAGAATCAACTTGTTTATTTTAAAAATCAATTTTGATATGCGTTCCACACATGCATAACCGTGAGGACTTTTAAATGAGCAGGAAGCATATAACAAATTCCAAGTAGTTCACCCATGCATAACCGTGAGGACTTTTAAATGAGAGTGAATACTTTGGACTTTATTTTATTTTATTATTATTATTATTAGTTTTTTATTTTACTAAAAAATGTAAAATGAAAAAAGAATGATTCCTGTTTAAAGTACCGCATTTTGACAAACTATATAGAATTTTGATGAGTGACGGTCGTCAGAAATATGATAGAAATAGAGATGGTCATGGAATTTTTACCAACAATTTTTTTTATAACTCTTGTTTAAATTTCTAAAGAAATTTACTAATTATACCTTCTTGAGTCATAATATATGATAAATATCAACACTCATCACTTTTTCAATCACTATTTATCTTTCCGATAATTAGTAGGGAGAAAAAAATGTTAAATATTTAGCAAATCAAATTTCTAAAACACCTAAGCTGAGATGTAGTTTACAAAAACTATTTTCTGGTTGGGGTTTTGTAAAAATGTCTGCCAATTGAGAATCAGTTGAAATGAAATTTATGTAGATATTTTCCACGGAAATATGATCTCTAATAAAACGATGTCTAACAAAGTGTTTGCACCAAAATTGGGCAACACCATTCGGGAGTTTTTGAAGAGATAATAAATGAAGAAACTAAATTGAAAATGAGGATTATCTAACAAAAACTCCAAATCACAGAAAAGTAAATTGCACAGAAGACAGTAATTTAGAGTGATTCGGCGTTTTGCCTACGTCCACTATGAAGTTTTGTCATTTTATTGCTTAGTACTTGAAGGTTACAAGTGTTTTGAAGTGAAGTACATCAAATAATAGACTTGAACTCGAAATCAGCCACAATGAAGGTGATATGGAGTGATTCTGGCAGCGTTCAGGCGTGCTTTCTCTCTAAAAATTCTACGATCCCCTTTCTGAATGACCAGGGGCTCTATTTATAGGTGCAGGAGGCTGATATTTCGCCTAAAATCAGGGGAGAAAGCTTCTGGCACGTGAGGGGGCCCATACGGCCGAATTCTGGAGATCCGGGCCCACTTTGGGATCGATTCGACCCTTTGTTCGAATCGATCAAGAAGGCGTCCAATCATGATGAAACTTGGCGTGGACATTCTTCTATGTATACGCAAGCTCCTTTGAAAATTTCATGGAATTTGCACTTGTAGATCTCAAGTTATGATCGATTCAAGATGGTGCTCCTCGTCCTATGGATTCGTTCGAATCGATATGGTTCGAATCCATGCTCCTGCGCGTGAGAATGATGACGTGGCGCGAATTTCCCAGGTTGATCCTCTTGTTTCTCCTAGTTTACTGGGTCGAACCCTAGGTTTTAGCCGCGTTTACTTGGTGGATTCGAGATATTGGATTCGAAGGTTCGTTACCTTCGAATCGAAGGAACCGGTACTCATTCGAATCGAATAAACATGTTGCTGTGGACCGATTCGATGTTGTCTCAATATGGGGATTCGAAGACAAGCAGGGAATGGAGTCGGAGCTCCCTCAATTGCATGGATTCGAAGGACTCTTCCTTGATGGATTCGAAGATGGAAGATGGTTTCATGGATTCGTACTAGGGCATACGAATATGGATTCGATGCATGGCTATCTGAGGGCTTGCTCGATGGAGTCGAAGTAAAGGTACTCCTCATGGATTCCGAGCAATATACATCTGATGGATTCGAACTAAATCATACGAGGGTGGATTCGAACCATTGCTATCTTGATGGATTCGAGGCACGGCTACATCTCATGGATTCGAACCAATGCAAGGATGATGGGTTCGAACCTAAGGCTTGGTCCCATTGGGTTCGAACCAGGGCTATTCCTTCCACTTTCCACTGGCAATGTCTTGAGCATACGAACTCGGATTGTCTCGAAATTCGGAAAGTTGGCTTCTATGGCTTTGCTTGACGTGTCTTATCAATTATAGCCCGATCCGGACTTAGGCAAAATTCATCGGTATTTGTACTTATCCGGCAATCATTCAATGTCGAGGACGTGTGCTCCTGTTTTTCCAGTCAACTCCTTGGTATCTCGGCCTTGCCAAAAGGCGGGATAACATTTGCCCCCCAAAGTATGTCTTGTGTAAACATGACGTGCTTTGAAAAGTCGCAGTCTCACGTTGGACAATCGGGACATGCTCTTCTGAAAGTTGTATTCTTTATTGCTGCAATTAACCGTCATATGATTGTGATTTGACTGTTAGTCGTTGAAACCATGACGAGATGAACATTTGATCCCTGTAAATGTTAATGATCAAGTGTTAGTCATACACATGTGCCTATATGTGTCACCTTGACTTTGGTTTACGTTGCATTATTGCAAGTCGTTGTTGGTTCGGTTCGTTATCGAATTCTGCATCGGTCCTCTCCTGAACCGATATGAGATTCGAGCCAAAACATTGTTTTTATGATTGTTTATGATCACCCTCTTGTATTGATCCTCTCCTGAATCGGTATAAAAGGTAGACAAGTAATCTTTCAAATCGAAGCGATGCGTTCATTCTCATCGACAGTTCCTGGTGGATTCGAAGCATGTCTGTTCGAATAAGTAGCTTTCGAATCGATGGTGCGATAGAATTAACACTTCGAGTCGATTGGATCTTCGATCCAGCCCTTGTTCAAGTGCTTCTTCGAATCGATGATGCCTCACATCGATGCTGCCTTGCCGGGTTCAAAGTTTACGAAGGAGTCGGAGCCATGAGGGATTCGAAGTCTCTGAAGGATTCAATGTTGTGATGGATTCGAAGTTTTGTGGTTTCGAAAGTAGTTGTTCGAATCGATGGGGTTGTGACCTACGGCAAGCGGTCAATATGACCGGGAGACGAAGCGCCACTAACCCATCCTGGAATCCATATAAATCCACGAGGCCGGTTTCATTTTCACTTTTTACTTTTTACTATTGCTTTAGCTGCTTCTTCGAATCTATCTCCCAGACCCAAATCAATCGTGCTTTTCCACGAATCGATCAAATTCCTTCAAGCTTCCACTTGTAATCGAATCAAATCAGGTAACCAATGGATTGATTCGAGTTAAGAATGATGAAACTGGAATTTTTTGGCACCGATTCGATTTTTTCTTCTGAAAATTTTGAAGAGTTGTGAGATCTGAAATGGGTCGATTCGATGGTTTTGAGAAATGAATCTTTTCGAATTGTATCGACCCAGAGTGTTGTTTTGGAGGAGCAGAGTTTTCGAAGGACATTGTCTTCTCTGCCTTGTATCGATTCAGAAGGTTTCATTTGAATCGATTCACATAGCAGGGTTTCGAATCGATGCTTGTGAAGGAGCTTCGTTTCGATCGATTCGAAGTAATAGTCCAATGATCGATTCGAAGGCATGGAACTTTGATCGATATGAAGTTACCTTGCGCTGATGGATTCGAAGCGCTCCTCCATCCCAAAGTTACATCGAGTCGAACCTCATGGATTCGAATCTTATCGATTCGACTCGTATCGATTCTAGTCGATCGATTCGAACGTCTACGCTCCGGAGACTGCTACTCTTCTGATTTGTTCCAACTTCTGAACTACGACCAATTTCAAGTTAAATTTTGATGAACTTAATGAACTTTAGCATACTCGACTCCGACGAGCTTCGGCATTGCACAATCGAATTTAACGGTAAGACTTGACTTCCTTTTTGAAGCTCGTCGATGGAACTGCGACTTAACCAAAACATAACAGATTTATACTTGAATTGGTCGGTAGCATCTGGATGGTGTGGAAGTGACGGTCAGTGATGACGGTCATTTCCATTCTCAAATTCCAAAGTTTCGTTATTCAGACATCTTGTTCCAACTTGTAAAATCTGCTTAAGTTATGCACAACACTTGCACTGCACGACATATTCATATACTTCACACCGAGGAATACACGGGCTTCTTTTGTACTTAACGCTGGTTTCTAGTGAGTTAGTTAATTATGGAGTCTTCAACTTCTCAACAACAAGAGGTACAAAGCTCGCCTCCTCCAGTGCTTGAGATTCCAGAAATCCCTCCTGAAGTGATAGATCCGGCTCCGGACGAATTGCCGGAGGCTTTATTTATCGAAGACCCTGTTGATTCCGTCCAGTCCAACATCTCCGAAGCATTATTGGGTCGGATATGTTCGAAACATAAGCTATCTCTGAACGATTTTTTGCTACCGGGCGTTGATGACAGACCTCACAATCCGCCCGAGGGGTATACTGCTTTCTATCGCCATGCCTGTGCGGCTGGAACTCTCCCTCCATTTAACCAATATATCAGGGAGATGTTATCGTTTATTGGAATCGCCCCCTCACAACTTCATCCCAATGGACACGCATTGCTGAACAACGTTTTCGTTTTATTTATGGATCATCTCTTTCGTTCGCCAAGGCCAACTGAGATTAGACACATATTCAACTTCAAGAGCAGGGCCGATAGTCCATCTTTCACCTTTTTGGAAGCAGTTAGAAACTGCCAGATCGTGACGGGAGCCTGGACCAGACTCAGTTATTTTAACAATGAATGGTTTTTTGTTCGATGCCCCCCAGGGTTCGCTAGGCGATGGCTGTCTAGACGTAAGTGTCGTAAATCGCACAAGCTTTCTTTGATAGTCGTTGACAACACTTGAACTAATATCAGGCGTTTTTCTTGCAGCTATCATCTCAAGGCCTGACGGTGGTCACTACAAAGGCATTGTCCGATGTTTACAAGGGGTCCCGAGTGATTTGCGGCACATCGACTCGGTGTTAACTGATGATAACTTAAGGACGTTGGGTTTAATTGAGACGAACCAGAGTATTGTCATCGAGGGGTTGGCGAAATTGGCTTCGAAGACAAAGAAGAAGACGACGAAAAGAAAACCCAGCGTAGTGATAAGAGAAATGAGCGACGACGTGAGGACGCCCACTGATACCGAGTTAGCGGCTGATCTTTCCCGAATAGAGGAAAAGCGGAAAGGCAAGGCTGTTGTCCCTAAACTTAAGAGATGGAAGTCTGTAGTCGTGTCTCGTTTGATCCCCGGAATTACTACCTCTGACGCTGCTCCTTGTCAATCAAGAAACATTTTTATAGGACTGGATGACATTCCCATCCCGGAATACGTATCTCTCCACCACGAGTCCGGGTTGGATGAACTCCGGGAAGCGTTAGAAATAAGTGAGCCTTTACCTGTTAGTGCAGTCGACACTTCTGGTTGGTCGGGGGTTTTGCACATTTGCATACACTTTCATAATACTACACGACTTCCACACAAATTGTATTGCTTTCGCCTGGTATTTAACTGAATTGCCTCACTTTTTCAGGTGCTATGTCTGGCCGTTACTCTACATTGGACAAACTCCGACGAGTACATTACCCTTCGTCTTGTTATGAATCTCGACGTGGAGACTCCGATCGCGATCGTGAACGGAGGCATCATGGCTAGGAATTTTATGCCAGGGATTATCATCGCAGTTATTCCAGTCAGGAGCGATCGGATAGAGATCGGAGACACCGCTCCTCCTCTCGTTCTCCTCCGCCACCCCGAAGCTATATTCAGGTGTCTGAGCCTCTGCGACATCAACCGTCTTCGCAGGTTTCGAGGCTCGAGCCACACCGTTCTAGAACTGAGGTTGCTACGACCACGGCTGCGGAGGAGGCCCCTATTGAACCATCTGGTGAAGGGGCCATCAGACTTGCTCAATTGAAGAGGGATTTTTCCGAGATTTGCTTCGACGCTTGTATTTTTCCTCCTAATCTTAAAAGAATCCCCAAAGACGCCGTGACCACGACACTTAGCTACACCCGCGATTTCTATGCTCAGTACAAAGAATGGTATAAAGCGGCTGTTAAAGCTTCAAAAGCAGCCTTTGATCGGGCCAAAATTATCGAGAAACTGGAAGCCGACTTGGTTCAGAAGAATCGCATTGTTGACATACTCCAATCTGAGGCAGAATCTTCCCATAAGGCCGAAACTGAGTCGTTAAAAAAGGTTGATGAGACACTAGTTGAGATGGCGAAGATGCAACAGACACATTGCACTTTGGTTGAAGATTTGGGCCATCGATACAAAAATGTTGAAGCCGAGCGGGATGCGGCAGTCAAAGAACTAGAGGAATTAAAGGCTAAGTTTGCTGATATGAACAAAGAAAAAGACGATGCTAATACGGCCGCGCAAGAAGCGTGTGAGCAAGCTGTGTCTCTCCGAGCCGAGCGTGATGCGGCAGTTGCAAGGGTTAAGGAGGTTGAAACGGAGGTGGAGGAGAGAGTCCAGGTAGAGATGTTCAAGATGGAGGCCAAATTTGACGAACTCTTGGACACATATAATGCCAATGTGTTAGAACATAGAAATCTCTCCTGGCTAGGAGATTACTCGATGCCTCTCTACAATGCCTGGAAGAAATTATTGGAGAACAAGAGGATGTCTTGCCCGGATGGAGTATTAGATGAGTTTGAGCTCGAGTCACGTTTGCTTAGCGAGGATGAGAGAAAAACCCTTCATGAGGCGATAATTTCTGTTGAGAAAGAAAGACTTGGCATTCATCAAGCGGAGATTGGTGAAGGTTCGGGTGTCGCGCATCATAGTGAGAACATCGAAGTCCCTATCCCTACTTCATCCGAAGCTACCGACGCGGTTGATCCACAAATTATTCCTCCTTACAACCCGGACCAACCGGAGTTGTCCTCTGGCGAGATTGCTATCTCCGAGCATGTTTAAGTTCCAGGGCAAGGCAAAGAAGGTATTTTGATTATTTCCCTCACGTCTTAAAGTATCGATTTTCGAGAGAATTTTCTGGACTGATTACTTTTTCTCTCCTTTGTACAGCGACTGAGAGTGTCGCATTCGTGCCCCAAGTTCCTCCGGTTCTATATCCTACGCGTGGAGTTATTGTCACCGAGGCGATCTCAACCGCTGCCATGGCTGGTGAAATGGGAGAGGGGAGCTCGATGTCATTCGATGTTCAAATGATTGAAGAGCTACTTGGTCACTCTCTTTACCCTATTCCCGATCCTTCATTCGCGACGAGTGGAGCTGCTCCAGTCTTTAATTCTGTCGTAACAACCACCGGCGTATCCAGCGCAGCTCAGTTGACTCGAGAAGAAGAGATTTTAGCTGAGATAAGCGCTGAAATGGCCACGATGGTGACGGTTGGTGGTCCTGGTAGCGACACTGCTCCTTCGAGCTTATCTTCTTTAATGGTGATCTCTCCCGGTGGCACGGTAATTGTCTCGAGCGTTGCTAAACAAACACCTGTCACCGCCCCCGTGCCTTCAGTTCGCCCTCACAAGAGGATCTCTATCCCTTCCAGCTCTGAGGAAGACGTTGATATTATGCCAGATCCGGAGGATGTTCCAAAGAAAGACAAGAAATCCCGTAGGAAGCCGGGTAGCGGGTCCAACGGCTCGACCCCGAGGAAGAAGCCCCGGAAGAAGAAGGAGTGAGCTTCTTGTTTTATCATGTGGTTGTGAAATAGCAATTCTTTTACGTTTTCTTTTGTTCTTCTAGAGCCGTGTATATATGTGGATTCGGCCTCCACTTAATTGAAACTTTTTGACTTGCCATGTAATCGAACCTGTATTTTATCGGTTGATGGAATGGGAAGTTGCTCTTTTCTTTTACTTAAGTGTTTTTGCAGTGTTTGTTTTTCTTTATCTGCCCAGTATTTAAACATAACTTCATGTCATGATTTGACGAATGAGTTGAACTCTGGACATAGGATCACTTAGGTTAGTGATTAACACTTAGCTTTTCTGCCCCCTAGTCTCGGGGAACAACATTTGTACTTTGGTGGTTGATCGCATTTTCTGCAAATCTCAAGCACATGTCCACATTATGGGGACTTAGGATAATTTGAGATCGATAATCCGGTTCGCATTCCGGGAATCTGAAAGTTACCGATACTTGTAACACAGTTCGCGCTCTGGGAACTTGGAGTTAGTACTGATTTTTTGGTTCGCACTTTGGGAACTTGTAATCTATGTTTATATTCCGTTCACGCTCTGGGAAAGAGTTGTTGGACGTTTATACTCCAATTCGCACTCTGGGAATTTGGAGTCCGTTCGCACTCCGGGAACGAGTTGTTGAACGTTTATACTCCAATTCGCACTCTGGGAATTTGGAGTCCGTTCGCACTCTGGGAACGAGTTGTTGAATATTTATACTCCAATTCGCACTCTGGGAAGTTGGAGTCCGTTCACACTCCGGGAACAAGTTGTTGAATATTTATACTCCAATTCGCACTCTGGGAAGTTGGAGTCCGTTCGCACTCTGGGAACGAGTTGCCGAATGTTTATATTCCAATTCACACTATGGGAATTTGGAGTTAGTAAAAGGATTGTCGTGTATCAATCCTTGTAAATGCTGGTGTAATGTCCTGTCCCCGAGCTCGGGTTTCACTTAGTGAGTGACTGGTCGCATCACAGTCACTCCCTATTTGAATAAATCCCACCGCATGATGGAATTTAGCTCTTCGTGCATCGTGATATTATGCATCATTTTCAGTGAATCACAACTTTTGGCTCGAAGAGATGGCATTTTATTGCTGAAATGAAAGAAATATGGCAAAATCAGTTGCCTTATTACAAGTTCAAACTTCAAAATGCAAAAATAAAATGCTAAGGAAGAAATTGACTAAAAATAGATAAGTAAAGCCTGTCATGTGTAGTAGCGACGGAGACTTTCGCTATTCCAAGCTCTCGGCAAAGTAAGACCGTCAATAGTTGACAATTTGAACGTGCCATCTCCGAGCTTTTGTGAAATCACATACGGCCCTTCCCAATTTGGCTTCATGTGCGAAGGGACCGGATAAATTCTCTTGAGTACGAGATCGTCGGGTTCAAAGGTTCGCGGACGGACCTTGGCATTGTTTATTCGAGCGACTCGACCCCGATATGCGGTTGCCCTCAAATCAGCTTCTTCACGCTTCTCATCGAGTAGACCTAGAGATTCAGCAAGTAATATGGCATTCGTTTTCGGATCATAGTACGTCACACGATGAGAGCGAACTTCCAATTCAACTGGAATAACGGCTTCAGAGCCATAGGATAGAGAAAATGGAGTGTGTCCGGTTGGAGTCTTGTGAGTCGTTCGATAAGCCCATAGAGCCACAGGCAGTTCATCAACCCACTTCCCCCGGCTTTTTCCTGTCGTTTCTTCAAAAGACTTGATAATCTTATTGACGGCTTCAACTTGACCATTTGCTTGAGGGTGTGCTACTGCAGAGAATTTCTTGTGGATGTGAAATCGTTGACAGAAGTTCTTGAATTCGACACTGTCGAACTGGGCTCCATTATCGGTGATAATAGTATGCGGGAGACCAAACCGGCAGATGATGTTGCGTACCACAAAGTTGATCACTTTCTTTGTTGTAATTGTTGCAAGAGGTTCAGCTTCGGCCCATTTGGTGATGTAATCAACTGCGACGATGGCGTACTTCGCACCACCTTTAGCTAAAGGCAAAGCACCAATTATATCAATTCCCCATATTGCAAATGGCCATGGGCTGACCATTTGGGTTATCTCGGTAGGCGGAGCTCTGGGAATTCGAGTGTGTTTTTGGCATTTATCACACCTTTTGGCGTAGTCCATAGCATCGCGATTTACGGTAGGCCAATAATATCCATATCGAAGTATTTCCTTGGCAAGTGCTTGCCCTCCAGTGTGATCGCCACATTCTCCTTCGTGCACATCGTGTAACACTCGTTTGACTTCATCATGTGCGATACACCGGAGAAGAGGAACAGAATATCCCCTTCGATACATAACTCCATTCTGAATGACAAACCGTGAAGCTTTTCGAAGAATTTGTCTTTTCTCACTTCGTCGTTCGGGCAATGTGCCACGCTCCAGGTAGTCTCGGTAGGGGGTCATCCACGATTCCCCGCTGGACGTAGCTTCAAATGTGAATTCATTCTTTGCTCGATCAATGCTTGGAGAGGATAAAGTCTTGACAGGAACGAGTCCCAAGTTTTGAGCTTCACCTGTACTTGCCAACTTCGCCAACGAATCGGCTTTTTGATTGTGCTCTCGGGGTACGTAGAAAATGGTATAATAATCGAACTGATCAAGTATTTCCCGGACCCGGGCTAGATAAGCGGCTAATCTTTGCTCTTTGGCCTGGTATTCACCCCGAACTTGGCATACTATCAACTGGGAATCACAGTAGATTTCCACAGCAATAATTCTTAGGTCACGGGCCAACTTCAACCCAGTAAACAAAGCTTCATATTCGGCTTCATTGTTGGTTGCACGGAAATCAAACTTTAAAGCGTAGCATATGGATCTGCCCTCGGGGGTTTCAAGCACTATCCCTGCGCCCGAGCACCGATCGTTGGATGCACCATCAGTATATAGCTTCCATATGTACTCGGGGGATTTACTAGTTTCAGGTAAGTCATCAGGAGTAGTGAATTCGGCAATGAAATCTGCAAGGACTTGACCGTGTATGGCTCATCTCGGAGTATAGGTGATGTCGAATTGACTCAGTTTAATGTTCCATTTTAGCAACCTCCCAGACGTCTCAGGTCGTGTGAGGACTTGTCGTAACGGCTGATCAGTGTACACGGTGATGGGATGAGCCTGAAAATATGGACGGAGCTTCCTCGAAGTGATGACTAGACAGTATGCCAATTTTTCTAACCTTGGATAATTTCTTTCGGCTCCGGTTAATCGTTTGCTAACATAATAAACTGGTTTCTGCACTCGGTCTTCCTCTCGAACTAACGCAGCACTGATTGCGTTTTCAGATACGGCCAGATAGAGGTATAACTGTTCATGATCAACGAGTTTTGAAAGAATCGGTGGTGTGGAAAGATGCTAAATCAGTGACTGAAATTCGCCCTCACATTCCGTATTCCATTCGAAGTTTCGTTTCCCTTTTCGGATCAGGTCGAAGAAGGGTATGCATTTGTCAGTTGATTTCGAGATGAACCTGCTCAGTGCTGTAACCTTTCCATTTTGGCTCTAAACCTGCTTTATGGTCCTTGGAGTTTGAAGATTTCTGATAGCCCAGATCTTTTCAGGGTTGGCCTCTATCCCTCGGGCGTTGACAATGAAACTGAGGAATTTTCCGGATGCGACTCCAAAATGACACTTTAGCGGATTAAGCTTCATCTCGTATCTTCGGAGAATATTGAACATTGTCTCCAAGTCCTTGACATAATCAGTGGAGTATCGTGATTTGACTAACATGTCGTCTACATAAACCTCCATAGTTTTCCGATCTGTTTTGCAAACATCCGATTAACCAAACGTTGGTATGTTGCCCCGGCATTCTTCAATCCAAAAGGCATGACTTTATAGCAGTACAGTCCCAGATCGGTTACAAAGCTTGTATGCTCCTGATCGGGCACATGCATAGGTATCTGGTTGTACCCTGAGTAAGCATCCATGAAAGATAATAATTCATGTCCGGCGGTCGAATCTACAAGTTGATCAATTCGGGGAAGTGGAAAGCTGTCTTTTGGGCAAGCTTTGTTTAAGTCAGAATAATCAATACACGCCCTCCATTTCCCATTTGGTTTCTGGACAAGTACAGGGTTGGATACCCACTCTGGGTATAAAGCGTCTCTAATGAACCCATTTGATTTCAATTTATCGACCTCTTCTTTCAAGGGGTAGATCTCTCTGGATCCATACCATGCCTTTTTTGCTTGACCGGGACAAACTGCGGGTCAATATTTAGGGTGTGGCTCGCAATGTCCGACGAGATCCCACAGATATCAGAATGCCTCCAAGCAAATACGTCCAGATTTGCTTGGAGAAATTCGACCAATTCCTGTTGTGCTCGCAGGCTCAACTGAGACCCAATTTCTAACATCTTTGAATCATCGTTATCACTGATCGGAACGTCAATTGTCAATTCAGTTGGGGAAGCCTGACTTTCTCTAGATTCATCTTTATTCTCGTTGTCTCTGTGGTCTAGATCCTTCTGGAATTGGTCGTGGTGCCCGGGCCGAGGCCCAGGCGCTAATTGTCAATTGTCGGTGAAACGGACGTAGAGAGATTCCTCTACGCCCTTTCCTTTTTCTTTTCGTTGTGCCTCCCGCAGCTCAGCAACATAGCAAGCTCTCCTCACAGCTTGATCTCCTTGTACAACCCCTATCCCGTGATCAGTAGGGAACTTAAGGGTCATGCACCATGGGGCAATAGCAGCTCTAAATTCAGCAAGGGCTGGTCGGCCCAAGAAAGCATTATACGGAGAGGGAACATCCAGGACAACAAATTGCAACATCTGAACTCTTCGGCATTCTCCCACTCCCAACTCCATTGGCAATTCAACCATTCCGGTTGGTATCGTCGCACTTCCGTTGAAGCCGTGGACTTGTGATTGACAAGGTTTTAAGTCCTTAGCTTCCATCTTCATTAAATCATATGCCCTTTTAAATAGTATGTTCACAGAACTCCCACTATCTACCAAGATCCTCTTCATCCAAGCAGGACCAACTTGAGCGGATATAACCAGTGGGTCGATTGTGGGTGCTTCGACTCTATCGGCATCTCGACTTCTAAACATGATGTCGTCGGTCATCGTCTTCTTTTGTTTAGCCGGAGCCCCGTCTTCAGAATTGCTACAACACTCGAAGTCCACATGCCTGATCGAACTGGCATACGATTCCATTTCCCCCCAGCTTCTGTCTGTCGGATGGGGACCACCACTTATTGTATTGATAACCAACCTCCCGCCCGTACGAGCGGGTTCATCCTGCCTTTCCTGATTCTGCGTACGATTTTGATTGGATGGGCCCGCCCCACCAGACTGCGGCGCCCGAACAAACTGATCCAACTTTCTCTCTCTGATCAACTTTTCAATGAGGACTTGCAAATGTCTACACTCATTGGTGTTATGTCCATAACTTTCATGAAACCTACAGAATTTTCCTGTTTGAATTTTCCTCTCCGACGAAGGCTTCGGAGCAGGCTTCTTGTATTGCATAGTATTACAAGTCTGTAGGTATATGTTTTCCAGCGACGTGTTAAGTGGTGTATCACTGTCAAACATTGCGGCCCTACGCCTCGGACCACGGTTCTGGTCTTGTTTCTTGCTCCGGTTATCACCGTTCCTCGGCTGTTGAGTCTGTTTGTTTTGAATATTCAACTGGACTTTTCCTGAACTTTCGCCAGACTGTTTAACCGCAACATTACTCTGAATCCCTTCACTGCCGGGCCTTGCATCGCCCTGCTTTCTAGATTGTTTCGCATCCTCTCGCCTCAAGAATTGAGCGGCTTTGGAATAGAAACGGTCCAACGATGCGGGAGGCTTTCCAACTAACCAATTTCCAAACTTGGAATCAGGGTCGATTCCTTTAGTCAAAGCCATTAGGATAGAATTATCATTGTGGTTGGTGATCTCTGCGCAAGCAGCATTGAACCTCTCCAAATATCGTCTAAGTGTCTCTCCGGGAGCTTGAGTAACACTTGATAAGGTATTAACATCTTTAGGTCTGACAATATGCATATGAAATTGCTCAACAAATTTGGTAGCTAACAGATTAAATGAAGAAATAGATCGTGGTGGTAGTCGTGTAAACCACATCGTCGCAATTCCCCCCAGAGAAATGGGAAAACTATGGCATTTTACTACATCATCATCTCTTGCAGCAGTCATCGACCATTCGTATTTCAAATTATGTTGGTTAGGGTTGGAATTCCCTTTATACATGGGAAGAGTCGGCATCCTGAATCGCCGAGGAGGTTCAGCGTATAATATGTCGTCGGTGAATGGAGTATGACTTCGGGAGATTCCCCAATCGTCATTTGTTAAGCCCTGGCTTTCGCGGATCATTTGGCGTACCATGGCTGAGAGGTTTGGCGTCGGAACATTCTGTGTGTGGTGAGCCAAGGTGTGGTCGGTTTCCACAGTGCGAGGTGGGATCGGGCGTCGTCGACGATCCGTATCTCGCCTCCTTGGTTCGATGTCTTCTGGGACATATGGCTCTGGAGAATGTCCCTGCTGGTGGTAATTCTGATTGGAGTGATTTCGAGTATCGACTCCTATGTCAACTGCAGTGGCTGTGGCAGCACGATCATCTGCAGTGTATTGTGGAATAGTGCCTCCTCGGGAGGAGGGTCCAGTATGGAAGCTGGTAGATAGGCCAACTCTTACTTGCCCAACGGTTAATGCCTGTTGATAGTCAACAGCTTGCACATGGTTTCCGTCTAGCCTAGGACGGGTAGATTTGCCATTGTAGTCAGATGAAGCAGAGCTTTCAGTGGAAGAATGAGGAGCTTGATCCCTTCTGGATCTTCTTCGCCTTTGGCGGTTTAGCTGATTGGTCAACTCAGCGTTAGCACGTAACTGCTCAGTTAGCTGTTGTTGGCTTTGGGTTAGTTCCTGGAGTAGCGCCTGGAACTCTTGTCTTGTGACCAAACCTGACTGATCTGTATGTCCTGCAGCATCTTGGTTGGTTGACTGCAGCTGTGCGGTATTTTGCCTATCCCGACCTTCCTGATCACCAACGTTAGAAGTGGTTCTTGCACTCACCATCTTGAAGCGTTGAATCCTTTCCTAGGCTTTAAAAAAATCTGAATAGTATGGAAGGAGTCTAAAATTGAAGTCTGGATCTTTCTCTTAGATTTATGCAATCCGATATCGATGACAGATCCAATGAGCAGGAGAAAAACTGGGTTTTCTCAATGGAAGCACCAAAGTGTTTGCACCAAAATTGGGCAACACCCTTCGGAAGTTTTTGAAGATGTTTTGTTCGTGAGTGATGTACAAGATTATTTATGAGACCGATTGCGCTTTTGCTATCACACATTAGTGGTACACGTTTAAAATTTAGACCATAGTCTTGCAAAGTTTGTATCATCCATAAGATTTGAGCAGAGCAACCACTCAGAGCAATATACTCTGCTTCTGTGGTAGATAACGCAATACAATTTTGTTTTCTACTTGACCATGCAACTAATGAATGTCCTAACATAAAGCATGCACCACTAGTACTTTTTCTATCAACTAGACTTCCAGCATAGTCCGCACCTGAAAATCCTTTTAATACAAAATTATCATTTGTTGGATACCAAAGACCAAATCGTGGGGTGTGCAACAAATATTTTATAATTCTTTTAACAGCTTTTAAATGAGATTCTTTTGGGTTAAATTGAAATCGTGCACACAAGTAGACAAAAAACATGATGTCAGGTCTAGAAGCAGTAAGATAAAGGAGTGATCCAATCATACCTCTGTATTTCTTTTGATCAACTGCCTTACCTTTTTCATCATTGTCAAGTTTAATTGTTGTGCTCATGGGGGTTCTAGCTGGTTTAACATCTTTTAATCCAAATTTGTTGACAAGTTCCCTAATATTTTTTTTTGAGAAATGAATGTACCTTTATCGCTTTGTTTGACTTGAAATCCAAAAAAGAATTTCAACTCTCCAACCAGGCTCTTTTCAAACTTTTCCTGCATAACTTTTTCAAATTTCTCATACAACAAATTGTTAGTAGCTCCATAAATAATGTCATCAACATATATTTGAACAATTAAAAGATCATCGTTTTCATGCAATAGAAATAGTGTGGTGTCTACACAGCCCTTTTTGAACCCATTCTCAAGAAGATAAGTACCGAGGCATTCATACCAAGCTCTAGGAGTTTGTTTTAATCCATACAATGCCTTTTTAAGCTTATATACATGGTTAGGATGTTCATGACTTTCCTTCTGGCTGTTCAACAAATACATCTTATTTTAAAATTCCATTAAGAAATGCACTTTTAATATCCATTTGTCCTAACTTAAATCCTTTGTAGCAAGCAAAAGCTCACAATATCCTAATTGACTCTAGTCTAGCTACTAGTGCAAAAGTTACATCGAAGTCAACTCCTTCAATTTGATTATATCTGAAATGACCCGTAATTTTCGACAATTTAAATTGGTTAAATTAATGAGATTTTTGTAATTAAATTTAGTAGAAATAAAAACTTTATAAATTAATATTGAAACGAACGCTAAAATAAAATATATAAATGGTAAAACCTATTTATTAGTAATTTGAATAGAATTCTAATGAATGAAAGTAGTGAAAAGATTATACCTGGATGTAAATTGTATATGAGAAATAAAGGAAAGTATTAAATTGATTAATGTAATAAAACATTGTTAACCGTATTTGATTTTAAATTAAGGAAACGTGTTAATGCAAGTTAATAATTAATGAACTTGAATGAACGTTTCAATTTAGTAAAAATTCAAATATTATGACTTAGCTATAAATGGAATATAATAAGAACAAATGCAATTATTGTATTAATGTGTGGAATAATATAATTTGTATAAATGAAACATAGGTAAAAAAAAATGTAAGTATTGAATTAACATATGTTATTTATTTAGGGCATTGAATAAAATTGGTAATCCAATTGCAATTAATGGTAATAATGTTGATATAAGCTAATAAATTAAATTTCAATGCAATACCCATTAATGGATGGAATGAAATGAGATTAATGTAAATGTTGTACTAGGTTTAAATCAAATGGAAGGAAACAAACGTAAATAACGTATTAATTAATGAATAAATATACATTGAATAGTAATTGAATGTAAATTAAATGGTAATTGTATAAAATCAATATAAGATAAGGAATTGCAATAATTGTGGGTTGATAATAAAGTGTGAATAGGAAAATGATTGTTTATAGTAATTGAATGGAATTCCAATTTGTTGGAATAAGGTAAATGTGTACTTGGTAATAAATTTAAACGAACTTAAATATTGAATTAATTAATTAATATATGTATATAATAAATGATGATTGAATAAAAACCAATACTCTGTAAATAACTATAATATTGGAGTGTAAATAATAAATTTATAAATTATTTAGTTCATTCAATTAAATTGGAAATCATTGCAATAAATCTAAATTAAATGTTACGTTAAAATAAATTAAGGTAATAATGGGGAATAACGTAAATATTCTTTATAATACGATGATTAGTGAATAAAAAGAATGGAAATAAAGTTTTATCAATATATTGGAATTTAATTTATGATAAAAGGGTTAATTGCAATTAAATGAATTAAATATTTAAAATGGGAATTTAGATGAGTGAGAATATCTTTGTAATGGTTTTGAATCCAAGGTTTGATCCATCTATTTAACAGGAATGAATGGAATAATAATTAATTTATTTAATAAATGGATTTTTGGAGTTTTATTTTATAATTTCTAAATTTAATAAAATTTAAATTTAATATTGAAATTGAGGTTGACGTTGGAATTGATGGATTAGTCAACTCTAATCTGACATTTAAATTTGGGTAAATTAGTGTAATTGATAAAGAAAAATAAAGGTGATAAAAATTGTCGATTATAGAAATGAAATTAAAAATTGGACTTAATTTATTGATTTCAATTTATTTAATTAATGAAAAAATAGCCATTTTGGCCACTGACTCGAATTTCAACCTAAGCAGTTTCATCGGATCCGTAACGGTGGATTATTATAGGTTTCAAGTTTCGTAGCGAACGGACTTGTCGTTTGATCTACGGACTCGAAACGCCTTGAAATCAATGAAATTGAAATTAATTGAAATCAACTTGAAAAATATTGTTTTTGAGCATAACTTCTTCATACGATGGAATTTGGACTTGAAACTTATTCCATCGCGTTTAAAATATTTTAAAACATCTATTTTGGATATATGTGTTGACCCAATTTCATTCCGGAGTCGAAACGGGCTTTTTGGGCCACTTTGGTGTTAGCGCGTAAATCTATCTTATCCATTCATTCAAATATCAACCATGTCTATAAATACGTTGTTATAAACCTAGTCTCCCTAATTTTCATTTGTCTGTACATACAAATTCAGCTATTCTCTCCTCCTCAATGGCAGACAAACAAACTTCCACTTCCAGATCCAATTCCAAATCAAATCCAAAGCTAAAAATATTTCTCTTCAAACTATATCAAATTATATATGGATTTGAAGCTCTCGACGAGCGCAAGTGAAATATATAATTTGTTTTCTGATCTGGGTTTCCGTGTGGCTGGAAATCGATGAACTATCCACGACCGTTCATCACACCGCGACCAAATTCATCCGATCTTCGAATCGATTGCTGGGTATTGCAGAGGGGACTGAGGGGAGTCGATCTATGTGGTTTGTGGGTCGAGTCAACGGTTAGATAGAGGTGGATATTCGAATTAGGGTTCGGCATAGGGTTGGCGGCTGCGTGTTTTTCGAGTGAATGTGGTCGTGACCGGTAGGCGCATTTTGGTGAGGTTCAGCGACGTGAAGAACTCGGTCCGGTGACGTGGTGGTGGCGGCCTCTAGGGTTCGAACGAGATGGTTCCTGGAAGTTGTCATTCAAACGTGTGAGGGAGAGAGGGGTAGATGGGTGACGTGGCATATTTTAGATGGTAAGTTTTGTTTTGTTTTGTTTTAATTTAATTTTTGTTTCAAACGATTTAACTCGAATAAATTTCACATACGGACTCAGATTCACGCGTGGTTTTTTTGTTAGGATCGTATTGAAATTCCGAACATTTTGGCGCTTGTTTAGACGAATTCTGGGACTGTACAAATTTTGGGTTTAAGTTGGATTTAAATTCAATTTAAATTCAAAAGGTGAGTGTTTTAACCCACTCACAACTTCTAAGATTTCTTATGTTTGTTAAACTTATTTATGATGTGATTTGAAATTTATTTACAGCTGTTTGGCATATATTTAATCATTATCTCAGTTAATTTGCATTTATTGAATTAAATTGTAATTTAAATTTATTATTGCATATAAACCGCCAGTTAGACGAATTGTTTAATTTATTATTGAATATAACTGCCTGTAAATTACCTGTTATTTATTATCAGTTATATACTGATATGGATTGATTGGTTTGGATGGTGATTGTAATGGATGTATGATTTTATGATGGATGAATGGATGTTTATTTATATCATCATAATCTGTAAGTTGTTATGCATTCATTTTATTCGAGATTGCGGTTTGAAATGATATATAACCGTAGTTTATTTTAAATTACGGATTGAAATGATAAATATCCGTATCACTTGACCATAGGGTAGAAAATTGTATACAGACACCGTGGTCTATATATACAGATATTTTGAAATGGTTTTATATGGTTTGGAAAGAAATATACAGATTAATAAATATAAATTTTGATTTTATATAAATATTATTATTATTATTATTATTATTATTATTATTATTATTATTATATATAGTTAAATTCTTGAATTTAAGCTATGTATAAATTAGTTGAATAAAAAAATAAGTTGAATAACGGAGTTTGATTGTTTTATTATTAAGCACTTTTTTAAGATATTGGATATATAGAGTTTTGAAGACTTAAATAAAAATATAGTTGGAAGATAAATATGAAATTGGTTTGAATTGAAGGATTTAAGATTTTGACTTGAATAAGAATGGACGCAAAATTTAAGTAAAAATTGAGATTTTCAAAGTGTATGATTTTTATAACTTGATTTTGGTTTAAAGTGATTTAAATGAATATAAGGTTGATTTAAATGAATATATCAAGTTAAATAAATTGAAAGAATATCCAGTTATGTGAAGTTAAAGGTTTTACTTAAATTATATTGAATTTATTAAGTAACATTTCAAATCTAAATAATAGTACTTGAATTTGATATATATGAAATTTTCAAAGAATTCGTTTTGAAACGGTGGAATACTTAAAGCTTGAAATATATGGAAATTGAAATGGTTTATTTGGGAATATAAATCCATATTGGAATTGATTTGTGAAGGTGAAGAAACTATTATTTTATACAATGTAATTTAATACTTAAATCATTTAAGTGGTGTAGTTATATTTCAAAGATATGAAATTCAAAGTTTTAGGTTTTGAAAGTCTATATTTCAAGAGTTGGTTTCGAAATATTATAACTTGAAATTGTTATGGTTTTTAAAAAGAATATTTTGAAAATGATATCATTATCGATTTGGTTTTAAAAGGGAAATGATATTGTAATTATATGGTTTTGAAATGGATATTTTATCCTGGTTTAAAGTATATACTATTTTTAAAAGACCGCGGTGTTATAATAATGTTTGGTTGTTGAAGAGACCGGGATCGGAAGTTGTCATACTCTCCGCCAACTCCGAAAACCACTTTAACAACCGTATACACGGTGGAGATTCCAGAATGAAGTAGGATGGTGGCGGCGTTTAATTTGAGGTAAATACATGGACACAACTCCCGTGAGTTGGCATAAGGTGGCTAAAACAGGAGCGATTCTCGGGCCAATGAGGTAGCACCTTTGATCGGACACATCCCTTCGATATTATAATTTGGCTTTTGGATTGATTCAGTGGCTACTTTTGATTTTTTTTATTTGGGGGTGTGGCTCGAGGTGGGCGGTAGCAGCGGCTATGCGTTACCACCAGCCCGGATGTGTAATTGGTATATCTATCCTGGCATTGCCTAGTTGTGCCGTGTCACCTACCCTAGCGTGCCTTGTACGAGTTTGGTTTTCTCCTGTATCCCCTGTGGTATCCTCTGGTGGCTTCCCGATCAGGAGGGACTATGATATTGGATGGACTACTGGGACTATTACGTGTTAAGGGGAATATTGGGTCACTCCTTAACGCTATTTAAAAGTATGTTTATTTTACTATAGACATTATTATAATAGTGAAATATTACTACATAGTAAATAGTTTAACGGATTCTTAGGAGATGTGAATCCCGAGCATCTCTTAAGTTACTACACTCACGTTAGACACTAGATAGGAGATGTCAAATCCCATTAACATTTCTGAGGCCATTCCACTCATAATTATTTTCGTTAATTTAACTTACATAAGATCTTTTAGTTCTGACTCGAGTGTTTTGTCTTTTCAATCGCTCGGGTTAGCCTGAGCATTTCAGGATTCGAAGACTTTAGCTTTGGAGGACGAAGACGAAGATTTATATTATTATTACTTATTATAGTATTCCACCACATTCATACTGTTTCCGCTGCATAAATTATTTATATTCTCTGGTATGTGTAACTCTGATATGTATTGTATAAGTATAATCAAATGTTTGTAAAACAGCTTCATGAACTATATATTTGATTATTATATTTTATTGTTCCGCTACATGATTCTATTTTGTTTTTCCTTTCCTTGCTTTTTCTTATTTACCCCATAACAATCCGCCCTTTTGTATGCTTTAAGTCTGACGTGTATGGTTTATCGTCGATTTAAACCGTGTGAAAAGGCGGGGCGTTACAATATCCTTTAGCGACTAATCTTGCTTTATTCCTAATCACATTTCCAGATTCATTATATTTATTTTTGAAAATCCATTTTGTTCCTACGACTGGATAATCCTTAGGTCTTGGTGCTAGACTCCAAACATCATTTCGCTCAAATTGATTTAGCTCTTCTTGCATAGCCATAAACCAATTTTCATCATTAAGAGCTGTATCTATGTCTTTGGGTTCTATTTCTGAAATAAATCCACTATGTGGACACAGATCACACAAATTTCTAAAGGAGGAACGAGTTTGAACACCTGTGATGGGATTTCCTATTATCAATTCTGGAGGATGATCTGCTTTGAATTTCAATCTCTCTGCATCTATATTCCTTCGGACTTCTTTTGTTGTTGCAGTTTCTTTTGGTTTTTCATTCTCATATTTTCCGTTCTCCTCTTCAATATTGCTTTTGACCATTTCCTGTTCATTAATGCCTTCATCAAACTTCACATTGGTTGACTCCACGATTGTTTTATTCCTTTTGTTGTAGGCTCTATAAGCTTTGCTTCTAGAAGAGTATCCCGTGAATATGCCTACATCAGCTTTTGCTTCGAATTTTCCAGATTGGTCACTTGCATTGAGAATATAGCACGAACACCCAAATACTTGTAGTCAATGTTTGGTTTATTTTTGAACCATAACTCATAGGGTATTTTGTTAAGAATCGGTCTAATCATAACTCTATTCATTACATAACAAGCTGTATTTACTGCTTCTGCCCAAAAATGCAATGGTAGCTTATACTCATCTGTCATAGACCTAGCCAACTCTTGTAATGTTCGATTCTTTCTTTCAACTACTCCATTTTGTTGTGGAGTACGTGGTGCAGAAAATTCTTGTTTAAAACCATTTTCATCACAAAAGTTTTCAAATTCATAATTTTCAAATTCTCCACCATGATCACTTCTTAACGAAACAATAGGAACTCATTTTTCATTTTGAACTAATTTTGCGAATTTTGTGAAGTATGAAAAAGTTTTTGATTTTTTAGCCAAGAAATATACCCATGTATATCTTGAGTAATCATCAACTAACACAAAGCAATATTTCTTACCACCTAAGCTAGCAATGTCGTTAGGTCCAAACAGATCCATATGAACTAGTTCAAGAACTCTTGGAGTGTTTACATTGTTTACGGCATGAAATGATGATTTTTTAAGTTTTCCCAAGGTACATGCTTTACATAAATTTTCTGTTTCAAAATCATGTGATGGCGATCCTCTTACCAAATTTTTCATTTTTAATTTGTTTAACAAATTCATGCTAGCATGCCCTAAACGTCTATGCCATAAATTTACTTCTATATCCTTAGCTACCAAACATTTAGAAAGGGAGAGATCATCAAAAGATAGAGAATATATTACCTTTCCTCTTATCTGAAAATAAGATTTCATTTGACGATTTTTCAACAATTTTGCATAAGTCGGAGTCAAAAATAACATTTATACCTTTATCACATAGGTGGCTGATTGATATCAAATTGTGGTGCATATTTTCAACATATAGTAAGTCATTCAAGGTAAATGTATTGTTACCCACTGTACCTTTACCGAAAATTTCACACTTGTTATTGTTACCCATTGTGACTCTTCCCCTCTGTACTTTTCTAGGCTAAGGAACTTTGATTTATCGCCAGTTATGTGCCTGGAACAGCCAGATTCCAAGTACCATTGCTGTTTTTCCTTAGCCTGCCAACATACCTACACGAGAAGAGAGTTTAGTAACCTATTTGTTTTTATAGGTCCATGATTGTTAATGGCAGAATATTTTGAAAAATAATTTTGTGGAGACCCAAAACTATTTATATATGTTCCTTTCGACACCCAGATTCGTTTAACTTCGAGAGATTTTATATTTGTGCCTTTTGGAACCCAAATTGATATAGTTTTCACATGTTTGGGTCTATACCAACAATTATTGTGATTGTGTCCATATTTTCTACAAATTGTGCACATAGAACTGACTTGATTAATTTTGCTTTTAACTTTTTCAGATTGATTATATCCAAGTCCTTGTCTAACTATATCAACAGTTTGCTTCCCTAATAGCATATTCAACGATTTTTCACTTTTTGAAAATTTATCTAAAGTCATTGACAATTGTTGGACTTGTGTTTTGAGAGATTCATTTTCGTTTAATAAATGTGTGCACTTTTTAATAGAATTCTCTCTCCTAGTATTTTCACTCTCTTTCAAAATCAGAATTTCATTTTCAAGTGATTTTATACTAATTTCTGATTTTTTAATTTCTTCTTCAAACAATGGACACTTGTCACACTTAGGGCACTTATTTTGATAGTTTTTAACTAGTTGTTCAAGTTGTTCATTTAAATCTATCAAAGTATCTTTTTGTGATTCAAGTTAAGCATATTTCTCCCTAAGTTGTTTAAAACACCCATTTATCTTGTGAAAATATATAAGTAATTCTGAATGAGTAAGTTTTGGTACCTTACTTGGCTCGTCATCATCACTGTCAGTTATTTCACCATGAAGACACAAATTTGCTTTTTCACTTTCACTGCCAGTGCTATCAATTCCATCTTCATCGCTTTCATCCCAAGTAGATGCAAAACTTCTCCTTTTCAGTTTCTTTCCTTGACTAAGTCGATTTTGGGGCCAATTTGGCTTGATATGACCGGGTTTGTTGCATTTGTGACAAAGATTTTCTGTTCTTCTGGGTTGTCTAGTGCTTTGTTTAATCTGCTCTTTACTTTTTGATTTTTAGCCGGATTGCCATATTTGCGATTCCACCTTTTGAATTTTCTTATTAATAGTGCTAGTTCTGCTTGACCATCATCATCATCATCATCATCATCATCATCTTCTTCACTTTCAGTTGTCCCTTTAAGGTCTATTGATTGTTTTCGAGTGTCTCCTCCTTCACGCTCTTCCTTGAATTTCATCTCCAGCTCGTAAGTGGTGAGGTTTCTGATGAGTTCTTCGACTTTCATTTGTTTTAAATCTTTTGATTCTTGGATGGCAGTTACTTTGGCTTCAAAACTTCATGGAAGGACTCTAAGGATTTTTCGAACTATCTCCAATTCTGTGTACGATTTTCCAAGAGCCTTTGATTTGTATATGATATTGGAAAGTCGTCCGTACATTTCTTTGACATTTTCTTCCTTTGTCATTGTGAAATTCTCATATTCGCTACTTAGCATGGCAAGACAAGATTCTTTGACGTGAGATGTTCCTTCGTGAGTCACTTCGGGTGTATGCCATATTTCCTACGCAGTTAGATAATGTGAGACATGATTAAATTCAACCTGATCCAATGAACAAATAATCGAATCCATAGCTTTAGCATTTTAATCTGTAACTTATTTTCTAGATCTGTCCACTGATCCTTCGGTATTTTTATTTCCTGATTATTTACAATTATAGTTGGTGCTCAATACCCTGTCTCAACAATATCCTAAGCGTCAATGGTTTTCAGAAATTTTCCATCCTATTTTTCCAATAAGCATATTCACCATTGAACATTGATGGTGTAACTATGGAATGACCCTCAACAAAAGCAGTATTAAAAGAAGCCATTTCAAAAATTCAACTTTTTAAAATAACAATTGGTTTTTGAAAAATGAATTTTAAAACGAAGGTTGACTTCTATTCCTAACTCTGATACCACTTGTAGGATCGATTTCACCCTAGAGGGGGGTGAATAGGGTGATACTGTTAATTATAAAAATTATTTCGGAAGCTTATAAAATTATCTCAACACAGATAAATCAAAATTATAGCAGCACAAGTAATAGCAGAATAATAAATGCAGAAATAGAACGACTTAGAATTTACCCAGCTTCGGCAAAACCCTACCTATGTGCTGCCCCTAAGGTTTCCACTAGAAATTAAGTAGTCACATGCTTACATATGTAAACTCGCGACACCCGCTACTGACTAACCTAACTCTACGCTCAAAACCCTGCCACAACTCAGCCATTGAGTTGCGAATTCTCAAACTACGCCACGTAGTTTGTCCCCTAGTCACACGACTAGTAATTACACAATTTTCAAAAGAAAATATAATTTAAAAACAATTAAAACAAAAACCCTAACAAACCCTAATTAAATCTCAATTAAAAAAGAAAGCAAGGCCGTCCCAATTTAAAAAAACAAACACAGCCTTCTTTATTTCTTTTATCAATGTCGGCCGTTCCTTTTACTCTTTGATCTGTATAATGGAGGCTCGTTCCTTTGCTCGCAAATTAGGGCTTGAGAAAATCGATGAAGCCGATGGGTATATGTCGATTACGATTGGTATTTCTCTGTCTTGCTTCGGCAATCGACTCTTTCTTCAATTCGAATATGGCTCCTCGATTTGATCGAGTTCGACTTTGCCTCTGGTATGTAATTTATGCCTTTTTGGTCTCCTAGTTGAATGCTTGAACTCGATTGACTGAAAGTCGATGATGAATGGGTTTTTATATAGGGTTTAATCCCCTATAATTTCGTTCGTATGTACTCATTGAATTCGTTTGATAATTTATGCTTTGTCATTTGATTTTGTTTTGATGTTTATGATTTCTCTGACTTTGTCAATTTCTTATAATTTATGGTAGCTTGATTCACACGGCTTCGATTCTAACTCGTTTGATTTCTTGGTCATCACGTCATTGAATCTGGTTTGATGATGTTGATTTATCTCGGCCAGTGATTTGAATTTGTTTCTTATGACTTGTTCAAAATTGTTACATTGATTTAAACGGCTTTGAAGTTGCGATTTCTTGGCTTTGAATTTTTTGGTACTTTGACTTCGGTTTAGAACTGCAGTTTGAAATCTCCTCTGTCTTTGTTCGAACTAGTCGTGTCACTTGCTTATGGTTCAGTCTCGATTTCTTTGTAGTCTCTGGTATCACTCTTCGAGATAGTTTGCATTTCAATTGCATTCTTGGTCTTTTACTTGTGTACCATCTGGAGCTTGCTGTCTATATTCATTTGAACTTAGTTGATGTTTTGGTTTTGTAATCTCTGGTTCATTGTTGTAGTTGATGCCAGTTGCCTCTGGTTTGAGTTTTGCTTGTATAACTTGAACTTGGTTTGGATTTTTGCTTCGAGCATACTTCTGATTTGATGTGCACTGTGTATATACATGTGTGATTATACATGTATATATGTTTGTTGTATATATTGGCTGTGGTGTTGATCTTGCTTGCTACCTGGTCGACACTTGCAGTTCACTAGTCTTGGCCTTAGTTCCTGTGCATCACTGCATACTGCATGTTGTATTTTTGGTGCTTGGTTTTGTGATATGAAATGCTGGTGCATATATTTCATTTGTTGCAGACCTGTGGCATGCATGTTGCCATTCCTATTGTTGTAGTTTCATCTGGTTCATTTTGATTTGGGTTGCATCTCCATTTGTTGTACTCGAGTTATTTGATCGATTGCATTGAGTACCGAATTGCATTCACTCGTGTACATATTGCATTTTCACTTGGTTGGAGCTTTACTTTGTTTTGCACTTGAAGTCTGAGTATATTGCACACTCTGGCCTTCATGTATACTTGTTGTGCATTGAGGTTGCTCCCGACCATTTTATTGCATTTGGATTTGTTTTTCGAATTACACCTGAGTTGAATCCAACTTGTAGCTTGGGTTTGACCTTATGCTGAATATTGTGACATATTTTTTATTGCACTTGAGTTGAACCCGGCGTTTTGGGTTTGACCTGTGCTCACCTGTCCCTGTAATTCTATCAGGTGTATATATAGGTGTGCACGGCCTTGTGGCATATACGATGATACACTATGTATGTCACAAGCTGTTCGTGTATGATGAATTCAAAATTAAATGATGACGAGCAATCCAAATAGCTGAGGAAAATATTATTTTCAAAATCCAAATTTTATTTCATACTGCAATTTTTTTCTTTCTCAATTTTATTGCGTCAATGTATATTTTTACAGATCACTTAGATGCTAGATTCATATTGGAATGAAGTTGAAGATCAGTACGGGTTGAGTGAATGAGTGATATGTAGTGAGGTGCAATGTAAATGTGAATTGTAATTTAATCAAATTTGTATTGTAATTGAAATTGTATATAGTGGGAGTTTGAAATTTGTACTATTCAAAAATTGTAATAAATATTTGTTTGAATAAAATTCCTGTTTGAATTCAAATTCTGTGTTATTTATTTTATGCAACAAATATTTATTTAATCTATGAAAAATAAAATAGTACATTAACAAATACATTTAAATGAATATATATATGTTTATTATCATCAAACAAAAATCATATAATCGCATATTCAACACGTCTTTCGCTGTCAGTTCAGCCCACTTCACATTTTCCTCTATTAATTCCACCTCTGAACTCCGATTTGCGAACCATTTTCTCCATTACGAAGCTACTTCCAATCTCTACAATTCTCCATATAGCATCACCAAAATTTAACATGTAATGATGATTAACTGAATGATAATCTGCTAGCACGAAGCCATCTTATAGTTAAGGAAAATGACCTAGAAACCAACAGTCGCAAAATATCAAACACAAGAATGAAGAATAACGATCATAAAATATGATGGTTGCAAGGACGAAAGGATCAAAAGTAGTTTTCGATCTTCACGTCTTTGTTATTTTCGATTGAGAGTCCTATACAGTTGACCGAATCAAAACCATGATTTTCACTTCCGGACAATGATCATTCCACGCTATTTCTACCAAACACAGAGCAGATAATCAATTCTCGAGCCTATAAATAAGAAGCTAAATATATAGAAGCAAAGATCGAATTTTTCCACCATTACGGTACTCGGTATAATTTTCTGTCGCAAAATGGTGAATTTCAATGGTTAATTCAAATTTTGATTGTAGACTTGTTTGTGGATATTCTCTTCCATCCAAATCCCAAGATATATTGTTTAATTGATAGAACCATATCATATTGTACTTTGTTTGGAGCAATCCAATTGAAATAGAGTTGTCCGACTGTGAAATTCTAAAAATACCCTTTATATGTAAATAGTAAATTAAAAGTTTGAATTTCACGCGGAAAAAATATTAGCATCCATTTTCAAATGAAAATTTAGGAACGTAAATAAGTTTACGATTTCGAAACTCTATTCTAATAAAAAATTATAATTTTTTTCATTATCCTTTTCAATTTGTTTTTTCTTAAAACTACGTAAAAATTTTAAATTTTATAACTTTATGAGAGTTCTTTGTATGAACGTACATTGCACGTGCCATAAAATCTCGTTAATAATAAAAAAGGAAACAAAGTGGATGTGGACACTTTTCAATTGACCCATTATAAAATTATTACAGTCGTTTGTCTTCTATCATGGTCTTTTTATTTTGTCTCTATTGTAATAATGACATTATGTTTATTTTAATCAAGACCATACAAATTTCATCATTTCAGATATAATTTTGGTTTTGCATCCTAAAATCATAGTTCTTCTAAATTCGATCTTGTGAGTATGTATGAAAGAAAAACACTAACTTTTTGGGCTTTCATCTGGGATAAAACTTAGGAGATCATTACTAAATTTGCAAAAGATATCGTGAGAAACTTTTGTAAGTTTCGATCAAAATTTTAGTTAGAAAATTTCAACTGAATGTTGTGAAAAATCTTTGATCCAGATCGAGTAAAGGAATATCGATCATTATTAACTTTCGGTCAAAAATTTAGAGAATACATTTTTGATCGTGACCTATATTTGAGACATTTCATAAAAATGACAAGTTCGGCTCAAAACTATCATTATTGTAATTAAGAACATTATGATAATGAATGTGAGACCATACAGAAATCTAAAATTGAGTTGTGAGAAATGCGGATTACGGATCTTAAGGCTAGGATTAACACTAGAAGGGGGGTGAATAGTGTTAATAAAGAATTACTAAATCTTTCTGAGTGTATGTTAATTTATACACCGATGAATGCATTATATAGACACAGATATGATCACATAAACAAACACAGATGCAGAAATAAAATAAAAGCAGTAAAGGAAAGAACACACCGGATTTTATACTGGTTTGGAGTTACCCTACATCCAGTCCCGCAACACAAGTATAGATTTCCTTTCAAAAGCAATTGTACAATTACACCCTTGGTTTCGAGGCTACGAGGTATACCCACCAGAATTTCTATCCTCTAGGTAGAGATACTTGATTTCCAGGCCACAAGTTTACCCAACTGATTTACCAAGGCTACAATCACACATTTTCTCTCTTGATTGATTTCTAAGGCTACCATCATACCTTTTCTCGCTTAACAGATTACAAAGAAATCTATAACTCTGAATATCACTGAGAACCTTGTAGAGATAGTGATAGAGAATCAAACTAGAAGTAATCGAGTTCAACACAATGTTGATTTCGGCAGAGTAATGGTAAGAATATGTATTAAGAAATGTGAAAGAAGAAGAGGAGTTAAAAAACAGAAAATCTGATGTAAAATTCATTGAAACTAACCCCTATTTATAGAAGAACAACAGCCATGTCCATTCATGAAGAGTTATGGCGAATAGACACTTCTTTTGAAGTTTAAATTTTGAACTCAACTAACACCATGTCGACATGGGGTACTTGGGCATGTCGACAAGCCAAAGGATTTTTTGGTGTTTTGATTTTCTTTGAAAATAACTTTTATTTTATATTACAACTATTTTAAACTTTATGAATATACTTGACTATAGCTAAAATTCATAGGTAAATATGGAGAATAATATATATATATATTAACTATAATTTTATATTTAAATCTAAGTATAAATATTTAAAAGTTAAATATATAATTTAAAAAGATAGTTTAAAATCAAGAGTAATTTGACTTTGAAATTAAAGATAATTTTGAGGCTAAAATTATTTAAAATCCGGATAGAGAGTTTTGAATCTTTTTAAAAGGAAAGTTTTGAAATCATTTTGAAAACAAGATATAATTTTGAAAAATCATTTTGAATAAAAATTTAGCGGATACAAAACAATGTTCCACTAGATTTTTCGTTGGTTCCATCCTACATAGGGTTCCATCCCTTTAACAGGCTCGAAGTGGATTCTATTCCACGAATAAATTGGATTTTAAGATGCCAGTGCTTTTCTATGAGTTTTAACAAAATTCCTAATAAAAATACTTAACCTTGAAATCTTGAACTCTTGATAATATTGATACTCATGAGTCTTCTATCTCGATATCTTGAGTCTCTGTACTGTATAGTCTTCATTCTTGGTACTTGCATGGTTAAATCCTGCATATACATATATATCTAAACTTATATTGTCAGTATTTATATTTATAATCTATTCTATCATCAAAACCATCATCTCACGAACTAAAATCTCCCCCCTTTTGATGATGACAACCTTTGTTTATAAAATATTACTTTTATCCTAATAACTCCCCCTAAAACTAATAAACTCCCCCTTAATTTATGTCTAACTACCCTTTTTCATCATCCTTTGTCATCAACAAAAAAATCACTCCAAACTATATAACTCCCCCTAAAACTAACACTCTATGACATGTGATTATAATGATAGTGTTATCATAAGTAATCATCACTTAAATCTAATACTAAAACATAGTCCTAAACTATTAATTATCCTAACTAAGAATTCACGATAGTACTTATAATTAAAACTCATATAAGAACACGAGTTATTTATTACGTATGAAATTGTATATACATGAGCGTTTAGAAAATATAAAGAAACACAAACAACAATGGAGAAGAAAGAAAAGAAACTATTGTGTGTTTTTAAACATTGGAGATCTATGAATCGAACAGTTTGGATAGTGGAAACAGAAATTTCCACGTTGTTCGACAAGATTCGCATTCTTGTCAAAACACATTTCTCCAACACACACGACTTGGTCATCATCCTCCTCGTGCGCTTCTTCCATGGGCTCTTCTTCTTCTTCACTGGCCTCTTGTTCTTGATTGGGTGAAGAGTCTTCATCAATCATGATAGGGTTGGCCTGGTTATCCATTAGGAATTTTTGCAAATTCCTAAGAATCTTGCATTGCCTCTCTTGTTCCTTTTCCATACGAAGTTGAGTCACTTGAATTTCAGTCATCATCTGAAGTGCATCCTTCAGAGAGTCCTCTATTTTAGTCACACGAGCGAGAATAGTACGTTGAAATGGACGAGACGTAGGAGAGGGGAATGAAAAGGTTGATTTTATGTTTGATTGGAAGAGAAGGCCATTGATTATTTGATTTTAGAGAGAAGAAAAGAGAGATAACAGAAAGGATGAATAAAATTTCGAAAACGTGAAGAATATATAACCAAATATTTTGAATTTTGGTGGGAAAAATTTCAGATTTTAAAAAACGCTGCATGTCGACTTAAGTATATGGGGGATGTCGACATGGTCCTTTTTATTTTTACTTAATATTAATTATTAACTATACTTGTTATTTATATTTTATATTTCAGTTATAGAACAAATACCTAATTCTCTTCTTAATTTAGTGAAAATTGATTCATTTAAGGGTTTTGTTAAAATATCAGCAATTTGATTTTCAGAATTGATATAATCAAGAGTAACTACTTCCTTACTTATATTATCTCTGAGAAAATGATGTCTGATATCCATATGTTTAGTTCGAGCAAGTTGAGTAGTATTTTTGGATAAATTTATCGCTCTCGTATTGTCACAATAAATGGGTGATTTTGAAAATTTTAAACCAAAATCTTTTAAGGTTTGTTGCATATATATTACATGAGAACAAGCCAAAGTAGCAGAAATATACTCTGCTTCAGTTGTTGATAAAGAAACTGTGTTTTGCTTTTTACTAAGCTAAGAAACCAGAGAATGCCCCAAAAAGTGACAAGTCCTACTTGTACTTTTTCGGTCTAATTTACAACCAGCATAGTCAGCATCACAGTAAGATATTAAGTTAAAAGAATCATTTTTAGGGTAGAATAAACCATAATCAAATGTGTATTTAACGTATCTTATGATTCGTTTTACGGCTTTTAAGTGGGTCTCTTTAGGTTGGGATTGATATCTGGCACAGAGACAAATACTATGAATGATATCAGGTCTACTAGCAGTAATATAGAGTAGTGATCCAATCGTTCCTCTATATAATTTTTGATTTACATCTCTCGAGAGATCTTCTTTACTAAGGTACTCATTGGTTGCCATAGGAGTGGGTTTTCCACTCGCAGTAGTCAAAACTAATTTACTAATTAAGTCTTTAGCATATTTTTCTTGACTAATAAAGATACCATTATCTAATTGTTTTATTTGTAATCCTAAAAAGAAATTTAATTCACCTATATGACTCATCTCAAACTCTTTTGTCATTATTTTAGAAAATTCTTTATTCATTTCAGAATTAGTTGAACCAAAAATGATATCATCCACGTAAACTTGTACTAGTTGAATATCATTTTTATTTCTTTTAATAAAAAGAGTATTATCTACATTACCAATTTCAAAATTAGATTGCAATAAATAAGATCTTAGTCTGTCATACCAGGCTGTAGGAGCTTGTTTTAGACCATATAATGCTTTCTTAAGTTTGTAAACATGATTTGGTAATTTATCATTTTCAAAAAGTGGTGGTTATTCAACATATACTTCTTCTTTTACAAATCCATTTAAAAATGCACTTTTAACATCCATTTGAAATAATTTGAAATTATTATGATTTGCGAAAGCAAGTAGAATCCTAATGGTTTCTAATGTTGCTACGGGAGCAAAGGTTTCATCAAAATCTATTCCTTCTTCTTGGCAATAACCTTGAGTGACTAATCGAGCTTTATTTATAACTACCTCTCCTTGTTCATTCATTTTATTTTTATAAACCCATTTAGTTCCAATTATATTTTTATTTTCTGGTCTAGGAACAATTTCCCAAACATCATTTCTAGTAAATTGATTTAATTCTTCTTACATAGCCAAAATCCATGAATCATCAGTTGATGCTTCTTTCGGATTTTGGATTCAATAGTTGATATAAAAGCTACATTACTAATTTGACTTAGTTGATTTCTAGTTTTAACAACAGATTGCATATCTCCCGTTATATTTTCTATAGGATGATCTTTTAAAAGTTTTGTCCTTTTATTAGGATGATTAATTTCATCATTAGCTTCAACTGATTCTTGATTTTGAGTGATTAAATCCTCTACATCATTTGTATCTTCAAAAATTTTAAAATTTTCATCAAATGAAACATGCATTGTTTCTTCAATGGAATTAGTTTTTAAAGTAAACACTCTGTACGCTTACTTCTAATTAGAATATCCGATAAAGATACCTTTGTCGGATTTAGGATCAAATCTATCTAAATTATCTTTTGTATTTAAAATAAAGCATTTACTTCCAAAAAATCTGAAAAGATACCTTAGGTTTCTTTGAATAAAGAAGTTCATGAGATGTCTTATCGGTTAGAGGTCTAATTAAAATTCTATTTAAAATATAATAGGCGGTAGCAACTGCTTCTGCCCAAAAATTCTTTGGTAAATTACTACCTGTAAGCATTGTTCTCGCACACTCTTGAATCGCCCTATTTTTACATTCTACTACTCCATTTTGTTGTGGAGTTCTGGAAATGGAAAATTGTGAGTTATTCCCTTTTTATTGCAGAATTCCTCAAACTTTTCATTTTCAAATTCCCACCGTGATCACTTTGAATAGTTATAATTTTTAGAGAAAATTGATTTTGAATTCTTTTTGAAAATGTCTTAAAACATTCAAAAGTATCACTTTTATGTTTCAAAAATATTGTCTATGTAAATCTAGAATAATCATCTACAATTACAAAAACATATTTTTATTGAAAGAATTTGAGATGGACCAAAGAAATCAAGATGAAGTAATTCAAGATGTTTTGAAGTTGAAATCATATCTTTTAACTTGAAGGAATTTTTTTTTAAGTTTTCCTAATTGACAAGCATCACATAAACTATCTACATTAAAATTCATTTTAGGGAGACCTCTTACTAGATCATGTTTTGACAGTCTAGATAAGAGTTTGAAATTCAAATGCCCAAATCTCTTATGCCAAATCCAAGGGTCACTTGTATTTGCCAAAAGACACAGGTTATCATTTGAAACTTTCATACTAATAATATAAATATTCTTTTTCCTGACTCTCTCAAATATAATGGTTGAATTATTATCTTCAATGTGACATTTATCTTTTTCAAATTTAATTTTATATCTTTATCACATAGTTGACTTATACTTAGCAGATTATGTTTCACATTCTTAACTAGCAAAACATTAGTAATAATAGGAATTTCGGAATTACCGACTTTGCCAATGCCAATCACATATCCTTTTGAATTGTCTCTAAAGTTAGCCAGTCCTCCCTCTTTGTATATTATATCATTCAGTATATCTAGATTGCTAGTCATGTGTCTAGAACATCCACTATCAAGTATGCATTTGTTCTTTCTGATCTGCACAATTTGTCCATTGTGGATTGATTCCTTAACACCCATAAAGCATGATTCCTTCACATCAAACAATCTTGGTAGACAACTTGAATTTGAATATTGATTATATGCTGACTCAAGAAACAATGATGGTTTGAATACTTCTAAACTAGTATTAACAAATATAGCCATTTTAAAAACTTTTTCAAAAATCAGATTATGAAACTTTGAAAACCTCGCTCTGATACCAATTGTGAGAAAGGCGGATTACGGATCTTAAGGCTAGGATTAACACTAAAGGGGGGTGAATAGTGTTAATAAAGAATTACTAAATCTTTTTGAGTTTATATTAATTTAGACATTGATGTATGCAATATACAGACACAGATATGATCACAAAAACAAATACAGATGCAGAAATAAAATAAAAGCAGTAAAGGAAAGAGCACACCAGATTTTATACTGGTTCGGAGTTACCCTACATCCAGTCCCGCAACACAAGTACGGATTTCCTTTCAAAAGCAATTGTACAATTACACCCTCGGTTTCAAGGCAACGAGATACACCCTCCAGAATTTCTATCCTCTGGGTAGAGACACTTGATTTCCGGGCCACAAGTTTACCAAATTGATTTACCAAGGCTACAATCACACCTTTTCTCTCTGATTGATTTCCAAGGCTACAATCACACCTTTTCTCGCTTAATAGATTACAAAGAAGTCTATAACTCTGAATAGCACTGAGAACCTTGTAGAGATAGTGATAGAGAATCAAATTAGAAGTAATCGAGTTCGATTCAATGTTGATTTCGGCAGAGTAATGGTAAGAATATGTATTAAGAAATGTGGAAGAAGAAGAGAAGTGAAAAACCAGAAAATCTGATGTAAAATTCGTTGAAACTAACCCCTATTTATAGAAGAACAACATCCATGTCCATTCATGAAGAGTTATGGCGAATAGACACTTCTTTTGAAATTTAAATTTTGAACTCAACTGACACCATGTCGACATGGGATGCTTGGGCATGTCGATATCCCAAAGGATTTTTTGGTATTTTGATTTTCTTTGAAAATAACTTTTATTTTATATTAAAACTATTTTAAACTTTATAAATATACTTGACTATAGTTAAAATTCATAAGTAAATATATAGAATAATATATATATATATATATATATATATTAACTATAATTTTATATTTGAATCTAAGTATAAGTATTTAAAAGTTAAATATAAAATTTAAAAAGATAGTTTAAAATTAGGAGTAATTTGACTTTGAAATTAAAGATAATTTTGAGCCTAAAATTATTTAAAATCCGGATAGAGAGTTTTGAATCTTTTTAAAAGGAAAGTTTTGAAATCATTTTGAAAACAAGATATAATTTTGAAAAATCATTTTGAATAAAAAGTTAGCGGATACAAAACAATGTTCCATTAGGTTTTTCGTAGGTTCCATCCTACTTAGGGTTCCATCCCTTTAACAGGCCCGAAATTGATTCCATTCCACGAATAAATTGGATTTTAAGATGCCAGTGCTTTTCTATGAGTTTTAACAAAATTCCTAATAAAAATACTTAACCTTGAAATCTTGGACTCTTGATAATCTTGATACTCATGAGTCTTCTATCTCGATATCTTGAATCTCTATACTGTACAGTCTTCATTCTTGGTACCTGCATAGTTAAATCCTGCATATACATATATCTAAACTTATAATGTTAGTATTTATATTTTATAATCTATTATAAGGTTGTTGTCATCAAAACCATCATCTCACGAACTAACATGAGTGTGTTTGTTAGTTTACTGGATACAATGATTAGTAAAAAAAGAACAAAGATTATTGTTAGATATATTATTGAGGAGAATGATTGAATGAATAAGAAAAGCATCAAAATTCAAAGAACTAACATGATTCGAAATGCTAAAGGAAATTTTATTGAAATCACAAAGCATTAAGGCTTTAATCGAACCTTCATTTGAGAAATTCTCGATCAATGATTCCGGTGAGGAAAAAAGGCAAGTCTTCGTATTATGAATATATGCCACTAAGTAAGGATGGAAAGTCGAAAGGAACATATTCCCCTAGGAGGTCATATAAAGGAAGTAAATATGAATCTCTTAAAAATTAGGATGGATAATGCAAGGTTGAAAGGGAGATCATATATCCATTTTTGATCCATAGTCAAAAGATAATGTAGATTTAGTTACTAGCCCAATCATACATGCTGCGATATAAACTCAAAAGTTTTACAAACATTGAAAAAAATCACCCAAACACAAAACAAATGTTATATGCATGTTTTGCTTGAGACTATCGGAAGGCATCCAAAAACCATTTGAAGCGCTAAGAAAAGAATATGTGCAAATCTACCATGGATATTATGATGGAACAACAAATGTTAGAACAATGATAAAGGCGGAAATAGTCTTTCCAACTTGAAAACAATCAGTGTTGATCCCATACGTTAGAAGATAAGAAGTTGGAAGTACATGTTCCAAAGGGACATAGAAAAAATGCTTTTTACCTCCTATTGAAATCCATTTAGAGATTTGTGAATTTAACGAGTTACAATTGAAATTTATAATGGAATAATTAACCCATGTGACTATGTGTGAAATTTTGCTATAGATTTCAATGTGGCAAGATGTATAATTTAATCCGTTATTAGGTATTCCCAACTACACTACATGGTGCATCTGTAGAATGGTAAAATATGTAGGATCCATTTTCGACTAATAGTTGGATGTGGCTTACATTCGAATTAAAATAACACTTCTGTATGGAAGTGGAAGAGAATATTGAGATCTCACTAGACATGAGGAATCCTGTAGGCTCTAGTAGAAACTGACTCAAGTGTTGTCAACTTAATGCCTATCAATAACAAATGATGGCAACAAATTTTTCATTATGATGGATGATGATCAACTCTACTCCCATCCAATTCATACATGAGCTAAGTCAACTTACAATTCATGATTTGAATTTCGCGATCACTTACACGTGTAAGAGGTATATATTAATCGTGCGAGACATGCTATAGGTACGAACTATGAACAATAAAATATGTTTTCAAATTGACTTACTTGCGACTGATGCTGATAAACTTTGATGATGAAGGACTTGTAGTGGAAGCATAAGGATTAGCTCTTCTCCTTGATCAATACATAAATCCATTTGTAGTTGAACCTCATGGTCCTACGTGGCGATGGAATAAACTAACATGCCATTTGGTTTGAATAAAAATTAAATTTACTTGCAGGCGAACATTATGGTCCTACAAGACAACGAGCTATAAATTAACTTGCCTCCGCATATGTGTAAATATTAAGTCTGCTTGTAGTCAAACCCAATGACAAACTATAAATAAACATGACTTCGGGTATGTACAAAAATTAAGTTTTCTTGTAGTCAAACCTGACAATTTGGATGATGATGATGGACTATAAACTAAAATTCAATCCTTTATGTTTAAAAATAGATTCTACTTGCGGTTGAACCTAATGGTTTAGCATGATGATAGATTATAAGTTAATATGTAAACATTGCGAATATAAGGTTCAATTTTGTTTGTGACTGAATCTTATGGTTCAGCATGACTATGAATTATAAATCAATATGAAAAAGTAGCACATATATTAAGTGTAGTTGCGATTGAACTTTATTGTTTTGCATGATAATAGACTATAAATAACACATGAATACTATCCGCTTGTAGCAAGGTCTAATGACTGTACTTGATGGTGAATATTTACTCTTGAAATAAATCATTAGTGAATTATGTCTATCATTCGTAATATCTTTCATTTTGGGATCTGGAAATAATACAACAATGTTGCTATCTTATTTTACAGTGACAGTAGAGATTCAATTTTCTTTTCATACTTACATAAAAATGACAATAGCGCTTAAATTTTTTACTTCATTATGTAGTTTAAATTTACCTACTCAACGTTCCACTATAGAGAGAAAAATATAATATACAACATAATATTACATGATTTTTATGTGGTGATACCACCATGAATGATCAAATTTATAATTTCATCGATTTACATGACAAAATGAATAGCTAATACTTATGACTCTTATAGTTGGTCCTTCGATTATAAATTAGAACTTTTCTATCCCTAAATCCTTCACCCTTCAACATATTAAAGTGACCATCCAAGATTTTAAGGGGAAAAGAATTAACTTCGAGTCCAACATAAACCTTGTACGAATAGTATATCTATAATAATTCATGTTTACTTCAAACACTTCCTTAAACTGTTCTTCAAACACTTCCTTAAACCTTCTCCAAGATATATAGTCCTCGTAAATATTCATGGTAATTGCATCCCACCATGCAGCTGCTCCTTCCTGAAGTTTCCGTGATGCCATAACACATTTTTGCTCATCTGACAGATCCAAACTCTTAAAAATCCGCTCAAACGAGCGCAACCAAGCTTGAACTTCAATGATGGACTTCATACCCTTAAAAGGCTTTCCTTCGATATTGGTAAAGTCCTTGCACAATGCTACAAAGCTCACTCGAGGTGGTATTGTTTATAGCCTCATCAGTTACCCTTCCTCCTTCAGCATTCAGTCCTCTTCCATTCATGGTCATCGTGCTCTCACACCTCTGCCTTTTCTTTCTCTAGAACTCATATTGTCAGGTGTGCGTGTGTGTGTTGTGTGTGTATAAATTACAAATACGCTCTCTCATGATAGGTATTGACCCAAAAGCTTAGGTATTATCTCAACCTAGCGCTCTGATACGAACTGTGACGACCCGTCTTTCATTTCATGGAAAGACAGTATCGTAGATTAGAAAGAAATAGGTAGAAAAGAAAATAGATAGATAGATAGAAAGAAACAACATCAGAATCTCACAGCGGAATGGAAAATTATATCACATTACATAGATATTACATAATATTCATCATACATCAGAGCCATTAAGTTACAAACATCACATTAGACAGTCATGAAGACTTGCCTATACATTACATCCTAAAATGCAAAATGGATGATACTAACACAGCAGAATAGATATATGGATACGCCAAGTCTCTTGCTCTAAGCCTTCCAAAATACATCAATCCAACCTGATCACTTGGCTACTCATAAAAAATTGAGTATCCAAGAGTTCAAGAAAAACAGAAAATAAACTCCGGCTCAGCCATGGGTCTGGTGTGCGTAAATGGTTTAAGTTGTTTAACATGGAAATCATTTAAAATAAAAAGGTATCTCGTAAAGACTTTCCGCAAATAAACACGGACAAGTTTTTCCTTTACGATAACCACAACATTTCATAGGAAATCCAGTTATATTATAATAATGTCTAGGGTTTTCACATAAATTATTCACATAGCCGAAATTTTTACATTCATCAAATTCCCGCATAATAGGTGTACAATCAAGACCAAGGTCACTTATTGAAGATTGGATTCCATACAATGGCAGGGCTACTAGGGTACCACACGTCACAGTACGCGGTCTAGACCACTATACTGAGGATCCCCTCTGATCCCTGCAACACAAGAAAGGAGCTACCTCTTACAGGATAGTCTGAATAAGACAACCCCACAGTTATGGCCAATAACCTCCCACACATCCGAATAAAAAGGACCTTTAAACAAGGGGAAATCTTATCCTACTTGGGTGCTACCCACTTAGCCTTGCTGCACCTTCCCTATTTTAGCCATTCCCGGTTGACGAGGCTTGAGGCTACGATTACCTTTATAGCACACATATGTTGGAATGTTCATCATCCTCCGCTGACGATGGTCTGATAGCATTCGCCCATACAAGTCCGTTCCGGGTTCGAATGGAATCGAAGGCATTATCTCCCTTACATTCGTTTTGGAATCATCCTCAGAGTTAACAACAAATAGCCCTTGCACTCTGAATATTCATTCTCGATCTTCACTTGAGATTTCATGACCTATCGCTTATTTTGGATCGATGTGATTTTGAACAAAAAATCTTATATCCGAACCCGATCTCATCGAAATCCAAATGTTTCTTTTAAGGCCCAATTGTTTAAGTAAAACAATTTAATTCAATTCAGAATATTATATTCACACAGCAATTCATCACAGATAAATAACTCACATTTATCAACAACTCAATCCAAGCAATTCATATCATAGAATATTACAGACTAACATACTAGAGATATTAATCAATCCAAACATTCAATATAATTAATCATCCGTAAGAAAGATTAATTAATCACACATTTATAATTAATTTAATTAACATAAAATAAATTAATTACTTATGAAATACTTACTTATAATCCTGCTTAATTGTTATTAATTAATTACAAACCATTTATTATTATTTTAATGGATTATTGGAATTAATTAATTATCATTTATAATTATTTAAGACCTTAATTAATTAAAGATAAATCCATTTATCTTAATCATTTTACTTAATTATGATTTAAGTTTTACCTAAAAAACCTTGGAATTAATTTATCATTAACATATGAATTAACTTAAGACCTTTAAGTTAATTAATAATTAAAAACATTTTACCTTCTTTAATTAACTACTTAATTATGCTATTTAATTTTATTTTAATAAACTCAAGAACTAAATAAAGGACACATAATAAAATACTTTAAACTTAATTAAACTTAAAATAATTTATTTTATAACCTTTAACTAACCCAAATGTAACATCCCAAAAATTTATCAATTTAAATTATGATATATTTAAACTTTTGGAATTTAATTTGAAATTAAATTGGAAAAAAATCTCAGACAAATAAAATAAGTGAAAATAATATATGAATAAAATTCCAATTTTATTTTGAGTTTAAAATATTGAAATAATGAATGTTTTAAAAAGTCATTTGAATTTAAAAATCTTATATATATGTATATTACATATATGAGTAGCGTTGAACACATATTGAAATTTAATTTAAAATTTTCAAGATATGTGTGAATATATAAATGGACATAAATGGTTATATTTCAAGGTTGAATTGAAATTTGAATTTAAAATTAAAATAAATGTTTTTAAAAATAAATGGCATTTAAAATCATTAAGATGTAATGTATATAATGCAAATATTGGTTAAAAACAATTCTTTTAACATTGTATACATATATACACAAATGAATATAGGGGTGTATTCATTTATAAAATGAATATGAGATTATTTTGCCTCGTAAAAATCACAAATGTTAAATATACATTCACATGGGAGACGGAGTAAAGAAATTAACAAAATTTAGATCTCATGATTATTGTTTACAAATAGCATTGAACATCATTACTTAAATAAAATAATCAAATTAAAAATTATAGAAAACTTTTCAGTTTCCAATTCAAATTATTTAGCTACTAATCTCTGAAAGTTCAGTAACCAAAAGATTTAATATTCCAAACTCCAACACTCAAGAAAAAAAAATCAGAAAGAAAAAAAAAAAAACTGCCAACTCTTCTTCAATTCAATTCAAAAGTAAAAATCTGTGAATCATCTTAAAGCTTCAAGCTGTAGTTTATGATTCCATCTCTCAGGTAGATTTTTAAACTTTATAGTTTAATGAAATTATGATTTTAAAATCAAGTTTTAACAACAAATTCAAAACTGCAGATTAGCTTTGAAAGAGGGGCTTCAGGTTTTTGTCAGTGCGGTAATTTTTGGAATAATTTAAAGGCAGGTCACTTTATTTTTAAAATTTGAGTTTGAAGTTATAATCAATAATGAAGAAAGAATTTAAAACAATAATATTGATCAGTTGCCGGAGGGAGTCAAGCTCAAGGATTTAAATCCATTTCTGGTTTCAACTGCAAAAAGGCTTCTCTGTTATATAAAAAATTTAACTATAAGTAAATTAAAATTGTTGTTATTGATTGATTAAGTAAACAAATGCAACCAAGAATAATCAAAGATCTGTAATTATAACTTGCATATCTAAACTTCAGAAATTTAAAGTAGGAAAAGAAGAAAGATTTACAGGCTTTCATACCTATCTTTTGAAACTGTTAGGAGGTTTTCTATCTTCAGGGAAGAGGTGAGTAAACCCCTATTTTATTCAATCATTTGCTGCTGTTTGAATGCCTGCATGAATGTGAATAGCCTTTGCATGTGAATGAATTGTTGTGCTTGTGTTTTTTCTTTGCCGGGAAATGTTGTTTTCTTTTTCCGTTCTTCTGTTTCCTTTAACTCTATGGTTTATAGTGTAGACCATACCAAACTAAAAACCCTCTCCCTCTACTTCTATTGAATTTGAATGATAAACTATGGTTTGGACATGCATTGTGTTTCAGTAATTAATCAAAGCAAAGTTTTGTAGTTTCTTTTTTTTTGAAAACTGTGAAAACACAGTCATATTGAGTCTCTGGTATACAGAGTAAACCATATCAAAATCCAAATCTCTCTCTCTCTCTCTCCCTCCCTCATTTCTTTTGAAAATGGATTGTAAACAAGTTGGAGTTTTGTTTTAAACTTGTACTATGTTTCGAGTAATAAATCAAAGCAAGTTTTGTAGTTTTCTTTTTACTGGAAACTGTGAAAACATAGTTACATTTAAGTATCAGGTTTACAGAGAAAACCGTGCTAAATTCAAGATCTCTCTCTCTATCCTTCTCTGAAATTAAAGTATAAAACAAATTAAAGTGATGTAGGACATGCATTATGCTTAGTAACATATCAAAAGCAAAGCAACATGTTTTATTCTTTTATGGGAAATGTAAAACACAGTAACAATCCAAATAAGCAAGAAATTCGAACATCACAAATTCTTATTTCAGTAATATTATTTGAATCCCTTTCAAAAATGAGGATTTTAGAAACAAAAGTTTAAATTTTTCATTAACTTTTCACTGAGATATTGGGGTTGATCAGAAAAATGCTTTTTTGTCAAAATCAGATGATCCAAACGATGGTGGGCCTCGAGTTCGTTGTCATAGTTGGATTGGATGTTCGAGATTTTTAGAAAAATACGAGTAGAATTTATAAATCCTTAAATTTCTAATTCGAGATCAAATTAGGGTTTAAGAACCCATTTCTGTTCATGTTCAAAATGGTGGTGCTGCGCCATCACGGGGTGATCGGACTTCGTGCATCCGATGCCAATCGCGGCCTCTCACGTTGATGGAGCTTCGGTCCAAATTTGGTGACCGCTGAAGGTCAAAGGAGGTGGGGCGAGACTCTTTTTCTGATGATGTTCTGCTGGGTTGTTGGGTCGAGATGACTTGATTTTTTGTTTTTCGAAATTAGTTCGAGTTTTAGGTGTTTGTAGGGTTTTGGGGGATGGTCGTCGACTCGATGGTGGCTGCAGTTTCGAACAACGGTGATGGTTTTGGCCGTGCATTTGCACGTGGTGGTTGTGGTATCAGGTTGATGGTTTGGGAAGAATAAAGGGGGTGACTCGAAGCACTACGCGGGGAATTGGGGAGAAGGCTCGAAGCCAGGCTCGTGTCATTTGAACGTTACACCAGGTTGCTTTATAAACTTAAACAAATTTTTGTAAAAAAATACTACTCGGGTTGAATTGGGTTAGAACTCAAGTAGGGGGTTTTTTCTCGGGGACAATCGAGGCAGCCTCGGGGTTGTCTTGAAAACAGCAAAAAAACCAATTTTTGACTAAATTTTTGAAACAAAAGTTAAATAATTTCCTGAATCCACTCTTCTGAAATTAATGATAATTTGTTAATGGAATATGAGGTAAATGGTATTGAAACAATTATTTGAACTTTATGAAGTTCAAAGATATTTTAAATCTTATATTTTCTTTAAATAAAAGTTGTTTTAAAATTTAACTTAATAAAAATTTAGAAGTAAATCAAATATTCAAGTGTTAACTTAAAACCAAATTTATTATAATGATGAAATGGTAATTAACAATTAATGTTTTGTAATGATTTTATAATTAACAATTAATTAATTAAAGAATAGCCAATTAATAAAAGCCAATTAATAAAAGTAATTGAACTTAATTGGTTAACAATTAAGAATTAATTAATTAAAATAATTAATTAAAGGATAATTAGTTAATAAAGCCAATTAATATTAAATTAATTCATAATTAAGTAAAATTAAACATTGATTTAAAATAATTAATAAAGATAATTATTTGGTTAATTCACTTAAATCACATTCACCTTAATCGAAGGTGATTGACTATCATCAAATAATCTCTACTGGATTGACATTTCTGTTGTAATACTGTGAATGCTTTGTAACGAACTATGATTTGTGATTTGTGATTTGTTCCTACTTGTATGTGAAAATCTCTTTTGCCCGTAAAATGACATTTAAACTTCGATGCGACAGAGAGTCGGATTTCAGTTAGTTATCCAAAACCCACATCGAACCCTGAATGTGAATCCTTGTAATTGATACACCCACATGTTTTAAAATTGCGCTCACTATTCGGATTAGCCGAGAGAGGACCTTTGTGTCATATAACCCATTCCAAATAGTGATTCGACGAAATGGATAATATTTGAAGACAGTGTTGAAGACCGAGTGTCTTCAAAAATGATAGGATAACTTATCGATTGTCTCTGCACTGAGTTGCTCCGGTATAGAGATCTCCACATGCGATGGGGAGTCTGATCGGAATTGTGGATACCTAGATTTGAAAGGGCTTCTTTCTTTATTGGATGAAGTGCCTTCGGTATCGTTCTAACCCGGAACAAACTTGTATGGTCGTGTGTCTGACACTACACTTTGAGATATAAAGCCAATTTCTTTCAAATATATATCTATTGGTGGCGGAGAATTTATTCTCTTAACTTAACACCCTTCTCAGTACGAGCTCAGAGGTTATGTAGTTGAAGGTTATCAGCGATATACTCCCAATTTGGTAGTGTGGCATGCTAAGTGCTGCTGTGTATTGATGATCATTTGTTGATCATTTACGATCAAAGCATGGCTTTCGTGTAAAGCGTAGCTTTGTGGACGAGAGCTCACCGGACTTACACCTCGAAAATGGTCGAAACCGGAAAGATGCGGCAAGGTTATGAGGGTCGCGCTCTTTAGGGTATGTCGTTTCCTTTCGGAAAACGGTGGTATCATGGTATGGAGCCCAGATACTCACCTATGTGGTTGCTTCAATCTCATTTACTGTATGGTTGTTGCTTTGTGATGGAGGGCCCTCGGATAAAGGTCGCAAACGACCGGGGAATGGCATAGTCGTGTAGTAGTTGCCTAGTTACAGAGGTAACCCGGCCTTGTGTTGGCAGAGAACTGGTTAAGTTCTCGAGACATCCCGCCAGAGGCGTACCCATGTGGCAGTACTAAGTTCCTTAGCCTGACCTTTTGTTGGAAATCCTATTCCCAATACGAACCCAGTACGGTTTTAGTTGTATAACCTGTCATTTACTTATGGTGGCGCCTCGCTGTTTAGATGGTAGTTATAGTAGGCATACAATAATGGTTGTATGCTGGCTAGGATTAATATTATACTTTCGAAATGGCTTTCTACACAATGCACTAGTAATAATATCAAAGAATTTTTCCCGTATGAAGCATATTTGACTATTATAAGAGGAAATCTCCTCCAATTCTGCGATTGCATTGTGTGTGTGGCGGGAGGTCTTATGGTAGTTTCATTTTCCAAAAGCATACCGGTTTTTCTTGTATAAATCTATTTTATTTTAAAAGCAACTATCTTTGTTTACTTATACCAGTCCCATGACTGACCCGGAGTTTACTGTTTCCTTTCTAAACTCTGGGTGCCCATTATTTCCACATGAGCAGCCTAGTGGCAGGTTTTCCGTATTTTGGTGTTAGCAGCCTTTTGGAGTCTTCTTTTGGTTTGGAGATTATCGGTTTTTGGAGAATTTTACCTTGGAGACATTTTGGAAGCTTTTGGATCTCAAGGTGCTTAGTTTTGGATGTTCTCTACCACTCTATTTCCTCGAAGACTTTTGGCATATGATCACTTGTTGTTCTATTATGGTGTTCTATTTGGAGTTGTGATATATGTATTATGATACTCTGATGTTGTAACGGATATTACGATAATGTTGTATCTATGATGTAATGCATGATATTCATTTTGTTTCCGCTGCTTTATGTTTATCTAATGTTGTTTTAAGCTCCATCCGAGTGGAGTTCGATGTTTGAATCTTTGGCAGTCGAGTACAAGTGAGGTATTTGATGTCAATTTTCGAACATTGGATATCGGGTCGTGACATCAAAGCTTAAATAAAACATTTATTATTTAAAAGAATTAGTTTAGAAAATTGTTTCAAAAACAAGTTTTTTTTTAAATTTTAAACCCTTGCTAATATACTATGGCACTGACCCCAGTTACCCCTTATACCAACCCGAGCCCACCCGAGTAAGCTTTTTTTTATTTCTAAAACTTGTTTTGTTGCACTTTTCAAAACTTGTTACTACTGTTAAACAACCCCGTACAATCTCGGTCTTCAACCTGAAGCCTTCCTCGAGTCAACCCTTCGATTCCCCCGAGCTCTCTCTCGTGTTTAAATTCCTATAGCAACCTAAACAAACTACTGACACACTGGCCACTCATGCACATGCACAGACGAACGCCGCTGCTCTGGTCATCGCTGCCACCTCTAGCACGTCGATGACAACCTCTCCTTAGATTCCGACCACCCAGATCCTAGAAACGAACTCGAAATCGAAACCGAGCACAAACAGACCCCACTGGAACGAACAGGTCACCCAAGAACCTCCACGTGTTGCCAGCTCCGGACATCAAAAAGTTCAACACTTCGACCAAAGCTTCGCCATTGACCCATGATTCCATTCCCCCTACTCCACTCAAGTCCGATGCTTCCTCGACGACAAACTGGCCTCGAAACCCACGTCGACCAAAACAGGTCCTAAAACCCTATAATGATGCCGTGCCGCCGCCACGATGATCGGAAAATTCACCGATCATTTTTCCCGAGTGCCTCGACCTCTAAGCTACCTCCAACAGCGACTTCGACACTCCCTCTTGCTCCGATCATCAGAAATTGCCAAAATCCCAATTCCGTTCAACCCGAGAATTCTACTCGAAAACAAAACTAAAAATCTTGATTTTACTTTTAAAAATCATAGTTTTCGAAAATGAATTAAATGATGTATGTGAAACAAGAAATCATGGTATTCGAATTTTTGACATGCTTTGAGTTTTACTGTATTTTCTATATCCCAGTAATTCTACCTTCTATCTTCACATAAAAATATTTTTAAAATTTAGATTTAGTTAATTCGAACACATCTTGTTTACTTTACAGGAAATTATTGTCAAGGATAAAATTTCACAGCTTTTTAGCCTCAAGGACAGACCTTCAATATTTTATCCTGAAGGACAACTTTCTGTAGGTATCAGTTTTTAGTTATTGATAGCAGTTTTTAGGTATCAGTTTGTAGTTATCGGTAGCAGTTTTTATGTATCATTTTTAGCTCGGTAGCAGTTTTGTTGTCCTTATGAATAATTTTGGAAAATGTTTGTCCATATGAATAATTTTTAGAAGAATGTTTGTCCTTGTGGTAAAAATATTGAGGTCGTGTCCTTGAGGCAAAAAAAATATACAAATCTTTGTCCTTTAAATTGATTCCCCTTTTGTTTATACGTCATAACCTATAGGGAAGAGAAATTGTAATTTGAATTTGTTTAAAGCCTTACCAGTTTTATTACAAGCACAATAAAATTACAAACATCACAAGTAAGTCCTTAGCAGGCTAAGGTCTCAAAGAAAGGAAACAAATAATAATAAAAATAAAAGTACAAGGGCAACAAGGCAAGAGAAGAAACAAGAAAACAACAAATACAAGGAATAAAAGAACAAGAGAAAGCCCTACAGTTGCAACCTAACAAACTCAGAACTAACGAAAGAAAAACTAGATTCCCGCATTCTAATTTGAATTGCTTTGCATAGTCTAAAGACAGAGTAGCCTTTCCCTTAGTAGTAGCTGTAAATATCCTATTGTTTCTCTCATTCCAAATTGCAGCGACGAATTTTTTCAGAACGAACAATATAACATAAGTTCCCATTGATATCCATCTTTTAGCCTTGTCGACGAGGCACCATTCAATTGAGCTATCCCTTCTAGTATTAACCCTGCTCACTTTATGTATGAGAGACTTCCAAATATCATATGTGAATTGACAATTAAAGAAGAGATGGTTGGTATACTTAACCATATCATTGCAAAAAAATACATACATGATTGACATCTGTACCCATGAAGTTCAGTTTGGCCTTTGTTAACAGTGCATTCCCGAATACTTTCCAAAGCATCAAATTTTCCATAACAAGAGAATGCTCTAGCCATAATCCCTTATGGCATATAAAAATAGGAAGATTAGATTGGCTAGTAATAGCTTTATAGACCACCTTAATTGTATGCTTCTTTTCCTTAGGTGTCCGCACAACCATATCTTTGGTAGAAGGAGGTAGTCATTATCCCGCGGCCTATTCCAACATTCTCTTATGACCTGGTTAATAGAGTGTGGCAAGGTCAGAATCCCATTACTCTGGTAGTCCCTAATCTTTGCGTCTGAACTGATACCAGATCGTTGCATGTTCTGATATGTCATGACATTAGGAAGGATCGGACCATGCTAAGGCTATGGGTCATTCCAAAAACTCGCACTGCTATCATTAGAAGTTATCAATCTGATCATGGGAACGAAGGTGGGTCTTATCTTTAATATTTTACGCCAAGTCCAGCTGCAGTCCTGGGGTATGTCCATAATCCAGAAGCCCCCACATTATGTTCCAAAGTCCATCAAACCCAAATATTGTCATGCTTATTAATAAGAGAATCGAAATGTTTACTAAAGGCCAAAATATTCCATTGAGCTATATTATTAATTCCAAGACCTCCATTCCTGACTAGAAGCTCAATTTTGTTGTATACACATGGAATAATTTTTCTTGTATGAATGCTACCAGTCCAAAAAAAAAAATTTGATCATAGCAGATTTGATCATTTTTAAGAGTTTGGTAGGAAGAATGAAAGTCCTAGCCTAATATATCACCATGGAAAAAGCAACCGCCTTGATTAAAACTAACCTACCTGCTTGACTTAAAAGCCTATTGGCCCAGCATTCTATAGTTGCAGTGATGTTAACAAATAGAGGCTGACATTGAGCTACAGTGATTCTAGCAGTAAAGAGAGGAAGGCCTAGGTAACTCATGGATGAAGCCATTGGTTACAACCCAGTCATATGATAGATTGGATCAGAGATTGTTGGAGATACTCCAGCAATCAAAATACGAGATTTCATAATATTAATCTTAAGACTTGTCACTTTATGGAAAGCACCTAGAGTACTAAGGATACATTTTATGGAGCTTATATCAGTTTGGTGAAGAGAACAACATCGTCAGTGAACATGAGAGTAGTGACCTGAGGGTTGTTGCATTTAGGGCGAATCTTAATTTCTTTGGCCTGAACTCTGCTATTTATCATTTGGGCAAAAACTTCCATTAGTAGCAAGAATAAATACGATGACATTGGGTCACCCTGGTGAATATCCCGCCTACTCTTGAAATATCTAACATTCTTGCCATTAAATACAAGGGAGAAGCTAGGGGTTGAGATATAAGTATACATCTAAGAGACAAATTTCTTTGGAAAATGCATCAAGGCCATAATTCTTACTATTGATTCCCAATGGCTTAAGTCGTATGCTCTGCTAATATCCATCTTTAGCATGGCTCTGGGTGATATTTATTGTCCATTGGACCACTTGAGAAGATAATGAGATAAAAGAACATTATCCAGAATTGTACGATTGGGTAAGAAAGCTGTCTGTTTGCTTGATATTACATTTCAACAAGAAATCAGCCTAAAGGAACCTACATTATTAACAGAGTTAGATTATGTATTAGCACTAGATTAGTAGCTCATGGCCTTAAGCATTCTGCATTTGATGAATTTTTTTTTGCATAGCTTTAATGACATCCTTGGAAATGATATCCCAACAATAAATGTAAAGCATAGCATTGAATCCATCTGGTCCACCGGATGAATTAGTATTCATAGAAAAGAAGGCATTTTTGATTTCATCCTCTGATATAAGGGCGGACAGATAATTAATGTTATAAGTTGAAATTCTAGGGAGTTGAACAACATTAATTAGGTCAATGGATGGCATGGAGTTATTTTATTTCCTAGCAGATCAGGGAAGAAAGAAAGAAGAGCCTCTTCAACAACTTCAGGAGTAGTGTGCAAGGTTCCTTCTTCATTATGAATACTGGTAATATTGCTCTTGGCTTGCTTTAACTCGTGAAATATGCAGTGTACTTGTCTCCTAGGTTGCTCCACCTCTGCTTGGATTTTTGCTTTATCATTGCCTTCTATGCTAAGGGCTTCATTATACCCGGCAAGCAATCTAATCCCTTCAAATGAGGCTTCAAGATCCTAAGGATTATCCATCATAAATTTCTGAGCAACCATGAGCTCTTCTTTAATGGCAGAAGATTGTAAATTTCCATTGCCATGTTTGAGTTTAGCCCATGCCTTTAGAGCAGCTTTAGTATCCTTTAGTTTTTGGTTCACAATAAACATAGGATTACGAAAAAAAGAGCCAGTCCAAGCAACTTTTAGTATTTAGAAAATGGGGATCTTGAGTCCAAATATCAAAGAGGATATAATTAGTGAATGGTTAAATAGAAGTGCAAGGGGAGGAAGTTAGATATGGCAGGTCAAGCATGGAGGGAAGGGAAGTTGCAAAAAGCATGGTTAATTGATGGGAAAGTTCCAATCCCACTTCTACTCCTGTTATTTTAGGAGAATTGGCCACCAGATTTGGGAATGGTCATTATGGAGGATTCAAATATAACTTTTTTTAAAGGCCGAATGTCCCTGAGAGAAAGGGGGTTACCGCCACTTCCGTCCTCAAAATTAAGGTAGCAATTGTAATCCCCAATAGCAAGCCAAGGGTGTGTTTCTTATCTCAGAGATGGCATGAGATCAAAAAGATGTTGTCTAACAGCAACAAAATTGTGAACATAGATAATACAGAGGCGGAAAGAAGTGGCAGATGGTAAGTGCATGGCATGATAATGGATGAGTTGACTAGTTGAGAGGATGGTGATCAGAGAGTAGATATTTAGATTGTTAAAAACTGGAATTCTCCCATAAGAGGCTTCGTCAAGGTTGTGAGAAAGATCCCAATTGGGATTTGAGTACCTAGCATCTTTTAGAGTGAAGTTAAGATTTAGCTTGGTCTCCAAAATGGCAAATAACCGAAGGTTATGTTTGAGGATGAGATATTTTACATAGTCTAGCTTTGAGAATTTGTGAGCCCCCCTTATATTCCATACACCTATATTGTGTATCATGGAGGATACTATTTGGTTTGGGTAAAACTCTTAACTTTACTACTCCTTGTTGAAGGATATTTGTGTTGTGTTGTTTTTCATACTTGACCGAAAACAGATAGATCGGTCACTAAGGTGTAAGTTAGCAGAAGCTTTTCCTTTCCCAGCTAGCTTATTCTTGTTAGAGGTAGGGATGTTGGTTTGAGTGATGGATGGTGAGGCAGGAACATAATGGGCCGATGGAAGTTGGCGGAAGAGGGAGTGATCCAACTAGTATGAGAACGAATATCAATTGTGTTAAGAACAATGACATCAATTAAGGGAGGTTTGTTTTTGATTTTGGGTAGAAAGGAGTGGATTTCCTTGGATGGAGAGATATGATTGAAATTGAGATTGTTAGTAGAAATGATATGCATGGAACCATGATCATTCAAGGAATTTGTAGACATAGTTGCATGTTCTTCCAGATTATCATGGGTTTGATACTTTTCATGTTGAAGTGAAAGTGTAGACCGTGTGCTTTTAATAATATCATCATCCTTTGGTAGTTCAATATTTAATGCTTTGTTTGTCTATTCTGGTATTAATGCACACAATCCTTGCTTATCAGTGCACCCATGCATATTAATATCCATTCACACATAATTAAAGTCATGTGCATGTACTTGCTCTTCAATTATTTCCATTGTTTCATCTGAGACCAAGGTATTGTCACCTAGCATCTTCCCTGCCTTGGACCCAATTGGCTTTGCCTCTGGTGCCACACAAACAATCTAATCATCTAAACCAGCAAGCACTTTGAATTTGTTACTAGAATCTGCTACTACCTCTATGGGCTTTTCTTTACTAGCCACATCTCTCCCTACTATCTCAATTGCTTGTTACTTTTCTTTCTCGTTTACACCAAACTCCTTTAAAACATGAATTGTCCCTATAGCATTAGACTGCTCAATAATGTCTTCACTGCCACTTACTTTGCTGATCTTAGCACTCACTCCCAAGTTTGATTTTCTTTTGGTTTTGGCAACATATTGCCATCTCTGCCTATTACTTTCACCCTTATTAGTCTTCTTTATTTCCTTCTTTTCAAATGCTAGATTTTTTCCTGGCTCGGCTTCTGGTTGCACTGCCTCCTCTTTATTTATAGAGCTATGGTTTAGACATATGTGCAAGATATGCCCAAAGACTTTGCAACCTAAACAAATCTTTGGCTTCTAGAGATAACTAACATGAATAGTCAATTCAATACCATCTATGAGTTGAATATGGAATTTATCCACAAGTTCTCTATCTAGTGAGACATCGATCAAACATTTTGCAAACTCAATTTTCTCCAATTTTTCAGTCAATTCATCGATGCATAATAAATTTCCAGTTCGACAAGCTAGCCAATTAATCTCATGGCGTGACCAGGCATACAAGGGAATATTGTGTAGCTTCGTCCATTAAAACTGCTTTTTTATGCTACCATACACGTTGCCTTTTGTCGGATCCCATTAATTTATAATAAGCATTTTATTTTTCATTAGCATTAGATCTCCCTCAATAATTATTCTTCTGTCTTCCTCACAAGATAATAAAATAGAAAAGTGAAACCTTCTGAGTTAACCTTTATAGAGCCCTTGAGTTTCCATCTCCTCTTAAGTGTTCCAATAATAGCCGTGTATGATAAGGGCATGTCGAGAAAGAATCCAACCAGATATTCCCTCTAACTTTCATTTCCAGCATTGATGATTTCATCAGATGGAACTAAAACTTCGCCATTGAAAGCAAGGCTAATGGTTGTTGAGACATACTTTCCAGCATTGCATGGTTTGCATTTGAAAAGAGAATTCCAGGTTAGTGGATGGGGTGGAACCGGAAGGGAAGGAGGCAGCAGAGAGATGGGTGGGAGTGAAGAGAGGGAAGTAGAGAAGGAGGTAGAGACGAAGGAGGGATTGGTAGGCCAAGGGAATGAGCTGGTACGATAGGAGGAGGTGGGTCAGGCATCGAAGGTAGTAGACGAGGAGGGGTGGGAAGGAGCGGGATAGCATAGATTAGATTTTTTTTTCTGTTACTCTTGGATAATGTCTATGTTAGATCTACGCTTGACATTAATAATAACATAGATTTATCACCTGTTTTCCCTAGATCTGATTTGACTGAGTATTGTTGGATAAAAAGGATCAATTGAAGTGTAATTGTTGAAAGTGATATTGGAATTGATGTTAGAATTGAAATTTTGTTATGTGATTTTTTGGTTTATTATTTGGATTGCTTATTTCGTACTATGACATCTCTACTAACATGTTATGACACCTAGTTATTGTAAAACATGTATTGTTGTTAATATTTTGATCTAGACCTCGACATTGACATGAAAATATAAAAAGAATTGAAACTGTAATGGTTAGATTGTAAATTTGAGACTGTAAAATTATAAAGGAATTAAGTGTAATTATTTAGAGTAACACCCTTTGAATCTGTAAAATTTCCAGTTTTGGCCTTAAGATTAAAAATTACATATAAACGCTGTTTTGTCCTTATTTAAATTTTTTGTACAAATGAATGTGCTTATGTCTAAAATTTTCATATGTTTTACGAATCAAAGTTCTGAACCTGTTACTCTACTTTATTTGCAAATATATAAGTGTAGATTTTGTGTATAAAATTTTGAAGTTACATATGTATAAAATATGTAATTATTTTAAATTTTTTATTAGGGCATGGAAAATTTTCTATATCTTTATTATAATAAAATAAAAATACTTTGCAAAAGAACCTATAATTAATTTAGCAATTTAAGTACTTTTGTAATTTAATCTTCTAAAATGACCTATAGGGGAATTATGAAGTTAACAGAATTATTAAAAGGCTTTGGAAAATTTTGAAATTTTCCTGTAAATTCTAGAAAAATGTTTTAAGGAATTTTATTTTGAAAATGAATCTTATTTTGATTTTTAAAGCTTCAAATAAATTATTCAAAGATAAAAATGACTTATTTGGATGTTTATAAATTATAAATATTTTATAAAAAAATCTAATTTTTTTATCATGGTTTGTTGATTTAAATGAAGAACTTTTCATGTTGAAAGCTTTTTTAAATTTCCATCTTATTTTGTTGCAAAAATTAAAATGGACGAAACGACAGACTTTTATTTCAAGATTGGTTACTAAAGATACTGGAGCTGAATAATGGCATACTCTCTGTCATTTACTAAAACCACTATAGTAATCATACACGTATAGAGTGTTTCCAGAATGTTGAGGTTGAATTGGCAAACATTTGTAGGAATGAAATAAGAGAACAATGTTGGATGACCCCTGGACTTGTGTCAATTTAAAATGCTAAAACAGAAGCCTATGCCTGACTAAGTAAGTTGCTACCTCTAGAGGACATCATCTCTTCATATTACTTTCTATTGTTTGAGTTTTGATTGAGGTACCTCTGATTTATGGGATGATAGACACGATTGGCCGTTAAGTATTACGACCAACCAAGAAGGGTAAACTTGTAGTATCCTACCTTGGATTTTGCCTCATGTGCCTTATCATACGTTTATTTCCTCTACGAGACTACCACCACTTTGTTTTAGTATTTTACCTATATGGGATTCACTAGCTACTGGTGCTACTAGTTGTGTTACAGGACCCCCATAGATCACTTTCTTAAAAATGTGTTATATGGGGATGAATGTAAAGCCTTGATGTTATTTTAATACTTTATGTTACTAATGGACATTACATATATAGCGCATCGTACTACATACAGATAGTTTATCAAATCCTTAGAAGATGGAAAATCCCATAACATCTCAAAAGTTGTTGTACTGATATTATTTGATTCTCAGTTTAATTTCATAAGAATATTTAGTTCTAACTCGAGTACTCTTTTTCTTTGTTCTCGGTTAGCCTGAGTTTTTTTAGTGTTCGAAGACGTTTGTTCCTCAAAGATGAAGTCAAATTTTTATAGATTGTATTTATTATTTTTTATTCCGCTGTATTATTTTGTTGTGTTTGTTAAATGTATAACTTTGATTATACCGTAAAATGAAATCAAATGTATATTATAAAACAACTTCATGAATATTTATGTAATTATTATATTTTTTCATTCGCTATGAGATTTTTTTTATTCTCTTCTCTTCTTATTCTTAAACAAATCCCAATGACAGTCCATTTTTTGAATGTTTTGGGTTGGACATGTGTGCTTTATTGTCGACTTCAATCGTTTGAAATGGCGGGTCATTATGGTTGATATCAAAGCTTTCATTGAGTGAACACCTAAGCCTATTGGGGTAAACCCATTAAAAAATAGGGCAGTGGAATGCCCTATTATGAGTTGAGTATGTTATATATATAAGAGCGTACTTGTTATTCCTTGTATAATAATTATAGAAGTTTTAAACAATTTTAAATGATTTATATATATATAAGATTTGTAAATGTTTTGAAATATAAAGGCGAAATTATTTTTTTGAAAATAGTTAAGAAAAAAGATGTAGCTTATGTGGATTTATTTAATATGTACAAATAAACTTTAAAATTTAAAGTGTAACTTAAAAGAAAATAAAATCAAAAATGTAATTTAAAAGAATGAAATTAATGTGGAATCTAAGTAAGGTTCAAATATATGTTAAGAAAACCTTATAAAACCTGAATTTTGTTGATGTTACGTCTTACATTGTTTCGTTTAATTTCTTAATGTATTATAAGTTAATTCTGTCTTGAATGAAAAAAGGAAATACAACAATATCCAAAGGGTATTTATAACAGGAATTTTTTAACATAAAAGATAATTTTATTTAGGTAGGATTTATAAGGTAAAGTTTTTAAATAGAGAGGATTTTAAAATAATATATATATATATATATATATATTTTCGTATTAGTATTAAATATTTATGAGTTCAAATAGTTTTAAATGAAATTTTGCTTTAGACAGTTGGGGGAAACCGTCTCGATTGGTTTTATGATAATCTGAATAATCTTCTAAGTAAATGACAAATGATTGCCAAAGCAACTTTGTAGCATACTATGTAAATTATTCTAATTTTCATTGTACGATCCGAACGAGTTTGAACCCAGGCGAACCTAAAATAGGTGATGGTAGACAATTTTTAAAACTATTATATATCAATATATGTAGTAATATTTCAAAATATTTAAAATAAAACCCGGGTATTTAATTACAAAAGTACCTAAAAATGATTTGAAGAAAAAAGTAATTTGATATAATGTGTTTTAATTATAATTTTTTTAATATAAGTTACGTAAATCTTCAAATTTAGAAAGAATAATTTAAACCGGATTTAAAATATATTAAGTTGAATGAGAAATTTTAATAAACATTGTCTTATTAAAACCATTTCTTTGTTAACATCTAAATTTTATAAAATATTAGATGTTATTGGGCCGACCAATAAACATCTTTACCTTTGGGTTATCTAAGGAAAAGTAAACTATAGACAGGAGTTTGGATACTAGCTTCCCACTCTTTCTAGCTACTTGCCAGACCTGATAGGAAAAGTGGTCGAAGAGGTCGACTCAATTATAGGACCTATTGGGCCTTCATTTTAATTTAAAAGAAGAAAAATTAAAACTGATATTGGTATATACTCTCATGACATAGTATAATATTCTACGAGTTTAAACTTAAGTTATATTTATGAAATGTTTTCATAAATGATTTTAATAGTGAAAGTGTTACCTTTTGTACGAATAAATGTAAAATATTGAGTTAGGGTTAAGATTAAATAAACAAGTTAGCTTGTAAAGATAAGTACCGTGAGTTGAACTTGAATTATTTTTCGCATGACCATCCTTGATCTATAAGTCGAGTACAGGGTTTCTAGGTGACTTACACTGGTCTGGACTATGCATTTTCACTACATTTTGAACCGCGAGTTCTTGAGAGAATTTTTGAGTTAATATGGATGTTTTCTATTTTAGTTACAACTATGTAAGGAAAATAGCGGTATCAAGTCAAAGAATCGACTCGAAGTCCACACTAGAGAAATTAAAAGATATATACTAATTTGGATAAGAAATGTATGTATCTGAGCAAGTGATTGGATCGAATATTACAAATGGATGATTCACGCACATCATATGACTTAAGAAATTAAATTGTGTGTTGTTTGGGAAAGTTCAGGGAATAACTTCCAATTTTGTTTTGAGATAGCTTAGGTAATTTTCTGAGTAATAACCTAAGGCTGATAAGCGTAACAATACGCTTAGGAAGTTATCTCTATCTTGAGCAATCCAGAAGGTTGTAAGCAAGAACAAACATTAAATTTTGATTAGTAATTAAATATCTTGAGCAATGTTAAATGTTTGTTTGTTTCGTTTTTTATTTTTTGTGGTGAAATTCTGGGTCATTAAGTCTTTCTCTTTCGTTAGAAGAAATTTTTCCCAAAATGTCAAATAACAGATTTAATAACTTAAATAGCTTCTCTTTCCAAATATAATTAATGATGTTAACAATTATTTTCAAATTTTTTACATATATTTATAATGATGTCTAGGGTGAATATTTAATGGTACTTATAAATGAGATTTACCTTACGTGAAGTAAGGAACTTTGTAAATGAATTTTGTAAAGTATTCGAATTTTACAGATTATTGATTTTGGCATAAATGAGGTTTATTTAATTTTTCATCAAGTATAAAATTTAGAGATATTATATAAAAAAAGTTATATATAAATTTCCCCATTTTGAAATTTTATGGTACGGAAGATGATTTGAAAGTTATTCTTTGCAGTATAATATGTTTGGAAATTTTCTTTTGAATATTTGTTGTTTTAAAAAGAAAACATTTTTTAGGTATCTCACTTGGTGTTAAAACTGGTCTAGCAAGTATTTAGAGATTTTAGGCATGTGTTTAGCCAACGTATGGACTAACTTATGTAAGAACGAGGATAGATGTAATATCCTTCATGGGACTGTTAATATTAATCTATCTCACTCTTATTGTTTGAAGATAATTCTAATGATGACTGCAGCATCGCCAGCTATCATTTTTGGCTTTGAAAGTGAGAAAATGTACAATAAACCTGTTAAGACATCAAGCATAAATGAAAGTATTTCGAAAGGCATTATGGAAAAAGTTTTGATTATTTTAAATTTATTATAAACTTAAGTAAGTTTTAATGTTCTATCAGTTGATTATTTTGGTAAAATATATCAAAATGTTGGATTTTTTACCGCATTCCTTTTCAAGGACGAAATTTTTTGAGTGAGGAAGATTGTGACGACCCGCATTTATAATCATTTAAAAATATTAAATTGAATAATTTTTTTAAATAAGATTGTCTAGAAATTAAATTTTTATGACTTTATTAATGTTAACTTATATATGTTTATGATTGAATTCTTATCAATGACATGGATTACAATAAGATAAAAAGCATAACATATATCAAAATATAATTTGATGATATTTGTTGAATGTAATTAATAGCATCTATTGGAATAACATAAACGTTAATTTTAACAAAGAATTGAATGAATGATTTTATTAAGGGAGAAAGTATTGGTTTATTTATTTGAAATGTGTTTTAGATATGTTTAATATGATTTAAAAAGAGTTTATTTTATTTATTTTGGAAATCTATTCTATCTCAATTTTTAATTCAAAACCAATTAATATTCTAGTGAAAAATATTATTTTCGAAATGTAAATATTCATCTCTTAAATTAATATATCACCCAGCGTAAAATATATTTTTATTGCCAAATACAGAATAAGTAATTTTTTTTCAATTAGTGAAATTTGTTTGTAACCATGGACATATTTTATATTGGAAATTACTGTAGTTACAAATAAACAAAGTATATACATGTATACGACTGATGTTTTTGATTTCATCATAATTTTTGTAAGATTAGATTCAAATTTTATTTAAATATAGTCAAAAGAAAAAAAACAGTGATTTATCTAAAATTATTTATATACCTATATTTAATATATAAAACACATATATTTAATATAATATGTCTTGTTAATTTATGCTACAATTAATATTATTAAATTTGTGTGTGTACATATTAAGATTCAAATGTTCGATGTATAATTTAATTCCTTGTCCTATTTAGCATTCATCTAGTGTTTGGTACATATAAAGGTTGAAATTAGAAGTGGATAACAATACCAAATTCTTAATTGTTAGAAAAAAATCTTAATTGGAGCATTGTTTAAAAGTTGTTTAGTTTATAAATCATTATGAGATATTTCGAAATCTAAGAAATTTAATGACAAACAATTTTTCTTATGGATATTTAAGTAATTATGTTTCTATCTTCTCCTAGAGATTTAGATCTTGTTTCAATTAAGAGATTATAAATAAGGAAGGCAGGAGATGCATTCCGTTTTCTATTCAATTAGTAATAAAGGATTAATATCAATCAAATTTGTGATAAATATATATATGTTAGATATTAATTTTTTTCTAATTCACATAATATTACTACCACAAACACATACGCAATGTTAATACTCTTTAAGGAGAAATTAATTGCTTAAATGAGTATCTTTTCCTAAAAATAGCAAGAATTATTTCTAAAAGTAATAGACCACAGATTTTGACTTTTTATATAAAGCGTGCTCTTTATATATGTGCTAAAAATGAAAATTAATCTACTATATACAATATTATCCAATTATATAGGATCTAAACTGTAACGACCCTGACTCGACCTTTGAAAATCGGAACCGAATATATCACCCATATTCAAATGCGCGGATTCAAACGTCGAATCTGGTTCGTCGAAACTTATAACACATTAAGTATAACAACACAGCGGAAGAAAATAAATAGTATCATATATACTACATTGATACAATATCTGATACAACATGAATCTCAACAATATCGAAGGTAAATATACAACAGCGGAAAGATAAGTATCAATAGAGAAACTCCAAAGAGAACTCCAACATCAAACTTGTAACGACCCGTATTTTACGTGTCGATGGATCGTAGAATTTACAGGTCGTTAGTGTTGTTTGTGGTGTTCCTAGCCTGAGTCGTATTGGGAGATAACTCGTGTGTTAAGTGATGAGTCGGGACCGACTCATAGTTAGGTCGTGTACGAGTTACGACTTAGGAGGGTGCTCGGGTTAGCATGTTGCCGTGTTAGCTTAGGTCGTGAGGTAGTTTTGGTCGCTGGAGCGACCTAAGAGAGTGACCGACCTAAGAAAGTTGACCGACTCATGAAATAGAGGGCTTCCGAGTTAGGGAGGTTGCCGAGTTAACGACTTAAGGGGATAAGTCGTATACGAGTTAAGGCGATGAGTCGTATGGTTGTTAGGTCGGAAGGGTTTTGGAGCGACCCAAGGAAGTTAGGTCGTGGACGACCTAGCAGATAGGATGATGCTAGTGGCGACCGATCTAGTGTAGATCGACCTAGAGGTGTCCGACCTATAGTAGTAAACGACTTAACTTAGAAGGTGTAAGCTGTTAGGTCGTGTAAGTTTTGGGTCGTGGGAGTAGTTAGGTCGCGTGAGTACTGTTTAGACTTAGGTCGTAAACGACCTAAGTTAGGTCGGAGATATTAGGTCGGCCATAAGGCTAAGCTGTTAAGTCGTGTCCCGTATGGCCTTGGTCTATGTGTTTAGGACTTAGGTCGGCAGGGTCTTAGGTCGTAGGTCGGCATGCTAGTTAAGTCGTCAGGCGACCTAGGACTTAGGAAATGCGGCAGTGTGTTGAGTCGTGTGACAGTTGGGTCGGCAGTGCGTTGAGTCGTTAGGTCGGCCTGTGTTTTAGGTCGCGTCTGGGTTAAGTCGTAAGTCGGCCTTGGTTGTATGTTGTGTTGGTTAGGTCGTAGGTCGTAGGGGCTGATGAGTCGGCAACGACTCATAGTTAGGTCGGGGACGACCTAAGGGGCGACGACCTAAGGAGTTTCCAGCCTATAAATAGAGGGGTTCGGCTCACTTTTTGGCACCGGTTTTTGAAGCAACGAAGTGCTGCCATTTTGAAGACTCGACTACAACATTTCTTCATCTTCTTTTCTCCATTCCAATCAAGTGTTAGCATCCATCCAAGATCGAAGATCGGGATCGAAGATTCAAGTGTCCAAGTTGAAGATCTTCATCCGTTCGGGCTAGATTTCATCGATTGAAGCGAGATCTTGCCGGATCAAGCCTTGTTCTTCGCTGTCCAGATCTGAAGTGTGTGGTTTTTGAGGTGTTTGGGTGATTTGGTGAGTGGTAGTTATCTCTCACGCGGACCCAAAGGAGTGTAGTGGATTGGTAGCTAGTTTATGTGTTTGAAATAGCATTTTCTCGCATTGTCCTTAAGTCTGCATGTAGATCCATCATTTTTGAAGATGTTTACCTATGCATATTTGTTTAACAAGTATTAGAGACAAAACCCATGTTTTATATTTGATAGATCTATGCTAAAAACCTATGAATCATGCATGTTGGACTTATGCTCATTTATTTATGATATTGCCATTTTTGTTGATATTGCTTATTAAATCTTGTTTGAATGCTTGATTGTTTGTATTGATGAATGATTTGGATTGTTTCAAGTTAGCTAGTGGTTGATTTGGAACAAGATGGTTCGAGATGATTCAAAAGCTAGGTGGAAAAGCTCTTGAATGTGGAAGCTGCCTGTAGCATATGAAGCGGATGTGGAAGCTCATATGGATGGATTCGAGGATGTGGGATCTTGCCATGATACGAGAAGGCAAAGCATGATTGAGATGGGACTTTGCTATGATGCGATAAAGCAAGGTGTGATGTTGAAATGGGACGGGTCATGATGACGTTCCAAGAAGAGAGACTTTGCTATGATGTGATGAGGCAAGACATATGTTGTGATGGGACGGGTCACGATGACGTCCCAAGCACGGGCTGCGACGACGTGCAAAGTTATGTTGATTACTCGGTGATGCGATCCGAGTTGGTGATAATGGTTAGCTTGAGAGGCGCTTGAGCTAGTATGGAAATAGTCGTCGAGGAGGATGACTAGGAGGCTGAGATCTTATCGTTGTTGAAGGTTCTAGCATGCTCAAAGCAAGGGTACGTTGGAACGGGCTGCGACGACGTTCCAGGCACGGGCTGCGACGACGTGCTAGTACTCTGGGTAGTTGCGAAAATTCCTAGGCACGGGCTGCGACGACGTGCGGAGTTATGGCTAGAACCGGGGTTACCATTAGCCCTTGACAGGTGGTCATTCAACTAACGGTGATATCAAGGCAATGATACAGTGATAGCCAGAGTCATGGATGTTTGGTTGTACTATCATTCGGTCTCAAGTGCGGTGTTTTCTGGGTGCTTATCTGATCTTGGTTTAGGCCTTGGGGGTTTGTATTTGGAAAACATCGTCCTTGACTCGAGTGATTATTGCTTTATTTTAATTACCTGCTATGCTATGATTGCTTCTCCTTAGTGTGTGTCTGGGGGCTATCACTGTGAGAAGAGGTGGAGTGGGATGGTTTAGTTCCTATTCCTTTTATTCCTTATGCTCTTTTGGTATGTTTGATAGTTAATTTACCGCTCACTAAGACTTTGTCTGACTCAAGGTTTTATGTCTCCTCTTATTACCTTGGGCTGTTCATCCATGTTGGGATGGGCAGACTAGGTAGCAGGTGACAGGTGCTGTGCTAGGAGTTCTACGATGAAGATGACGAAGACGAGCAGGAGGCTTTGCATATTAGTTTTCTTACTATATGTACTGGGTATCCGCTGCAGTATTTGGTTGAGTGATTTGTAGTGAGGCTTTCATGTATGGATTTGAGTAGATGATTGTATAAAACTACTGTGATGCTTATATGATGATGTTCTGTTCTATGGAGCTTCACTATATTATATTTCTCTATTGTATTTTATCCATGCGCTGTGAGTTGTACGATAGAGATTCTTTTGTTTTGTTTTACCCTGACTATCGTCCATGGCGGCCTGGCACGCCTTTCAGCGCATTATTTCCTTGTTTTGGTACGGGAGTCATGGGCGGTCGTCACATTTGGTATCAGAGCTTTGGTTAATCGATTTTAGCCAACGCTCGCTGATGTAACTACGTAAGAGAGACGTAATTGTAATTTGATGGATGATTACTATATATAATATAGTAGCCTAGAAGGATTTGAACTCCTTATGCAGTTGTTTCTTAAGGTGTTCTAATCACTCTTATTACAGATATTAAGGATGAGTCGAAGAGGGAGACCAGCTGCAAGGGAAAGCCGTGCTGATGAAGGAGCTGTTGATTATGGAACTATGTTCGAAGCGATGATGACTTCGATCATGAGAAGGATACCAGCTTCAGGATCATCAGTGGATGTGGGAGTTCAAGTTCAAGCTCCAAGACCCGTGGATTTTGCTAAGCTTTGCAAGGATTATACTTCTCTTGGAGGAAAAGCTTTCTTGGGGACAGAGTCGACTATTGAAGTACAGAGATGGATTGATGCTTGTCGAAGGATCTTTGGTGACTTAGGGATTGAGGATGCAACCAAGAGAAAGCTTGCATCGAGACAGCTTCAGGGAAGAGCTGCTGATTGGTGGAATTCTATCACCATCGATACACCAGAAGAAGAGATTACTTGGGAACAATTCCGAGTTAGATTTGAAGCTAAGTTCATCTCTACGGCTCAGAAGTCTGTTTTGTTCAAGAGGTTTGTAGAGCTCAAGCAAGGTGGGAGACCAGTTCTTGAGTATATTTCCGAGTTCGAAGCTTTGTCTAAGTATGCCAGATCGTATATTGATTCTCCCTACCAGAAGAACGAGAAGTTTGTGACTGGTCTGGATGCTTATCTTGGGAGGCAGTTAGTGGATCACTTGGACGATCCATTTGAGAAGCTGGTGGAGAAAGCCCTTAGGCATGAGAGTTTGTTCCCTAAGGAAAATTCTGTTGTTGCTGTAACCAGGGAAGGATCTAAACCACAGCAGAGTGGGAATAGGAAGAGGAAGCAGCAGCAGCAGAAGAGTAAGGATGGCCAGAAGAAGCCAAAGGGCGAAGTGACCTGCTATAATTGTCAGAAGAAGGGCCATCTCTCCAAGGATTGTAGGAATCCAAAGGCGCCGGCGAAGTGCCATAACTGTGATAAGCCAGGGCATTTCAGGAAGGATTGTCCAGAACCGAGGAAGGACAGGCAAGTTGTGCAAGCTTATGCTTTGGAAGCTGTGCCGTCGTCTTCAAGAGCTCCTACTGCTGAGGAGAAGGGGAAGAGTGTGGTGGTTCAAGGTACTCTTTCTATTTGTGGTGTTCCAGTTAGAGTGTTGTTTGATACTGGAGCGTCGCATTCTTTTGTTTGTGATGATTTGGTAGGCCGGTTAGGTTTGAAACCGGATATTGTTGATAGGCCATTGGTTGTGACTAATCCAGTTGGGGGTTCGTCATGTTTGTGTATGATATGTCGTGGTCTAGTTGTGTCGAGTCATGATTGCTCGTTTGTTTGTGATTGCTTTGTTCTGAACTTTGCGGGGTTCGGAATTATTTTGGGTATGGACTGGCTTAGGAAGTATGCGGCAAGGATTGATTGTGAGAGGCTTGAGGTGACAGTCGGGAATGTGGAAGGGCGAAAGGTTGTGATACGATGTAAGCATGAAGAAGGCGTCTTCATGAGCTTCATGTATTCGCTAGTTGTTCCACGGGATGGACTGTCATCGGTGCCTATTGTGAATGAGTTTGAGAATGTCTTTGAGGAAGTCAAAGGGTTGCCGCCGCATAGGGAGATCGAGTTTCGTATCGATCTAGTTGAGGGAGCCAGACCTGTTGTGATGCCTCTTAGGCGGATGGCACCGAGGGAGCAGCAAGAGCTGAAGGTGCAAGTCGATGATCTTTTGCGGAAAGGATTCATTCGGAGAAGTGTGTCCGAATGGGGTGCGCCCGTTGTGTTCGCAACCAAAACGGATGGATCGTTGAGGTTGTGTGTGGATTATCGTGAGCTGAATAAGGTGACTAAGAAGAACAAGTATCCATTGCCGAGAATAGATGACTTGTTTGATCAGCTTCACGAGGCTAAGGTGTTTTCTCAGATGGATTTGGCAACGGGATTTCACCAGTTGAGAGTGGCGAAGGATAGTGTGCCGAAGACTGCTTTCAGGACACCATCCGGATTTTATGAGTGGCTGGTAATGCCGTTTGGATTGACTAACGCACCAGCATATTTTGTGGATCTTATGAATAGAGTGTTCAGAGATCAGTTGAATAGGTTCGTGCTTGTGTTCGTGGATGATATTCTGATTTATTCCAGAACTGAGGGAGAGCACAAGACACACTTGAGGATTGTTTTGGGGATCTTACGGAAACATCAGCTGAAGGCTAAGTTTTCGAAGTGTCACTTCTGGAAGAGTGAAGTGAGGTTCTTAGGCCATGTTATCTCTAGAAATGGAATAGCGGTTGATCCCGCTAAGGTGGCAGCGATCCAGGATTGGGTTAGGCCTAAGAATGCATCTGATGTGAGAAGTTTTCTTGGATTATCAGGATATTATCGTCGGTTTATCAAAGACTTTTCCAAGATAGCTGCACCGTTAACAGGATTGACAAAGAAGAACCAGGTGTTCAGATGGGATGATAAGTGTGAGCAAGCTTTTGTAATCCTGAAAGAGCGATTGACGAGTGCTCCTGTTTTGACTATTCCAAGTGGGAATGATGAGATGGTGGTTTACACAGATGCATGTGGCACTGGACTAGGAGCGGTGCTAATGCAGAAGGATAAAGTTGTTGCGTATGCAAGTCGACAACTGAAGCCGCATGAAAGGAATTATCCGACTCATGATTTGGAGTTAGCGGCGATTGTGTTTGCTTTGAAGATGTGGAGACACTATCTATTGGGAGTTAGATTCGAGCTGTTTACAGATCATAAGTCGTTGAAGTATCTGTTTTCCCAAAAGGATTTGAATCTTCGACAGCAAAGGTGGCTAGAGTTCTTAGCATCGTATGATTTTGGTATAGCCTATACTCCAGGGAAAGGTAACGCAGTGGCTGATGCGTTAAGTCGAAGACATGCAGGATTGGGAGCCATGTTTTCGGAATGGAAGAGTCTTGAGTATTTGGCTGGATTTGATTTCAGGCCTAGATGTGAATTGGAACCTGAGATGTTGGCAAACTTATCGATAAGGCCTACACTTGTGGAAAGAATTGGTGAGAGCCAAAGGCGAGATGATAAGCTTGTCAAGATTTTTTGTGAATTGGAATCCGGATTGGAACCAGAGAAGGATAAAGGATTCGAGGTCGATCGAGAGGGTTGGCTTCGAAAGCAAGGACGATTAGTTGTTCCCGATATTGATGGATTGAGAGATGAAGTTCTGAGGGAAAGTCATCACTCGAAGTTGACAATTCATCCAGGTGGAAATAAGATGTATCGGGATATGAAGAGAGCTTACTACTGGGAAGGTATGAAGAAGGATGTTGGAAATTTTATTTCCAAATGTATGAACTGCCAGTTGGTGAAAGCTGAGCAGAAGAAGCCCAGTGGATTACTTCAGCCATTGGAGGTTCCTACATGGAAGTGGGAGCAAGTATCGATGGATTTTATCGATGGTCTACCTAGGACCAGGACAGGAAATGAAGGGATTTGGGTCATTGTAGATCGTTTGACTAAGAGTGCAAGGTTCATTCCTGTTCGATCGACTAGGACTGCATCGAAGTTGGCTGAGTTATATGTGAAGTGGATTGTTCGATTCCATGGTGTTCCGAAGAGTATAGTGAGCGATCGAGATCCATTGTTCACTAGTGGATTTTGGAAGAGCTTCCAGGAAGTTTTGGGAACCGAGTTGTGTTTGAGTACAGCTTATCACCCTCAAACAGATGGTCAGACTGAGAGAGTCAACCGAGTTTTGGAAGATCTCCTTAGAGCATGTGTTTTGGACTTTGGAGGATCATGGGAAGATCACCTTCATTTGGTAGAGTTTGCTTATAATAACAGTTATCAGTCGAGCATTGGTATGGCACCATATGAGGCATTATATGGAAGACCGTGTAACTCTCCGACATGTTGGTTGGAAGCCGGAGAAAAGCTGTTACTTGGGCCAGAGATGATTCGACAGACTTCGGATTGTATAGAGATCATTCGACAAAGAATGAAGGCAGCCCAGGATCGTCAGAAAAGTTATGCAGATAATCGTCGTAAGGATTTGGAATTCGACGTGGGTGATATGGTTTTTGTCAAGATTTCTCCATTGAAGAATGTTATAAGATTCGGAAAGAAAGGAAAGTTAACTCCGAGATTTGTTGGACCATTCCCGATTATCGAGCGAATTGGAAAGCTCGCTTATAGATTGGAGTTACCGGAAAAGATGGCGGGTGTGCACAATGTTTTTCATGTATCTTATCTACGGAAGTATGTGCACGACCCAACTACTGTGGTTTCTGCTGATAGCTGTGAAGACTTGGAGGTTTATCCAGTTGTTTCGAGACCTCGTAAGCCGCTTCGTATTGTTGAAACCGATACGAAACAGCTTAGGAGGAAGACGATTACGTTGCTCAAGGTACAATGGAGTGATGATGTTAACGACTGTACATGGGAGGAGGAAGAGAGGATGAAGGCAGCTCATCCCGGACTCTTCGAGGTATGGCCCTAAAGTGTCGTGACATCTCATGAATTTGTAGCTTGTTCTGAGTCTTAGAATTCTGCATGCTAGGCTAGAATTGGTTGCATGGTTTGTTGATTGCTTTGGATGGTAGGCATGCGGAATATCTTTGATTTCTGATTGTTTGCTTGGAATTTCGGGGGCGAAATTCCTAAGGGGGAGAGAATGTAACGACCCGTATTTTACGTGTCGATGGATCGTAGAATTTACAGGTCGTTAGTGTTGTTTGTGGTGTTCCTAGCCTGAGTCGTATTGGGAGATAACTCGTGTGTTAAGTGATGAGTCGGGACCGACTCATAGTTAGGTCGTGTACGAGTTACGACTTAGGAGGGTGCTCGGGTTAGCATGTTGCCGTGTTAGCTTAGGTCGTGAGGTAGTTTTGGTCGCTGGAGCGACCTAAGAGAGTGACCGACCTAAGAAAGTTGACCGACTCATGAAATAGAGGGCTTCCGAGTTAGGGAGGTTGCCGAGTTAACGACTTAAGGGGATAAGTCGTATACGAGTTAAGGCGATGAGTCGTATGGTTGTTAGGTCGGAAGGGTTTTGGAGCGACCCAAGGAAGTTAGGTCGTGGACGACCTAGCAGATAGGATGATGCTAGTGGCGACCGATCTAGTGTAGATCGACCTAGAGGTGTCCGACCTATAGTAGTAAACGACTTAACTTAGAAGGTGTAAGCTGTTAGGTCGTGTAAGTTTTGGGTCGTGGGAGTAGTTAGGTCGCGTGAGTACTGTTTAGACTTAGGTCGTAAACGACCTAAGTTAGGTCGGAGATATTAGGTCGGCCATAAGGCTAAGCTGTTAAGTCGTGTCCCGTATGGCCTTGGTCTATGTGTTTAGGACTTAGGTCGGCAGGGTCTTAGGTCGTAGGTCGGCATGCTAGTTAAGTCGTCAGGCGACCTAGGACTTAGGAAATGCGGCAGTGTGTTGAGTCGTGTGACAGTTGGGTCGGCAGTGCGTTGAGTCGTTAGGTCGGCCTGTGTTTTAGGTCGCGTCTGGGTTAAGTCGTAAGTCGGCCTTGGTTGTATGTTGTGTTGGTTAGGTCGTAGGTCGTAGGGGCTGATGAGTCGGCAACGACTCATAGTTAGGTCGGGGACGACCTAAGGGGCGACGACCTAAGGAGTTTCCAGCCTATAAATAGAGGGGTTCGGCTCACTTTTTGGCACCGGTTTTTGAAGCAACGAAGTGCTGCCATTTTGAAGACTCGACTACAACATTTCTTCATCTTCTTTTCTCCATTCCAATCAAGTGTTAGCATCCATCCAAGATCGAAGATCGGGATCGAAGATTCAAGTGTCCAAGTTGAAGATCTTCATCCGTTCGGGCTAGATTTCATCGATTGAAGCGAGATCTTGCCGGATCAAGCCTTGTTCTTCGCTGTCCAGATCTGAAGTGTGTGGTTTTTGAGGTGTTTGGGTGATTTGGTGAGTGGTAGTTATCTCTCACGCGGACCCAAAGGAGTGTAGTGGATTGGTAGCTAGTTTATGTGTTTGAAATAGCATTTTCTCGCATTGTCCTTAAGTCTGCATGTAGATCCATCATTTTTGAAGATGTTTACCTATGCATATTTGTTTAACAAGTATTAGAGACAAAACCCATGTTTTATATTTGATAGATCTATGCTAAAAACCTATGAATCATGCATGTTGGACTTATGCTCATTTATTTATGATATTGCCATTTTTGTTGATATTGCTTATTAAATCTTGTTTGAATGCTTGATTGTTTGTATTGATGAATGATTTGGATTGTTTCAAGTTAGCTAGTGGTTGATTTGGAACAAGATGGTTCGAGGTGATTCAAAAGCTAGGTGGAAAAGCTCTTGAATGTGGAAGCTGCCTGTAGCATATGAAGCGGATGTGGAAGCTCATATGGATGGATTCGAGGATGTGGGATCTTGCCATGATACGAGAAGGCAAAGCATGATTGAGATGGGACTTTGCTATGATGCGATAAAGCAAGGTGTGATGTTGAAATGGGACGGGTCATGATGACGTTCCAAGAAGAGAGACTTTGCTATGATGTGATGAGGCAAGACATATGTTGTGATGGGACGGGTCACGATGACGTCCCAAGCACGGGCTGCGACGACGTGCAAAGTTATGTTGATTACTCGGTGATGCGATCCGAGTTGGTGATAATGGTTAGCTTGAGAGGCGCTTGAGCTAGTATGGAAATAGTCGTCGAGGAGGATGACTAGGAGGCTGAGATCTTATCGTTGTTGAAGGTTCTAGCATGCTCAAAGCAAGGGTACGTTGGAACGGGCTGCGACGACGTTCCAGGCACGGGCTGCGACGACGTGCTAGTACTCTGGGTAGTTGCGAAAATTCCTAGGCACGGGCTGCGACGACGTGCGGAGTTATGGCTAGAACCGGGGTTACCATTAGCCCTTGACAGGTGGTCATTCAACTAACGGTGATATCAAGGCAATGATACAGTGATAGCCAGAGTCATGGATGTTTGGTTGTACTATCATTCGGTCTCAAGTGCGGTGTTTTCTGGGTGCTTATCTGATCTTGGTTTAGGCCTTGGGGGTTTGTATTTGGAAAACATCGTCCTTGACTCGAGTGATTATTGCTTTATTTTAATTACCTGCTATGCTATGATTGCTTCTCCTTAGTGTGTGTCTGGGGGCTATCACTGTGAGAAGAGGTGGAGTGGGATGGTTTAGTTCCTATTCCTTTTATTCCTTATGCTCTTTTGGTATGTTTGATAGTTAATTTACTGCTCACTAAGACTTTGTCTGACTCAAGGTTTTATGTCTCCTCTTATTACCTTGGGCTGTTCATCCATGTTGGGATGGGCAGACTAGGTAGCAGGTGACAGGTGCTGTGCTAGGAGTTCTACGATGAAGATGACGAAGACGAGCAGGAGGCTTTGCATATTAGTTTTCTTACTATATGTACTGGGTATCCGCTGCAGTATTTGGTTGAGTGATTTGTAGTGAGGCTTTCATGTATGGATTTGAGTAGATGATTGTATAAAACTACTGTGATGCTTATATGATGATGTTCTGTTCTATGGAGCTTCACTATATTATATTTCTCTATTGTATTTTATCCATGCGCTGTGAGTTGTACGATAGAGATTCTTTTGTTTTGTTTTACCCTGACTATCGTCCATGGCGGCCTGGCACGCCTTTCAGCGCATTATTTCCTTGTTTTGGTACGGGAGTCATGGGCGGTCGTCACAAAACTGCGACTGCAACTCCATGGCTAAGGCTCCAAAAACTCCAAAAGCTAGATCCACCAACATGCTTACCAAACGCGAAGCGAGAAACCCTCAATCGCGTTTAAATTAAGTAAGGTCAGCCCGAATGCTGAAAAGAAGCAAATCCGATCGCCAAATCCAAAGGCTGGATGCTATCAAATTCTACACCTATTATTTGATCATCTGAAAAACCCAACTCTAGACTGGTCGTGTGGAAAATTATGGGCACCCAGAGTTTAGGAAAGGAACAATAAACTCTGATCAGTCATGGGACTAGTGTAAGCAAACAAAAACAGTTTTATATTTTAAAACAATCAACAAAAGATTTTAAAAGTTGAAAACCGTAATGCTTTTGTGACGCCCCACTCCGAGAGCCTCGTTAACAAAGAGTATTACATAGGTAGTACTGTCGGCTAACGCGGAAAATAGAGTATAATGGAAGCGACCATGTGTAATCTTACCTTAACTATTCACTAAATACGTCGAAAAGTAGAATCACATTAAAATTCGACCTATTCAATAAATATTTAAAGCAAAACTACAATGGCTATAGGATCTATCAGAAGAAAATATAACAACTCAAATGTAATTCACATAACAGAACAATCAATCATAATATACACATAAACAGATACACGACAGAGTATACAAAATAATACATGTCAAGTGGTACAGGAGACCACAATATACAGACGAGACGAAAAAAGTATAAATATCAGAGTTACAACAGATAAGGACCACAAAAGACGCTATAACAAAATGAAGCTAGCGAATAGTCCATGCGGAAGCAAAATAGGCTAAGTCCAAAAGCACCTAACCTGAAACTACTCGGTCTGACCCGAGTATAAAATACACGGGTCAGTCTAGATAACAAATCAGTTAGATAAACTGAACAATAATAAACCTGCAAGGTCATACAGTATAACAAATATCTCTAGAGGAGATAACACAATCATCAACAAAAGATGAATCATATAGAACAAGCCTCATATCATCGGCAACATATAGAAACAAAGGATACAAATATCCCAAAACAAGCCAAAAAGGCAATAACAAATATCAATAAGGTATACAAGTTTCGCAAGGTAAACGCTACGCATCATGCGGCTCATAATGACCAACACCGAAGGGCGATACCAAGGGAATATAATATCAATGAAACATATGATTGCTCGAGCTCAGTATTGTACAACAAGGATCCATAATCCCGAAGGCTCCAAACCCAAGTATCATCCATGCGGCACATAAGGCCAACATCAGAGTGAAACTATATAGGGCAACAAACCCGAAGGCACACACCCGAAGGCAACATACCCAAAGGCAACAAACCCAATATCACTCATGCGGCACATAAGGCCAACATCGGAGCGATACTTTATAGGGCAACAAACCGTAGTGGTGAAGGTTAGAGACCCAGTACTGGACACCACTAACTGGCGGAATGTGTCACAACTCTCGAAAAGGAATCCGACAAGTGTTGACGTATGTCCCATAACCACTCGTTCGCACTAAACGGTTTACTATCCGTCAGTCACTTTCACACTCAAAGCAGTACAAATTTACCTCATATCATCGGTAAACTAAACCCGAAGGTCAAAACGATCAATTGAATAGGTCGAGGATTAATCGAAAGGATAAACGCATGGATTCATGGTCCGTGTTTTGCCCAACCATTTAATCACCCTTCCACTTCGCTCGACATGCGAAAGTGTGTGTTTTAAATAGAATTTATAAATAGGAGAAACGAGCTTTTAAATGCGATTCGAGAGATTATTTTATAAAAATCGTGAATGAAGTCAAAAGCAAGTTATCAAAGCCAAAGATGTAATAACAACCATTAAAAACCAACTTGAATCGATAAGATACAGAAAAATCAATCAAATATGCAAAATAGGCAAAACAGGCAGAACAGAGCAGGTCGGTCGACCGGACTACAGGGCTCGGTCGGCCGGCCAGATGCAAGAAACCAAATATGGCTCGGGGCAGCAGGTCGGTCGACCGAAGCCTGCACTCGGTCGGCCGAAGGCTGTTTTCCAGCACTTCCTGCCCTTATCAAATGAATTCCAACTCTTTTTCAAACTAAAGCAATAGCACATGAATATTTGTTAGGAAATCATACCCAACATCAATGATAGCAAGAGAGGTAGATGTGAGTTAGAAACTCACCTTTTTACACAAAACAAAGAAGATGAAGAAGCACAAATGCAAGGGAATCAACCAACTACACTCCACTTCAACACTACAAGCTTCAATCTAGAATCAAAGCAAGTATTTCCTAAGTTAGGGTTAGGAAATTACTGAAATTGAAGAGGAGAAGAGATGGAGAAGATGGAGATGAACTTACCAATGGATTCCCTTTGATTTTGGAGCAAGAAATCAAGTTACAAAGGAGAACTAGGGCTTGCTAATTTCTATTTCCACTTCCTTTCCCCCATTTTAGTTTTTCTTGAGAAAAAGAAAATGAAAGAGGATGAAATGAAGAGAAGGGGTTGAGTTAGAGGGTTAATTAAGCTAGTGGGCTGAACCCAAACCCAAACCCAATAGAAAAAGTAGCCAAAATTTCACAAACTCCAAACATATCAAAGATTATACTCAAAAAGATCGCAAACGCCATTTTGGAACCAATGGAGGTAGTTTCGAGTTCCAATTCGGCCATTTGCAGAAAGTAACATTTCGGACCAAAATCTGACTAACGACGCTATATTTAAATTAAACATTTAAATATAAAATCGTTAAATATGCGGGTTGTTACAGATCTCCCTTCCTTACAAAATTGCGTCCCCGCAATTTCTAGAGACGATATTTGTAACAACTACATACATACAATCAATCAAAAGAAAAGAAAATAAGCTTGAGATGAAAAGACATACTCACCGTTTCAAAGCAAAGAAAGAAAACCCGGATAAGATCGCTCAATAAATTCTCTAGTTTCCCAAGTACAGTCATTGGGATTAGCGGACCATTGAACTTTAACGAGCGGCACGTCCTTGTTCCGAAGGTGTCGCACCTCCGTGTCAAGCACGCGAATAGGTTGCTGTATAATAGATAAGTCTGGTGAGATCTCAAGCTCTTGCAAATCAGGAGAAGTAATAACAGAATCCGACTCCTGAAGACACTTCCGAAGTTGCGAGACGTGAAACACGTCATGAATGCCAGATAGATGAGCTGGAAGTGAAACTCTATAAGCCACAGGGCCAATACGTTCAGTAATAGAAAATGGTCCTATATAACGAGGAGCCAATTTCCCAGTCGTACTGAAACGCATAACCCCCTTCAAAGGAGAAACACGAATAAAAACAAGATCGCTGATCAAGAACTCGAGAGGCTTCCTACGGTTGTCCGCGTAGGATTTCTGGCGACTCTGTGCCTCTCTCATTCTCAACCGAATAAGATCAATCTTCTCGGAAGAATGACGAACAAAATCTGGACCAAGAATACGCTTCTCCCCAGATTCTAACCAACAAGAAGGTGATCGACATGGCCTTCCATATAAGGCTTCGAAAGGAGCCATAACGATACTAGACTGAAAACTATTGTTGTAGGAGAATTCTACAAGAGGTAGGTGATCCTCCCAACTACCACCGAAATCAAAAATACAAATACGGAGAAGATCTTCCAAGATACGATTTACCCGTTCAGTCTGTCCGTCAGACTGCGGATGATAAGCTGTAGAAAAATTAAGCTTTGTTCCCAAAGCTTGCTGAAGACTCTTCCAAAAATGACTCGTGAATAAAGGATCACGATCACTCACAATAGAACTAGGAACACCGTGAAGTCTCACGATTTCCTTGATATACAACTTAGCCAAATGCGAAGCAGTCCTATTAGACTTAATAGGGACAAAATGAGCAGATTTGGTAAGTCGATCAACAATAACCCAAATGCTAGAATGACCCGATCTCGAACGAGGTAGGCCGTCAATGAAAACCATAGAAATTTGATCCCACTTCCACAATGGAATCTCAAGAGGTTGAAGAAGACCTGAAGGACGCTGATGCTCGGCTTTAAAACGCTGACAAGTTATGCAATTGCTCACATAACTCGCCACATCGTGCTTCATGCCTTTCCAATAATAAAGACGACGCATATCGGCATACATCTTGCTACTACCGGGATGAATGGTATACTTAGAATGGTGACAATCATCAAGAATGTCATGCCTAAGTGCAAAGTCAGAAGGCACAAAAAGACGGTTCTTCTTACGAAGACACCCATGAGAATCAATGCTAAAATCTTGAAACGCCTCATCACAAGATCCAGACTCACAAAGCTGAATAAAATGCAACAAATCAGGATCACGTCGTTGGGCATCGGCAATACGATCCGACAAAACAGGTCGAGCTCCCAAACTAAATAATAGAATAGGAGAATCAAAAGATGAACCTCGATCACGAATTTCACAAAAAGATAGAGTCTCAAGAATATTCCATTCGGCAAGCATCATAGAAATAACAGCCGAATGTCTGCGACTAAGCGCATCTGCAACACGATTACCCTTACCAGGGGTATACTGGATATCAAAGTCATAAGAAGCAAGAAACTCAAGCCAACGTTGTTGTCTCATATTGAGTTCCTTCTGAGTGAACAAATACTTCAAAGATTTATGATCGGTATAGAGAATGAAGCGCTCGCCCAATAAATAATATCGCCAAATCTTCAAGGCAAAGACAATGGCGGCAAGCTCAAGATCATGAGTGGCATAGCGAACTTCATTCGGACGTAGTTGCCTAGAAGCATAAGCAACTACCCGATCCTTCTGCATAAGAACAACACCGAGACCACTACCACAAGCATCGGTGTAGACAACAAGGTCATGATTCCCTTCGGGAACCACAAGAATAGGAGCATTAGTGAGAAGTTCTTTCAATGCCTGAAAGGAAGCTTCACACTTGTCGGACCAATCAAAACGAATGCCTTTCCGAGTAAGGCAAGTGAGAGGAAGCACAACACGGGAAAAGTCCTTAATGAGCCGACGGTAATAACCCGCCAATCCAAGGAAACTACGAATCTCATGAACATTCTCAGGCCTTTCCCAATTCTGAATGGCTTCTATCTTCGATGGATCGATAGAAACGCCATCGGAAGATACCACATGGCCTAAGAACTTAACCTTATTCTCCCAAAAGTGGCACTTGGAGAATTTGGCTTTAAGCTGATGACGACGGAGGGTACTCAAGACAATTCTCAAATGATTAGCATGCTCTGCTTCAGACTTAGAATAAATAAGGATATCATCAATGAAGACAAGCACGAACTTATCGAGATATTCCCGGAATACCCGATTCATGAGATCGACAAAGAAAGCAGGAGCGTTCGTCAAACCGAACGGCATAACGAGCCACTCAAAAGAACCATACCGAGTGCGAAAAGCGGTAAGAGGTATGGTATCCTCCGCAACTCGTAACTGATGAAAACCTGTGACAAGGTCAAGCTGAGAAAAGACCTTAGCACCACTCAATAGATCGAACATATCATCGATCCTAGGCAATGGATACCTATTTCTGATGGTCAACTCGTTAAGCTTGCGATAGTCAATGCAAAGCCTAAGAGTTCCATCAGACTTCTTCACAAAGACGACCGCGGATCCCCACGGAGAAAAACTAGATTGAATCAATTGCTTGGATTCAAGCTCTAAAAGCTGCTTCTTGAGTTCCTCATTTTCCTTTGTAGACATCCTCGTGGGAGGACGACTAACTGGCTGCGCGCCTGGAATGAGATCAATGCGGAACTCAATTGCCCGTTTGGGTGGCAAACCCGATACAGACTCAAAAACATCATAAAAGTCACAAGCAATAGGAATACGAGATATATCATCACCATCTCACGAATCAAGAGAATACAAAGCCATCTCGGAATTATCCACATCCCGAAGAACAAGAGATAACTGAGTAGGAGATTCAGGATGACAAAGATATAAAATTCTCTTCGAACAAATAATCCTGGCATCATATCTCACTAGCCAGTCCATACCCAAAATCATATCAAAACCCAAATGAGAAACAACGTGCAGATTCGCACGAAAAGAAAAACCACATAAAACAATTTCAACATCATCATAAAGCAAACTAAGGGTCGCGGATCCCCCAATTGGATTCGCAATCCTTAAAGAAGTAATCAAACAAGAAGCATCCAAAGATAAATCATCAATGATCTTCTTCGATACGAAAGAATGTGAAACACCCGTATCGAAAAGAACTCGAATACTATGATCATGAAATAAAATAAAACCTTCCAAAATAGATGGAGAGATACCTTTGGATTGAGATGAACCTCCGGAAGCATTAGCCACATTGAGCTTGCCAGATTCTGCATTAGCAGGAGCAGTAGGACAAGCTGAAACATGATGACCTTCCTTCTTGCAATAACGGCAGAAGAGAGGCTTAGGACAAGCTTAAATAATATGATCCGGAGAACCACAATTGAAACACTTTCGAACGAAAGGTGTTCCGGAAGACTGAGGCTGAGAGCTAGGACCACCGGTCTTCTTCTTCTTAGAAGGAAAAGGCTTCTTCTGAATTGGAAACGGCCTCTTGTTGGGGTTCTTGGAAACCTCAACATCAACATCACTATCACACTCCTTCTCGACAGCTTCGAGATGAAGTGCCGAATCAACCAATTCCTCGAAAGAAAGCTTAAGCTGGAGCAACAAGGACTTATTAAGATATTTCTTAAGACCAGAGACAAACTTCAAATTCTTCTTGTAAGAAGTGCTGATGAATTCAAGACCATACTGAGATAAAGCCTCGAACGATGCGACATACTCAGAAACAGAAGATTTCCCTTGCTTCAACTCAAGGAAGCGCCGGGTCAATAAAACTTTTTCAGATTCAGGAACGAACTTGAGTTCAAATCGTCCTCGAAACTGAGTCCAAGAAAGAGTAGACTCATCAATCTCGGCTACAAGAAGCTCATACCAATCAAGAGCACGCTCTTGCAATAAGCTAGAAGTCACAAGAACTCGATCATGGTCAGAAAGATCCATGCGAGAGAAGATACGTTCACATGTGCGAAACCAAGCTTGGACTTCAAGAATGGATTCGGAAACCTTAAACGGTTTTCCTCCAAGATGAGCAAAATCACTGCACTGACGTGCAAAAGCAGACTTGCGAGGTGGAGACACTCGAGGAGGAACGGGAGGCTGAGTGCTCCTAAACAACTCCATAAACTGATCGGCAGACATATAAACGCCATCCGGATGTGAGCCACTAGATTGCCCAGCATCCGAACGTCGACCTCTGCCTCTTCCAGACATAAGCTGAAAGTCAAGATAAGGAAAAGATTATTCACAAGGTAGATATTTCAATATGGGATACTACAGAATAATCCTAGACGTATTCCCAAATACTATCTAGCCTTGATGGGATAAAGAGACACGATGATTCAAAGATTTGTATCACTTGTACACTTTGATGTACCATAATATGTGCATCTATTCTGTGTTTATCATATTTTGTTCTGAACTCAGCTCTGATACCACGCTGTGACGCCCCACTCCGAGAGCCTCGTTAACAAAGAGTATTACATAGGTAATACTGTCGGCTAACGCGGACAATAGAGTATAATGGAAGCGACCATGTGTAATCTTACCTTAACTATTCACTGAATACGTCGAAAAGTAGAATCACATTAAAATTCGACCTATTCAATAAATATTTAAAGCAAAACTACAATGGCTATAGGATCTATCAGAAGAAAATATAACAACTCAAATGTAATTCACATCACAGAACAGTCAATCATAATATACACATAAACAGATACACGACAGAGTATACAGAATAATACATGTCAAGTGGTACAGGAGACCACAATATACAGACGAGATGAAAAAAGTATAAATATCAGAGTTACAACAGATAAGGACCACAAAAGACGCTATAACAAAATGAAGCTAGAGAATAGTCCATGCGGAAGCAAAATAGGCTAAGTCCAAAAGCACTTAACCTGAAACAACTCGGTCTGACCCGAGTATAAAATACACGGGTCAGTCTAGATAACAAATCAGTTAGATAAACTGAACAATAATAAACCTGCAAGGTCATACAGTATAACAAATATCTCTAGAGGACATAACACAATCATCAACAAAATATGAATCATATAGAACAAGCCTCATATCATCGGCAACATATAGAAATAAAGGATACAAATATCCCAAAACAAGCCAAAAAGGCAAAAACAAATACCAATAAGGTATACAAGTTCCGCAAGGTAAACGCTACGCAACATGCGACTCATAATGACCAACACCGAAGGGTGATACCAAGGGAATATAATATCAATGAAACATATGATTGCTCGAGCTCAGTACTGTACAATAAGGATCCATAAGCCCGAAGGCTCCAAACCCAAGTATCACCCATGCGGCACATAAGGCCAACATCAGAGCGAAACTATATAGGGCAACAAACCCGAAGGCACACACCCGAAGGCAACATACCCAAAGGCAACAAACCCAATATCACTCATGCGGCACATAAGGCCAACATCGGAGCGATACTTTATAGGGCAACAAACCGTAGTGGTGAAGGTCAGAGACCCAATACTGTACACCACTAACTGGCGGAATGTGTCACAACTCTCGTAAAGGAATCCGAAAAGTGTTAACGTATGTCCCATAACCACTCGTTCGCACTAAACGGTTTACTATCCGTCAGTCACTTTCACACTCAAAGCAGTACAAATTTACCTCATATCATCGGTAAACTAAACCCGAAGGTCAAAACGATCAATTGAATAGGTCGAGGATTAATCGAAAGGATAAACGCATGGATTCATGGTCCGTGTTTTGCCCAACCATTTAATCACCCTTCCACTTCGCTCGACGTGCGAAAGTGTGTGTTTTAAATAGAATTTATAAATAGGAGAAACGAGCTTTTAAATGCGATTCGAGAGATTATTTTATAAAAATCGTGAATGAAGTCAAAAGCAAGTTATCAAAGCCAAAGATGTAATAACAACCATTAAAAACCAACTTGAATCGATAAGATACGGAAAAATCAATCAAATATGCAAAATAGGCAAAACACGCAGAACAGAGCAGGTCGGTCGACCGGACTACAGGGCTCGGTCGGCCGGCCAGATGCAGGAAACCAAATATGGCTCGGGGCAGCAGGTTGGTCGACCGAAGCCTGCACTCGGTCGGCCGAAGGCTGTTTTCCAGCACTTCCTGCCCTTATCAAATGAATTCCAACTCTTTTTCAAGCTAAAGCAATAGCACATGAATATTTGTTAGGAAATCATACCCAACATCAATGATAGCAAGAGAGGTAGATGTGAGTTAAAAACTCACCTTTTTACACAAAACAAAGAAGATGAAGAAGCACAAATGCAAGGGAATCAACCAACTACACTCCACTTCAACACTACAAGCTTCAATCTAGAATCAAAGCAAGTATTTCCTAAGTTGGGGTTAGAAAATTACTGAAATTGAAGAGGAGAAGAGATGGAGAAGATGGAGATGAACTTACCAATGGATTCCCTTTGATTTTGGAGCAAGAAATCAAGTTACAAAGGAGAACTAGGGCTTGCTAATTTATATTTCCACTTCCTTTCCCCCATTTCAGTTTTTCTTGAGAAAAAGAAAATGAAAGAGGATGAAATGAAGAGAAGGGGTTGAGTTAGAGGGTTAATTAAGCTAGTGGGCTGAACCCAAACCCAAACCCAATAGAAAAAGTAGCCAAAATTTCACAAACTCCAAACATATCAAAGATTATACTCAAAAAGATCGCAAACGCCATTTTGGAACCAATGGAGGTAGTTTTGAGTTCCAATTCGGCCATTTGCAGAAAGTAACATTTCGGACCAAAATCCGACTAACGACGCTATATTTAAATTAAACATTTAAATATAAAATCGTTAAATATGCGGTTGTTACAGCTTTTTTGGAAATGAAACTACTATAAGGCCTCCCACCGCACACACAATGCAAACGTAGACTTGGAGGAGATATCTCCTTATGATAGTCAAACATGCTTGATACACAAAATCCTTTTGATATTATTATTAGCGCATAGTGCAGAAAACCTTTCGAAAGTATAACATTAATCTTAGCCAACATAGACATTTCGTACTATGCCCTACTATGGCTACCATCTAAACAGTGGTGATCACCATAAGTAAATGGCAGGTTATACAACTAAAACCGTATAGGGCGCGTATTGGATGATTGGATTTCCAACAAATGGTCAGGCAAAGGAACTTCCCACACAAAATGGAACGCCTCTGGAGGGACGTCCCCGAGAACCTAACCGGATCTCTGCTACACAAGGCCGGGTTACCTATGTAACTAGGTAGCTATTGACACGAGCATGCCATCCCCCGGTCGTTTGTGACCTTTATTCGAGGTACCTCCCAACCGACAACCACAAAGCAATAAGTTTGCAGCAACCACAAAGTTAAGTATCTGGGCTCCATGCCATGACACCACTCAAAATCCAGAAGGAAATGACATACCCTCAAGGGGCACTACCCTCAAATAACCTTGCTGCCACAATCCTGTTTCGACCATTACCGGGTTGTGAGGCTCGATGAAGTCATGTCCACAAAGCTACACTTTTCACAAAGTCATGCTTTGATCAACAAATGATCAGCAACACTTCGTATGCCACATTACCAAATTGGGTGTCTCACTAGTAACCATCAATTACGTAACCTCTAAGCTTGTATGTCTTAGAGAAGGGTGTTAAGCTAAGAGAATAAATTCTCCGCCACCAAACAGAAATGTATTTGATAGAAACTGGTTTTACATCTCAAAGTGTAATGTCAGACACACATCCATACAAGTCTGTTCCAAGGTCGAACAGAACCGAAGGCACTACCAAAGAAGTCCTTGCAAATCCGGATATTCACTAATCACGTCTGGACTCCTCATCACAAAGGATGATCAAATCACTATACCGGGGATCGGCCGGTGCAGAGACATTCGACGAGTTATCTTTTCGCTTTTGAAAATATTTGGTCTTCACCACCGGTCTTCAAATGCTATCCATATTGTCGTATCATCATTCGGAATGGGTTATATGACGCAAGGTCCTCTCCCGTCTAAACCGAATAATGAGCGCAATATTTAAAAATATATGGATAATGGGATCTCAGTTAAGTCACAACTTATTACCCAAAACTTTTCTTCCAAATGGTTTAACAAATTACCATTTTCAAATCTTTAAACAAAAAGATTCATTTCACAAACTTCCCCAATCTTTCAAAAAGATTCATTCACCATATTTAAACAATTTCCCTTTCAAATTAGATTAACTCATCCAATCATTAAATCAAAGACTCAATTTATAGCTTTCAAAACCATTTCCAAGGATTCATTCATAACTTTTAGAACAATTCCCATTTCAAATCTTTTATGAAAGATACACCATTTAAAATCCTCTTCAATTTCAAACAAGGTTCAATAATCTTTCGCAAAGATTTATTCATAGTTTCCAAGCAATTCTATTTCAACCTTGAAATCTTTTCAACAGAATTTGGAAATCCTTCCTTTATATGAAGGCTATCATTATTTGAAAACAAATAGTTTTCGTTTCAGAAGAACCCGATTACATTTGCACAAGTTAAAGCCCTTCAAATATAAAATTTGGTTTAAATTCAAATTTCCCAAAACAATCCTTTTCAAATACTTTAAAAATGGTCTTAAAATCCATATATATATATATTATATAATTTGCAAAAACCTTTCAAATCAAATTTTCCAAACATATATTCATATCAATTTCCAAACATATATCCATATAATTCAATTCCAAATCTTTAATCCAAATTCAAAGCAATTTATTTAAATTCCAAAACTTTAACAAGTTATTCAAAATAATTTTATCTCTAAAATTCCTTTTCAAAAGCTTTTTAGATTTTGACCAATATCTTTTCCAAAACCATTTGGATTCACAGTTCAATTTTTAAAATCATTTCAAAGTATCCATGACTTGACCAATTTCCTCGGGCAATCCATATTTCTGTGTGCATAGTATAGTCCAGGGATTTTACATACAATAGTGTAACGTCATCAATCAGCACAAATTCAAACACAAAATATAATTGATAAGCGGTATAAACTATAACGCTTATTTTTATTCGCAGATCAAAGATAAGCATTTAAATTCATCACAGATAAATAAATTACATCACAGATAAATAAATTACATTCACAGTTCACAGCTCAAATCAGAATAATTCATATTACAAAGCATCACACATCAGGGATATCAAACAATTCACATATTCAATACAATTCAAACATCCATACATAAGACCAATTAATTATCTGATTAATTTAAATCAGATCATTTACCTATGAATAAATTTGCTAATCATGGTTAATTTATAATTAATTACAAACCATTACTATTAATTATTATTTAATCATAAGTTAACCTTTAATTAATAATTAATCCTTTGATTAATTATCCTTAATTAATTACAATAATTAGTTAACTAATCCTTAATTAATAATCATTCCTTAATCACTTTTATTAATTAATGAACCTTTAATTAATTAATTATTCTCAAATTAATTACCTTAATTGATTAATATCATAAATTAATTATTCTTTAAATTGGTTAACCTTTAAACACTTGATTAATCAATCTTTAAATCATTAATTCCTTAATTAATTAGATAAAATTTATTAATCCCTAATTGTAAATTAATTAACTTTTAATTGATTTTCTTTAATTACCATATTAATCAAACCTAAATTATTAATTAATTTATCTTAATTACTTTTATTAAATAATTAACTTCAAGTAATTAATTTCCTTTAACAAATAAATTTAAATTAAACTTTAAAAGTTAATTAACCATTAAAAACATTTTTTTAATTAACTAAACTTTAGCATTATTAAATTTATTTAAAATAAACTTTTAAAATAATAGTTATATTTATTTTAAACAGTTTTAAAACTTGGTTAATTAAAAACAATTTTTTTTCAAAAACCTTCTTAAACTATTTCAAAACTTAGATAACATCTAATATTGGAAGGGAATTGGTTTAACAAAATTTGTTTTCAATAAATTGATTTTCATTTTAAAGTTTGAAACTATTTCGTATAACATCAGCAAACCCGAGCAAATCCATGATCTACACGAGCTTGAACCCAGGCAAAATCACATTCCACTCGCTTCGAGAAAATCGATCAATTACACGTGCTTCATTCCGAGTCTACTACCTTCTTCCCCAACCAACTCAAAAATGCCGATACACAAGATGCATGTATACGTGCACAAACCCATCGACCATCTCCGATCGACGCTGCTGCCTTCTGATCACCCACGACTATCTTCAGCATCGATTCAAACATCCAAAAACATGAAATTGTCATTAATTCGAAATCAAGCCAATTTTCGTAACCAACTATTTCTTTCAGAACCCAATCGATCGCCTAATTTCATTTCGCTCTGCCGCGACAAGCTACCAGAAACCGCACCATCTTGGCCGTTGATGCTCCAACCATCCACAAATTCATCGCCCCCAGTCTGATTGCTTGAAACACTATGTCGACGACGAAAATAACTCGTGACTTCCACCAACAAAACACAGGGCAAAAACACTAGTTCAATCCAAATTGCCTTCCACACTGAATTATAAATTCTTTTCGCATTTTTATCGAGATAGACCATCGTTCCAGCACCTACTGACACGATCCTGAGCTTCAACACCGTGCTGATCACCAGAAATTCGCAATAACCCAATAAATGCAACCCCAATTCGCAACTAAAAATTCTAGTTTTTGTTTTAAAAATCCTTGCTTTCAAAATGTATTTAGATGATGTAGTCCAAATTTGAATTCATGCAAATCAAAAATTGGGTAAAAATTTAAAGTTCACTGTGTTTCTTCATTCAGACGAAAACCATTTATTATATTAAAATTATATTTTTGTTAAAATTAAATTATGATGATTTTGAACATATTTTGTTTTTACATTACTGGTTAAGAATGATCTGAGCAAATAGAATTGGATTTTGAACAAAAATTTAAACTTGTAATTTTTGTAATAAGGGCATCCGCCTGGCTCCCAGATACATGCACAGTAAACACACATAAACATAACCAGATCATCATATTGAATTCATAACTTCCCAAATCATCACATGCAAACCAAATACTCAAACAAATCTTGGGTTTAAGGGTGAGTCTACTCACCTGAGATAAAGAACAGATGAGAACAGAGAAGCTTGAAACTTAAAACCGGAATTTGTAAACTGTGAGTTGTTTCTACTTGATAATGAATTACTTTTGACTTTACTATGATTTGAATTTTCCTGACTTATGTCTTCTAGGTTTTGAATTGATTCCTTGAATCTTCTGTTTTCAGAATTTGTTTTTTAAGGATTTTGGTTTGATATGGTTTGCATCTGTTTCTTTTTCTGGCCTTGATTTCTTGTTTTAGAATTAAGATTTAAGAGGATTTTGGTCTCGTTTCAGATTTTAGATTGGAAGATTTTGAATATAGTTTTTCTCAGATTTGTGAAGAAAAATAAAAATGGCCTGGTTTTAATTTTTTTTTCCTTATGTATGTTAATAAATTTTAGATTAAAAAAAAATTATTCTCTTGCCACTTGTTCAACTTAAGTTAACACTTGTAATCACATAATCTCTTTAATTTACAAATCTCACAAAAATCATTTTTATATCCTTAATCAAATTATTTTGTAAATTTTGTTTTTAAACCCTTAATTAACAAATTTACACTTTAATATCCTATATTTTAAAATTTATCATATGCTTATGTTTTTATCTTTGTATATATTTTATTCAAATCTTATTAATTTTCAAGAGATAAGTGTATTTTAAACTTTTGTTTCTTATTTTACATTTGCATTCATACATTATATTTTATACTTTTACAAATTTTTAAACAACCTTAAGAAATAAAGTTTGAAATCGAATTATATACTTATATAGAGTTTAAATTTCAAATAATTATATATAAGAATTTAACTTAGGCTAACTTTTTCAATAAAAATTAATTCCAAATTTAAATGAATCACCAAATTAAAATTGGCTAAAATCCGAGAATGTTACAGATTCACCCCTTAGGAAATTTCGTCCCCGAAATTTGCAAGATTGGGAAACAACAAAAGAATGTAGAAAGATAGAGAGATGAATCATCAGATCAAGCTGAATATCTATTCTACATTTGGCTTACCAAATCAGAATATCAACAATAGATACAAGAAAGAATCTATTTAATACTTCGTAAGATACTCAGATTATTCCGATTTACGAAGTATGCAGGGGCATTGGTTAGTTCAAAGGGATAACTAACCATTTGTAGAATATATCTGGACCCAAGAGAACAACTAATGGATACCCAAACCAGATTGGAATACCCCACTTATACGCAAACTTGTCCCTCATTAGACTTTGATCTTCATAAGAAATCACAACAAAACTTTAAACTTTGGTTTTGACCGAAATCATTTCATTGATACAATCTAATTTAACCTTTTATTTAGTTAACCAATTTATTTCAATGAATTTCAATTTTGTTAAAGTTGAAACGAAATGCTGATAACAAGAATACGAGATAGGAACTTATCTACACGATTCGCAGTGCTACCATTGCACCAAAACTTCTCCCTCGAGCTTCTAGGAAACCATCAAAGAATTTGAAATCATATCAAAGGAGGTTGATAGAGAAAGATATTTCCGTTGTTGCAGGTATTGACCATTTGTAGTTGTACTTCCCTATCCCTTACCTTGTCCTCTTCTTGCACTCATACTTACTATTAGTGGATAGTAAGAGAATTTACTGAGGCATGCGAACAGATATCTTAGGGATATACTCATTCTAGGGTATACTTCACGCTATCTCTAATGAGTTACCTAATGTGTCATATTCCTGAGCTAAAGTTTCAACCTTCGGCTCTGATACTAATTGTAACGACCCTGACTCAACCTTCGAAAATCGGCACCGAATATATCACCTAATTCAAATGCCACAGATTCAAATGTCGAATCTGGTTTGTTGGAGCTTATAACACATTAAGTATAACAACACAGCGGAAGAAAATGAATAATATCATATATACTACATTGATACAATATCTGATACAACATGAATCTCAACAATATCGAAGGTAAATATACAACAGCGGAAAGATAAGTATCAACAGAGAAACTCCAAGAGAACTCCGACATCAAACTGCAACTGCAACTCCATGGCTAAGGCTCCAAAAACTCCAAAAGCTAGATCCACCAACATGCTTTCCAAACGCGAAGCGAGAAACCCTCAATCGCGCAGTATTAAGTAAGGTCAGCTCGAATGCTGAAAAGAAGCAAATCTGATTGCCAAATCCAAAGGCTGGATGCTATCAAATTCTACGCCTATTATTTGATTATCTGAAAAACCCAACTCTAGACTGCCCGTCTATGGGCACCCAGAGTTTAGGAAAGGAACAATAAATTCCGGGTCAGTCATGGGACTAGTGTGAGCAAACAAAAACAGTTTTATCTTTTAAAACAATCAACAAAAGGTTTTAAAAGTTTAAAACCGCAATGCTTTTTGGAAAATGAAACTACCATAAGGCCTCCCACTGCACACACAATACAAACGCAGACTTGGAGGAGATTTCTCCTTATGATAGTCAAACATACTTGATACGCAAAATCGTTTTGATATTATTATTAGTGCATAGTGTAGAAAACCTTTCGAAAGTATAATATTAATCTTACCAGCATAGACATTTCGTACTATGCCTACTATGGCTACCATCTAAACAGTGGTGACCACCATAAGTAAATGGTTGGTTATACAACTAAAACCGTACAAGGTGCATATTGGATGATTGGATTTCCAACAAATGGTCTGGCAAAGGAACTTCCCACACAAAATGGAACGCCTCTAGAGCGACGTCCCCAAGAACCTAACTGGATCTCTGCTATATAAGGCCGGGTTACCTCTGTAACTAGGTAACTACTGACATGAGCATGCCATCCCCCTGTCGTTTGCGACCTCTATCCAAGGTACCTCCCAACTGACAACCGCAAAGCAATAAGTTTGCAGCAACCACAAAGTTAAGTATCTGGGCTCCATACCATGATATCACTCATAATCCAGAAGGAAATGACATACCCTCAGGGAGCGCTACCCCTTAAATAACCTTACCGCCACGATCCTGTTTCGACCATTACCGAGTTGTGAGGCTCAACGAAGTCACGTCCACAAGGCTACACTTTTCAAAAAGTCATGCTTTGATCAACAAATGATCAGCAGCACTTCGTATGCCACATTACCAAATTGGGAATGTATCACTAGTAACCATCAACTACATAACCTCTGAGCTCGTACGTCTCAGAGAAGGGTGTTAGGCTAAGAGAATAAATTCTCCGCCACCAAACATAAATGTATTTGATAGAAATTGGTTTTACATCTCAAAGTGTAATGTCAGACACACATCCATACAAGTCTATTCTGGGTTGGAACAGAACCGAAGGCACTTCCAAAGAAGTCCTTGCAAATCCGGATATTCACTAATCACGTCCGTACTCCTCATCACGAAGGATGATCAAATCTCTATACCAGGGATCAACCAGTGCAGAGACATTCGACAAGTTATCCTTTCGCTTTCGGAAATATCCAATCTTCACCGCCGGTCTTCAAATGCTATCCATATCGTCATATCATTATTCGGAATGAGTTATATGACACAAGGTCCTCTCCCAGCTAAACCTAATAATGAGCGTAATATTTAAAAACATATGGATAATGGGATCTCAATTAAGTCACAACTTACTACGCAAAACTTTTCTTCCAAATGGTTTAACAAATTACCATTTTTAAATCTTTAAACAAAAAATTTCATTTCACAAAGTTCCCTAATCTTTCATAAAGATTCATCCACCATATTTAAACAATTTCCCTTTCAAATTGGATTAACTCATCCAATCATTAAATCAAAGACTCAATTTATAGCATTCAAAACCATTTCCAAAGATTCATTCATACTTTCAAAACAATTCCCATTTCAAATCTTTTATGAAAGATACACCATTTAAAATCCTCTTCAATTTCAAACAAGGTTCAATAATCTTTCGCAATGATTTATTCATAGTTTCCAAATAATTCTATTTCAAACTTGAAATCTTTTCAACACAATTTGAAAATCCTTTCTTTATATGAAGGCTATCATTATTTGAAAACAAATAGTTTTCGTTTCGAAAAAACCTGATTACATTTGCACGAGTTAAAGCCCTTCAAATATAAAATTTGGTTTAAATTCAAATTTCCCAAAACATCCTTCTGAAATACTTTAAAAATGGTCTTAAAATCCATATATATATATATATATTATATAATTTGCAAAAACCTTTCAAACCAAATTTTCCAAACATATATTCATATCAATTTCCAAACATATATCCATATAACTCAATCCCAAATCTTTAATCCAAACTCAAAACAATTTATTTAAATTCCAAAACTTTAACAAGTTATTCAAAATAATTTTATCTCTAAAATTCCTTTTCAAAAGCTTTTTAGATTTGAACCAATTTCTTTTCAAAATCATTTGGATTCAAAGTTCAATTTTTAAAATCATTTCAAAATATCTGTGACTCAACCAATTTCCTTGTGCAGTCCATATTTGTGTGTGTATAGTGTAGTCCAGGGGTTATATACACAATAGTGCAACATCATCAATCAGCACAGATTCAAACACAGAAATATAATTGATAAGCGGCATAAACTATAACGCTTATCTTTATTCACAGATCAAAGATAAGCATTTAAATTCATCGCAGATAAATAAATTACATCACAGACAAATAAATTACATTCACAGTTCACAGCTCAAATCAGAATAATTCATATTACAAAGCATGACACATAAGGGATATCAAATAATTCGCACATTCAATATAATTCAAACATCCATATATAAGACCAATTAATGATATGATTAATTTAAATCAGATCATTTACCTATGAATAAATTTGCTAATCATGGTTAATTTATAATTAATTAATTACAAACCATTACTATTAATTATTCTTTATCATAAATTAACCTTTAATTAATAATTAACCCTTTTTATTAATTATCCTTAATTAATTACAATAATTAATTAATTAACCTTTAATCAATAATCATTCCTTAAACAATTTCGTTAATTAATAAACCTTTAATTAATTAATTGTTCTCAAATTAATTACCTTAATTAATTAATCTCATAAATTAATTATTCTTTAAATTGATTAACCTTTAAAAACTTGATTAATCAATCTTTAAATCATTAATTATTCATCCTTAGTTAATTACATAAAATTAATTAATCCCTAATTATAAATTAGTATACTTTTAATTAATTTTTCTTTAATTACTTGTTTAATCAAACCTAAATTATTAATTAATTTATCTTAATTACTTTTATTAAGTAATTAACTTCAAGTAATTAATTTCCTTTAACAAATAAATTTAACTTAAACTTTAAAAGTTAATTAACCATTAAAAACATTTTTTTAATTAATTAACCTTTAACATTATTAAATTTATTTAAAATAAACTTTTAAAATGAAAGTTATATTTATTTTAAACCATTTTAAAACTTGGTTAATTAAAAACAATTTTTTTCCAAAAACCTTCTTAAACAGTTTTAAAACTTAAATGACATCTAATATTGGAAGAGAATTAGATTAACAAAATTTGTTTTCAATAATTTGGTTTTTATTTTAAAGTTTGAAACTGTTTCGTATAACATCAGCAAACCCAAGCAAATCCATGATCCACACGAGCTTGAACCCAGGCAAAATCACGTTCCACCCACTTTGAGAAAATCGATCAATTACACGTGCTTCACTCTGAGTCTTCTACCTTCTTCCCCAACCAACTCAAAAATGCTGATAAACAAGATGCACATATACATGCACAAACCCATTGACCATCTCCGATCGACGCTGCTGCCACCTAATCACCTACGACGATCTCCAGCATCGATTCAAACACCCAAGAACACGAAATTGGCACTAATTTGAAATCGTGCCAATTTTCGAAATCAATTATTTCTTTCATAACCCAATCGATCACCTAATTTCACTTCGCTCCGCCATGACAAGCTACCAGAAACCATGCCATCTTGGCCGTTGATGCTCCGACCATCCACAAATTCATCCCCCTCGGTCCGATTGCTTGAAACACTATGTCGACGACGAAAATAACTCGTGACTTCCACCAACAAAACGCAGGGCTAAAACCCTAGTTCAATCCGAATTGCCTTCCATAGTGAATTATAAATTCTTTTCGCATTTTTATCGAGATAGACCATCGTTCCAGCACCTACTGACACGATCCTGAGATTCAACATCGTGCTGATCACTAGTAATTCGCAATAATCCATTCCCTGTTTAACTAATAAATGCAACCCTAATTTGCAACTAAAAATTCTAGTTTTTGTTTTAAAAATCCTTGCTTTCAAAATTTATTTAGATGATGTAATCCAAACTTGAATTCATGCAAATCAAAAAGTGCGTAAAAATTTGAAGTTCACTATGTTTCTTCATTCAGACAAAAACCATTTCATATTATATTAAAATTATATTTTTGTTAAAATTAAATTCTATTGATTTTGAACATATTTTGTTTTTGCATTACTGGCTAAGAATGATCTGAGTAAATAGAATTGGATTTTGAACTAAAATTTAAACTTATAATTTTGAACAAGGGCATCCTCCTGGCTCCCAGATACATGCACAGTAAACACATACACACAGACATAACCAGATCATCATATCGAATTCATAACTTCCCAAATCATCACATGCAAACCAGATATTCAAAACAAATCTTGGGTTTAAGGGTGAGTCTACTTACCTGAGACGAAGAACAGATGAGAGCAGAGAAGCTTGAGACTTGAAACTGGAATTTGTAAACTGAGAGTTGTTTCTACTTGATAATGAATTCCTTTTGACTTTACTTTGATTTGAATTTTCCTGACTTATGTCTTCCAGGTTTTGAATTGATTTCTTGAATCTTCTGTTTTCAGAATTTGTTTTTTTAGGATTTTGGTTTGATATGATTTGCATTTATTTCTTTTTCTGACCTTGATTTCTTATTTTAGAATTGAGATTTAAGAGGATTTTGATCTCGTTTCAGATTTTAGATTGGAAGATTTTGAATATAGTTTTTCTCAGATTTGAGAAGAAAAATAAAAATGTCCTGGTTTCAATTTTTTTTTCTTATGTATGTCAATAAATCTTAGATTAAAAAAAATTATTCGCTTGCCACTTGTTCAACTTAAGTTAACACTTGTAATCACATAATCTCTTTGATTTACAAATGTCACAGAAATCATTTTTATGTTTATATCCTTAATCAAATTATTTTGTAAATTTTGTTTTTGAAGCCTTAATTAACAAATTTACACTTTTGTATCCTATATTTTAAAACTTATCATATGCTTATGTTTTTATCTTTATATATATTTTATTCGAATCTTATTAATTTTCAAGAGATAAATGAACTTTTATTTCTTATTTTACATTTGCATTCATACATTATATTCTATACTTTTATAAATTTTTCAATAACCTTAAGAAATAAAATTTGAAATCAAATTATATACTTATATAGAGTTTAACTTTCAAATAGTTATATATAAGAATTTAACTTAGGCTAACTTTAAAAAAAAAAAATAGTTCCAAATTTAATTGAATCGCCAAACTAAAATTGGCTAAAATCCGAGAGTGTTACATAATCCAGCAATTCCATAATACGTTAAGAACCTACCAAGAACAAATGCAATCAAAAAATTTAATTGGTAAAGTTCTATGCTTATTTGGCTGATGCCAAGTAATTAAGGTATCATGTAACAACCCCATCATTATACCTATATTATTAAAGAACATAACAAGTAATGCCATTTAATAACATGAAGAATATGGCCGATTAAGGGCGATCGAAAATGAATATATCTTTGGACTAACATTGATACGTCTTTATTACATTTTTAGGATCTGAACTAAAAATTTTGACGCGTTACAGTATTAATATAAAGTAATAAACACATCGATTAAAATATTTAGAACCGTATATAATATAGGTAAATCAGAATTAGGGTCATATATCGCAACGGAATAATATACATCATATACCATTGAAATATATGAGTCTACAAAATATCGGTACTAGACCAACATAATATATACATCACATCCAAAATACTATAGTAGATACACAGCGACTACTAAGTAATATCCTCCTAAATGTCAATATATACAATAATGAGGTAAATCGAAACAGTCAAAATAGACTACTCCAGTGCTAGCACAAAAATCTAAAAGTCAACGAGTCCCTATACCTATAAAGTCTCGGCCTAACCCGAGTATTTTAAAATATACGAGTCATACTATATCTAATAAAAAGGTGAGATACCGATACTCGAAATATATGACTTAACAATGAAATAAGCCAAAATAAATATATCTAAGACCAATTAATCATAATAAGGCATATCAATCAAATTCACTATTTCATAAATCCATATCAAGTCTCGAATGGACTATCATCTAAAATTATGGTGATAACAATTCATAATTCTTCAGATCCAAAAGATATCGAAAGATCTAATCGTAAAATCTTCGAAGAAATAATCATCACTAATGAAGTAATAATGGCAGTCAACTATCAATTTAATATAGCCACAGGGAATCTACCAAAACAGACATGCTACATAGAAAAGAAGCCTGTTGAAAAAGACTGAAAATTAGGAACACCTGCTCAAAGGAAAGAACAGCCGTGTTCATAATTCTTCCTATGAGAATTTACATACCGAAAGAGGTAAACATCATTAGACTGTATGCTAGAAATAAACTAATAGGTTGCAGCCATCCGATATATAGACTGAGATATATGTAAAACTATGCCTATCGAAAGAGATAGCCATATTCGCACCATATACAAATCTATCGAAATAGACATGCCTACCAAATCTAAAAATGTATTAAGTCTCAGATCGATAATAAAATGAATCAAATTCTCTAGAGGATCCATCGGCTTGAAATCCGAACACCCTAAGATAATACAACTCTAAATGTAAATTACTTTCACCATAGTGTAACGACCCGTGAATTTCATGGATTTAATTTGGTTAAATTAATAAGTTTTGTAATAAAATTTAGTAGAAATAAAAACTTTATAAACAAATATTGAAATGAACGCTAAATAAAAATATATAAATGGTGACTTAAAACCTATTTACTAGCAATTTGAATAAATTTCAATAAATGAAATAGCGTAAGTATTATATCTGGATATAATTTGAATATGAAGAATATAGGGTAGGCATTGAACTAGTTAATGTAAGAACACGTTGTTACAGTAACTGATTGTAAATTTGGGAAACGTGTTAATGTAAGTTAATAGTTACTGACTTGAATGGAATTCCAATTCAATAAAATAATTCAAATGTCATGATTTAGTAAATGGAATATGATAATAAGAACAATTGCAAATTTGTATTTAGGGGCGAAATAAAATTTTATAGGTAGTAGTTGTTGTGAAGAATAAATATACAAGTATATTAAAGGTTATAATAGTGGGTTACAAGTAAATTCACTCATTTACCAATAAAGATAATTAGATGTGCCTTGATGATAATTAATAACATCACAGAAAAGAGTAAATGTATTCATTAGAATATTAATTGCAATTGGATAGGGATTTTAAGTAACAATGTTAATGCAAGGTAAGTAATGCTAAATTAAAGTCAATAATAATGAACAGTGATTAATTGAAAAAATTGTAGCATATATTATAGATTACCTGCTTATTTGTTAATGGAATTATAGTTTGTAATAAGTAATAATAAAATAAATGATTGTTACACTAATGGAAAATGAAATAACGTTCGTTTAAATGTTGAGTAATTATAGGGTCGTATTTATTATAAGCGTTACTTTAATAATTATGATTTATTTGTGAAATTAATACGAGAAGTACGTAAATAACTATGAAAGTAACACGTTATAAATTGATTATGACCTATACTTAAGTGTAAGTTAAAGGTTGAAATTGAATCTAATCCATTTAATTGGAAACTTATTAAAATAAATTGGATTCAATGTGTAATAAAGGGATTATTTTAAGAAATTGAAATAAATACTATAATTGGTGAAATAATTTACATTTAAAATTTGAGATGGGAATTGGTTTAAAGAATTATAAGTTTATAAGTAAATCAAGATGATAAAATTTATGAATTATAGAATTTGAATTTTATAGTGAGTTAATTTATTTAATTTATAATAGTTGGATTTATTTCAAATGAATATATGTAATTATTACGTTAAATTTAAAATTAAGTTGAAAACGGGAAATATTATGTGATAATTTTTAAATCCAATGGTAAACCCTTCTATTTGAAATTTTGAATAAAATAATTAAGGGTAAAAATTCAATTTAATGGAAATTTTGGAAATTTATCTATAATATTTGAATTTTATGAAATTGAAGATTTCTATTGATTAATCTTTAATAAATTGACTTTTGAAAATTGTAAAATCATTGTAAATGTTGAAAATTACAAAGTGATAAAGATTGCAAAGTTCAGAATTTTTAACGCGAAATTTGATTTAATTTATTTATTTTTAATTTATTTAATTGATATAAAATAGTGATTTTGGTCACGGACTCGGATTTCGACGAAACCAGTTTCATCGGATCCGTAATAGTGAATTATAGTAGGGTTTCAAGTTTCGTAGCGATCGGACTTGTCATTTGATCGTACGAATGCGAAACGCCTTGAAGTCGATAATTTGAAATCAATTTGAAATCAATTTGAAATCAATTTGAAAATATTTATTTCAGCATAACTTCTTCATACGATGGAATTTGGACGTGGAACTTTTTCCATCGCGTCCAGAATTGTGACGCCCCACCTCTGTACCCACGCTAGCCAAGAACACTACGGTGTAGTGTTGTCAACTAGCACGGAAAATAAGGCTGTTGAGGAGCGGCCATCAATAGTTAGGCCTTACACTAGTATTGGTTATCTCGATAGGACTGGTATATATATATATATATATATATATATTCTTTCATTTTTCATCTCCGATTTATTTTCTCCCATCGACATACCCCAATTCCAGTATAAAACGAACTACGATGGTTCGTAATAGTTTAGAACAGTAAATATAAAATATTACACAGATAAGATAATGCGGAACACAAATAAAACAGAAAGTCTCATATATACAATAACTGATGCCAGTTACAATACATTTGATACAATACATATGACATGGTACATATGATACAACTACCACAGTCGACTCAGGAAGTTACATATACAAGTACATTAACGTATATAATATACATGAATACATATCTTCCTATACAATTATACAGACTACTACAAATGACGACGACTACTCCAAAAGATATGAAAGAACTTCATAGCTCTAGCAGCAACCCAAAGCAGAATATCTACAACCTGAAATACTCGGTCTGACCCGAGTATTAAATTCAAAAGAAAATAATACTCGGGTCAGTCTAATTCAAACTCAGTTATTAGTGCACAGAAGCAATAATAATTAACTAATGAAAAGACGACAGTCGCAATAAATCTCTTCTATCCGATCCTTAAATAAAGAAATCGAATAACGATAAATATAACACGTAACAGTGTTAAACAACAAATAAGCAAATTTAAACCAAATCAAAATATTGAATTGAATAAACAAAACAGTTCAAACCATTGAAATATCAATTAAAACATTAAGTTCGAGTAGGGCTGCAGTACACGCACGCGTGCACTGCCTCGCCACTACAGCATATAGAATATGCAAAAGATCAATAAATCAAAGCAAGATAGAATAACATAAAAGCCATGTCGTGTGGCTGTAGTTCACGCTTGCGTGCACTGCCTTACCACTATAGTGATAATGTACCCAAAAACTCAATTCCGTGTGGCTGCAGTTCACGCTTGCGTGCACTGCTTTGCCACAACATTAACGATGTACACAACCGGGCACAAGGTCAAACCCAAAATAAAAAGACGGGTTCAACTCAGGTGAAATATATTAAAAATCACGACACGAGCACAAACAAAATATAATGCTTTCCCAATATGAAACTGCAGTTCGATACGAGTGATGGCCGAAGATAATACAAAGTCGGGGAATCACATAACAGTACCAAGGACGAAGTCAACATAGGTGATATAAAAGAGTCCATCATATAACGGCAATGCAGTACATATAGATGTACTCAAGGCAACAAGCTAAGTATGCAACCAGAGGTGACAACATGATACTGCACTAAACTAGAGGAATGGGGCTGATTTCAAGTGAAGGGAAACAAGTATTGCATTAGTGAACAATTCAACAAATGCATATACAGGAATGCGACAGTGACGATGCACTGATAATAACATGATTGGTCATACTAGGTCATACAAACCTAACTTTCTTTCTTTCTAAAAAAATCTGAAATTCATGTATGAAATGGTAACCAAATGCAATGATGACTAGACATCAATGCTAGGTATCAGTTTCTAACAAGTGAGAAAAATGCAAATGTATAAGAGCAACACAACGACAGGTGCAACAAAATGCAATAGTGGACAGGGTTACGAATATAATTCAAACCAATGTGCAAATGGAAATAGGCAGTGACAACTGCTGGTAAACAAGTGCATGATTCAATACAGTATACATCAAGCAGTACAAGTCTCGAGCCCAAGGCAGTATATCAATGGAAATACATAGATAATACAACCGTGACAGTGCTCACATGTATAATGGAACAACAAGGTACAAAGGCTACAGATGAAACAAGCATGCGCACAAATGTACACAAAACCAACAAGGCACATGAATGAACATCGGCAAAGCGAAATACCAGATAAAGCATTACTGAAGTCACAGTCAACCAGAGATTTCTCAAGTCAAAGACCTGAGTGCAGTTTGCAAATGCAGGCTATCAGGGGATATGAACAATGGTCAACAATATATGCATACATACATACGAATGTATGTATGCATATATATTCAGACAGCAGCGTTTTACAAAGATAAAAAAAATCAAGTCAATGTCAAAGTCAACCAAAACAAGTTCGAACTACATCAAGTGCCGAAGCCGTAGTTAAAATGTCGAGGACATTATCAAGTCAAACAGAGTTCGACAATGTCAATGTCCAACTTAAAATATTTTCACAAATCAAGTTTTCAACCCACGCTAATGACAACGAAAACAAACGACGCCTTGGCAATCGAATTAAAAACGTCAGCGAAGCAAAATAACCAAGGTACAGGTTAACAAAGATTCATTTAATCCCAAAGCAACAAAGTAACCAACGTCGAAGTCTGGTGAAGTCACTGGACAATGCAGACCAGTGAACAACAAGAGAGCGATATCAACCCAAGACACAATTCGAAACCGTAATTAACAAATATACAACTGCAGCTCAATGAACCGCCATGGTAATGGCTAAAGATGGCAAAGTCATGGAATCACATAAACAAACTCAAGTGACCGAAATCAAATTGACAAAACCAAAGAAATCACCATCAAACAAAAAAATCAAATCGAAGCCGAAGACTACGAAAACAAACAAGCAAACGAATTTGAATAGTTCGAATAAGATGTGAGTAACATAAATTACTCACCTTGTCGACGAATTTAGAAGAAGCCGACCATAAATCATGCGAAGACGAACGAAGCTATCAATCGAAGCCCAATCGAGCACGAGCATGACGAATTGAAGAAGCCAACATCATAAATTTTGAACGCGCCCTAGCTGCAGACGAATGAAGACGAGATGCCGCCATTTTTAGTTTTCTTCGTTCGATTTTTAGGGTTTCTGGATCGAATGAAAAAAATGGAAATAAATAAAAAAAAGGAACGGGTTATTTGCTTAGGAGATTATCACGGCCCAAATAAAAAAAAACGTGGACCACTATTAAATTTTTGTTAAATCCCATCAATCTTACTAAAAATTTGTAAAAGAATTTTGATTCAAATTTAAAAACTTCAAATGGCAGTTTGCAACAACATTAATCGTCTAAATGTCGATTATTAATTGATGCAAATACCGGGTTGTTACAGACTCCCCTCCTTAAAGAAATTGCATCCTCGCAATCATAAGGAATAAATGGACAAAAGGTAACAACCATAAAAGCATATGATCACAAATTGACGAAATTTGAAACTAGGAAGTTCTCCATATAGAGCATGAGTGAGAGAGAACCTGAACGTGTTTGCTCGATGATTCTCAGGATTCCTAAGTGCAATCCTTAGGATTTGAGAACCATTGAAATTCCGCAAGAAAAACATCGTTATTTCGAAGGTGCTACACCCCCGAAGCAATTATGTGAATAGAAGGTTGCTCAAGAATAAAAATCGGAAATCCCTAAGGCATTTCCGTAATTGGAAGACGTGGAAAACGTCATGAATAGCAGAAAATTGAGCCGGTACCCCGGCGTATTACTATATAAACACCAAAGAATCTTTTAATTTCATAAAAGAAATTCACAAATTCTCAACAAAATTTAATTATCAAATAGATAGTCAGAATACAGAAATCATGAAACATCAATATCTAATTATCGATACGATAATTAGGAGACAGGAAAATCTAATTATCAACAAAATCAATTAGAAAACAAAAATCGCAAATATCTAACTATCGAAAACGATAATCAGGAATTACCACAACGGTAACCAAATTTCAAATCAGCAAATATTCAATTATCAAAACGATACTCAAATCTTAAATCAACAAATATTCGATTATCAAAAACGAGAATAAAATCTTAAATCACAAATATTTAATTATCACAAACGATAACTAAATCTCAAATATATGATTATCACAAACGATAATCAGAAACAGCAAATATCTGATTATCAAAAACGATAATCAGAAATCACAAATATTTAATTATCACAAACGATAATTGAATCTCAAATATCTGATTATCACAAGCGATAATCAGAAACAGCAAATATCTGATTATCAAAAACGATAATCAAAAATCACAAATATTTAATTATCACAAACGATAATTGAATCTCAAATATCTGATTATCACAAGCGATAATCAGAAACAACAAATATCTGATTATCAAAAACGATAACCAGAAATCACAAATATTTAATTATCACAAACGATAATTGAATCTCAAATATCTGACTATCACAAGCGATAATAAAAAACAACAAATATCTGATTATCAAAAACGATAAATCAGAAATCACCAACATCCGATTATCAAAACGATAATCAGAAATCACAAACTTTTCAATTAACGAGTCTGGAATTAATCGAAATAGAAAACGCACATGACCGATAACCACGAGTTTTACTAAATCGTTTAATTCATTTCATCGTTTTCTTGAAAGTGCATGATTGTGTATTTAAAAAAAAATAACATTTCACATTCTCAAACGGACAAGTCTGGAATTAAGCGAATCAGTTAAAGAAAGGGGTCATAGTCCTCGATTTTTCTGAAACGTTTAAATCGCTTCCTCATTCTTTTGAAAGCGTAAACTGTAAAAATTTTGAAATCAATTTTAATTTTTATTTTGAAACAATTTTGAAGAATAACAAATTTTTAAAACACGTGATATAAAATAGCAACGTCAGTAGTAATTTCGACATACGTCAAAATTTCATCGAAATAATTGGCATCAAAATATAATACCAATGAATTTTCATTCATCAAAAATGTCACAAGAATCTTCTCAAAGATAGAAAATGGTATCCTAACCTAAACTTGTATTCATAACAAGTCAATAACACACGAATTCACCAATGCACAAAAATTAATAAAACTTATCAATAGAAATCACGAAAATTGGTGAAGCACAAATTCTAGAAATCATCACAAGAAATCCAGAAAAACACAAAACGAGAGTATGAAAACTTGAATGGGAGTATGGAAACTCGAATGGGAGTATGAAAACTCGAATGAGAGTATGAAAACTCGAATGGGAGTATGGAAACTCAAATGGGAGTATGGAAACTCACCTAAACGTGAGCATGAAAGATCACCAACACGTGCAACACAAAGCGAGAACGGGAGCATGGAAACTCACCTACACGTGAGCATGAAAAATCACCAACACGTGCAACGCAAAGCGAGAACGGGAGCATGGAAACTCACCTACACGTGAGCATGAAAAATCACCAACACGTGCAACACAAAGCGAGAACGGGAGCATGGAAACTCACCTACACGTGAGCATGAAAAATCACCAACACGTGCAACGCAAAGCGAGAACGGGAGCATGGAAACTCACCTACACGTGAGCATGAAAAATCACCAACACGTGCAACACAAAGCGAGAACGGGAGCATGGAAACTCACCTACACGTGAGCATGAAAAATCACCAACACGTGCAACGCAAAGCGAGAACGGGAGCATGGAAACTCACCTGCACGTGAGCATGAAAAATCACCAACACGTGCAACGCAAAGCGAGAATGCTCCAAAGCGAGAACGGGAGCATGGAAACTCACCTACACGTGAGCATGAAAAATCACCAACACGTGCAACAAAAATCGAGACGCTATCTCATGGTGGCTAACCGAAAAGCAAAAAGGTATGTGTGAATGGAATCACACAAGTGGTGTCTAGCCTATCAAGAAAGAAAAAATATATGTGTGAATGGAATCACGCAAATGGTGTCTAGGCTAACCAAAAAGCAAGTATGTGTGAATGGAATCACACAAGTGGTGTCTAGCCTAACCAGAAAGCAAACAAAGAGACATCACACAATTGCTAGTCTAAATCATAAAATGATCATCATGATCAATGAGAAGTGTCAATTACACTAAGCTAGTAATTATAAAAGTTTAGCTTCATGTCCCATAACCACTAGCTTAACTTAAATATTTACGAACAAACTGTAGATCTTCACTAGAAAAATGTCACAAGTGGTTCAATCGAACAAGTCCAAAAATTAACCGACGAAGTAAACGCAAGCGTTTCATACCACTTGTTTTGCTAAACCGTTTAATTAGATTTCTCATACGAGTGAAATAAAGGTTTGCATATACTAATAGATTGGAAAACGGTTTAGGAAAAGAGTTTGATATTGAAAATAGAGTTGAAAACATTTTGACAAAAGAGTTTTGATATTTACTACTAGTATTGAAACATTTATATTTCTAAAGTGACAAATCACAAAAATGATTGTAGAAACAATCAATCACAAGAATTCACATACGAAGACGTGAATAGAATCCAAAGAAATCGATACCGAATTCATCGAGAGGTATGTTCACAAAAATCCCGAAGAAAATGTCACTAAAGTTGCTAATAAATGATAGCAACAAATCGAGGAAATTACACGAATCGGTTAAATTCGGAAAGCAAATCAATTAATAAAAATTCACAGTCGAAGACGTGAATAAAATCCAAAGAATTCGATTCCAAATCCATCAAAGTAGAAATACCTAAAAATCCCAGAAACAGAAGTTATCAAAGTCGACAAAGATGACAACAACTAATCGGAAAGAAAGAATCGATTAACAAATGGAATAACGAAGCAAAACGAGCATAAATGCATAAATGACTTCAACAAAAATGAAAATCAAGTTAATGCTGAAGTCAACAAGTAATGGCCACAGTCGAGTACAAAATGAATCAACATCAAAAACCGAACTTGAGTTCGCAAAGCAAACGGAGACCGAAGCCATAATACTTTCGCGAAATCAAAAATCAAAGGCACATGAATAAGCGTTAGGAATTCATACCTAACAATCAAAGAAAATCATATGCAAAAATGAGAGATAAAACATCGACAAATATTTGTAACATATGTTCCATCCAAGTTATGTTTTATATTTGTTCTAAACCCCAGGCTTTGATACCAAGCTGTGACGCCCCACCTCTATACCCACGCTAGCCAAGAACACTACGGTGTAGTGTTGTCAACTAGCACGGAGAATAAGGCTGTTGAGGAGCGGCCATCAATAGTTAGGCCTTACACTAGTATTGGTTATCTCGATAGGAGTGGTATATATATATATATATATATATATATATATATAAATATTCTTTCATTTTTCATCTCCGATTTATTTTCTCCCATCGACATACACCAATTCCAGTATAAAACGAACTACGATGGTTCGTAATAGTTTAGAACAGTAAATATAAAATATTACACAGATAAGATAATGCGGAACACAAATAAAACAGAAAGTCTCATATATACAATAACTGATGCCAGTTACAATACATTTGATACAATACATATGACATGGTACATATGATACAACTACCACAGTCGACTCAGGAAGTTACATATACAAGTACATTAACGTATATAATATACATGAATACATATCTTCCTATACAATTATACAGACTACTACAAATGACGACGACTACTCCAAAAGATATGAAAGAACTTCATAGCTCTAGCAGCAACCCAAAGCAGAATATCTACAACCTGAAATACTCGGTCTGACCCGAGTATTAAATTCAAAAGAAAATAATACTCGGGTCAGTCTAATTCAAACTCAGTTATTAGTGCACAGAAGCAATAATAATTAACTAATGAAAAGACGACAGTCGCAATAAATCTCTTCTATCCGATCCTTAAATAAAGAAATCGAATAACGATAAATATAACACGTAACAGTGTTAAACAACAAATAAGCAAATTTAAACCATATCAAAATATTGAATTGAATAAACAAAACAGTTCAAACCATTGAAATATCAATTAAAACATTAAGTTCGAGTAGGGCTGCAGTACACGCACGCGTGCACTGCCTCGCCACTACAGCATATAGAATATGCAAAAGATCAATAAATCAAAGCAAGATAGAATAACATAAAAGCCATGTCGTGTGGCTGCAGTTCATGCTTGCGTGCACTGCCTTGCCACTATAGTGATAATGTACCCAAAAACTCAATTCCATGTGGCTGCAGTTCACGCTTGCGTGCACTGCCTTGCCACAACAGTAACGATGTACACAACCGGGCACAAGGTCAAACCCAAAATAAAAAGACGGGTTCAACTCAGGTGAAATATATTAAAAATCACGACACGAGCACAAATAAACTATAATGCTTTCCCAATATGAAACTGCAGTTCGATACGAGTGATGGCCGAAGATAATACAAAGTTGGGGAATCACATAACAGTATCAAGGACGAAGTCAACATAGGTGATATACAAGAGTCCATCATATAACGGCAATGCAGTACATATAGATGTACTCAAGGCAACAAGCTAAGTATGCAAGTAGAGGTGACAACATGATACTGCACTAAACTAGAGGAATGGGGCTGATTTCAAGTGAAGGGCAACAAGTATTGCATTAGTGAACAATTCAACAAATGCATATACAGGAATGCGACAGTGACGATGCACTGATAATAACATGATTGGTCATACTAGGTCATACAAACCTAACTTTCTTTCTTTCTAAAAAATCGGAAATTCATGTATGAAATGGTAACCAAATGCAATGATGACTAGACATCAATGCTAGGTATCAGTTCCTAACAAGTGACAAAAATGCAAATGTATAAGAGCAACACAACGACAGGTGCAACAAAATGCAACAGTGGACAGGGTCACGACTATAATTCAAACCCATGTGCAAATGGAAATAGGCAGTGACAACTGCTGGTAAACAAGTGCATGATTCAATACAGTATACATCAAGCAGTACAAGTCTCGAGCCCAAGGCAGTATATCAATGGAAATACATAGATAATACAACCGTGACAGTGCTCACATGTATAATGGAACAACAAGGTACAAAGGCTACAGATGAAACAAGCATGTGCACAAATGTACACAAAACCAACAAGGCACATGAATGAACATCGGCAAAGCGAAATACCAGATAAAGCATTACTGAAATCACATTCAACCAGAGATTTCTCAAGTCAAAGACCTGAGTGCAGTTTGCAAATGCAGGCTATCAGGGGATATGAACAATGGTCAACAATATATGCATACATACATACGAATGTATGTATGCATATATATTCAGACAACAGCATTTTACAAAGATAAAAAAAATCAAGTCAATGTCAAAGTCAACCAAAACAAGTTCGAACTACATCAAGGGCCGAAGCCGTAGTTAAAATGTCGAGGACATTATCAAGTCAAACAGAGTTCGACAATGTCAATGTCCAACTTAAAATATTTTCACAAATCAAGTTTTCAACCCACGCTAATGACAACGAAAACAAACGACGCCTTGGCAATCGAATTAAAAACGTCAGCGAAGCAAAATAACCAAGGTACAGGTTAACAAAGATTCATTTAATCCCAAAGCAACAAAGTAACCAATGTCGAAGTCTGGTGAAGTCACTGGCCAATGCAGACCAGTGAACAACAAGAGAGCGATTTCAACCCAAGACACAATTCAAAACCGTAATTAACAAATATACAACTGCAGCTCAATGAACCACCATGGTAATGTCTAAAGATGGCAAAGTCATGGAATCACATAAACAAACTCAAGTGACCGAAATCAAATTGACAAAACCAAAGAAATCAGCATCAAACAAAAAAAAATCAAATCGAAGCCGAAGACTACGAAAACAAACAAGCAAACGAATTTGAATAGTTCGAATAAGATGTGAGTAGCATAAATTACTCACCTTGTCGACGAATTTAGAAGAAGCCGACCATAAATCGTGCGAAGATGAACGAAGCTATCAATCGAAGCCCAATCGAGCACGAGCACGACGAATTGAAGAAGCCAGCATCATAAATTTTGAACGCGCCCTAGCTGCAGATGAACGAAGACGAGATGCCGCCATTTTTAGTTTTCTTCGTCCGATTTTTAGGGTTTCTGGATCGAATGAAAAAAATGGAAATAAATAAAAAAAGGAACGGGTTATTTGCTTAGGAGATTATCACGGCCCAAATAAAAAAAACGTGGACCACTATTAAATTTTTGTTAAAGCCCATCAATCTTACTAAAAATTTGTAAAAGAATTTTGATTCAAATTTAAAAACTTAAAATGGCAGTTTGCAACAACATTAATCGTCTAAATGTCGATTATTAATTGATGCAAATACCGGGTTGTTACAAGAATATTTTAAAACACCTATTTTGATATATAGGTTTACCCAATTTTGTTTCGGGGTCAGAACGGGCTTTTTGAGCCAATTATCGTTCAACACGTTTGTTTATCGGATCCATCTACTCTATTTCTAACCTACCTATATAAACCCAGTTATAAACCCTAGCCTCCATCTATTCTCATTTGTTTGTGCGTTCATTTCCTCAGCTCCTCCTCTTCCCAATAGCTGCAAACCAAACACTAGATCCAAATACAATTCAAATCAAATCCAAAGCCTAAAATTTAAAGTCCTCAGAAAAATCTAAAAAATATATATGTTAATGCTCTCGACGAGTATAATTCAATGGTGCTATCCGTTTTTTGATTGGAGTTTCTGTGTGTCTAGAACGGGCGAAATTAATTTCAGCCGTTCATCGTGCTGGAATCAATGGCGTCTGATCGAAAAACCCTTTCTGGGTACCATAGAGAGCACCGAGGGAAGTCGATCGATGTGCTTCGTTTGTGATTTTGATGGTTGGATTTGGAGTAAAAAATTAACTAGGATTAGCAAACTCAGGCTGCGGCTGCACCGATCGGGGGTCGCGAGTCATCCAAGGGGTCGGCCTGGGTTGCCGAACTCAGTAGTGGCCGCGCCATCGCCAACAGCGGCGCATGGAGGGGAAGGATCGTGGTCAACGGTGTGGTCAATAGTAGAGGGATCTGATGATTCGCGTGCATGCGTCAGGGCTCTGAGTGCATGCGTCATGCAGGGAGACGTGGTCAATTGAAGAAGGTAAGTTTGTTGTTTTTTTTTTGTTTTTTTATTTTGAGTTCAAATCTGTTAATTCGAATATCTTCCCCTCACGATATCCAATTCATGAGCGGTTTCTTGCGCTAGGATCGTAACGAAATCCCGGACTTTTTGGTGCTGGTTTGGATGAATTCCGAGACTGTCGAATTTTTGGGTTTAAATCGGATTTAAATTCGATTTAAATTCAAAAGGTGAGTGTTTTAACCCACTCACAACTTCTAAGTTTTCTTATGTTTGTTAAATTGATTTAAGATATGAGTAGAAATTTATTTATGACTATTTTGCATATTTTTTTTCATCATCTCAGTTAAATCGCATTTATTTAATTTAACTGTTAATTAATTTTATTGTTGCATATAAATTGACAGTTAAAATTTATTTATTTTGCATATAAACTGCTAGATAAACAGTTATTTATTTATTTATTTATTTTGAATATAAACTGTTCGTTGATACATGTTATATTTTATATGCTTTATTGATGTTTGTTTAAATTGATGATGATTGAAATAAAATTGGTTGATGATTGATATTGGGTGAATGGATGGTGTGTTCTATATTATATAAACTGCAAGGTATTATGCATTCTCATTTCATTTGGGATTGCGGTTTGAAATGATATACAACCGCATTTTTTATATTTTGAAATTTGCGGATTGAAAAGATAAATTTCCGTATCACTTGACCATAGGATAGAAAATTATATACAGGCACCGTGGTATATATATAAAATTATTTTTGAAATGACTTCTATGGTTTGGATAGGATGCGGTTCAATAAATGTTATTTTAATCTTATATAAAATCTTATTATATATATACATATATAGTTCAAGAATTTAAGCTATGTATGAATTTATTAAATGGAAATAAATAAGTTGAAAAATGGAGTTTGGTAATTTATATTTATGATTAAGTACAGGTTTAAGATATTGGATATATATCTAGAGTTTTAAATAGTTCAAATCAATTAAGATTGGAAATTAAATTGGAAATTTATTTGGAATTGGGCTTATTTAAAAATTAAACTCCACAAGTTGGTGTAAACTTATTAATCTTGGAAATTTTAAAGGTATGATATCTATAACTGGATTTTTATTCAAGATAAATTAAATGAATAATTCTAGTATAAATAAATGGAAGGAAATATTTAGTGTTAATAAATTGGGTTTTATTTTAAATGGTTATGGATCTATTATGTAAACGTTTCAAAACTAAATAATAGGACAATGAATTGTTGAATAGAAATTCCCAACCTTAGTTTTGAAATTTATTAAATACTCAAAGTTTGAAAATATTGAAATCGAAATGTTTTTATTCAAACTGAAAGTGAATCTAAAGGTTATGGGTTTAGACTGAATTTAAAGTAAATAAAATTGTAAAGGCATGGAAATTATTTACTTTATAAAGAAATTTTAAATTCAACCGTTTTATTTTATGTACTGTTGAATATCCAAACCATTTTAGTTGAAAGTTATGGTTTTAAAGCTATGAATTTCGAAGTATTATATTTTGAAAGTTATAATTCAAATGTTTGGGTTTCAGATATTATAAATTTTAAAGCAGTATGATTTTGGAAAAGATATATGTGAAATAAAGATGTTATTATACTGATTTGGGTTTATAAATGATATCAAATTTATTTGGTTTTTAAAATGAAAAAGGGTATCGTATTATATGGTTTTGAAATGGGTATATATTCTGGTTTTGAAAGTAAAACTATTTTGATAAGACCGCGGTGTTATAATAAAGTTTGGTTGTTGAAGAGACCGGGGTCGGTAGTTGTCATACTCTCTGCCAACTCCGAAAACCACTTTAATAACCGTGTACGCGGTGGAGATTTCAGAATGAAGTAGGATGGTGGCAGCGTTTCCTTTGAGGTAAATATGTGGACCTGACTCCCGTGCGTTGGCATAAGGTGGCTAAAACAGGAGCGATTCTCGGGCCAAGGGGGTTAGCGCCCTTTATCGGACACATCCCTTCGATACTATACTCTGACTTTGGATTGATTCGGTGGCCACCTTTATTTTTCTGATTTTGGAGGTGTTTGATCGAGGTGGCCGGTAGCTGCGGCTATGCGTTACCACCAGTCCGGATAGCAATTAGTATATCTACCCTGGCATTGCCTAGTTGTGCCGTGTCACTTACCCTAGCGCGCCATATATGATTTTGTTTTGTACCATACCTATGGAGTGCCCTCTGATGACGCCCAGTACGGGGGAGATTACGGTACTGTATAGACTATGGGAATATATAACTGTGTTAAGGTGGAAAATGTAAAGCCTTAACGCTATTTAAAAGTAAGTTTATTTTCCAATTAGACACTAGTATAATAGCGAAATATACTACATAGTAGATAATTTAACGGATCCTTAGGAGATGTAAATCCCCAGCATCTCTTAAGTTACTGCACTCATATTTATCTCTGTTGATTTAACTTACATAAGATCTTTTAGTTCTGACTCGAGTGTTTTGTCTTTTCAATTCGCTCGGGTCAGTCCGAGCGTTTCAGGATTTAAAGTTTTAGCTCTGAAGGACGAAGACAAAGATTTGTATTACTATCATCTACTATTATTCCACTACACTATTTAATTCCGCTACATTGATATTTATTGGTATGTGAACTCTGATAATTATTATATAAAGAAGAATCAATTGTTTTGTAAATAGTTTTATGAACTATATATTGATTATTATATTTTATCCTTCCACTGTGAGATTCTGTTTTATTTTATTTCTTCTCTGTTTTTCTTATTTACCCCATAACAATCCGCCCTTCCGTATGGATTGAATTGGCATGTGTGTCGATTTAAAGCGTGCGAAAAGGCAGGATGTTACAACGTGGTATCAGAGCATTGGTTTAGCAATGAACCTTAGCTTTGTGGGGTTTGACTCTTTACTAATAGGGTAGTAATACCCTATGGGAGTCGCTGAGTGTATATATATGAGATAGCGCATTTGTTAGTGTTATTAAAATGTTTTAATATTGTGTTAATCTATTCCTTTTTGTATTTATAAATTCTGGTTGGTGCATGGGCCGCTATGACATCAATAGGGATTTCTAAATACTTAATAGGACAGGCCGACATAATATTTGTTTTTAATATAGGTGAATGAAATAATTTGCTATTATATTTTCTATATAAAATTAAAAATTTCAAATGATATCTGTATTTGGCTGCAATAGATTGGGTGTTAGGTAATAAAGTGTATAAATAATAATAGAAATAAGATTGAAAAATAAAATAAATAAAATTTGGGAAATTTAGAACTTAAGATCCGGGGTTTTGAAATTTTTTTCGAATAAATTTTGGAATATAATAATATTGTTCATAAGTACTTTCTGATATAAATATTTATTATAATTCAAAAGAATTGTTTTAAAGAAGATTTTAGAGAAAATAAGTTTTGTACTTTCCTCTCCGTCATTGGAAAATAATTTCGGTGATGCGGCCGCATCATCGACTTTCGTTTTCGAGTTTCGAAGGGGGAAAGCCGCTGTAGTAGTTCTATTGCAGATTCATTTTTGAAAAATATATTAATTTTGAATTGTTTTAAATATAATTAGAGATATATAAGTTGTAAGAATATATTTTTCTATTGTTTTGAAATAAATTGAAAATTTAACCCGGTATTAAATTGTTAAATTTCCATTAATTAATTGTTTCAATTATTGTAGTGAAATGAAAGGTAAGTAATTAATAATTGAAACCTCTAATTTAGGTAAGATATTTAAGGCTAAGTTATAAAGGAAATAAAAAGGAAGTTGAAATTGTAACTTATAAGGAAAAGGTAAAAATTTATTGAACAACGAATTAATTAAAAGAAATGAGAAAACTTGTATAACTTTCAATTACATTCTTTAAAAGCATATATATAACTTACCAAATATTAAAAGTTGAAATGTTAATAAGAAAATGTAATAGATATTGTACAAGTAATAAATTTGAGGTAATGAAAGTAATTAATGAAATTCCTTAATAAATAGGAATTTGATGTTGTAATATTATAATATTAAGTGTAATTGAAAAGATTACTAATTGAAGTAGAAAGGTAGGTATTATAAATGGAAGGAAATAAATAAAACTAAGTAGTATATATGGAAGATAATAAACTTAAGTAAAGGATTGAAGCAGTTTATTAATAAAATAAGAAGAAAAGATGAATGCAGTAAATATATAATTAATGTACTAATTGCTAAGAAATTGATTTGCACATGAATACTATAAACAAATGAAGTTATGCAATATGAAATGAAAAGAGAAAAATGATTTATATATATATAAGTATAAGTGCAAACATGTGTAATAAACACTAAATTAATGAATGGAGATAAAAGTTGTTACAAATAAATGTAAATTAAAAAGATAAATCATTGTATAAATAAAAAAAATATATAACAACAAATGTATGAAATGGAATTTAATAATAAGTAAAGTTGATTGTTGTTTGGATTTGTTGTTGTTTGGTTTATGATTTTTTGGGCAAGGATACTTTAAAATTGGATTGAATGAATAATCTATTTAGTTTTACATAAGGCTGTTGAGTTTAATGATGCGCAAATAGTTTATTCTTCATTCCGTACAATTTAAAGGTTTTGAACCCGAACAACCATTTGTTTGTTTGATTGAATGGTTGTTTTGTAATTGTTGTGTATGCTGTTGTTGGAATTGATGGTTGTTGTATTGATTTGTTGTTGTGAATGAAACCACTTAAATATCTCATTTTATATAATTGTTAACCCTTTTAGATTATATAAGTGAAACGCAGGTTATGGAAGCAATTGCTACTGCTTTTGATTCCATAAAATTTAGCGTTAATTGCCTGACAAATAGGTACGTTTTCGGATTACGGTTTATAGCGCTATTTTATATATTTTCCCGTGTCGGGATATAATATTTTGGATAATATATGTAATGTAATTGTTATATTTCGATATTATATTTTCTCCCAATCCTCTCCGTACAAGGGAGACTTTGCCGAAATTTTTCGTAAAATTTTGAACTTAGAAATTATTTTTAAAATATTTTTCCAAACTTTATTTATTCAAGTATAAAAAGATATAACGATTATAAAATGGGTATATTTTATTTAATGTAATAAATTTTGTAAATTATTGTTTATAAGTTAATATTTTGAATAAGATGTATTGTTTATTTAATTTTTCCTTCTCCCTTTTTTTTCCTTTTCGGGGACGAAAAGTTTTGAATGGGGGAGAGTGTAACGACCCGTGAATTTCATGGATTTAATTTGGTTAAATTAATAAGTTTTCTAATAAAATTTAGTAGAAATAAAAACTTTATAAACAAATATTGAAATGAACGCTAAATAAAAATATATAAATGGTGACTTAAAACCTATTTACTAGCAATTTGAATAAATTTCAATAAATGAAATAGCGTAAGTATTATATCTGGATATAATTTGAATATGAAGAATATAGGGTAGGCATTGAATTAGTTAATGTAAGAACACGTTGTTACAGTAACTGATTGTAAATTTAGGAAACGTGTTAATGTAAGTTAATAGTTACTGACTTGAATGGAATTCCAATTCAATAAAATAATTCAAATGTTATGATTTAGTAAATGGAATATGATAATAAGAACAATTGCAAATTTGTATTTAGGGGCGAGATAAAATTTTATAGGTAGTAGTTGTTGTGAAGAATAAATATACAAGTATATTAAAGGTTATAATAGTGGGTTACAAGTAAATTCACTCATTTACCAATAAAGATAATTAGATGTGCCTTGATGATAATTAATAACATCACAGAAAAGAGTAAATGTATTCATTAGAATATTAATTGCAATTGGATAGGTATTTTAAGTAACAATGTTAATGCAAGGTAAGTAATGCTAAATTAAAGTCAATAATAATGAACAGTGATTAATTGAAAAAATTGTAACATATATTATAGATTACCTGCTTATTTTTTAATGGAATTATAATTTGTAATAAGTAATAATAAAATAAATGATTGTTACACTAATGGAAAATGAAATAACGTTCGTTTAAATGTTGAGTAATTATAGGGTCGTATTTATTATAAGCGTTACTTTAATAATTATGATTTATTTGTGAAATTAATACGAGAAGTATGTAAATAACTATGAAAGTAACACGTTATAAATTATTATGACCTAAACTTAAGTGTAAGTTAAAGGTTGAAATTGAATCTAATCCATTTAATTGGAAACTTATTAAAATAAATTGGATTCAATGTGTAATAAAGGGATTATTTTAAGAAATTGAAATAAATACTATAATTGGTGAAATAATTTACATTTAAAATTTGAGATGGGAATTGGTTTAAAGAATTATAAGTTTATAAGTAAATCAAGATGATAAAATTTATGAATTATAGAATTTGAATTTTATAGTGAGTTAATTTATTTAATTTATAATAGTTGGATTTATTTCAAATGAATATATGTAATTATTACGTTAAATTTAAAATTAAGTTGAAAACGGGAAATATTATGTGATAATTTTTAAATCCAATGGTAAACCCTTCTATTTGAAATTTTGAATAAAATAATTATGGGTAAAAATTCAATTTAATGGAAATTTTGGAAATTTATCTATAATATTTGAATTTTATGAAATTGAAGATTTCTATTGATTAATCTTTAATAAATTGACTTTTAAAAATTGTAAAATCATTGTAAATGTTGAAAATTACAAAGTGATAAAGATTGCAAAGTTTAGAATTTTTAATGCGAAATTTGATTTAATTAATATAAAATAGCCATTTTGGTCATGGATTCGGATTTCGACGAAACCAGCTTCATCGGATCCGTAACAGCGAATTATTGTAGGGTTTCAAGTTTCGTAGCGATCGGACTTGTTATTTGATCGTACGAGCACGAAATGCCTTGAAATCGATAAATTGAAATCAATTTGAAATCAATTTGAAAATATTGATTTCAGCATAACTTCTTCATACGATGGAATTTGGACGTGGAACTTTTTCCATCGCGTCCAGAATATTTTAAAACACCTATTTCAATATATGGGTTTATCCAATTTCGTTCCGGGCTCAGAACGGGCTTTTTGGGCCAATTATCATTCAACACGTTTGTTTATCAGATCTATCTACTCTATTTCTAACCTACCTATATAAACCCAGTTATAAACCCTAGCCTCCATCTATTCTCATTTGTTTGTGCGTTCATTTCCTCAGCTCCTCCTCTTCCTAATGGCTGCAAACCAAACACTAGATCCAAATACAATTCAAATCAAATCCAAAGCCTAAAATTTAAAGTCCTCAGAAAAATCTCAAAAAAATATATGTTAATGCACTCGACGAGCGTAATTCAATGGTGCTATCCGTTTTTCGATTGGAGTTTCTGTGTGTCCAGATCGGGGCAAATTGGTTTCAACCGTTCATCGTGCCAGAATCAACGGCGTCTGATCGGAAAACCCCTTCTGGGTATCGTAGAGAGCACCGAGGGAAGTCGATCAGTGTGCTTCATTTGTGATTTTGACGGTTGGATTTGGAGTAAAAAAATTAACTAGGGTTAGCAAACTCAGGCGATGGCTGCACCGATCAGGGGTCCCGAGTCATCCAGGGGGTCGGCCTTGGTTGCCGAACTCAGTGGTGGCCACGCCATCGCCAACTGCGGCGCGTGGAGAGGAAGATTCGTGGTCAACGGTGTGGTCAATGGTAGAGGGATCTGATGGTTCGCGTGCGTTAGGGCTCTGGGTGCGTGCGTCACGCAGGGACTAGCAGGTGATGACGTGGTCAATTGAAGAAGGTAAGTTTGTTGTTTTTTTATTTGAGTTCAAATCTGTTAGTTCGAATATCTTCCTCTCACGATATCCAATTCACGAGAGGTTTCTTGCGTTAGGATCTTATTTAAATTTCATACTTTTTGGCACTGGTTTGGATGAATTCCGAGACTGTCGAATTTTTGGGTTTAAATCGGATTTAAATTCGATTTAAATTCAAATGGTGAGTGTTTTAACCCACTCACAACTTCTAAGTTTTATTATGTTTGTTAAATTTATTTAAGATATGAGTAGAAATTTATTTATCACTGTTTTGCATATTTTTTTTCATCATATTAGTTAAATCGCATATGCTGTTAATTAATTTTATTATTGCATATAAATTGACAGTTAAAATTTATTTATTTTGCATATAAACTGCTAGTTAAACAGTTATTTATTTATTTATTTATTTATTTTCAATATAAACTGTTCGTTGATACCTGTTATATTTTATATGCTCTATTGATGTTTGTTTAAATTGATGATGATTGAAATAAAATTGGTTGATGAATGATATTGGATGAATGGATGGTGCATTCTATATAATATAAACTGCAAGGTATTATGCATTCTCATTTCATTCGGGATTGCGGTTTGAAATGATATACAACCACATTTTTTTATGTTTTTAAATTTGCGGATTGAAATGATAAATAACCGTATCACTTGACCGTAGGATAGAAAATTATATACAGGCACCGCGGTATATATATAAAATTATTTTTGAAATGATTTCTATGGTTTGGATAGGATGCAGTTTAATAGATATTAATTTTGATCTTATATAAAATCTTATTTTATATATACATATATAGTTAAATTATTGAATTTAAGCTATGTATGAATTTATTAAATGGAAATAAATAAGTTGAAAAATGGAGTTTGATAATTTATATTTATGATTAAGTATAGGTTTAAGATATTGTATATATATCTAGAGTTTTAAATAGTTCAAATCAATTAAGATTGGAAATTAAATGGGAAATTTATTTGGAATTGGGTTTATTTAAAAATTAAACTCCACAAGTTGGTGCAAACCTATTAATCTTGAAAATTTTAAAGGTATGATATCTACAACTGGATTTTTATTCAAGATAAATTAAATGAATAATTCTAGTATAAATAAATGGAAGGAAATATTTAGTGTTAATAAATTGGGTTTTATTTTAAATGGTTATGGATCTATTATGCAAACGTCTCAAAACTAAATAATAGGACAATGAATTGTTGAATAGAAATTCCCAACCTTAGTTTTGAAATTTATTAAATACTCAAAAATTGAAAATATTGAAATCGAAGTGTTTTTATTCAAATTGAAAGTGAATCTAAAGGTTATGGGTTTAGACTGAATTTAAAGTAAATAAAATTGTAATGGCATGGAAATTATTTACTTTATAAAGAAATTTTAAATTCAACTGTTTTATTTTATGCACTGTTGAATATCCAAACCATTTAAGTTTTGAAAGTTATGGTTTTAAAGCTATGAATTTCGAAGTATTATGTTTTGAAAGTTATAATTCAAATGTTTGGGTTTCAGATATTATAAATTTTAAAGCAGTACGATTTTGGGAAAGATAATGTGAAATAAAGATGATATTATACTGATTTGGGTTTATAAACGATATCAAATTTATTTGGTTTTTAAAACGAAAAATGGTATCGTATTATATGGTTTTGAAATGGGTATATATTCTAGTTTTGAAAGTAAAACTATTTCGATAAGACCGCGATGTTATAATAACGTTTGGTTGTTGAAGAGACCGGGATCGGAAGTTGTCATACTCTCTGCCAACTCCGAAAACCACTTTCACAACCGTGTACGCGGTGGAGATTCCAGAATGAAGTAGGATGGCAGCGGCGTTTCCTTTGAGGTAAATACGTGGACCCGACTCCCGTGCGTTGGCATAAGGTGGCTAAAACAGGAGCGATTCTCGGGCCAAGGGGGTTAGTGCCCTTTATCGGACACATCCCTTCGATACTATACTCTGACTTTGGATTGATTCGGTGGCTACCTTTATTTTTTTGATTTTGGAGGTGTTTGTTCGAGGTGGGTGGTAGCTGCTGCTATGGGTTACCACCAGTCCGGATAGCAATTGGTATATCTACCCTGGCATTGCCTAGTTGTGCCGTGTCACCTACCCTAGCGCGCCATATACGATTTTGGTTTTGTACCATACTTATGGAGTGCCCTCTGACGACGCACAGTACGGGGGAGATTACGGTACTGTATAGACTATGTGAATTAACTGTGTTAAGGTGGAAAATGTAAAGGCTTAACGCTATTTAAAAGTAAGTTTATTTTACAATTAGACACTAGTATAATAGCGAAATATACTACATAGTAGATAATTTAACGGATCCTTAGGAGATGTAAATCCCCAGCATCTCTTAAGTTACTGCACTCATATTTAACTCTGTTGATTTAACTTACATAAGATCTTTTAGTTCTGACTCGAGTGTTTTGTCTTTTCAATTCGCTCGGGTCAGTCCGAGCGTTTCAGGATTTAAAGTTTTAGCTCTGAAGGACGGAGACGAAGATTTGTATTACTATCATCTACTATTATTCCACTACACTATTTGATTCCGCTACATTGATATTTACTGGTATGTGAACTCTGATAATTATTGTATAAAGAAGAATCAATTGTTTTGTAAACAATTTTATGAACTATATATTGATTATTATATTTTATCCTTCCGCTGTGAGATTCTGTTTTATTTTATTTCTTCTCTATTTTTCTTATTTACCCCATAACAATCCGTCCTTCAGTATGGATTGAATTGACATGTGTGTCGATTTAAAGCGTGTGAAAAGGGGGGATGTTTCATATAGTAACCCCAAAAATTTAACTATTGTCCTATACCAAATAGTGAAATTCTTGTATTTGCTAATAATTAGTAAATTCCACTCAATCTATAACGACCCGTAATTTTCGATAATTAAATTTGTTAATTTAATAAGATTTTGGTAACTTAATAGTGAAGAAATAAAAATCTGTAATTTAATAATGAAATGAACATTAAAATAAAGTGTAACAATATAAATGTGAGTTAATTGTTAATAACTTGAATGAAATTCCAGTGAATGAAATAATGTAAATGTTTCACTTGGATATAAATAGATATAAGAAGACAAATGTAAACATTGAATCAATATATGCAATAGTATGAAATAAATGACCATTGAATAAAATCAGAATTATATAAGAATTGTATACATTTGTTTGTGAATAATGAATACATAGGCGTAATTAAAAGTTTGGTAACGATTGTTATAAGTTAGCTATTTAATTGGTCTACTAAATTCAAATAGGAAATCAATTAGAATTAAATGAACTTTAATGTTACATTAATAAGTTTAAGATAATAACGGAGACTGTGAATGTAACAAAATGAATAAGAAATGCTAATTTTATTTATAAAGTAACAATAGATGTAATAAAAGAAGGAAACCCAGACAAATAATTAATTGGGAATTTAAGTTATAATTAATGTGTAAATTTGACGAAATTCACGATAATTAAAATAGAGTAGCTAATACAAACTAAAAAAGGGAAATTGGAATGTATTAATGTAATTAATGAAAAAAAATGTTAATTATGTTTATAAGGTAATAATTGATTTAATAAAAATATTGAAACCGAACCAAATTAGTATTTGGAATTCATTATAAATAATTGGATTTAATCACAATTAAAATTTAACACTTTAAATGGGTAAAATAATTTACATTGAATTGATATAGAATTTTTTTTAAAAGATTATAAATTACTAATTAAATCCAAAGTTATAGAAATGGTAAGCTATTAAATTTGAACGAAAAGTGTTTTAATTAATTAATTAATTAATTAATGGGAAAATAGCCATTTTGGCCACTGATTCAGATTTTGACGAAACTAGTTTCATTGGATCCGTAATAGTGAATTATTGTTGGATTTTAATTTCCGTAGTGATCAGACTTGTCGTTAGATCATACGGGCTCAAAACGCCTAGAAATCAATTAAATTGAAATCAATTTGAAATAAGCTGATTTTAATGTAACTTTTTCATATGATGGAACTAGGACTTGAAACCTGTTCCATCGAATTTGAAATATTTGAAAACATCTATTTTGATATATGGATTGACCCATTTTCGTTTCATAGTCGAAATGGGCTTTTCGGGTCGTGTATCGTTCAATCAATCTGGTCCATTCTTTCTGTTTCCAGCTTTGTCTATAAATATCTCGTTATAAACCCTAGCAGCCTTTCTATTTCTTATTTCTATATGTACAATTTTTGTTGTTGCTTCTCTTTCACAATGGCAGACAAACCCTAATTCCTAATTTCAATTTCAATTTCAATTCCTAATTTAAAAGTAAGTTTATTTTATAATTAGACACTATTATAATAGCGAAATATACTACATAGTAAATAGTTTAACGGATCCTTAAGAGATGTAAATCCTGAGCATCTCTTGAGTTACTACACTCATATTTATTTCTGTTGATTTAACTTACATAAGATCTTTTAGTTCCGACTTGAGTGTTTTGTCTTTTCAATTCACTCGGGTCAGTCCGAGCATTTCAGGATCGAAGACTTTATTTCTGGAGGACGAAGACGAAGATTTCATTATTATTATTATATTATATTCCACTACACTGTTTTCCGCTGCATTGATTTTATTCGTTGGTATGTGCAACTCTGATATATATTGCATAAGAAAATTTTAATATTTTGTAAACAGCTTCATGAACTGTATATTTGATTATTATATTTTATCCTTCCGCTGTGAGATTCTGTTTTGTTTTATGTCTTTCTCGTTTTTCTTATTTACCCCATAATAATCCGCCCTTCCGTATGGTTTGAATTGGCACGTATGTCGATTTAAAGCGTGCGAAAAGGCGGGATGTTACATCTAGTATCAGAGCCAGGTTTAGCGATAAACCTTAGCTTTGTGGGCTTTGACTCTTTACTAATAGGGTAGTAATACCCTATGGTGAGTCGCTGAGTGTATATATATATGAGAGAGCGTACTTGTTAGTGTTATAAAAGGTTTTAATATTGTGTTAATTTATTCCGTTTTGTATTTATAAATTCTGGTTGATGCATGGGACACTATGACATCAATAGGGATTTCTAAACACTTAATAGGACAGACCGACATAATATTTGTTTTTAATATGGGTGAATGAAATAATTTTGCCTATTATATTTTCTACATATATAAAATAAACTTTATAAATGATATATATTTGGTTGCAATATATTGGTTGTCAGTTGATGAAATTTATGAATAATATTTCAAATAAGATTGAAAATGAAATAAATGAAAATTGGAAATTTAGAACTTAAGTTTCGGGGTTTTGAAACTTTCTTCCAAATGATTTCAGAATATAATAATAATAATAATATTAGAAGTATTTTCTGATAAAAATATTTCAATATAATTTGAAGGAAATGTTTTAAAAGAAATTTTGGAAAAATTAAGTTTTGTACACCCCTCTCCGTCGCTGGAAAATAATTTCAGTGATGAGCACATGCATCATTGACAATCGTTTTCGAGTTTCGAAGTAGGAAGGCCACTGTAGTAGTTTACTGCAGATTTGTTTGATAAACCAAATATAAAATTTTAAATTGTTTAAATATAATTGGATATATAAAGTGTAAGTATATGCATTTATCTACTATTTTAAAATGATTTGAAATTAACCCGGTATTTAAATTCTTAAGTTTCCATTAATTAATAGTTTCAGTTATTGTAGTGAATTTGAACGTAAGTAATTAATGATTGAAACCTTTAATTAAAATAAGTGATTAATGCTAAGTTATAAATAGGGTTAAAAGAAACTAGAAATTGTAATCTTATCAAACGAAAGATATAATTATTGAACCATTAATTAATTAAAGGAAATGAGAAAACCTGTATAACTTTCAGTTACATTCTTAAAGGCATATATATAACTTACCAAAAGATATAAAAAGTTGAAATGTTTAATAAGAAATTGTAATAGAATATTATACAAGTAAATCTGAAATAATGAAAGTATTCAATGAAATTCCTTAACAAATAAGAATTTGGCGTTGGAGTTGTTATGGACTTAAGTATAAAAATAAAGGCTATTAATTAAAATAGAAAGGTAGGTATTATAAATGGAATTCAGTAATAAACGAAAGTAAATAAATAAAATTAAGTAGTATACATGAAAGATAATAAACTTAAGTAAAAGATTGTAGCTATTTATTAATAAAATAAGCAGAAAGATGAATACTGCAAATAAATGAAGATAAAAATAAAAAAAGATTTCTTGTTTGGAAGTGTTATTGTGTTGGTTTATGGTTGTTTGGGTAAGGATATTTTAAAACTGTTTGGATGAATAATCTATTTAATTTCATCTAAGACTGTTGAGTAATTGATGCAGCTGGTAGTTTATTTTTCATTCTGTACAATTTGAATTTTTGAACCCAAACAACTATTTGTTTTGTTTGAATGAATGATTGAATTGTGTTGATTCTGTATGCAGGTTGTATGCTGTTTGTTGCAATTGGTTGTTGAATTGATTGTTTGTTTGTGGTTGAACAACTTAAATATTTCATTTTATAATTATTAACCCTTTTGGATTAAATAAGTGAAATACAGGTTACGGAAGCAATTGCTACTGCTTTTGGTTTCATAATTAAGCATACCTGCCCGACAAATAGGTACGTTTCTCGGATTACGGTTTATAGCGTTATTATATTGTTTTCTCGGGTTGGGATATATATTATTTTGGTAAATATATGTTGTATATTGTTATATTGATATTATATTTTCTCCCGAGCCTCCCCGTACAAAGGAGACTCTGCCGAAATTTTTCGTAAATTTTGGACTTAGAAAATATTGAAAAATGTTTTCCAAACTTTATTAATTTGAGTTTAAAAAGATTTAATGGGTATAAATTGGTATATATTTATTTTAAATTATTTTATTTTGTAAATTTAATTGTTTATAGATTCAATATTTTAAGTAAGATATATTGATTTCTTAAATTCTTCTTTTCCCTTCTTTTCCTTTTCGGGGACGAAAAGTTTTGAGTGGGGGAGAATGTAATGACTCGTAAATTTTGATAAATAAAATTGGTTAATTTAATTAGATTTTCGAAATTAAATTAGAAAGGAATAAAAAATTTATGATGTATATTGAAATAAATGTTAATAATGAATTGTAGAAATGGTTATTTAACCTAATTGTTGAAAATTTAAGTGAAATCCCAATAGAAATATTTGGTAATAAATTGAATATAAGAAAACAAAGGCAATAAGTGAATGAATTAATGAATTCATAATAATAAATAGTGATTAAGTAAAGGTTACTGTAATACTAATTAATATAATAACGGAAAGGGAATGTAAATTCAAGAGAAGCGTAAGTTTATTTATAAGGCAGTAATTGATGAAATAGAAGTTGGAAACCAAGTAAATAAATTATTGAGGACATTTAATAGTAATTAATGTATATAGATTTGGCAATTACATCAAATCAATTTATAGAAATCAATTTTAAATTAATTGGAAGGAAATCTATAATAAATGAATTTATTTGTAAGTGAATGAAATTTATTTCTATATTAATTGGAAATTTGAATAAGATGGTAATTATTAATGTAATAAGAGTAAGCCAATAATAATTCTTCCCATAAATTGATAATTGATTCAATAATGTAATACTATCCATAATAGGGCAATTTGATGGAATAATAGAATGGAAAGTCTATTAAATGGAATTATTGAAAACAAAATTTGTAATTTCTGAATTTTTGGAATTGGAGCAAGGATAGTAATTATTGTAATAATTAAAATGGGAGTTAATTTGAATTTAATGAACCTTAATGTATATTAATGAGAATTTAAGGCAATAGTCGCAAGATATGAAGGAAATAGGATGAACTGAAATATAGTTTATTGTAAAACAATAGGTGATGTAATATAGAAATGAAATCAAAATAGAAAGTTTAATTGAGACTTTAATTTCAAATAACGTGTGAAATTGCCTAAATTATATTAAATGGAAATATGATAGTCAATAAATAAAGGACGGAATGAGAGCACTAATGTAATGAATGTTAAACAAATATTAACTATGATTATAGGAAGGATTAATAGAGAATGGAAGGATTGAAATCAGGTTTAAAGCAATGTATTGTAAGTAAAATTATAAATAACTGGATTTATTAAATTGAATGTAAAATACTATAATCGGTGAATTTATTTACTTTAAATTGATATGGGAATTGGTTTTAAAGGATTTCTAAATTTCTTAAGTAATACAAGATGATAAAATTTATGAACTATAGAATTTGAATTTTTATAGTGATTTAATTTATTTAATTTATAACAAAAGGATTAATTGCAATTAAATGAATTAAATATTTAAAATGGGAATTTAGATGAAATGTGAGAATATTTAATGTAATAAAATTTGAATCTAATGTTAATCTCATCCGTTGATAATAACGAATCGAGTAATAAAAATGAAAAGTAAATTAATAGAAATTTTGGAAAATAAATTTATAATTTTCGAATTTAATGAAATTGAGGTTAATAACAAAATTTATAAATTTATCAACTCTAATTTGACATTTAAATTGGTTTAAATCATTAGAAATGATTGGTGAATTAAAAATGATAAGAATTGGCAACTATCGAATTGAACTTTGAAAATTTGATTTAATTGACTAAATTTTTATTTATTTAATTAATATAAAAGTACCAATTTCGGTCACTGACTCTAATTTCGACGAAACAAGTTTCGTCGGATCCGTAACAGTGAATTATTGTAGGGTTTCAAGTTTCATAGTAATCGGACTTATCGTTTGATCGTACGAACGCGAAACGCCTTTAAATCAATTTAATTGAAATTAATTGAAATCAATTTGGAAAATATTGATTTAAGCATAACTTCTTCTTACGATAAAATTTGGACTTGAAACTTCTTCCATCGCGTTTAAAATATTTAAAAACATCTATTTTGATATATGGGTTGACCCAATTTCGTTCCGTAGTCGAAAAAGGTTTTTGGGCCACTTTGGCGTTAGCGAGTATATCCAACTTTATCCATTATTCTAATTTCTAACCTACCTATATAAACCCTGTTATAAACCCTAGCCTCTCTAACATTCATTTGTCTGTATGCAATTCAGCTATCTCTCCTCCTCAATAGTAGACAACAAAATCTCAGATCCAATTCCAATTCAAAATCAAAGTCAAAAATTTCAACCCCTTAGAAAAATTTGAAAATATTATATGTTGAAGCTCTCGACTAGCGTAATTCAGTGGTGGTGTTCGTTTTTTGTTTCAGATTATCGTTTGATCAGAAATTAGGTTTTAATTCTCGGCCGTTCATCACGTGACAACCAACGTCGATACATCGTCCAACCAATTATACCGCCGTGGGGAGAAGACTGAGAGGAGCTCATAGGCATGATTTATGGGGCGAGTTGACGGTTAGATCGAGCGCCGTAATTCAATTGGGGTTAAAAAGTTTCGACAGTGGCTGGAGCATATCACCGTCGATCGGCGATCTTTGGCGCGCGGTTTCACTAAAAAGGCGGCAGGAGGTGGCTACAGCAAGGGCCAGGTCTGAACGTGGCCAGGGACGCCGGTGCTGCCTTGTGTTGGTGGCGGCTTCGTTCTAGGTTGCGCGTGCGAATTCAAGTGTTAGTTAGGGTTCGTCTTTCTGGAAGAGAGAAGACGCGCTGTTGTGGCAGTGAGGTGAGATGATTGTGTTCCTTTTTATTTTGTTTTTAAATTTGAAATTCAAGCACAATTTTCGCTGTATTTTCACATACGAACACCAATTCACGCGCGATTTTTTTTAGGATCGTAATAAAATTCCGGACATTTTGGCGCTGGTTTGGTTAGATTTGGAGACTGTGTAATATTTGGGTTTAAATTGGATTTAAATTCAATTTAAATTCAAAAGATGAGTGTTTTAACCCACTCACAATTTCTAAAATTTCTTATGTTTGTTGAATTGATATATAAGGTGATTTAAAATTTATTTATGATTGTTTGGCGTATTTTTAATCATCATCTCAGTTAATTTCAGTTATTTAAATTAGATTGCTATTTAATTTATTCATTGCATTTAAACTGCCAGTTAAATTGTTAATTGATTTTTCATTGTATATAAACTACCAGTTAAACAGTTATTAAATTTATTTTTGAATATAAACTGATATTTAATACCTGTTGTTTATTATCCGTTCTATATTGATGCTATTGATTGAATTTGATAATAATTGTGATAAATGGTTGATGGTTGATATTGGATGAATGAACGCTGTGTTTTATATTGTTATAAACTACAAGTTTTATGCATTTTCATTTCATTCGGGATTGCGGTTTAAAACGATATATAACCGTAATTTTTATTTTAAATTACGGATTGAAATGATAAATATCCATATCACTTGACCATAGGATAGAAAATTATTTACAGGCACCGCGGTCTATATATAAAGATATTTTGAAAGGTTTCTATGGTTTTATAAAGAAATATGGTTCATGAGATATTCATTCGGATATTTATAAATGTTATATTTTTATATAATAAAATTTCTTGGTTTTAAGCTATGAAAAATTTGGTTTAAGTATAAAATGAGTTTAAAATAAAGGTTGATTTTATTAATATATGATACAGTGAAGTATTTATTTATATTATATTTGTAGAGTATAATGACTTAAATAATAAAGGCTGGAAGAGAAATATGAATTGATTTGAATTAAAGTGTTTTAAGAATTATCCTCGAATAAAAATTGATTTGAAATTTAAATAAATCTGAGATTTTTAAAGGTATGATTTGTGTAACTTGATTTTGGTTTAGAGGATTAAATGAATAAATCACTTTTAATGAATATTATCAAGTTAACTTAAAGAGGAAGTATATCCTGTTATTTGAAGTTTAAAACACTTTTCTTAAATGATATTAGTTTTATTAAGTAAACATTTCAAATTTGAATAATAGGAACTGGATTTGATATATATGAAATTTTCAAAGAATCCATTTTGAAATAGTGAAATATTTAAAGATTGAAATATATGAATTATAAAAATTTAAATTTTGAAATATAGAATATTTAAGCATTGAAATATATTGAATTTGAAGTGGTTATTTAGGAATTCAAACCAGTATTGGAATCAATTTTTTTTGAAATTAAAGAAGCTATTTAAATATATAAAGCTTTGAATTATATGGGAATTAAAATGGCTTATTTGGAGCTTCAAATTGGTATTGGGAATTTAGTTGGGAAAATTTAGAAGCTATTTTATTATATAAAGAAAGTTAATAGTTAAACGATTTAAATATTATAAGTCACGTTTCAAAGCTATGGGGTTTAAAGCATATATATTTGAAAGTACTTGATTTTGGAAGAAGGAGATATTTGAAATAAAATGATATCATATGGATTTGGGTTTTAAAAAATAGAAATGATATCATATTGATTTGGGTTTAAAAATAGAAATGATATCTTATTTATATGGTTTTGAAATGGATATTTTATTTTGATTTAGAGTGTAAACTATTTTTAAAAAGACCGCGGTGTTATAATAACGTTTGGTTGTTGAAGAGACCGGGATCGAAAGTTGTCATACTCTCTGCCAATTCCGAAAACCACTTTAACAACCGTGTACGTGCTGGAGATTCCAGAATGAAGTAGGATGGTGGCGGTGTTTCCTTTGAGGTAAATACGTGGACCCTACTCCCGTGAGTTGGCATAAGGTGGCTAAAACAGGAGTGATGGGTTAATTGAGGTAGCACCTTTGATCGGACATATCCCTTCGATATTATACTTTGACTTTTTGATTGATTCGGTGACCACTTTTGATTTTTTATTTTAGAGGTGTGGCTCGAGGTGGGCGGTAGCTGCGGCCACGCGTTTCCACCAACCTGAAAGCGTAATTGATATATCTACCTTGGCATTGCCTAGTTGTGCTGTGTCACCTACCATACTGCGCCTTTACTACGAGTTTCTATTTGTGCCCTACCTATGGAGTGTCTTCTCGTAGTCTCCTGATCAGGAGATATGCAGGCACTGTATAGACTATTGGCATTATTTGTGTTAAGGGCTATATGGGTAACCCCTTAACGCTATTTAAAAGTAAGTTTATTTTACAATTAGACACTATTGTAATAGCGAAATATACTACATAGTAAATAGTTTAACAGATCCTTAAGAGATGTAAATCTCGAGCATCTCTTGAGTTACTACACTCATATTTATTTCTGTTAATTTAACTTACATAAGATCTTTTAGTTCTGACTCGAGTGTTTTTCTTTTCAATTCGCTCGGCTCAGTCCGAGCATTTCAGGATCGAAGACTTTATTTTTGGAGGACGAAGACAAAGATTTCATTATTATTATTATACTATTTTCCACTACACTATACTCCGTTGGATCGATTTTATTCGTTGGTATGTGCAACTCTGATATATATTGTATAAGAAAATTTAATATTTGTAAACAGCTTCATGAACTGTATATTTGATTTTATCCTTCCGCTGTGAGATTCTGTTTTGTTTTATTTCTTTCTCGTTTTTCTTATTTACCCCATAACAATCCCCCTTCCGTATGGTTTGAATTGGCACGTGTGTCGATTTAAAGCGGCGAAAAAGTGGGAGGTTGAAATATATGAGAGAAAGATGTAACTTTTTTAAATTGTTATTTGGACTTGGAAATTTTTCTTCAGCATCATTCTAATAAAATGCACAAGAACCTATAATTAATTTGTCCATTTATGTATTTTTGTAATTTAATCTTTCAAAATAGCCTTTATAGAAATTATGAAATTAGCACAAATCATTAAATGAATTTAGAAAATTTTGATATTTTCCTATAAATTCTAGGGAAATGTTTTAAGCAATTTCGTTTTGGAAAATGAATTTTATGTTGATGTTTAATGATTTAAATAAACTATTTGAAAATAAAAATGTTGTATTTGAGTGTTTATAAATAGTAAAAAATTTCAAAAGATTTAAATTTTTTACTATAGTTTCCTGATATAAAATGAAGAACTTTTCATGACGAAACTTTTTTAAATTTCCATCTTATTTAGCTGTGAAAGTTAAAATGGACAAAAGGACAAACTTTTATAAAATGAACAATTGGTTATCAAAGAGACCGAGGCTTGATAATGTAATGATCTCCATCATTTACGAGAACCACTTTAATTACCATATACATAGAGGATGTTTCTAGAATGTAGATGTTGAATTGGCAAACGTCGGTTGGAATGAAGTAATACGTTCACTGTATATGATGAACGTATTTTTCTGCATTTTAAACTGTTTGTTTCATATATTTTTATTTTTTAAATGGTATTATACGGGCATTTTATTATGGTTTTGCGGATTATAGATTCCGAAGTGCAATGTTGAAATTAATCGGTTGTGCCGTCCATTGGTTCAAATACACGTAGAAAAAGAGTGCAACATTTTGAGTACCGAATAATTCGAAGAGAAAGCACATACCGTTCATGAAGAAATGCATCTCGCGTCACCAACATGTGTACTATTCATGCAAGAAATCAAATGAAAATATTGAAAGTACACTTTTAAAGTTTAGCTTGAAAATCTCTCAAAGCAAGGCCACTTGTTAATCAAATAACAAAGCAAAGACCAATTCAAAGTGAGGTGGCCTTATTATTCTCCAAATATCAAGCACATGGACCTGAATAGTAGGGTTATTTTTGGAGGCTGAAGTCTTTAAATAGCATAGAGCAATGCAGATGGAAAATCATCCCTTACCCATCACTCTTCTTCTAGTTTAGTTTTAATTGCAGCAATGTTTTTTATTTTCGGACATAATACGTAGGATTGTTAATTAGATTTAGGAATTTATTTATTCTTGTTCTTAGTTATTTCTACACTCTTTCCAGTTAGTTAATAAATTCAGTTCATTTTATTTCAGTTGTTTGCTCTATTATTTCCTTTTAAGCACTCTTATTTCTGCTCTGATTTCTACAATTTTATATTTTGATTGCAATTTGATTAGATTCGAAATCAATTCAGAGTATATTATTAATTTTATTTCCTTTTCAAGAACCACCATCGAATTTGTTTAACACGCCTAAGACTTAAAAATGGATTTCAAATATTTTAAAACACAATTCCCTGTGTTTGACCTGCATACCACATGCCTATGCGCTTGCAGAATTAATTAAATTTTGTGCTTTTCTAACTAATAGAAAAGTCGCAACAAGTTTTGGCACCTTTGGCGGGGAATTGATATTTTGAGATTTTTGATTTTTCGTTTTTTAGGTCTATTTGTGTTAATTTATTTTTTTTGCATTAGTTTTCAATTTTTTTTCGTGTTTCAGTTGCTTTCACCAAAGTAGTGTTTTACTTAAAAAAAATTTGTTTTTTTCCTTTTCCTTCGCTGCATATTTTCGCTGTTTCGATTTTTTTCGTTCGTTGTTTCATTTACATTTTACGTTACTTTCCTGTTTTCTATCACTTGCTGCTGGCGTTATTAATACATATCACAAATTGCATTTTTCACATTATGAGCCCTTGGAGGTCTGAACATGTAGCAACAACATAGCAACTCAAATAGCTCTAACTCGGTAAATCGCAGCCATTCAACAACAAGCATCTGGGGATCGAGCAATCACAATCAGTGGAGTTTGAATCACTAGCACTGCTCAGTTGCACTGGACGGACTGCCATACCCCTCTGTAAGTAATTTTTTACTCTACAGGTGCCAAACTGCAATTGTTTAAATTTACTTTTAGCTATTACACCTTGATTTGTTTATATGCGTTTGGGTAAGAAATAATTTAAACCGTTTAGAAAGCCAAAATATCTCATTAAACAAATCAACGAAAATTTCAAATCAAACAAGTATGAGCAATCATGGTTCACATTAAAGTTCACATCAGAGTTCACCAAAATCGTCACCTAAATCACATGTCGGAAATAATGAATTTCATGAGTACTGGCCATTATCCGTTAAAGACCGATGCTATCCAACTAGGACTGTTCAACATTCGGTTATTTCATTTCCACCTGCTGATGGAAATAATTTTGAGCTAAAATATTCTTTCATCCAAAGGGTACCAAAATTCACTGCATCAGAAAATGTATATGAATTTCTTAGTGAATTTGAGTTATATGCTTCTACAACTGAAATGCAACAACTTTCTGTTGAAACTTCGTTTACAATGTTTCATATTTTGACTCCACAACTATATATGTTGATTTTATATACTAACTTGTTTTTGTAGGAAAATCTACAAAACCGGATTCACATGAACTTCATACTATACATATATGTTGTATTTGAGTCTTTGTCTAGAGCTAAAAATGATGTTAAAATCTCTCCTTTGAATATATATGTCGACACGTGCACATACACACATGCGTAGAGCATATTTTGAATTTCAGGTCAAATTCAGATGTCTGAATTGACCATTTCAGACCTCTGAATCTGTAATCAAAATTGATTTTTCAGACAATATTCAGGCGTTTGAATTAGAATTTTCAGATGTCTAAATCTGGTTAAAAATGACCTATTTGCTTTCTGGTTTGCACGTTAACAATTTCAGAAGTCCGAATTCTATTTTTCAGAAGTCTGAATTCCTGCAACGGCTATTTTTTTAACAGACATTTCTCTTCCATAAAGAGATACGAATTTTTATCAATAGATATGTCCATATATTTTCATAATAACTATTCACAAACAATCACGTCTTTTTGTACTATATATAAACATGTTAGAATCATCAGTTTTATTCACCTAATTGCTCTAACTTTTTCTATTCTTATCCTACTTTGATTCTAACACTCTTGTGCATTCAAGTTCATACAAAATCATTCATTTACTTCTATATTCTTCACATACATACATACATACATACATACATACATACATACATGCATACATACATACATACATACATACATACATACATACATACATACATACATACATACATACATACATACATACATACATACATACATATATATATTAAAAGGAGAAGATTATTGAAAGGTTGTACTATCAAGAGACAAATCCTGTTATCAAGAACACACTATGTCAAACACTTTTTGTAAAAGTTGAAGTCCTGTTCTGCTGTCCAGGCAAGTGAAGTCCTCTTCGGCTGTTGAGGCATCGAAATCCTATTCTGTTGTTCAGGTGTTGTAAACCTGTTCCTTCGAGTTAAATGAGGATTGTTGTTAGTGAAATTCCAGAAGGAGTCTGGAATTGGACATAGAACGGGAAGTTCGAACCAGTATAAAAATTCCTGGCATGCTTGTTTTATTTTTACTTGTTTACATTGCTATAGTATTTTAGTTTATTTCCACACTAGTATAGTATAATTTCATATAGCATGATCCGCACTGTCTTTTCATTTGGGATCAGAGCAAGGCATCTTATAACCGTTACACAGTTATTTGTTATCTTGCTAATATGGAAAACAACACCAGCACTACCACTAACACTAGTTTTATTGATGGTCAATGTACTGCACGACCTCCTCCATTCAATGACATGAATTACAACTATTGGCAACGCAAATGCGTACTTATATGCAAGCCAGTAGTCTTGATGCATGGAATGTTACACAAGCAGAATATACTGCACCTACTACTGAATATACTACATGGATAGCTGCACAAAAATAAGATGCTTCTGCTAATGCTAAAGTAATGAATATGTTGTTTTGTGCATTATATAAAAATGAATTTAACCGAGTTAGCATATGTAACACTGCACATGAAATATGGAGAACACTAAAAGTCACTCATGAAGGTATTAACAAGGTTAAATAAAGTAAAATATCTATGCATAAGAATCAATTTCAAAATTTTAGGATGAAGCAAGATGAACATATAAATGATATGTACTCCAGATTTCAAGATATTCATCATTCTATACTAGAACTAGGAGAGATATATTCCGATTTTGATATTGTTTCAAAAACCCTTAACTCTTTAATGGATGAACGGGAAAAAAAGTCTTAGCTATTGAAGAAGCTGATGATCTTTCTACCATGAAACCAGAAGAGTTAATAGGTAATCTAATGTCCTACAAAGTAAATTTGCAGGCTAAAAGAGTACAAGCACAAGACCAAAAGAATATTGCATTTCATGTAGAAAAAGAAGAATCAGACTTGGATGAAGAAGACTTAGCATTCATTGCTAAAAACTTTAAAATGTTTTTGAAGTACAAAAAGGAAATCGAAACAACGGGAAAAGAAACTTCAACAACAATACAAATAAGCCATCTTCATCTATACTAGAATGCTTTAACTGCCACAAGAAGGGGCACATGAAAAAAGATTGTCCAGAACAAAAGAAAACATATCACAATAAGAATCGAATGGACAAGTTTAAAAGAAAAGCATTTTCAGTAACATGGGTTGTCTCAGATTCTTCTTCTTCTTCTTCTTCAGAAAGCAACAGTGAAAAAGAACAAGCAAATGTTTGTTGCATGGCTATAGAGAATGAGGTAAATGATCCTACTTTTGACGATATGATTGAAATTAATTTAGAACTTCTTGATACCTTAAAAAGTATCAAAAGAAAATATAAAGAGGCTCTAGAAAATCAGAGAAAAGCAGAATTCAAGAGAGATATGCTTAATGATGATAAGAAAATATTAGAAGAAGAACTTGAAAAACTTCAAGATACATTCTCTAATGATAACTCTCAACTTACTTTATTGAGTCAAGAAATTGAAAATCAAAAAGAAAAGAATTATTCTCTTGTTTTTGAAAATTCTCAATCCACTTCTAATAAAAAGGGACTAGGATATTCTAAGAAATAAAAGGCTCCATCTAAAAAAGAAATTAGGATAAATATTTCTAATGCTACTACTCGTCCAAAGAGGAACAATAATTCAAAAACCAAAAAAATATGGGTTCCTAAAACAAACAATAGTTTGATTAGGAATAAATATATAAATACTTTATGGAAACTGTTCATATAAATAAAAATTATATTTTAAGGGGGATACCGAACCCACTTGGGTTTGGTTTCTTAAGACCTAACTTTTAGGACCCTATCACAAAGTGGGTACCAAGGTCATCATTCTTTTTTGCAGGACTCACTTAAAAAGAGAGGAAAATGGATACTCGACAGGGTTGCTCAAAACATATGACTGGAGACAAAAATATGCTTTCAAACATTACTTACTCTGATGGAGGCTCTGTCACTTTTGGAGACAATTCCAAAGGATATATCAACAGAAAAGGCGACATCAGCAATGTCGGTACATCTAATTTACCTCTTATTTCTGATGGTTTACTAGTCAAAAATACAAAACACAATCTTTTAAGTATCAGCCAGTTATGTGACAAAGGATTCAAAATCTCTTTTTTTGAAGATAAGTGTAGCATTTTTGATAAAAATCGTAATCTTATATTTGAAGGAAATGGTGACAGAAATATCTATATTCTGAATATGAAAATCAATCACAATTCAGATATGTATTTAATGGCTAATGAAAATGATCATTGGCTATGGCACAAAAGATTCTGTCATATCAACTTCAAAACTATAAACAAGCTTTCTAAAAATAATCTAGTCAAAGGTTTACCAAAAATGAACTTAAAAGTCAAAAATATTTGTGATGCATGTCAATTAGGAAATTAAACAAATCATCTTTTAAATCTAAGAAAGTTATTTCCACATTACAACCACTTGAATTACTACACATGGATCTATTTGGACCAACCCAAGTTCAATCCTTAAACCACAATAGATATGTATTTGTAAAGTAGATGACTTTTCTAGATGTACTTGGACCATTTTTGTGAAAAATAAAAATGACACGTTTAAGCATTTTAAATTTTTTGTCAAGCGAATTCAAAATTTAAAAGATTTAAAAATAAAGAACATAAGAAGTGATCATGGAGGAGAATTTGAAAACGAAGATTTTGACCATTTTTTAAAAAGAAAGGAATTTTTCATAATTTTTCGTTTCCTAGAACTCCACAACAAAATGGAGTTGTAGAACATAAAAATAGAACTTTACAAGAATGTGCAAGAACATTATTAAATGGAAGCACTCTTCCAAAACATTTTTGGGCAGAAGCTGTTGCAGCTGCCTGTTATGTTTTGAACCGTGTGTCTATTCGACCTCTCACAAAAAACACTTCTTATGAACTTTTTACTGGAAGAAAACCAAAGATATCTTATTTTAAAGTTTTTGGTTCAAAATGTTTTATATTAAATACCGAAGATCAGCTTGGAAAATTCGATGCGAAATCTGAAGAGGGAATCTTTCTAGGATATTCAGATCGTAGTAAAGCTTATCGCGTATTTAATAAAAGATCAAATACTGTTGAAGAAACTTTACACGTTTCTTTCGATGAAAATTTCCAACAAAAACCAAGTATAGAAGATGTTGAAGATTTTCCGGATAACACCCACAAATACGGATACTACAAATCTTGAAAATGATGAAAACATTGTTTATAATAATAATGATGAATTAAGATCTCCACTAAAAATATTACGGGATCATCCCGTTCAAAATATTATTAGAGAAATTAATTCAAACGTACGAACTAGAAGTCAACTAAATCAAATGGGCCACATAGCATTCCTTTCCAATATCGAACCGAAGAATCCCAAAGAAGCTTTCACAGATGACTACTGGATAATTGCAATGCAAGATGAGCTAAATCAGTTTGAACGTAATGAAGTTTGGGAATTAGTTCCTAGACCAAGTGACCAAACTGTTATTGGAACGAAATGGGTCTACAAGAACAAAGCAGATGAACAAGGCAACATTACTAGAAATAAAGCATGGTTAGTTGCACAAGGATACAATCAAGAAGAAGGAATTGACTACGAAGAAACGTTTGCTCCAGTTGCAGGACTAGAAGCAATACGGATCTTAATGGCCTATGCATGTTTTCACAATTTCAAACTTTATCAAATGGACGTTAAAAGTGCTTTTCTGAATGGTTATATAAAAGAGAGTGTGTATGTTGAACAACCTCCCTTATTTATTCACGAGAAATTTCCAGATCATGTCTACAAACTTAAAAAAGCTCTATATGGTTTAAAACAAGCACCATGTGCTTAGTACGATCGACTAAAGACATATCTAATTTCTTCAGGATTTCAAATTGGAAAAGTTGATCAAACGCTTTTTATTAACATTCGAAAAGGATATTTTAATAGTTCAAATTTATGTTGATGATATTATTTTTGGTTCTACTAATGACAAGTTGTATCAGGACTTCTCCGAAATAATGACTAAGGAATTTGAAATGTCTCACATAGGAGAACTAACATATTTTCTTGGTTTACAAATTAAACAACTTCAAAATGGCATCTTCATTAATCAAGAAAAATATTGTGATAATTTAATCAAATGATTCGGAATGGAAAATACTTCTACGAAACCAACTCCAATGAGTACAAAAACACATCTTGAAAAAGATGAAAGTGGGAAAAGCGTTGACCAAAAATTACATCGAAGTATGATTGGATCATTACTATATTTAACGGCAAGTCGACCTGACATAATGATGAGTGTCTGTTTGTGTGCTAGATTTCAGGCCAACCCAAAAGAATCACATTTAAGAGCTGTGAAACATATATTACGTTAACTCAGTAACACCAAGGATTTCAGTCTATTCTATCCAAAAGAATGTCCATTCGAGTTAGTTTCATATAGTGATGCTGATTTCGGTGGATCTCGAACAGATTGAAAAAGCATAAGTGGTGCGTGCCATTTTATTGGACAATCACTAGTGTCTTGGTTTAGTAAGAAACAAAACTGCATTTCTCTCTCTACATGTGAAGAAAAATATATTTCTGCTGCTTTGGCATGTGCTCAAGTAATCTATATGCAACAGACACTTAGAGATTTCAATATAAACTTAACAAAATCAACTATATACTGTGACAATTCTAGTGCTATTAACTTGTCTAAAAATCCTATCAATCATTCACGAACAAAACATATTGACATTCGTGATCATTTTCTTCGTGATAATGTTGAAAAAGGAAAAATAAATTTGGATTTTGTTTCTTCTGAAAATCAGTTGGCTGATATTTTTACGAAACCTCTTTTAGAAAATGTTTTTATCAAACTCAGACGAGAGCTTGGCATCGTCTCACTTAAAAATTTATGATATCTTTCTATGAAATATTGATGTCTCTACTTATCTTTACATTTCAAAACTCTTATCTCTTAAGTAACTAAAACTAACTTTCATTTACAACCTCTTGTTTTTCTTTGCTTTTAAATATGTGTATATTACTGTTTAAAACATCTCAGCCACCATTTTTTTAACTAACATTCTATTTTTGAACTTTTTACTTTCTTTTATAAACTATTTCTGTTCTTCTTTTTACGAAAGGGTTATTACTATGGACTTCACATGATTTTTCTCCTTCTCACAATGGCTTCAGGTAACAACAACTCTGACAACTCACCCTCTTCATATTATACATCTTCCTTAGAAATATTGGCCACTCCAACACCATGTGAACCAGACCTCATCCTTCATATGAACCATCTGGTTATACTCTAGAAAGGAAGAAATCTCGACGATTTCTTTTCTTCGGTTCTCCATCAACCAAAGAAAAAATAGTCGAGATTCATCATTATCAGAAAGAACAGTTGGATTTGCAACGAGAGATGTATTACGAACAGAAAGTTAACGCCAAACGACTTAGTTTCATTGAACAAGTAGCATTAAAATTCTGCGGTACATCTCCAAAGAAAGATGTTGTTCAACCAACAACTTCGAATCCATGGGAGCCTAATCCACAGCATCCTCCGGTTTCTCCAAACTCTTGGGAACGTCAACCATATTGGTCTCCATTGCAACCATACATGGAGATAACCAAGATTGAACTGGAAGATTGCAAGAATCCAAGTGATTCGAACTAATGATTTCATTTATCTATATTTGTTTTTGAATGATCATAATTGTATATTATATATCATTCAAATATTAATATAATCTATTTATTTTATTCATTTTTTTAAAAAAGGTCTGAAATATGTTTTCGTACATCTTTCGGACGTCTGAAATAGATGTTTCAGACGTCTGAATATTACAGAAGAAGAATTTTTTTCTTCAGATTCAGATGTTTGAATCAACAAAATTAGACGTCTGAATATAGCGCAAAATGAAGTAATTTCTTTCTGACTCGATTTCTTCAATTCAGACGTCTGAATTGGATATTTCAAACGTCAGAAATCTTCTGTCTTTTCAAAATTGAATTTCTTTTGCACGTTTTTCTATGTAACTACCCCTTTATTCAACCCCTTACTTTTTTTATCCTCATTCTTCATCTTTTTTTTCCAGTATTTCCCCATTAAAAATCAAATCTTTTTTCCTCGTATTCACTAATGGCTCCAAAACACAAAAGATCTAGGCCATCTACTTCATCATCTACTCCAAACATCGATCAATGGCTATGGAATGAGCAAGCAAGACAACGTTTTGCCCAAATGAGTAGATCTCACTTCTTTCTAGGTGCTTTCATAAAATTTAAAAATTCGAGGCTTATCGGATTCAATAAGTTATAAGATCAAATGGGTTAGAATCTCTTGTCTCTTATGCTGCAAATAATACCAAAATCAATCATCTTTTGGTTAAATTGTTCTATGCTAATATGAATTTGGACCATCATACTCCTCATAATCGCAACGATTGTATTTGGACATTAGTTTGTGGAGTTAAAATCTATCTACCACTTGCTAGACTTGGTGATATTCTTCAATTTCCATCAACGGGGACTGTATTGGATGAAATTGATATTTTTTTTAAACTTAGATTATAGAGATGAGGTCTCACATCAATTTTTGAATGATGACATTACTAGACTTACTTCCATTCAACTCCGCCCACAAGCTCGTATCCTCCATAGAGCTTTGATTCGACCAGTTATTCCACGGACAGGAAGTTATGAAGTTGTTAACAAAAGAAACTTCCAAGCCTTTTATGCTATCTATTGCGGTCAACCCATCAATTGGGCTCAAGTGATTTTGGAAGAATACATGGATGTTAATCGTCGAAGGTGCTATAAGACCTTTCACTATGGTGCTTATATAATGAAGATTCTCCAAAACTTTAACATTCCTTTTCTCAATTCCGAATTCACATCGATCAAAGAGCCTGGGTCAAAGACATTGGGTCTTATGGGTTTGCCAAAATTACCGAGAAGTTTGGCATATATTTCTTTTCAAGAATGGGTTTCCAGCCGTGATCAAAACCAACCGTAACCTTGTCAACATGTTCAACATGCTCAGCCAATTGCTCCTCCCTTAGAAGAAGAAGACAATGATGATATAGTGATTCTTTCTCCCGACTCTAGCTCAAGGAATGCTTTGGTCACTCTTTCCCAAAACTAAGCAAAGCTTAGAACCCAAATGGTCAATCTCGAAAAGAAAACTGAAAAACGTTGTAATTCCATTCGTGGCTTTCTCAACAAAATTTGGGAACGTATTGGATGCTCCACCTCATCATCTATTGAAGTTTTCAACCCCACTCCATTTCAATGGTCATCAAGCTCGGGGAACAACAATGGCGAAGACGAAGAAGATGATGATGATGTAGGCAGTGATTTAAGTCCTAGGTTTTAATTCCTTTGATTTTAATCAGTTTGTTTTGAACTATTTCATTGTTTGTTATTTCTATTTCTGTCATAAACTCCTTTATTATCTTCTGGTATTGTAGTATGTTTCGAAAACTCCACTTTGCTTTGTCATATATTCTTATTTTCCTTTGTGCGATGTCAAAGGGGGAGAAGGAGTTGATATTTGATGATAGATATTTGTCTATTTATTCCATCTTGCTTTTTTCTTCAGGGGGAGCTTATAAATAAGGGGAGCATATATTACTCGTTTTTTGTTTATATTGTTGTCATCGTCAAAAGGGGAAGAATGTTGAAACTTCGTTCATAATGTTTCATATTTTGACTCCACAACTATATATGTTGACTTTATATACTAACTTGTTTTTGCAGGAAAATCTACAAGACCGGATTCACACTTCATACTATACATATATGTTGTATTTGAGTATTTGTCTAGAGTTACAATGATGTTAAAATATCTCCTTTGGATATACATGTCGACATGTGCACATACACACATGCATAGAGCATATTTTGAATTTCAGGTCAAATTCAGACCTCTGAATTGACAATTTCAAACGTCTGAATCTGTAATCAAAATTGATTTTTCAAACAATATTCAGACGTCTGAATTGGAATTTTCAGACGTCTGAATTTGGTCAAAAATTACCTATTTTCTTTCTGGTTTGCACGTTAACAATTTCAGAAGTCTAAATTCTATTTTTCAGACGTCTGAATTCCTACAACGGCTATATTTTTGAACAGACATTTCTCTTCCATTAAGAAATACGACTTTTTATCAATAGATATGTCCATATATTTTCATAATAATTATTCATGAATAATTGCATCTTTTTGTACAATATATAAACATGTTAGAATCATTCACCTAATCAATCTAACTTTTTCTATTCTTATACTACTTTGATTCTAACACTCTTGTGCATTCAAGTTCATACAAAATCATTCATTTACTTCCATATTCTTCACACACACACACACATATATTAAAAGGAGAAGATTATAGGAAGGTTGTACTATCAAGAGACAAATCCATGTTATCAAGAACACACTATGTCAAATTCTCTCTGTAAAAGTTGAAGTCTTGTTTTGATGTTCCGGCAAGTGAAGTCCTCTTCGGCTGTTGAGGCATCAAAATCCTGTTTTGTTATTTAGGTGTTGTAAACCTGTTCCTTCGGATTAAGTGAGCATTGTTGTTAGTGAAATTCTAGAAGGAGTCTGGGAGTATAAAAATTCCTGATGTGCTTGTTTTATTTTTACTTATTTACATTTCTATAGTATTTTAGTTTGTTTCCGCACTAGTATAGTATAATTTCTATAGCATGAACCGCACTGTCTTTTCACTTTCTAATGAATCCATCAAGCTAAGACTTACCATTTGCACTTCTAGAAAGTGCAAAAAGATAGCTCAGTTCTCTTCCTAAAAATTCAATTAAAAGTTGGGACGATTTCATTACTATATTTTGGAATTTTTTTTCCTTTCCACAAAACTCCTAAAATTCGAACTGAAATCAACCAATTCTCTCAGAATGTAGGAGGAACTTTTTCAAAATATTTTTAAAGGTTCAATTAATTTTTATATAGTTCCCCACATGATGCAATACCTAAACACGTTTTGTGCCAAATCATTTATGAAGTGCTTAACTATCAAACATGATCCCAACTCAATCAATGTGCGGAGGAGAATTCATGGCAAAAACAGATGAGGAAGCTTGGGAATTTTTAGAAGAGTATTCGAAAAAGGATATGCAATAGGAAAAAATTCGTGTTCTAATTCATACTCCAAACAGAGGAGTACATGCCATCGACCCATCACATCTTCCTATAGATGCCCAAACTCCAAGAAGGAGAAGGACTACCCCATTACTACACACAAGACCAAATCAATGCTATAGCTCAAAATAGTCCTTATTCATCCACATACAATCCTAACTAGAAGCACTACCATAATTTTTCATGGTCAAATCCTAACAACGTGGCTAATCCATCGCATATGTATCCGATGATACCAAATCCGAATTATCGAGCCCCAACTTCTAATGCTCAAAATTCTCAACCCACTCCTCAAACAAAACCTTCAAATCGACCATATAGGCATCCTAATTTCAATCCATCAACCCAACCTTCTCAGCCTTCACAAGAAATTGCTCGATTGGAAAAACAACTCACTAAACAAAATGAACAAATCACTAACGAAGATGCAAGAATTGAGAAAATCACTAAACAAATGAACAAATTCTTTCCCTCTCCAGTGCACCCTGGTACGCGGACATCATAAATTATCTTGTCACAAATGAAACACTTTTCCATTGGTCAAAACAAGATAAACTAGGACGATCTTTATCTCTTCAAATATTGCAACGATAAAATCATACGTAGATATATCCCCGAACATGAATTCCATAGCATCCTCTCTTTTTCACATAATCAAGCATGTGGTGGACATTTTGGAGCAAAGAAAACTGCTGTCAAGGTGTTATGGTGCGGTTTTTATTGGCCTTTTCTTTTTTATGATGCCCACGAATTTTGCTTCAAATGCGCTAGATGTCAACAAATAGGTAGTATTTCCAAACGTAACATGATGCTCCTAAACCCAATCCTTGTGATCGAAATTTTTGATGTTTGGGGCATCGATTTCATGGGTCCTTTTCCTAACTTGCAATAGATTATGTATCTAAATGGATTGAGGCTGTTCCCACCAGAACAAACGACAATAAATTTGTTGTCAAATTTTTGAAAGAAAACATATTTCCCCGTTTTGGCACAAACTAATGGTCAAGTCAAGATTTCCAATAGACAAATTAAACAAATTCTTGAAAAGACAGTTAACTCCAACATAAAAGATTGGTCATCTAAATTGATAAACGCCCTTTAGGCATTTCGCATAGCTTATAAAATCAATCTAGGAATGTCACCGTACCATTTATTCTTTGGAAAGCATGCCACTTACCCGTTGAGCTCGAGCACCGCACACTTTGGACAATCAAATTCCTTAATTTTGACATAGAAAAAGCCGAATCGCATCGTTAATTACAATTGTCAGAATTAGAAGAACTAAGAAATGAAGCGTATGAAAATGCATAGATTTATAAAGAGAAAACTAAATTTTACTTCGTAAGACATTCGAAGTAGGTTAGAAAGTTCTCTTATATAATTACCGACTTCATTTATTTCTGGGAAAATTGAGATCTCGATGGATAGGTCCATATATTGTGAAAACAGTATACCCTTATGGTGCTGTTGAAATTGAAAATCGTAGGGACAGTTCCATTTCAAAGGTCAACGGACAACGCTTAAAGCCATTTCTAGAGTTTGAACAACACGAGGGCGACGGGTTCATGGATCTCCACGAACCTAGCTGATCGACATAATCCACCCAGTATCTTGTACATATCAGGTTGTATTTTTTTCTGTTTTGCTTTTGCATTCCGTTAGATAGTTGGGAAACTGTCTCATTCCAGTGTGGGGGGACACATATCTCATTCTGCTTGTTCATATTTCATAGTGTGGCATCACTTTTTTTAAAAAATCGTCTATTATTTGTTTTCAAATTTATTTTCAGTTTTTTTCTCATTTCCCATTATTTTTAGGACTTTGATTTATTTTTAATTAGTCAAGACAAAGTAAATAAACAGTTGAAGTCAGTTGATGATTTTTTTTGTGAATCACTAATTTCAAATGTAAAATATAATGAAAAGTTGAATTACAAGCGATAATAGAGGTTAGTATATAGGGGGATTTGTAGGTGATGGTTATGAAATCCTTTCTAAACTATAGTCTTTGTTTAAAAAAAAAGTGGCAGACTTAAAGTACATGCATTAACATTTCAAATCATTAAAGTTAAGTGGTGCTAAGTTCATTTGCATAACTCACTTTAGTTAATTTCAAATAATAATAATAATAAGAAACACCTAGAGTCAATAGGTGTGCACACTTATGAAAGTGTGTGCACTCGCCACGCTTTGTACTCTTCTCACATAAGCCTGTAAGACAGTGCATAGATGGTATATATAGCCTCAGCATTCTGAGTTAGGTGTATAAAGAAATTAAATAAATAATCACCTAAGGATTACCAACCTTTTCTGACATAGTCAGCGTCGGTTTGCACAATCCGCCAAGCTCTGTCCCAACTCTCACGTAAGCCCGTGAGGCAGTGCATGGGTGGTATACCTTGGCGTGTACAAAAAAATGTAGTAAAGGGAGACTAAGCTTTGAAACCCAAACACTTCTTGACTTTATTGATTTGGCTTGTTATATAAATGGAAATGAAAGACACCATTTTGAAAAAACTGTGATTAACAGGGAAGAATTTATTTCATGGCTGCACTATGTATCGACCGAAACAACTGGCCACACTAGAATCTAATGTATGAAAACTTGAGTTATATTGAAATATGTGTTTATGAACCAAAAATTTCTAGAAGTTGACTAAAACAGATATACATTATTTTGTTGCAATTAGTATGAAGTAAATCGAGTCTCCATTTGTTTAAAATTTTGCATTCACGTAGTACATTAGAATCATCACTTACTGTATTTGGATTTTGTAGGTAGTATTCGCTGAAAATCCTCATGAGACACCACTCGTCCTACTAGGGACACCAAGAGGTTTAACAGCTTGTTGCATACGCTCAATGCAATCGTGTTTCCTACGAAAAAGGATTTAGTTAGTTTTTATTTTCTTGCTTATTCGAGGACGAATAAAGTTTTAGTGTGGGGGTAGTTGATGAACATATTTTTCTGCATTTTAAACCGTTTGTTTCATATATTTTTATTTTAAAAGTGGTATTATATGGATATTTTATTGTGGTTTTGCAAATTTTAGATTCTGAAGTGCAACATTGACATTAATCGATTGTGCCGTCTGTTGGTTCAAATGACATGCAGAAAAAGAGTGTAACATTTTGAGTAACAAATAATTCGAAGAGAAAGCACATATCATTTATGAAGAAATGCATCTCACGTCACCAACATGTTTACTATTCATGCAAGAAATCAAATGCAAATATTGAAAGTACACTTTTCAAAAGTTAGCCTGAAAATCTCTCAAAGCAAGGCCACTTGTTAATCAAATAACAAAGCAAAGACCAATTCAAAGTGAGGTGGCCTTATTATTCTCCAAATATCAAGCACATGGACCTGAATAGTAGGGTTATTTTTGGAGGCTGAAGTCTTTAAATAGCATAGAGCAATGCAGATGGAAAATCATCCCTTACCCATCACTCTTCTTCTAGTTTAGTTTTAATTGCAGCAATGTTTTTTATTTTCGGACATAATGCGTAGGATTGTTAATTAGATTTAGTAATTTATTTATTCTTGTTCTTAGTTATTTCTACACTCTTTCCAGTTAGTTAATAAATTCAGTTCATTTTATTTCAGTTGTTTGCTCTATTATTTCCTTTTAAGCACTCTTATTTCTGCTCTGATTTCTACAATTTTATATTTTGATTGCAATTTGATTAGATTCGAAATCAATTCAGAGTATATTATTAATTTTATTTCCTTTTCAAGAACCACCATCGAATTTGTTTAACACGCCTAAGACTTAAAAATGGATTTCAAATATTTTAAAACATAATTCCCTATGTTCGACCTGCATACTACATGTCTATGCACTTGCAGAATTAATTAAAATTTGTGTTTTTCTAATCAATAGAAAAGTCGCAACAATTGTCAGTGATTGCAGTGGCGTTTAGGTGATTGGGGATGGCGATTAGTTTGAATTTATGTAGAAGTTTGTGGGTTGCAGTGTAAAGTGCTTTAATGTCAAGCAGTGTGGTTTTTGTGATGTTAAGCAGGAGTGGGTGTTTTTTGGTGTATCTGGTTGTAAGTTGTCTATAGGAATTTGTGGATATGGAGAAATTGTTCGCAGGTGATGAATGGCAGTAGATGTCTTGTGGTGGAAATCGTCGATTTGCTATGGCACGATTTGGTGAGTTGAAGCAGCTCGTGGTCATTGATGCAATGGAATTAAGATTTGAATGTTCTTTGGTTCGTTTGGACAAGTGAGGAAGTATGTTGTAATAGTGGGAGTGGGAAGGTGTTGAATGTGTACAATGGTCAGAAGTGGGTTATGTATTGGTATGTGCAGTTTTGGTATTTGCTATGATGCAGTTTGGCAGTAATGTGGTGGAGATGCTTGCTGGAACTGGTATTAGTTTGTCTACGAGGAGATAAAGTTAGAGTTGTGTGTTGGTGTGTGCACTCTGTCTCAGGGGAGTGTGAAGTTTGAGGAGGAAGCTATGTTGTTTGAGTAGTGGATAGGAGTGTTATGTAGTTACGATGTATCAGTGTGAATAGTGGGATGGGTATTCACAGATGTTATGATGGAGGGTGGTTGTTGTAGCTTTGGTAGGAGAGGAGGAAGTTGTTTTACGGGTTTGGAGTAGTTTGTGATGGAAGTGAATGTTCTGTACAGTGGTATTGAAGATGGAGGAGAAATAGTTGTACGTAGTAGAAGGTAGGTTTGTTGATTGACAGTGTGTCATGATCAAAGTAGGGGAATGTGTTGTATCGGCTATTGTAGTGGGTTTGATCGGGTGGTGAATGGCAGTCAGCGAGGGAAGGAAGTGAGTTTAGTTGCGTGGTATAGGAGAGGAGTGAAGTGGTTTGAGTTGAAATGAGGAAATGAGGCTTGTATGAGGGTGTGCAGGGAAAAGAATGCACAGTAAATAGTTAACAGTGTGTATTTTTTTGTAAATGTAAAGAAAAAAGAAACGAAAATTGTAAATGCAAAGAGAATTGCAAACTGTCAATGAATTGTAAAAAAAATTTGAAAATGAAATGCAATGTTTTTCTAATATACAAATACAAAGACAACTAGAAAACAAGAAACAAACACAAACACAAACACAAGGCAAACAAGAATCGCACATAAACACATTTTTTTCTTCAAAATGCAAACACACAAAATAAAATCACATAAAAATCAAAAGAAAACAATTCGAAGAATAGAAAATAAAATCAAAACAATTCCCCGGCAACGGCGCCAAAATCTTGTTTAACGACGGAAATTCTATCGAATTAGAAAACCATCGAAAAATTTCAGATTAAATTTAACCACAAGCGCACGGCGTAGTACGTCGCGAGTATGATTCGATCCGCAGGAAATTGGTGAATTTAATTTATCTATTCAATCAAATTAAACTAAAGTTGAGAATTGTTTAAGCTAGAAAAGGGGAAAAACAAACAAAAGAAAATTGATAAAAATATGAGAGTGTTAAGACTATTTAGTGGCAATTTCTACTCTCTAGATCACATAAATAAACAATTTGAAGTTATGATCTCTTTTTTTTGTAATTAGTGTAATTAGTCGATGTGCTTATCATAAGTATGGTATATTTGTGCTATTAATTAGCCCAACATAAACCATCAAACTATAACGCAACCACTAATACACATTTAACTCCCATGTACAATGGTCAGAAGTGTACATGAAGCCATTAATTCCATAAACATATGCATTTGCCTCTAATTTGGACATTAAGGTAGGTGGGTAAGTGGGGTCCTCCATGTTCTTCACTTTTAATTATTTCCATATTCATTATTTTGTATTCATTTTGTGCATGCATGTGTCTTCGTGAAACCACTCGTATTTGAGATCAAATCCCTACATAAATATATATAAGTTTCCAATAAATTTTTCTCAAAGAAATATATGCATACAAATGACCGTTTTCCCCTATATGAAGATGGATATGTGACAATTTGTAATTAATATGGATTTTGGTTAAAACAAGTTAAAATACCCAATATGATCATTTATTTAATTTAAATAGATTAAATATGGTTGTAAAAATATGCACATTTACGTGCACGTCAATGTCAACGGTAAAGTAAAGTATTAAAGCAGCGTTAAGGCATTACACATATCCCACTTAACACATTTTAATATATTCCCGTAGTCTATACACTACCGTAATTCCTCCGTAAACTGGAAAGCTATCAGAGGGCACTCCATCGGTACGGTACAAACCAAAATCGTAGAGGACACGATAAGGCATGCGAGGCAATGTATAGGGTAGGATACTACTGTTTTGCGGATCAGACTAGTGGTAACGCATAGCAGCTACCACCGCTCACCTCGATACACCCTCCCAAAATCGAAGGTGCACCAAATCAAATCACAAAGTAATAGAATGGCATCGAAGAAGCATGCTCAATCGCTAGTGCGACCTCACTTTGGCTTGGCCTGGCTCCTGTTTTACTCACATCAATCTGACTCGCGAGAGTCATGGCTGCATTCATACCTCATATAGACATCGTCAAACCACCCTCTTCATTCTGAAATCTCCACTACGTGCACGGTTGTTAAAGTGGTTTTCTGTATTGGTAAAAGTATGACAATATCCGATCCCGGTCTCTTTAACAACCAAACGCTTATTTCACACCGTGATTATTTCATTTAAAATCGTTTATACTTCATATTAAAATATCATATCCATTTCAAACTATATCACTTCCAAAATTATATTCACTTTCGAATGCATAACTGCAAAATAGATTAATTCATCATATCAAAGTATTCACATTTAAATCAATTAAATTTAAATCATAACAATTCCAACTTAAACAACTTGAATATTGAAAGTAGCTAATATATTAAAGTAGTATATATATTAAAAACGGTTCATATTGAAATAGTTTCAAATTAGAATTGTTTCTTTCAATTTCATACATCAATTCAAATCAACTTTGGTTCCAAAATTCAATTTAAATCAATCTTAGTTCAACAATTTCAATTTCAAAGGTTAAAAGTTCAATTCAAATTCTCATCTAAAAACCATTTCAATTTATTTCGGTTTCAAAACCAAGGTTGAACTACAAATTTAAACCACTTCTAATTCAATAGATTTCAAAGTTTACATATTTAAATATTTCAAAATAATTCACTTTGATCAATTTCATTTATATTTCAAAATTTCAACTTAAATTTTATTTAAATTTGAAATATTAACTTAATCATTTTAATAACATTTAAATAATATCTCAAATTACAAACTTAAATAAAATCAATATCTAACTTCACCTAATCACTTTTATTAAAATCCCAAAGTACACATTTAAATCAAAACTAAATATTCAATTTCGATTTATTTAAATTTGAAAATATTCATTTAATCGCCTTTAACCAAACTCAATTTATCAAGTTATAAATTTCATACATGTCTTTAAAATCTCAAAATCAACAAGTCCAAATCAATTCTTATTTAAATTCAATTCTTAAAAATTAAATTAAAAATCAATTTTAATTTTTACTTTCCATCCTAAATTTATTAAATTTATTAAAAATCTATTTTAAAAATATTAATATAAATTTTAAATAAATATTTTAATCATATTTTATATATACTAATTAAATTAAATTTTATTAAAGTAAATTATATTGAATCAAATCTTATTATTAAATTTATTTTTAAGTCTTAGTTTATATATTTAAAATATAAAAATATAAGTAAATCTTAAAATTTTATATTTTCCAAAAGTTAACTTATAAATTTAAATTTCCAAACATATAATTTAAAATATAAATTTTCTCATATATTAAAATAAATCTTTATAGTATATTTAAAAATCAATATTTATTAAACCTATATTTCCTTTCGAAATCTTAGAAATCATTTTCAAAATAGACCAATGGCGTCCGTATATAGTTTTCTATCCTATGATCAAGTGATATGAATATTTATCATTTCAATCCGTAATTTAAATTTTTCGGGTATATATCATTTCAACCCGTAATCCCAAAATTCAAATAAAATCGCTTATGTTTATCATTTCAACCCATAATGATTTTCCCTAATCTATAATATCCTTCAGGTATATATCATTTCAACCCATAGGGAGAACAAATAAAATTACAGCATAAAATAACATAGCATATCAATGACAAATAAAATCAAAATTGCAAATTAAATATGATATCCACATGTTAATAGGTTATTGGTTTCAATAATATCAATTATTATAGGTGAACAAATGCGAATAAGATCATATCATATTTAAAAGATTTAATTACTAAAAAAGTAAATTTTAACAACATATTTCAATCGTCATTTCATTTGAATTAATTTTTCTAAATATAAGAATGTCAATCATGAGTGATTGCTCACCTTTTGTGGCTATGGAAACAATGATGGCGAAGAAGGCGATACTGACACTCACACGGACACAAACGCAAGCAAAGCAAAGCAAAAGCTACAGAGATTTCCGGACAGCAACGAACAAAGGGACAAACTAGTGATCGATGAACCAAATCAAGGCTAACTAGAGATTGATGGAAGCAATACACACACACACACATTTATGTGAAATATATATCTATATTATATTTTAAAATCAATATTTAATTGAAAACACCTATCAAAATAATATCTTTATACATACATACATACATACATACATACATACATACATACATACATACATACATACATACATACATACATACATACATACATACATATATATATAAACCAGCACATATTAAAATAACATCTTTACATATACATATTTTAAAAAATCATTTAATTTTTAACACATAATAAACTAAAATATCTACACACACACTATATATAATTTCTTCTCTGGTATGAAACTTAAATGTGCACTTTCCAAAAGAAAAAATGGAGTGAAAGAAAATTGAGCAGGCAAAAGCTTATATATATATATATATATATACTTACAAAATCTTGTATATATACACTTATAAGAAAAATAAGGAGCAGGGTGCTGCAAATGTATTTGAGTAGGCAGTTCTCGGGTTTGTCAGGGTTGCGTGGTTATATAGCAAGTGGACGCGGCTGCTCTGAGCATGGGTTGGCTATCACATGGAGAATGGGATAGGAAAGAAGCAGAGGATGGTGGCAGGGTCAAGAGGAGAGGCAGTCAGTTGCTGGAGGGTGGAATTGGATGTGCAGCATGTACGGGTTGATGTCTTCGTTGTGTAACGACCCAGAATTTTGAACAATTTAAATTGAAAATATTTAATTAATTTTAAATATTTGAATGATGGTTTGACTTGAATTTCAAATTATCAGTAGGAATTTGGCAATTAAATTATAAAATTTAATCTATTGAAAGTTGGAAAAAAATTTAAATCTTCAATTTTAAGCTGGTTAAAAATATTTCAAAGGCTTGTAAAATCATATTGATAATATTGAAGATAATCGAAGCTTCAGAATTGAATTTGAAACTACTTTGTTGAGTTTTGAAATTATATCGTTTGAATCGATATTTAAAAATAGTCTTCCGAGAGACAGTCTCGGAATTCGACGAAACCAATTCCATTGGATCCGTAATATTGAATTATTACCGGGTTTCAATTTTCGTAGCATTTGGATTTGTTGTGTGAGCGTACGATGCATAAACGCGTTGAAATTTAAATCTAATTCAATCTAAATTTAAACTTATAATTGGTCACATCAGCATGTTACCTTCCTTAACTCACGCCTTAAATCACGCAGAAAATCACGAAGAGATCGTGTAAACAATGCCTCTACCCATTTTAAATAACCATCTCCCTCTTCAGTTTTCAAAGGCAGAATCAAAAGAAAATTTAATGGCCGAAGCCCCTTTCTCAGATTCAAAAAAAAAAGAGGCCAATGCCTCGTTCAACAACTGGAACGCGATTTCTTTTCTCCACCCTTCAGAACAAAATCACTTCAGAAAAAAAAACAAATAAATGGCCGGGACATCAAATCGAAAGGGGGGGACTCGAGTTCGAGCGCCTCGCGCACGCGTAGGCATGGGAAGATGGAGGCGGCGACGCAATCAAGTGGGGCAGCTCGATCGAAGCATCGCGATCGAGGCGAGAGCGTCGTGATGAGTTTCGCGACGACGGCAACGACAGACAGAGGATGTCGAAGTCGAAGCTATGGCTTGGGGTCCATCGATTACAGACGACGAAGGCGACTGGGTCACGTGGTCCAACGGAGGGCGATAGGCTGCTCGATGCGATTGGTGGGTCTTTGGATATTGAATTTAGCAGAGGTATTTTCTTTTGTTTAATGTATATATATAGAAAAATATATATTCATAACAGTGAGTTTATATATGCATATATATACAGTAAGAAATTACTGTTGTTATTACAATTAAAGGGAATATAGTTTCAAATATAACTTTTTGAATTAAATAAATTTATTAAAGGAAATTGGTTTCGAATAAAATCATTGGTTAATTTAAATTTATCAAATGAAGATTTATTTGTTCGATTGACTCAAATATTAATTACATCTATTAAATTGAAATTTATTATTCGATTTATTTCGAATATTAATCAATTGTATAAATTATTTATACAAGGTCTCAACAACTGTGAAATCAAGCCGAAATGGAAAATGGATCGCAAATAATAGCTAAGGTGAGAACTTCTCACTTAAAAATTTAAAGTTTGATTTGCAGTTATTGATTGATTGCTATTTGGATGTGATATAGTGTATATATATATATATATATATATATATATATATATATATTAGTATATAGCAATATATATTGGCATATGTATATATTGCAGTTGATTGATTTTCCGCATTATATAGCGGATGAGACCCTATTGCGCCGCATATTAAGCGTATAATATTTCATAAATCCCATATACCGCGATATCCCGTCTTGAAACGGGATTGGTATTGTGTTAACATCTGTGGATACAGGGAAACAGGTTGGAGGGATCCAACTGGATTCCTCAACCGTATTTATTTATTTATATATATTGTGATATTTGATTGATTATCATATCGACATATGATATTTGGATGGCGTGATTGACTATTTGGCGATATTACAACATGGGATCCATTTTTGAAGTTTTAAAGTAATAATTTTGTTTTTTTAAAAGGATTTTTAAAATGATTTTTGAAAGCATATGTTTTATTAAAATTTCGAATTGATTCATTTTAAATAATTAAAACGTTATAAATTTTTATGTTATAAAAATTAGGATTTTTGTGAAATATAACCAAATTAAGAATTTTGAAATAAATAGTGATTAATTTATAAAATGATTTAATTTGGAATTTTGAATTATTATAAAGGATGTATATAAAAGATTTTTTTTAAAAAAATTGATATTTATAAATTAAAAATATTGGAATTATAAAACGAGTTTATTAAGTGTTAAAATGAAGTATAAAATGGATTTAATTGAAAATTATAGATTTAAAAATTGTGAAGATTTCAAAATGAATAGATGTTGTAAGATAAAAGATTTATAAGTAATTAACTTATAAACTGGATTTTGGGCATTTAAATGGGATACTAATAGAAATTGTTAATAAAGGAGATTTTATAGGTTGAAGTTGTTATAAAATTTAAATGAATCTTATAAGGGATAAGATTTAAAATTTGTGAAGTTTTAAAGGAACGATTTGGTAAATAAGTGAATTATAAGTACTTAACTTATAATATGGACTTTTGGTATACAATTGAGTTATATAAATTAAATTGGATTAATAAAGGAGATTTATAAATCGAAGCTTATAAATAGAAATGGAATTTACAGACATTGTTTATAAATTCGAAATCAATGGAATTTGATAAATTGAAAGTTGAAATTGGTTAAGGAAGTATATTCACGATTTTGGACAGTGAATATATTATCAAATAAAATGGATATGCTTGGGAAAATGAATATTATAAAATGAAGTTAATCGTTTTAACGATGTTTTAAAATGTATTATAAATCGAATACATAGATTTCAACATTCATTGTTGAAATAGACGTTTTCGAGATATAAGGAAATGGTGGACTATAACACTTTGTTATAGTAAATGATTTCCGAAAGGAGATGTTTTGTATAGTATTGGGATTTATATATCTATTTTAAATTTTGAATCCCTATACTAGTGATTTTGGGTTGTCGTAACGATGTTTTACGCAACATTCGTTTTTGGCCCAAATAAATGCGTTTAAGTGAATGTTTTCCTTAAAGAATGAAATATATACTTAATTTCGATATTAAGTATATTGAATATTTTCTAAATATTGAAAATAAATAGATTTGTGAATTACTTATTAATAAATAAGTATGGAAATGTTTTTCCAATGTGAAATGAAATGTTTTGAGAATTTATCTTTTTGAAGATAAATTGAAAATGAATAATTGAAATCATATATTCATAAATATTTTGGAATGTAAATTCACTATGGAATTTATAAATGAAAAGGGGAATTTGTTTAAAAATAAACGTTGGTTTATTTTTGAAGTGTGGGAATTAATTTACGGATTTGGAACGTAAATATAAAGTAAATCGGTAAGGATTTATTTAATTGGTTTAAATGAACCATGTTGAAATGAAAGTATTTCGCATAAGGAAAATGATTGAAATTTGTTTTCAAAAGTGGTAAAGGTGAAAAGTGATTTGAAAATTTGTTTTCAAATGTTGAAGTGTGAAAAATATATATCTTGTAAAGATATTTTGGAAAGGAAATAATTTGGGAAATTATTTGGGATCTGGTGATGTTGAACACGCCTATTGATAGTCAAATAACCGACTATCAATATTTACCTTTAAATAGGTATTTGTTGTGATTGTTTGAATTTGAATGCCACACTTATTTTTGAATAAGCGCTCACTATTCGGGTTAGCCGGGAAAGGACCTTGGGGTCGTATAACCCATTCCGAATATGTGATACGTCGTAATGGATTGCATTTGATGACCGGTGTTGAAGACCGGATATTTTTGAAAACGGAAGGATTACCGTTGAGTTACTCTGCATCGGCTGATCTCCGATATAGAGGTTTTTATCACCCTTAGTGACGGGAAGTCCGGACGTGATTTGAAATTATCCGGAATGCAAGGACTTCTTTGTAAGTGCCTTCGGTTCTGTTCGAGCCCGGAACAGACTTGTAGGGATTGTATGTCTGACATTACAAGTTAAGATATAAAGATGATTTCTTTCAAATATATTTCTGTTGGTGGCGGAGAATTTATTCTCTTAGCTTAACACCCTTCTCGGAGACGTACGAGCTCAGAGGTTATGTAGTTGAAGGTTATTAGCGATATACTCCCAATTTCGTAGCGTGGCATGCTGAGTGTTGCTGTGGGATGATCATTGTTTGATCATTTGTGATATGATCATTTGTTTGATCATTTATCTTGGTGATCATTACTTTGATCATTTGTTGACCCAAAGCATAGCTTTTGTATAAAGCGTGGCTTTGTGGACAAGACTTCGTCGGACCTCACACCCCGGAAATGGTCAAAACAGGAAGGTTGCGACAAGGTTATTAGGGGGTAGGGCCCCTTTAGTGTACGTCATTCCTTCTGGATAGAGGTGGTATCATGGTATGGAGCCCAGATACTTAACCTATGTTGTTGCTGCAAAATTATTGCTTTGTGGTTGTTGGAAATCGAGGATCCTCGGATAGATCAGTTACGATCGGGGGATGACATATTCGTGTCAGTAGTTACCCAGTTAGGGGTAACCCGGCCTTGTGTTGGCAGAGATCCGATTTGGTTCTCGGGACGTCATTCCAGAGGCGTTTCCATGTGGCAATGGGAAGTTCCTTGGCCTGACCATTTGTTGGAAAATCCAAAGAAACAATACGATCTTGTACGGTTTTAGTTGTAGAACCTATCATTCACTTATGGTGGCGCCCCACTGTTTGGATGGTAGCTATAGTAGGCATAAGTGCGGAATGCCTATGTTGGCTAAGATTTATATTATACTTTCAAAATCGTTTTGTACACTATGCACTAGTAATAATATCAAATGTTTCTTTTTAATGCGTATCAAGCATCTTTGACTATCATAAGGAGAAATCTCCTCCGATTCTGCGTTTGCATTGTGTGTGTGTGCGGGAGGCCTTATGGTAGTCTCATTTTCTAAAAAGCATTGCGAATCTACTTTAAAATTATCCTGTTCTTTATTTTAAAAGATAAATCGTTTTAAGTTCTCACACTAGTCCCATGACTGACCTGGAGTTTATTGTTTCCCTTCCTAAACTCTGGGTGCCCACCAATTTCCACACGGGTAGTCTAGAGTTAAGGTTATAAGGTCATTCTGGATTCAGGAGTTTCTACAGAAATCTAGAGGCGAGCTGGATGGTGTAGCATATTATCTATAGTATATAGTATTTCTTTTCCGCTGTTTGTTGTTGTAAACTCTGATGATATGATGTAGTGTGATGTGAGGTAATGTAATAACTGATATAGTTCTTTATTTTAAAGATTATTCATTTATCTATTATATGTTGTTCCGCTGCGATTGTGAGATTCTGATATTGTTCTGTTGTTTTCTTTCTTTTCTGTTCTATCTTTTCTCTCTTCTTCTAGCTCTTTCTTTTTCTTAAACTCTAAGTGTTCGGTTTTCCGGCATTCGATTGCTCGACAGTTGATACAATGGACATATTGATGTCGATTTTCGAAAGTCGAAGAATCGGGTCCTTACAATGTGGTATCAGAGCATATGGTTAAGCGACAACCATGGCTCTGTTGGGTGTTACTCATTAGAGATAGAGTCAGTAGTACTCTAGAATGAGTTTGAGTGTAATAATAGATATGAGCGCGTATTTGTTAGTGAATATAAATTGTTTTATATTGTGTCGACTTATCAGTTGATTGTTTATAGATTCTGGTCGGTGCAGTTTAGCTAACTGAATCGATAGGGGTTTCTAAACTCTTAAACAAGATAAACTGGCACGGTATTGTTTTATAATCGGGTAAATGAAATAATTTTGCCCAAAACTATTTTTGTATTTAAAAGAAATGACTTTCTGTAAGTTATTATAGTATATGGATGCATGGTTGTTAGGTAATAATAATACTAAACTATTACCATTGAAATTGAAATAGAATTGAAATCATTGTTATATGAAAATTGAGATAAAGATAAGGAATAAATCCATATACAAATGAAATTGAGAATGTAAATTACAAATGTGAATTGTAATTTGAAATGGAACTCCAGAGAATGCTTTGAAAAGAATTTGGAATCTTGGAGATTTGGAAAGTTTAAATTCCTTTTTGATTTGAAAATGATTTTCAAGGGTTTTGAAAAGTATTTTGAAGGAATTAAAAGCTCTAAACTCTTTTTGGTCGCTGGAAAATAATTCCGATGATGATTGCAACATCATCGGTATTCATTTTCAGGTTTCCAAAAGAGGAATTGCTGCCAAGTCATTTTAAATGGAAGTTGTTTGGAAAATTTGGGGTTTGGTTTCGAAATTCAAAGAATAATTTGAATTGTTTTCAATAATGTTATTGAAAAGGTTGAAAAGACTCTGGAATCCTATTTAAAATATTTATGGAATATTATTAAGTTAATAACTTGTAAAGTTTAAAGTTGTTAAAATAAAAATAAAAATCTAACTTAAAGAAATGAGTTGAATAAAAGAAATGAATGTATAACTCCAATAGTAAAGTAAAGATGATATAAGAAGCATATATCGAAATTTTGTAAAGGAAATGTGCAAAATGGTTTGAATATTGTGATTGGATATTATGGCAAGCAGGATATACAGGTGTATTAAAAGAAATGGAATTGGGATTTTGATTTCAAAGATAAAATTGAATTGCTCGACAAAAAGGTACGTATTTCAATTTCAGTATGAAATTTGGTGATTTTCTTCTCCGGCCACTTGGCTTTCTCTTTTCTTTTTGATTCCAAGGGGCCGTGGTGCCATTTTGTAGTTGTACCGAGCTAGCCGCGGAAAGGAGACGCTGGCAAAAATTTTCGAAAATTTAGGGTGTTAGAAAATTTTTGAGATATTTTGAAATTTTAAAATTTGAATTTAAAATTAAATTTTTAAGGAAACAATGTTGTTTGAAACTTATAATGGAAGTGGGAAAACTAGTTGAAATGATAATGGATCTCTAATAAAAAGATTTTGGTTAGTAAGTTGATAAAACTATTGGATTGTGGGAAAGTAGTAGACGGGTTAAGAATCGCTCTTCCTAACTTGTAATTTCGGGACGAAATTCTTTTAAGGGGGAAGATTGTAACGACACAGAATTTCGAACAATTTAAATTGAAAATATTTAATTAATTTTAAATATTTGAATGATGGTTTGACTTGAATTTCAAATTATCAGTAGGAATTTGGCGATTAAATTATAAAATTTAATCTATTGAAAGTTGAAAAAAAATTTGAATCTTCAATTTTAAACTGGTTAAAAATATTTCAAAGGCTTGTAAAATCATATTGATAATATTGAAGATAATCGAAGCTTCAGAATTGAATTTGAAACTACTTTGTTCAGTTTTGAAATTATATCGTTTGAATCGATATTTAAAAATAGTCTTCCGAGAGACAGTCTCGGAATTCGACGAAACCAGTTCCATTGAATCCGTAATATTGAATTATTACCGGGTTTCAATTTTCGTAGCATTTGGATTTGTTGTGTGAGCATACGACGCATAAACGCGTTGAAATTTAAATCGAATTCAATTTAAATTTAAACTTGTAATTGGTTACATCAGCATGTTACCTTCCTTAACTCACGCCTTAAATCACGCAGAAAATCACGAAGAGATCGTGTAAACAATGCCTCTACCCATTTTTAAATAACCATCTCCCTCTTCAGTTTTCAAAGGCAGAATCAAACGAAAATCTAATGGCCGAAACCCCTTTCTCAGATTCAAAAAAAAAAGAGGCCGATGCCTCGTTCAACAACTGGAACGCGATTTCTTTTCCCCACCCTTCAGAACGAAATCACTTCAGAAAAAAAAAAACAAATAAATGGCCACAACATCAAATCGAAAGGGGGGACTCGAGTTCGAGCACCTCGCGCACGCGTAGGCATGGGAAGATGGAGGCGGCGACGCAATCGAGTGGGGCAGCTCGATCGAAGCATCGCAATCGAGGCGAGAGCATCGTGATGAGTTTCGCGACGACGGCAACGACAGGCAGAGGATGTCGAAGTCGAAGCTAGGGCTTGGGATCCATCGATTACAGACGACGAAGGCGACTGGGTCGCGTGGTCCAACGGAGGGCGATAGGCTGCTCGATGCGATTGGTGGGTCTTTGGATATTGAATTTAGCAGAGGTATTTTCTTTTGTTTAATGTATATATATAGAAAAAAAATATATTCATAACAGTGAGTTTATATATGCATATATATACAGTAAGAAATTACTGTTGTTATTACAATTAAAGGGAATATAGTTTCAAATATAACTTTTTGAATTAAATAAATTTATTAAAGGAAATTGGTTTCGAATAAAATCATTGGTTAATTTAAATTTATCAAATGAAGATTTATTTGTTCGATTGACTCAAATATTAATTAAATCTATTAAATTTAAATTTATTATTCGATTTATTTCGAATATTAATCAATTGTATAAATTATTTATACAAGGTCTTAACAACTGTGAAATCAAGCCGGAATGGAAAATGGATCGCAAATAGTAGCTAAGGTGAGAACTTCTCACTCAAAAATTTAAAGTTGGATTTGCAATTATTGATTGATTGTTATTTGGATGTGATATAGTATATATATATTAGTATATAGCAATATATATATATATATATTAGCATATGTATATATTGCAGTTGATTGATTTCCCGCATTATATAGCGGATGAGACCCTATCTGTAACGACCCGTTAAATTAATAATATTAAATGAGTTAAATTAATATAATTTCTAACCTGATTTAGAAAAAAAAGAGGCTTTAAGATTTATTTGAGAAAATGTAGTAATTTGTTATAGTAATTGGAATTTAATGTAACAATTTAATTTTTATGACAATAGTTTTGGATAATGTAATTGTCACACTTTGTTAAAAGTTAATGTTAAGAAACCAATAAATGTTGAATTAGTGAATATTAATAAAATATTTACTAGAATGGGATTCATTTAATATTAAAATAAATAGTAGGATTGTTTCATTTGGTGACCGTTGAATAAACCAATGCAATAAGCGTAGATAAATTTTTTTATGAATATTGTTCGATAATGAATGTACTTAAAAACGGTAATAAACTTAATATAAGAAAACAAAGGCAAATTGTGTATTAATTAATGAATTCATGAATCAGTGTATGGACTTAGTGTAACTATACGTAAATGTACGCAATAAGGTTGTGAAATACCAATGATTTGGATTTCCAATTTATATTAAACATAATGTTGGTAGAAATTGGAATTCACTGTTGTGTGAAATATATGAGAAATCAGGTCAAATGTAAATTATACCGTAGATGATATACTCTTTTAAACTGTAGGATATTTAAATAAATAAACGTTTCACTTAGGTTTCAATTGGATAACTTATGTAGTTTAATGGAGAATCAATTGCAATTAATTGCCATAAATTTGTGATGATAGGGTAGTTTGATTTGGCCTTTAAGAAGCAAAGAAAAAGAAAGCCAAGATTTATGAATTCATTTGCAATGTGAAATGCAAATCTTGTGGATTGTTTTTTTTTTACAAATGGAATTAATATTTAACCATTACGTTAGTGGAGTCTGATAAGTTAAGGTAGATAATCAATGGTAATTTACCTAATTCAAAGGATATATTAATATAAATATGGGTAAAATGAGGTTAGACCAAGGATATAATATTAATTGATTTTTAAGGCTTAATTAATACGTGAAATAGACAAGATTCTACATTCAAAAATTTATACAAAGCTAAGTTGTAAATAGAAGTACCAATGTAATATAATGTAAATAGATGGGAATCAACATTTATTTATTTATTTAATGGAATTTAATTTCTAGAGTATGATAATCGCAATTAAATGAAATTGAAATAGCTAATTTATACGTTAGTTGAAATTTAGCTGGAATGTGAGGATTTTTAATGAAATAGTGAAATCAAATGGAAATAAGGTTTCAATTATACATTGGAATTTATATTCACCATAAAAGGTTAATTGAAAACCAAAGGAGTTAATAAAGGAATCAAGCTTTATCTATTAATTTGGATTTAAGATATGGTAAATTGGATTTATTGCAATAATTAATTCTATAAGATGAGGTTAATACTTATTCTATTTATAATTAGACCAAATTGTTGATATAGATTTTTTGAAAGCAGAATCTATAAATCAATTTGAGTATCAAATTCAATAATTGCGCTTATTGCATAAATAAAGGGAATTTAACGTTAAATATTACGTTACTGAAATTTAAAATGAACTTTAAGAATAATATTGTGAATCATGAACCAAATTATGTGGCATCCCTATTTGGATAAAGAATGAGTATATAAAAGTTAAAATCTAATGTACGGGGTTTTGAGCATTTAATTTTATAATTCTTAAATATAGGAAAGTGCAGAAATTAACACTGCAAATTGATATACTTATAATTTTAATTCACATCCAAGCTTGTTAAATCATTTGAAATTGATTAAATTATATAAGTAATAAAATTTGGACAATTTTAGAATATAATATAAAATTTGGATTTTTGTAATTTATTTTGATTTATTTAATGAATATAAAAATAGCCTTTTTTTGTCACGGACTCGGATTTCGATGAAACCAGTTTCATCGGATCCGTATCGGTGAATTATTATAGGGTTTCAAGTTTCTTATCGATCGGACTTGTCGTTTGATCGTACGGGCGTGAAACGCCTTGAAATCAAATTTAATTAAAATCAATTTGAATCAATTTGGAAATTTTGTTTTCAGCATAACTTCTTCATACGATCAAATTTGGACGTGAAACTTTTTCCATCGCGTTCAGAATATTTTAAATTACCTATTTGGATATATAGATTTAATAAATTCGGTTCCGGAGGCATAGCGACCTTTTTGGGCTATAGTTTGTTCCGCACGTTCATTCTACGGTCTATCTACTCTATCTCTAACCCCTCTATATAAACCTAGCTACAAGCCCTAGCCTCCACCTAATTTCTTTTCATCTGAGCGTATACTTTTTTCAAGCTCCTCTTCTTCTTCAATGGGTGCTAACCCTAGATCCAGTCAGTTCAAAAAAAAAAATTCAAATTAAAAAAAAAAAAAAAATTCGGATCTGCAGCAGCTTCTGGTCGCGCTTCGGGTTTCAGGGGAGAAAACCCTAGAGCAACTTCAGGTCAGGAAGAAAATGACCCGGGTCGCTCCGGGTTGTTTTGGCGAAAACTCCAAGCAAGCACCGGGGAATTGAGGCGGCGCACCGAAGTCGAACCCGAAGTCGACCCAGGACCAGAATTTTTTCATTTTTCAAATTTCCATAACTTTTGCATACGAGCTCGGATTCACGCGCGGTTTGTTTTGCTGGGATCGTATCGGAATTTCTGACGTTTTGACGCTGGTTTGGATGGATTTGGAGACCGTCAAAATTTTGAGTTTAAATTGAATTTAAATTCGATTTAAATTCCAAAGGTGAGTGTTTAAAACCCACTCACAACTATTAGAAGCTTTTATGTTTGTTAAATTAATTTTAGAAATGAATAGCAATTTATTTATGAGTATTTGGCATGTTTATTTCACTCATATTTGTTGAATTGCATTTATTAAGTTTAAATGTTAATTTAATTTATTTATTGCGTATTAATTGATAGTTAGAATTTATTTGTTTGCCTATAAACTGCTAGTTAACAGTTATATAGATTATTACTGAATATAAACTATTAGATTAATAGTTGTTAAATTTAATCTGAATAAAATTGCCAGTTATTACCTGTTATCTATTATCAAATATAAATTGTTATTGATTGATATTGCTTGATGATTTTGATTGGATGATGGATGATGTTGATGGATGTTTATTGAATATCATAAAATTGCGAATTATCATGCATATTTCATTTCATTCGGGATTGTGGTTTGAAATGATATACAACCGCAAAATTTTATATCTTTTAAATTGCGGATTGAAATGATAAATATCCGTATCACTTGACCATAGGATAGAAAATTTTATACAGGCACCGCGGTCTATATATAACTATTTTAATGTGATTTCTATGGTTTGGATGGAATACGGTTTCTAAAAATCTTAAATTTTATATTGTATAAATATTATTCTTCCATATATATACATATGAAGTTGAAAATTTTGAAATTAAAAGGTGTATAAAAATCTTTATTTAAAAATGGAAAAAAATTAAGAAAATGGAGTTTAATAATTTATATCATATGTTTAAATGTTAAGTTTGGAAATTTTAAGATATGATATTTATAATTGGATTTTTCTCAAAATAAATTGAAATGAATATTCTAGTATAATTTGAATTGGGAAAATATATATATTTTATTACTAGAAATTGAAGTCTTATTATTTATGGATTTTATGTGAATATTCAAGACTAATTAATAGAACAATTGATCTGTTGAAAGAATAAAATCCAATTTTAGTTTGAAATATTGTTACTCAAAATGGATATACGTATATATAAATAAATTGAAGTGGTTTTGGAACTTGAGAGAGATAATATAAATTTTGGTTTAGACTTTAATAAAGAAATGTATTTGTAAAGCCATGAGAACTATTTTCTTTACAAAGTAACATTTAAGTTAAACCATTTAATTCATATACCGTTGAATGTCCAAACCATTCAAGTTTTTTTTATAGAAGTTATGGTTTTAAATTATGATTTTCAAAATACTATGCTTTGAAAATATTTGATTTTCAGACGATATGAAGTTAAAGCATTTTGATTTTGGAAAAGAATTATATTTGGGATAAGTGATAAAATATGGTTTTGGGTTTTGAAATGATATCGTATTCATGGTTATGAAATGGAATGTTTATTCTGATTTTTAAAGTATAACCTATTTTTAAATGACCGCGGTGTTATAATAACGATGGGTTGGCAAAGAGACCGGGATCGGATATCTGACATACTCTCTGTCGATACCGAAAACCACTTTGACTAACCGTGTACGCGGTGGAGATTCCAGAATGAAGTAGGTGGTGGCGACGTTTCCTGTAAGGTAAATACGTGGACCCGACTCCCGTGAGTTGGCATAAGGTGGCTAAAACAGGAGCGATTCTCAGGCCAATGAGGTCATTCCTCTGATCGGACCCTCCTCTTCGATATTATACTTTGATTTTGGATTGATTCAGTGGCCACTTCTATATTTTGATTTTGGGGAGTTAGTCCGAGGTGGGCGGTAACTGCTGCTACGCGTTTCCACCAGCCTGGATAGCAATTGGTATATCTACCCTGGCATTGCCTAGTTGTGCCGTGTCACCTACCATACCGAGCCTTTACTACGAGTTTCTATTTGTGTCGTACCTATGGAGTATCCTCTGGTAGCTTCCCGATCAGGAGGTATTACGGTACTGTATAGACTATTGACATTATTTGTGTTAAGGGCTATATGGGTAACCCCTTAACGCTATTTAAAAGTAAGTTTATTTTATAAATAGACACTATTATAATAGCGCAATATACTACATAGTAAATAGTTTAACGGATCCTTAGGAGATGTAAATCCCGAACATCTTTTGAGGTACTGTACTCATATTTATTTCTGTTAATTTAACTCACATAAGATCTTTTAGTCTGACTCGAGTGTTCTTGTCTTTTCAAATTCGCTCGGGTCAGTCCGAGCGTTTCAGGATCGAAGACTTTAGCTTTGAAGGACGAAGACGAAGTAGTCGTTGAAAGTGGGGGTGAGTATACTAATGCACGTATTAATATAGTATACACGGATCGTGTAATATGGACTATAATACAAATGCGGAAATAGATGATAATAGTATTGTAAATAGAAAATAGAAAAATCACACCAGAGATTTTTATACTAGTTCGGAGCACCGTCCTACGTCCAGTCCCAGACTTCTATCTGGATTTTCACTATTAACTACCTCGCTTCACCCGGAGGAACAGGTTTACAATACCCGAACAGCCGAACGGGATTTCACGCCTCTAATACACTGAGGACTTCAACACTTGCCTCTTACAACACGAGGACTTCAACAAAAACAAATACAATTGTTGTTGACAACTTGTGTTCTTGAAAACACGGATTTGTCACTAGTAGTACACCCTTCCTATAATCTTATCCTCAAAGAATATGAATGATGTTTTGTGAAGATTAAAGAAGGTATATTGCTTATTGAATCAAAAGGTATAAAATAGTTTCAATGATTCAATAAGCTATTAATTAAATGAGTGCTTTTAGAATGCAAGAATGTTAGAAAGTGAGATCAGAGAAAGCATATAATAATCATATAAATTCGTGTTTGAATCAACGATTTAGATGAGTATATATAAGAAGAAATAGTTGTAACTCTTGGTGAAACAGTTGCCATTAAGAGTTGTGATTATTGGTGAAAGGTAGGAGATGCAACTTTTGGAGAAGAGAAGTGTCGTTTGGAAAACTTGCTTTCTGTTTAAAAACGGTCGACAGGTCAAAAAATGACCGGTAGACAGGATTTTAAATATATAGTCGTTATGTGCATGTGTGCACGTTCATTGTGCATTTTACACAGAAACGGTCGACCGCCCCATTTTCAACCGGTCGACCGGTCTGTGTAAATTTTCACAGTGAATGTGCAATGATGTTTAAATGTATATATATCGACTATATTTGAAATGCATGATTATTTGAGGATAGATTTTAACAAGTTTATCACTATTACAACATCAAATAATCAACCTATAATCTAGAGTACCATATGTAGGTCTTGATTTGTCGATTGCCGTTATATTGTTGTCAGCAATCAAAATCTTCATAGAAGCTTTGACTCAACATTCTCCCCCTTTTTGATTGATGACAATATATAGCTAAAGTATTGAATCTCCCCCTGAATATGTGATTTCCTGCAGACAATTATTAGCACCTTTCTCCCTGCAAACAATTATTAGCACCTTTCTCCCCCTTTGTCATCGACAAAAAGGAGTAAACAAAAGAGAATATGAACCAAAAAAGAACAATGCATAATACATATTTAACCATAAGATGTTTTGAAAACTACCATACATGCCATAGTTCAATAAGATGGACACTAATTAGTACAAGTGTCACAGATGTTTTTTTAAAGAACTTAAAAAAAAAAACAAACTAGCTTTAGTCCGACTGAATCTCCTCCTCATCATCTTCATCATCATCATCGTCATCATCGTCATCGTCGTCATCGTCATCGTCGTCACCTCTAGACGTCTCTCCATGACCTTGTCCGCTTGTACCAGCAGATTCCTCGGATGTTGACCAAGTGAAAGTGGGAGGAGCCGGACGCTTTCCGGGGCCTTGATGTTGGGTAGAGACAGATGTGCTACATGATATAGCATCCCATATAGCACTGAAGAAAGACTTGACCTTGTTGAATCGTTTGTCAATTTTTGAATCCATACGTTTGAGTCTTGCTTCAAGTAAGAATTGATTACGAGCGATGGTTTCAAGAGATTCTCTTGTAGACGACTTAGATTTCAACAACCTAACTTCTCCGGAACGAGGTCGGGAAGATGGAGCTCGTTGTGCTTGTGTACCTCGTTGTTGCCATTGTTCGAATGGCATAATCTGAACATAGGGAGGAGGAAGTTTCATGCGCTTGATGGTAGTGGAGTCAATGCATTTTGGTGTAGATGTTGCTAAATCAGGGGCTGTTACTCCACATGCTAGCAATATGCGCATAATATACTCATTATAGAAGAAATGAGGTCGAGTGGAGTTATTCACTTTTAAAATTTCATCGAAAATCATGTGAGCCCAGTTGATTTCGATTTCCCCGTATATAGCATAAAGAGCCTTGAAATTTTCCTTGTAGACGGCATCATAATTTCCTAATCGATGAAATAGAGAGTGCATCAAGACACGATGTAATAGCCTTGCTGTCGGTCGTAGCCCAATCGATTTGGTGTCGTCACTATTATCTTCTATAAACTTATGGCTAGTGCTATTTCGGGTGAATACTTCACAAAATGTCGATGAAAATTCTTCACCTCGATTTGGTATTCCAAGAATAGAAGCTATTCTATCATGAGTAAGATAAATTCGTTTGCCGCAAACTACCGATCAAATAACTCCATTTGGATTATCCGGTGTATATTCTTCTAAATTCATATTTGCGTAGAATAATTTAATCATTAAGTGATTTATTTCTACGCTATTATCTGAAAAATCTATTAGAGGAGAAATATTGGAATTGTTTACTAAACGACGAATACCGTATGAAGTGAAGTCTTCGAATTTGATGAATGAGCCCGGATGGAACTTATAATTTATCATTTGATTCCATCGAGTTACGGCAACTGGAGTTTCAAGCCACTTTCTGGCAGAGAGAGTTAGAGATGAAGATTCTGAAGATGCTCTTTTCTTTGATTTCTTTTGTGGTGGAGCCATTGATGAGGATTTGAGAGTTTTGGAGCTTGAGAAATATGAACTAGGGTTTGGGAATTGGGAAAGCTTTCAGTAGGAAGTAGAAAGAAATGAGTGTGGGGTATAAAATATATACGTGAACTGTAAAAATGCATGCGACCGGTCGACCGCCTATATATGACCAGTCGACCGTTTTCAACCCGAGAGCATTTTTGGTCGACCGGTCATATTTCCGGTGGTCGACCGGTTTTGCTCTGTGTTGAAAACTGCTTGATTTTGCAAAAAATTTTGAAAAAAAAATCGATTGCATATATTTTATATTATATTATTATTATAGAATATACGATATTACAAGAAATATATATGAAAACAAAACAATATACATTATGAAATTCTAATGAGAAGGAGAGTTGTCATTAGAATTTTTTGTTGTCTTCAATGCGTTTAGCCCTTGGACTCCACTTATTTCGAGCTCCTTCATTCTCGTTATAATTTCTATCCCAAGAGTTTGGAGTCGTTGAAGTCGATGGCCTGGATGGCATTGGTTCATGAACATCGTGCTTGTTTGATCCGCAGAAGAACGATGCCATTCTTTCTAAGACGGATAATCGCGCCGACGTACGTTGTTGTTCATGATACAGTTGGTTTTGTCCATAATGCAATTGTCTCTGAAGGTCGATTTGATGTTTTTGGTAGTGATGTATCTCATCGATTTGTGCCTTCGTGCGCGGAGAGCAAAATAGTGCTTTCTTTACACGTTTAGATGATGGTGTATGACCAGGAGTGCGAGAACAATGGTGATAGCACTCCGGTTTCTGTTTCGGTGTAATCGGAGAGTAATTCTCCTCCGAATCCGAGCTTGTGATTGAAATATGAGGTTCTTGTGCGCATTTGTCACAAATATGAGCCATGATAGCTTGTGTATGATGAATATAATTTTCAGAAAAGAAATGAGAGATTAAAGAGGTAGTTTCAAAAGTTTATATAAAAAAGGTTTGTTAAGAGCTTTGTGGTTTGAATTTGATAAAAAGAATTGGCCGTAAACATAACCAAAGGTTTAAAATATCTGTTTAAAAATAGGTAGAGATGGTTATAGTTCTGATTTTTAAGATTGTTATGAAAAAAAATATAGCTTAAGAATGTAAATAATTTGTTCTATTCTAGATCTTTTCGAGATACTAAGCCAAGCTCTCTTCGTAGTTTAATAAAACTAGATTCAAGTAAAGGCTTAGTGAAAATATCGGCTAATTGATTGTCAGTATGAACATACTTAAGACATATATTTCCTTTTTCAATATTATCTCTAAGGAAATGATGACGGATATCAATGTGTTTAGTTCGAGAGTGATTCACTGGATTTTTAGAAAGATTTATAGCACTTGTGTTATCACAGTATATAATAGAATTTGATAAATGAATATCAAAATCTTGAAGTGTTTGTTGCATATATAGTACTTGAGTACAAGCAAGAGCCGCTGATATATATTCAGCTTCACATGTTGATAGTGAAACACAATTCTGTTTCTTACTAAACCAAGAGACAAGTGATTTTCCAATAAAATGGCACGTACCACTTGTACTTTTTCTATCCGTTCGTGAGCCACCAAAATCAGCATCACTATATGATACTAATTCAAATGGACATTCTTTTGGATAGAAAAGACCAAAATCTTTGGTATTATTAAGATAACGAATTAAACGTTTCACTGCTCGTAAATGTGATTCCTTTGGATCGGCTTGAAAACGAGCACATAAACAAACACTCATTAATATATCTGGACGACTAGCTGTAAGATAAAGAAGAGAACCAATCATGCTTCGATATAATTTCTGGTCAACATTCTTACTACTTTCATCTTTTTCAAGATGTGTAGTTGTACTCATAGGAGTTGGTTTACCAGATGTATTTTGTAATCCGAAGCGTTTGATAAGATTTTCACAGTATTTTTCTTGATTGATAAAAATACCGTTTGAAAGTTGTTTGATTTGAAGTCCAAGAAAATAAGATAGTTCTCCCATATGAGACATTTCAAATTCTTTGGTCATAATACTTGCAAATTCCTTGCAGAGTTTATCGTTTGTTGAACCAAAGATTATATCGTCTACATATATTTGGATAACCAGAATATCTTTTCGAGAATGTTTAATAAACAAAGTTTGATCGACTTTGCCTATTTCAAAACCTGAATTAATAAGATAGCTACGTAATCGTTCATACCAAGCACGAGGTGCTTGTTTTAAACCATACAGATCTTTCTTAAGTTTGAACACATGGTCAGGATATTTTTCATGTACGAACAACGGAGGTTGTTCGACATAGACATTCTCTTTGATAAATCCATTGAGAAAAGCACTTTTGACATCCATCTGATAAAGTTTGAAATTATGATGACAAGCAAAAGATAATAGAATTCTAATAGCTTCTAGTCGAGCAACTGGTGCAAAAGTTTCTTCATAACCGATACCTTCTTCTTGATTGTATCCTTGTGCTACTAATCTTGCTTTATTTTTGGTGATATTTCCTTGTTTGTCAGCCTTATTTTTATAGACCCATTTAGTACCAATTACTGACTGATCAGTTGGTCTTGGAACAAGTTCCCAAACGTCATTGCGCTCAAACTGATTTAGTTCTTCCTGCATGGCAATGATCCAGTAATCATCTGTAGCAGCTTCTTTTGGATTCTTGGGTTCGATATTTGAGAGAAAAGCGACATGACCCATTTGATTGAGTTGACTCCTTGTTCTGACATGTGATGTTATTTCACCTATTATATTTTGGGCCGGATGGTCTCTTAATATTCTTGGTGGTGTTTGTAATTCACATATTTGAGGAGCATTCTCAATAATTACTTCTGAGTCAGAATCAGTATTTGAGATGATTGGATTATTAATGACTATTGATTCGTCATCATCTGATATTGTGTGAGGATGCTGATAGATTTCATCAAAAGATACATGAAGTGATTCTTCAATAGTTTTGGTTCGTTTATTAAATATCCGATAGGCCTTACTTCGTTCCGAATAACCGACAAATATTCCTTCATCGGCTTTTGGATCAAATTTTCCAAGCTGGTCTTTCGTATTTAAAATAAAGCACTTAGAACCAAAAACTTTGAAGTATGAGATTTTGGGCTTTCTTTTGTTAAACAATTCATAAGGAGTGTTCTTGGTAAGAGGTCTTATGGACACACGATTTAAAACATAACAGGCGGTTGCGACAGCTTCTGCCCAGAAATGTTTTGGTAAGGTAGTTCCATTCAATAATGTTCTTGCACATTCTTGTAAAGTTCGGTTCTTTCGTTCTACTACTTCGTTCTGTTGTGGAGTTCTGGGAAACGAAAAATTATGATATATACCTTTCTTTGTACAAAAATGTTCAAATTCATTATTTTCAAACTCTCCGCCATGATCACTTCTTATATTTTTAACTTTAATCCCTTTTGATTTTTGAATTCTTTTGACGAAGGATTTGAAATGATTGAAAGTATCACTTTTATTTTTTAAGAAAATTGTCCATGTATAACGAGAGAAATCATCAACAATTACAAGCACATATTGATTGTGATTTATTGATTGAACTCTAGTAGGTCCAAATAAATCCATGTGCAGTAACTCAAGTGATTGTAATGTTGATATAACTTTCTTGGATTTAAAAGATGATTTGGTCAATTTTCCTAATTGACATGCATCACAAATGTTGTTAACTTTAAAACTCATTTTGGGTAGTCCTCTAACTAGATTGTTTTTAGCTAACTTTTCAATATTTCTGAAGTTTATATGACAGAAACGTTTGAGCCATAGCCATGGATCATTGTCATTAGCCACAAGACACATATCTGAATTATGATTAATATTCATATTTAGAATATATATATTTCTGTCTCTATAACCTTCAAAAACTAAATTATGGTCTTTATCTAAAATACTACACTTATTATTTGAAAAGAAAATTATAAAACCCTTGTCACATAACTGACTAATACTAAGTAAATTGTGTTTTAAATTTCTAACTAGCATGACATTAGTAATAAGAGGTAAGTTAGATGTACCGCAATTGCTCACATCGCCTTTGCCGATGATATAACCTTTTGAATTGTCTCCAAAAGTGACTGAGCCACCATCTGAGTATTTAATATTTGTTAATAAGCTTTTGTCTCCCGTCATATGTTTTGAGCAACCACTGTCCAATATCCACTTTCCTCTTTTCTTCAGTGGGACCTGCAAAAAATAGAATTAAGTTCATGGTACCCACTTTTTATAGGGTCCTAAGAGTTAGGTCTTAGGAGTCCAAACCCATTTGGGTCCGGTATCCCCTTTATATATATAATTGTTATTAAAATGTACAGTATTCATGAAATGCTGAATGTATTTGTTCCTAATCAAATTATTATTTGTTTTAGGAACCCATATTTTGATAGTCTTAACATTTCTCTTTTGAAATTTCACAACTGGTTTTGGTTTGAAATATAATAAATTAAAATTTTTCTTAGCTTCAGTTTTTTGTACTTTTTTCTTTCTTTTATTTCTAAGATATTTCTTAGTTTCATGTTTGTTATATCCCAAACCTTGTTTATCTGAAATAGATTGTGAACTTTCAATGATTTTAGTCAAATTTTCTCGACCTTTGTTAAAGTTAGAAACATTTTGAGTAATGTCATCAAACTTTGTTTGTAAACTAGCTTTTTCTAGGTCTAGAATTTTGACTTTTGCTTTAAGCTCATGATTTTCAGTAGTTAGAGCATTATTTTTCTCTTTTTGAGCTTCTATTTCTTGACTCAAAAGAGATATTTGAGAGTCAACATTAGATGATGATTCTTGAATATTTTCAAGTTCCTCTTCTAATATTTTCTTCTCATCTTTTAACATATCTCGTTCAAATTCTGCTCTACTTAAATCTGCTTTGACTATTTTTAATTGACGTTTTAAGTCTTTATATTTGACTATTAATTCAGCATTAATATCAAGTAATTCATCAAATGTAGGAATTTGTACCTCATCTTCTGTTGCCATAAAACAAACATTAGCTTGTTCATTCTCTGAATCACTTTCACTTTCTGATGAAGATGACTCTGAGTCATCCCATGTTACTGAGAAGGCTCGTTTCTTTGATTTGTCCTTCTTATATTTGAATTTGTCATTTTCTGACTTCTTCTTTTGTTCTGGGCAATCCTTCTGCATGTGTCCCTTTTTATGGCAGTTGAAACATTCTATAGCAGATGAAGATGGTTTATTTGATCCAGGTTTCCTTTTATTGTAGCGACTGGCTTTTCGATATTTTAGGAATTTTTTGAAACCTTTAGCAATGAACGCCAAATCTTCATCTTCAGAATCTGATTCATTTTCATCTTTCTCAACATGAAATGCTACATTTTTCTTTTCTTCTTTCTGTTCTTTTCTAGCCTGCAAATTTGCTTCATAGGACATTAAATTTCCTATCAATTCATCTGGCTTCATGACGGAAAGGTCATTAGCTTCTTCAATTGCTAATACTTTTCCTTCCCATTCATTAGTCAGAGAATGTAGGACTGTTGAAACAACATCAAAATCAGAATACTTTTGTCCTAACCCAATAAGTGCATGGTGAATAGTTTGAAACCGTGAATACATGTCATTGATTGTTTCATTTGGTTTCATTTTGAAATTTTGAAATTGACTTTTCAGCATGGCTATTTTGGCTTGTTTAACCTTGTTAGTACCTTCATGAGTGATTTTTAGCGTTTGCCAAATTTGATATGCAGTAGTGCAGATACTAACACGGTTATATTCATTTTGGTCTAATGCACAGAACAACATATTTATTGCTCTTGCATTTACGGCTGCTGCCGTTTTCTCAGCCACAGTCCATTCTGAATAATCAGTTGTTGGATTCACTATTTCTCTTTGAGTAGCATTCCAAGCATCATAGCTACTTGATTGCATAAAGAATGACATACGTGTTGCCCAATAGCTATAGTTAAGACCATTGAAAAATGGAGGTCTTTGTGTCGATTGCCCTTCTGTGTAAGTGGTGTTTTGAGTGCTAGTACTTGCGTTATTTGCCATATTACAAGAGTATATCAAATAACTGTGTTACGGTTATATGATGACCGTGCTCCGATACCAAATGAAAGTGGGGGTGAGTATACTAATGCACGTATTAATATAGTATACACGGATCGTGTAATATGGACTATAATACAAATGCGGAAATAGATGATAATAGTATTGTAAATAGAAAATAGAAAAATCACACCAGAGATTTTTATACTGGTTCGGAGCACCGTCCTACGTCCAGTCCCAGACTTCTATCTGGATTTTCACTATTAACTACCTCGCTTCACCCGGAGGAACAGGTTTACAATACCCGAACAGCCGAACGGGATTTCACGCCTCTAATACACTGAGGACTTCAACACTTGCCTCTTACAACACGAGGACTTCAACAAAAACAAATACAATTGTTGTTGACAACTTGTGTTCTTGAAAACACGGATTTGTCACTAGTAGTACACCCTTCCTATAATCTTATCCTCAAAGAATATGAATGATATTTTGTGAAGATTAAAGAAGGTATATTGCTTATTGAATCAAAAGGTATAAAATAGTTTCAATGATTCAATAAGCTATTAATTAAATGAGTGCTTTTAGAATGCAAGAATGTTAGAAAGTAAGATCAGAGAAAGCATATAATAATCATATAAATTCCTGTTTGAATCAACGATTTAGATGAGTATATATAAGAAGAAATAGTTGTAACTCTTGGTGAAACAGTTGCCATTAAGAGTTGTGATTATTGGTGAAAGGTAGGAGATGCAACTTTTGGAGAAGAGAAGTGTCGTTTGGAAAACTTGCTTTCTGTTTAAAAACGGTCGACAGGTCAAAAAATGACCGGTAGACAGGATTTTAAATATATAGTCGTTATGTGCATGTGTGCACGTTCATTGTGCATTTTACACAGAAACGGTCGACCGCCCCATTTTCAACCGGTCGACCGGTCTGTGTAAATTTTCACAGTGAATGTGCAATGATGTTTAAATGTATATATATCGACTATATTTGAAATGCATGATTATTTGAGGATAGATTTTAACAAGTTTATCACTATTACAACATCAAATAATCAACCTATAATCTAGAGTACCATATGTAGGTCTTGATTTGTCGATTGCCGTTATATTGTTGTCAGCAATCAAAATCTTCATAGAAGCTTTGACTCAACAGTCGTATTATTATTATCTATAGTATTGCACCACACTCTAAATTTCCGCTGCATTGATTGTATTGGTATGTGTAACTCTGATATTCATTGTATAAGTAAAATAAATATTTTGTAAACAGTTATCATGGACTGTATATTGATTATTATATTTTATCCTTCCGCTGTGAGATTCTATTTGGTTTTATTTCTTCTCTGTTTTTCTTATTTACCCCATAACAATCCGTCCTTGCGTATGCTTTGAATTGGCACGTGTGTCGGTTTAAAGTGTGCGAAAAGGCGGGATGTTACAGTTGGTATCAGAGCTTTGGTTTAGCGATAAACCTTAGTTTTGTGGGGTTTGACTCTTTGTTAATAGGGTAGTAATACTCTATGGGAGTCGCTGAGTGTATATATATGAGAGAGCGTATTTGTTAGTGTTAATAAAGATTTTGATATTGTGTTAATCTCTTCCGCTTTGTATTTATAAATTCTGGTTGATGCATGGGACGCTATGACATCAATAGGGATTTCTAAACACTTAATAGGACAGACCGACATAATATTTGTTTTTAATATAGGTGAATGAAATAATTTTGCCTATTATATTTTCTATATATAAAAATATTTTTATAAAAATATATATATATATATATATATATTTGGTTGCTATAGATTGGGTGTTAGGAAATAAAAATATTTATAACAATTGAAGCTAAGTTGAAATTATAATAAATCAAATTGGAGATTTTAGAACTTAAGTCCGGGATTTTTGAAAATCTTCTTTCAAAGGATTTGTGAAATATAATGATTTGGTTTATAGGTAATTTCTTATATAAATGTTTACTATAATTCGGAAGAATTGTTTTAAAAGAGGATTTTGGAGAAAATAAATTTTGTACTTTCCTCTCTGTCGCTAGAAAATAATTTCGGTGATGGCGGCCGCATCATCGACTTTCATTTTCGAGTTTCGTAGGGGAAAGGCCATTGTAGTAAATTCTACTGCAGATTTATTTTGAAATTATCTAAAATTTTAAATTGTTTTAAATATAAATTGAGATATAAGTTGTAAGAACTCATTTATCTATTATTTTTAAAATAAAATTGAAATTTGACCCGGTATTTAATTCTAAAATTTTCCACTAATTAATGGTTTAAATTATTTTTAGGGAAATATAAAGTAAGTAATAAATGGATTGAAACCTCTAATTTAAGTAAGAAAATTAATGCTATGTATAAAGGAAGTTAAAATTTTAACTGATAAATAATGGTAAAGATTTATTGAAAATCAACGAATTAAAAGGGTTGAGATTAAACTTGTATAAGTTCTTTTGCTTTTTCTTTAACATAAATAACTTACCAAGTATAAAAAGTTGAAATGTGAATTAAGAGTGGAATAGAATATTATGCAAGTAGAATTTTTGGAAATAATGAAGTATTCAATAAATTACTGTTATAAATAAGAATTTAATGGTATTAACTTAAGTGATGATTGGAATTTTACTAAAATTAAAGGTTGTATTATTAATAGGTGATTTTAACCTTAAGAAAGTAAAAATGAAATTCCTTAATTTATAAAGTTTGATTGTAGGGTTATTAACTTAAGTACGCCTTAATTTCCCCCTATTCTAATATAATAGAAAGTAAGTAATATATAAATGACTGTAAACCCTAAGTAATTAATTAATAAAATTCCTTATTTTTAAGAATGAAGGTTAAAGGGTTAATAATTTAAGTGTAATTAAAAAGGGTTACTGTAATTAAATATAATAGAAAGTGGGTAATTAAATTGTTACTACTATTAAATATAATAGAAACTTCAACATTAAATAAATGAATGAAATTAAAGGTAAGTTGAAATTGTAATTTATAAAACAAATATATATCAATTTAAGGAATTGAGAAGAAACTTGTAAATTTTCACTTACATTCTTAAAACATACATAACTTACCATATAATAAAAGTTGCAATGTTAGTAAGAAAATGTAAGGGGAAATCTTACAAGTGAAGCTTGAGTTAATAAAGGTATTCAATAAATTTGCTGTTATTAATGAGAATTAATTGTATAAACTTAAGTTAAATTGGAAATTTTACTATATAAGTAAAGGTAAGTAGTATAAATAGATGATATAAATTTTAGTCAATAAATTGGAATGCAAATATAATGAATTTTGTAATAAATGGAAAACGAAAATTGTAAGAAATAAAGAAATCCCTCCATAAATGAAAGAAAGAAAATCAAACCACTGAAGCATGAAATAAATGTATAATAAGTTATTTGGTTGTTGGTTTGAATTGTATTGTTTGATTTATGATTGTGGGGTAAGGAACTTGAAGTTGTTGGATGAATAAATAATCTATCTTTGTTCCATCTAAGACTGTTGAGTAAAGGATGCACTTGATAGTTAATTTCATTTCATACAAATTTCAAGTTTGAACACAAACAACTATTTGTTTGATGGATTAAATGATTACTTTGTGTGTGTGTGTATGTTGTTTGTAAGGTTGATGGTTGTTGAATTGTTTGGTTGATTAATGATTGAATCCACTTGAATAATTCACTTTAAAATAAATATTTAACCTTTTAGATTTTATAAGTGAAATGCAGGCTATGGAAGCCACTGCTACTGCTCTGGTTCCCTAATAATAAGCGTATTGCCCGACAAATAGGTACGTTTTCGGATTACGTTTAAAGCGCTATTTTATAATTTTGCCCGTGTTGGGATAATATTTTGATAATATATGTAATATATTTGTATATTTTGATATTATATTTTCTCTAGAGTCTCTCCGTACAAAGGAGACTCTGCCAAAAAATTTCGTAAATTTTGGACTTAGAATTTTGTTGAATATTTTTCGAACTTTAATGATTTAAGTATAAAAGGTTATAATGACTATAAAACGGGCATATCTCATTTAAGGAAATTAATTTAGTAAATTATTGTTTATAAGTTAATATTTGAAATAAGATGTAATGTTTTATTCTTCCTTCTCCCTTCTTTTTCCTTTTCGGGGACGAAAAGTTTTGAGTGGGGGAGATTGTAACGACCCGTTAAATTAATAATATTAAATGAGTTAAATTAATATAATTTCTAATCTGATTTAGAAAAAAAAAGGCTTTAAGATTTATTTGAGAAAATGTAGTAATTTGTTATAGTAATTGGAATTTAATGTAACAATTTAATTTTTATGACAATAGTTTTGGATAATGTAATTGTCACACTTTGTTAAAAGTTAATGTTAAGAAACCAATAAATGTTGAATTAGTGAATATTAATAAAATATTTACTAGAATGGGATTCATTTAATATTAAAATAAATAGTAGGATTGTTTCATTTGGTGACCGTTGAATAAACCAATGCAATAAGCGTAGATAAAAATTTTTATGAATATTGTTCGATAATGAATGTACTTAAAAACGGTAATAAACTTAATATAAGAAAACAAAGGCAAATTGTGTATTAATTAATGAATTCATGAATCAGTGTATGGACTTAGTGTAACTATACGTAAATGTACGCAATAAGGTTGTGAAATACCAATGATTTGGATTTCCAATTTATATTAAACATAATGTTGGTAGAAATTGGAATTCACTGTTGTGTGAAATATATGAGAAATCAGGTCAAATGTAAATTATACCGTAGATGATATACTCTTTTAAACAGTAGGATATTTAAATAAATAAACGTTTCACTTAGGTTTCAATTGGATAACTTATGTAGTTTAATGGAGAATCAATTGCAATTAATTGCCATAAATTTGTGATGATAGGGTAGTTTGATTTGGCCTTTAAGAAGCAAAGAAAAAGAAAGCCAAGATTTATGAATTCATTTGCAATGTGAAATGCAAATCTTGTGGATTGTTTTTTTTTTACAAATGGAATTAATATTTAACCATTACGTTAGTGGAGTCTGATAAGTTAAGGTAGATAATCAATGGTAATTTACCTAATTCAAAGGATATATTAATATAAATATGGGTAAAATGAGGTTAGACCAAGGATATAATATTAATTGATTTTTAAGGCTTAATTAATACGTGAAATAGACAAGATTCTACATTCAAACATTTATACAAAGCTAAGTTGTAAATAGAAGTACCAATGTAATATAATGTAAATAGATGGGAATCAACATTTATTTATTTATTTAATGGAATTTAATTTCTATAGTATGATAATCGCAATTAAATGAAATTGAAATAGCTAATTTGTACGTTAGTTGAAATTTAGCTGGAATATGAGGATTTTTAATGAAATAGTGAAATCAAATGGAAATAAGGTTTCAATTATACATTGGAATTTATATTCACCATAAAAGGTTAATTGAAAACCAAAGGAGTTAATAAAGGAATCAAGCTTTATCTATTAATTTGGATTTAAGATATGGTAAATTGGATTTATTGCAATAATTAATTCTATAAGATGAGGTTAATACTTATTCTATTTATAATTAGACCAAATTGTTGATATAGATTTTTTGAAAGCAGAATCTATAAATCAATTTGAGTATCAAATTCAATAATTGCGCTTATTGCATAAATAAAGGGAATTTAACGTTAAATATTACATTACTGAAATTTAAAATGAACTTTAAGAATAATATTGTGAATCATGAACCAAAGTATGTGGCATCCCTATTTGGATAAAAAATGAGTATATAAAAGTTAAAATCTAATATACGGGGTTTTGAGCATTTAATTTTATAATTCTTAAATATAGGAAAGTGCAGAAATTAACACTGCAAATTGATATACTTATAATTTTAATTCACATCCAAGCTTGTTAAATCATTTGAAATTGATTAAATTATATAAGTAATAAAATTTGGACAATTTTAGAATATAATATAAAATTTGGATTTTTGTAATTTATTTTGATTTATTTAATGAATATAAAAATAGCCTTTTTTTGTCACGGACTCGGATTTCGATGAAACCAGTTTCATCGGATCCGTATCGGTGAATTATTATAGGGTTTCAAGTTTCGTATCGATCGGACTTGTCGTTTGATCGTACGGGCGTGAAACGCCTTGAAATCAAATTTAATTAAAATCAATTTGAATCAATTTGGAAATTTTGTTTTCAACATAACTTCTTCATACGATCAAATTTGGACGTGAAACTTTTTCCATTGCGTTCAGAATATTTTAAATTACCTATTTGGATATATAGATTTAATAAATTCGGTTCCGGAGGCATAGTGGGCTTTTTGGGCCATAGTTTGTTCCGCACGTTCATTCTACGGTCTATCTACTCTATCTCTAACCCCTCTATATAAACCTAGCTGCAAGCCCTAGCCTCCACCTAATTTCTTTTCATCTGAGCGTATACTTTCTTCAAGCTCCTCTTCTTCTTCAATGGGTGCTAGCCCTAGATCCAGTCAGTTAAAAAAAAAAAATCAAATTTAAAAAAAAAAAAAATTCGGATCTGCAGCAGCTTCTGGTCGCGCTTCAGGTTTCAGGGGAGAAAACCCTAGAGCAACTTCGGGTCAGGAAGAAAATGACCCGGGTCGCTCCGGGTCGTTTTGGCGAAAACTCCAAGCAAGCACCGGGGAATTGAGGCGGCGCACCGAAGTCGAACCCGAAGTCGACCCAGGACCAGAATTTTTCCATTTTTCAAATTTCCATAACTTTTGCATACGAGCTCGGATTCACGCGCGGTTTGTTTTGCTGGGATCGTATCGGAATTTCTGACGTTTTGACGCTGGTTTGGATGGATTTGGAGACCGTCAAAATTTTGAGTTTAAATTGAATTTAAATTCGATTTAAATTCCAAAGGTGAGTGTTTAAAACCCACTCACAACTACTAGAAGCTTTTATGTTTGTTAAATTAATTTTAGAAATGAATAGCAATTTATTTATGAGTATTTGGCATGTTTATTTCACTCATATTTATTGAATTGCATTTATTAAGTTTAACTGTTAATTTAATTTATTTATTGCGTATTAATTGATAGTTAGAATTTATTTGTTTGCCTATAAACTGCTAGTTAACAGTTATATAGATTATTACTGAATATAAACTATTAGATTAATAGTTGTTAAATTTAATCTGAATAAAATTGCCAGTTATTACCTGTTATCTATTATCAAATATAAATTGTTATTGATTGATATTGCTTGATGATTTTGATTGGATGATGGATGATGTTGATGGATGTTTATTGAATATCATAAAATTGCGAATTATCATGCATATTTCATTTCATTCGGGATTGTGGTTTGAAATGATATACAACCGTAAAATTTTATATCTTTTAAATTGCGGATTGAAATGATAAATATCCGTATCACTTGACCATAGGATAGAAAATTTTATACAGGCACCGCGGTCTATATATAACTATTTTAATGTGATTTCTATGGTTTGGATGGAATACGGTTTCTAAAAATCTTAAATTTTATATTGTATAAATATTATTCTTCCATATATATACATATGAAGTTGAAAATTTTGAAATTAAAAGGTGTATAAAAATCTTTATTTAAAAATGGAAAAAAATTAAGAAAATGGAGTTTAATAATTTATATCATATGTTTAAATGTTAAGTTTGGAAATTTTAAGATATGATATTTATAATTGGATTTTTCCCAGAATAAATTGAAATGAATATTCTAGTATAATTTGAATTGGGAAAATATATATATTTTATTACTAGAAATTGAAGTCTTATTATTTATGGATTTTATGTGAATATTCAAGACTAATTAATAGAACAATTGATCTGTTGAAAGAATAAAATCCAATTTTAGTTTGAAATATTGTTACTCAAAATGGATATACGTATATATAAATAAATTGAAGTGGTTTTGGAACTTGAGAGAGATAATATAAATTTTGGTTTAGACTTTAATAAAGAAATGTATTTGTAAAGCCATGAGAACTATTTTCTTTACAAAGTAACATTTAAGTTAAACCATTTAATTCATATACCGTTGAATGTCCAAACCATTCAAGTTTATTTTATAGAAGTTATGGTTTTAAATTATGATTTTCAAAATACTATGCTTTGAAAATATTTGATTTTCATACGATATGAAGTTAAAGCATTTTGATTTTGGAAAAGAATTATATTTGGGATAAGTGATAAAATATGGTTTTGGGTTTTGAAATGATATCGTATTCATGGTTATGAAATGGAATGTTTATTCTGATTTTTAAAGTATAACCTATTTTTAAATGACCAAGGTGTTATAATAACGATGGGTTGGCAAAGATACCGGGATCGGATATCTGACATACTCTCTGTCGATACCGAAAACCACTTTGACTAACCGTGTACGCGGTGGAGATTCCAGAATGAAGTAGGTGGCGGCGACGTTTCCTGTAAGGTAAATACGTAGACCCGACTCCCGTGAGTTGGCATAAGGTGGCTAAAACAGGAGCGATTCTCAGGCCAATGAGGTCATTCCTCTGATCGGACCCTCCTCTTCGATATTATACTTTGATTTTGGATTGATTCAGTGGCCACTTCTATATTTTGATTTTGGGGAGTTAGTCCGAGGTGGGCGGTAACTGCGGCTACGCGTTTCCACCAGCCTGGATAGCAATTGGTATATCTACCCTGGCATTGCCTAGTTGTGCCGTGTCACCTACCATACCGAGCCTTTACTACGAGTTTCTATTTGTGTCGTACCTATGGAGTATCCTCTGGTAGCTTCCCGATCAGGGGGTATTACGGTACTGTATAGACTATTGGCATTATTTGTGTTAAGGGCTATATGGGTAACCCCTTAACGCTATTTAAAAGTAAGTTTATTTTATAAATAGACACTATTATAATAGCGCAATATACTACATAGTAAATAGTTTAACGGATCCTTAGAAGATGTAAATCCCGAACATCTCTTGAGTTACTGTACTCATATTTATTTCTGTTAATTTAACTCACATAAGATCTTTTAGTCTGACTCGAGTGTTCTTGTCTTTTCAAATTCGCTCGGGTCAGTCCGAGCGTTTCAGGATCGAAGACTTTGGCTTTGAAGGACGAAGACGAAGGAGCCGTATTATTATTATCTATAGTATTGCACCACACTCTAAATTTCCGCTGCATTGATTGTATTGGTATGTGTAACTCTGATATTCATTGTATAAGTAAAATAAATATTTTGTAAACAGTTATCATGAACTGTATATTGATTATTATATTTTATCCTTCTGCTGTGAGATTCTATTTTGTTTTATTTCTTCTCTGTTTTTCTTATTTACCCCATAACAATCCGCCCTTGCGTATGCTTTGAATTGGCACGTGTGTCGGTTTAAAGTGTGCGAAAAGGCGGGATGTTACACTATTGCGCCGCATATTAAGCGGATAATATTTCATAAATCCCATATACCGCGATATCCCGTCTTGAAACGGGATTGGTATTGTGCTAACATCTGTGGATGCAGGGAAACAGGTTGGAGGGATCCAATTGGATTCCTCAACCGTATTTATTTATTTACATATATTATGATATTTGATTGATTATCATATCGACATATGATATTTGGATGGCGTGATTGACTATTTGGCGATATTACAACATGGGATCCATTTTTGAAGTTTTAAAGTAATAATTTTGTTTTTTTAAAAGGATTTTTAAAGTGATTTTTAAAAGCATATGTTTTATTAAAATTTCGAATTGATTCATTTTAAATAATTAAAACGTTATAAATTTTTATGTTATAAAAATCAGGATTTTTGTGAAATATAACCAAATTAAGAATTTTGAAATAAATAGTGATTAATTTATAAAATGGTTTAATTTTGAATTTTGAATTATTATAAAGGATGTATATAAAATATTTTTTTAAAAAAAAAATTGATATTTATAAATTAAAAATATTGGAATTATAAAACGAGTTTATTAAGTGTTAAAATGGATTTAATTGAAAATTATAGATTTAAAAATTGTGAAGATTTCAAAATGAATAGATGTTGTAAAATAAAAGATTTATAAGTAATTAACTTATAAAATGGATTTTGGGCATTTAAATGGGATATTAATAGAAATTGTCAGTAAAGGAGATTTTACAGGTTGAAGTTGTTACAAAATTTAAATGAATCTTATAAGGGATAAGATTTAAAATTTGTGAAGTTTTAAAGGAACGATTTGGTAAATAAATGAATAATAAGTACTTAACTTATAATATGGACTTTTGGTATATAACTGAGTTATATAAATTAAATTGGATTAATAAAGGAGATTTATAAATCGAAGCTTATAAATAGAAATGGAATTTATAGACATTGTTTATAAATTCGAAATCAATGGAATTTGATAAATTGAAAGTTGAAATTGGTTAAGGAAGTATATTCACGATTTTGGACAGTGAATATATTATCAAATAAAATGGATATGCTTGGGAAAATGAATATTATAAAATGAAGTTAATCGTTTTAACGATGTTTTAAAACGTTTTATAAATCGAATACATAGATTTCAACATTCATTGTTGAAATAGACGTTTTCGAGAAATAAGGAAATGGTGGACTATAACACTGTTGTTATAGTAAATGATTTCCGAAAGGAAATGTTTTGTATAGTATTGCGATTTATATATCTATTTTAAATTTTGAATCCCTATACTAGTGATTTTGGGTTGTCGTAACGATGTTTTACGCAACATTCGTTTTTGGCCCAAATAAATGTGTTTAAGTGAATGTTTTCCTTAAAGAATGAAATATATACTTAATTTCGATATTAAGTATATTGAACATTTTCTAAGTATTGAAAATAAATAGATTTGTGAATTACTTATTAATAAATAAGTATGGAAATGTTTTTCCAATGTGAAATGAAATGTTTTGAGAATTTATCTTTTTGAAGATAAATTGAAAATGGATAATTGAAATCATATATTCATAAATATTTTGGAATGTAAATTCACTATGGAATTTATAAATGAAAAGGGGAATTTTTTTAAAAATAAACGTTGGTTTATTTTTGAAGTGTTGGAATTAATTTACGGATTTGGAACGTAAATATAAAGTAAATCGGTAAGGATTTATTTAATTGGTTTAAATCAACCATGTTGAAATGAAAGTATTTCGCATAAGGAAAATGATTGAAATTTGTTTTCAAAAGTGGTAAAGGTGAAAAGTGATTTGAAAATTTGTTTTCAAATGTTGAAGTGTGAAAAATATATATCTTGTAAAGATATTTGGGAAAGGCAATAATTTGGGAAATAATTTGGGATCTGGTGATGTTGAACACGCCTATTGATAGTTAAATAACCGACTATCAATATTTACCTTTAAATAGGTATTTGTTTTGATTGTTTGAATTTGAATGCCACACTTATTTTTGAATAAGTGCTCACTATTCGGGTTAGCCTGGAAAGGGCCTTGGGGTCGTATAACCCATTTTGAATATGTGATACGCTGTAATGGATTGCATTTGATGACCGGTGTTGAAGACCAGATATTTTTGAAAACGGAAGGATTACCGTTGAGTTACTCTGCATCGGCTGATCTTCGATATAGAGGTTTTATCACCCTTAGTGACGGGAAGTCCGGACGTGATTAGAAATTATCCAGAATGCAAGGACTTCTTTGTAAGTGCCTTCGGTTCTGTTCGAGCCCGTAACAGACTTGTGTGGATTGTATGTCTGACATTACATGTTGAGATATAAAGCTGATTTCTTTCAAATATATTTCTGTTGGTGGCGGATAATTTATTCTCTTAGCTTAACACCCTTCTCTGAGACGTACGAGCTCAGAGGTTATGTAGTTGAAGGTTATTAGCGATATACTCCCAATTTGGTAGCGTGGCATGCTGAGTGTTGCTGTGGGATGATCATTGTTTGATCATTTGTGATATGATCATTTGTTTGATCATTTATCTTGGTGATCATTACTTTGATCATTTGTTGACCCAAAGCACAGCTTTTGTATAAAGCGTGGCTTTGTGGACGAGACTTCGTCGGACCTCACACCCCGGAAATGGTCAAAACAGGAAGGATGCGGCAAGGTTATTAGGGGGTAGCGCCCCTTTAGTGTACTTCATTCCTTCTGGATAGAGGTGGTATCATGGTATAAAGCCCAGATACTTAACCTATGTTGTTGCTGCAAAATTATTGCTTTGTGGTTGTTGGAAATCGAGGATCCTCGGATAGATCGGTTACGACCGGGTTTATGACATATTCGTGTCAGTAGTTACCGAGTTAGGTGTAACCCGGCCTTATGTTGGCAGAGATCCGGTTTGGTTCTCGGGACGTCATTCCAGAGGCGTTTCCATGTGGCAATGGGAAGTTCCTTGGCCTGACCATTTGTTGAAAAATCTAAAGAAACAATACGATCTTGTACGGTTTTAGTTGTAGAACCTATCATTCACTTATGGTGGCGGTTCACTGTTTGGATGGTAGCTATAGTAGGCATAAGTGCGGAATGCCTATGCTGGCTAAGATTTATGTTCTACTTTCGAAATCGTTTTGTACACTATGCACTAGTAATAATATCAAATATTTCTTTTTCATGCGTATCAAGCATCTTTGACTATCATAAGGAGAAATTTCCTCTGATTCTGCGTTTGCATTGTGTGTGTGTGCGGGAGGCCTTATGGTAGTCTCATTTTCTAAAAAGCATTGAGAATCTATTTTAAAATTATCCTGTTCTTTATTTTAGAAGATAAACTGTTTTAAGTACTCACACCAGTCCCATGACTGACCTGGAGTTTATTGTTTCCCTTCCTAAACTCTGGGTGCCCACCAATTTCCACACGGGCAGTCTAGAGTTAAGGTTATCAGGTCATTCTGGATTCAGGAGTTGCTACAGAAATCTGGAGGCGAGCTGGATGGTGTAGCATATTATCTATAGTATATAGTATTTCTTTTCCGCTGTTTGTTGTTGTAAACTCTGATGATATGATGTAGTGTGATGTGAGGTAATGTAATAACTGATATAGTTCTTTATTTTAAAGATTATTCATTTATCTATTATATGTTGTTCCGCTGCAATTGTGAGATTCTGATATTGTTCTGTTGTTTTCTTTCTGTTCTGTTCTATCTTTTCTCTCTTCTTCTAGCTCTTTCTTCTTCTTAAACCCAAAGTGTTCGGTTTTCCGGCATTTGATTGCTCGGCAGTTGATACGGTGGACATATTGATGTCGATTTTCGGAAGTCGAAGAATCGGGTCCTTACACGTTGGGAGGAGATTGGAGGGAGGCTTGCAGTGCACGGCTAGAGGTGGTGGAGGAGCTTGTAGTGAGGGAGTTGGGTATTGCTTGGTCTCGTCATTTGGAGGGTGTGATGGGTGGGTTGAAGCTCGGTGATGAGAAGATTGTAACATGGGGTTTTGAAAGGTTGCGTGCATTCTTGGTGGAAGGTGGGTGGTAGGCTGACATGGCGTTTGGTGGCGATCGTTCTATGGTGCAGGATTGAGGTGGCTTCGAAGTTGATGGGAGGTGAGGTTGGAGCAGTGACATGGTGGGCGTCAAGGCGGTGAACTAGAGAGGGTGAACGGAGATAAGATGCACATCAACGAAAATATAGAGGAGCTAGGTTTCTTAGATCCGAATATGCTAATACATTTTTTTATAGAAAGAATAGAACTAACAAAACAAAGGGGAGAGGAAATGATATATCAAAAACTAACTATAATATATAAATTAACAGTGGGAATAGCAGAGGCAAAGAGTTTCATTTCTAGGAATATTAATAGTAAAAGTCTATTTGTTTCTCCCGGAACAATTGAAAAGACACAGAACCCAAAAGGCTCAAACGGGTACCGATATGGCTAACCGTTTCGTTGATTTTGCCGCGTATCGGACACCGAATTACAGGAATGAATATATTGTGGAGATCAGTATGATGAGATGAATATGATGGTACACAAACATCGGCGATATGACCATTTTATCAAAACTCAATATTTGTTTCCAAACTATTAATAATTCATCGAAAATAAGATAAATGAGGCTATAACAGTCCAAATTTGACAAAACGAAATATGTTGTCTCGCTAAGAAAATGATTTACATTTTTATTATACAAAAATATTCATATTTTGAAAACGTTTTATTTTCATCAAATTAACTGATTTTAAATTGAAATTGAAAATTAGACAACAGAACTAACTTTTATATTTTTAGATGAAAATCTACCATTTGCTACACTTAAATAAACGTATTCCAAATATCAAATTTTCAATGCAAATTTTAATTATTTTTTTCGTGAAAATTTCAATTAATTACGTTACTAAAATCATTAAAATTTTCGGATCATTACAATATATAAAACATAATCCAAGGTAAATTTATTTCATATAAAAATTTTCAAAAATAATACTATGTCGGTTTGCCTCGTTGTAGTATTTACAAATCCCTATCAATACTGTAGTGTCCCACATCCTGACCAAAGTTCACAAACCACTCAGCAGATCAATCAGTATGATAAAAAACAATTTTCTATGTCACTAACAATATGCGCTCTTATATATAATACACTCAAACTCATTCTAGAGTGTCACTTGTCCTATCTCCAATGAGTATACCCCACCAAAGCCTAGGTATTTGCTCAACCTAAGATCTGATACCACTTGTGACAACCAGGCTTTTCGACCCTCAAAAGTCAACACTAATACATCAATGGTATTTATGTACCGAGCATTCGTGTGTCGAAAAGACAGATTGTTGGGATGAATGAAAAGAAAAGACAGGACAGATCTCACAATGTGACAAGTAATATATGATACGAAAATGATCTTTACAAAAGAAAAATGTAATATACATACAGCGGCTGGAGTAATGAACCTATCATCAGCTTGAATGATTATAACAGTCTGTCCTTAAATATGCCAATAAATACAAGACAAAAAATAAAGTGGTAATAAATGCTACGTGAATATGTCTTGGAGGCATCTAGCTCATTTCCTAAAGTTCCACAGATTCATAGCTAAATCTGGAAATATGATAGGGATGTCCTGAGCATTATAAGAAAATAATGTCTGGATCAATCTAGTAAACTGGCATGAGAAACAAAGATCAAATGATTTTTGATGTTTCAAACTCTTTCAAAAATAAAGGTATCTCATAAGACCATGCCGCACATAAATATGGACAGGGTTTTACCTTATGATAAGCAAACCATTTTTACTAGAAAATCTTATAGTATTATAATAATGTTTAGGGCTTAAAATAAATATTTAACATAGCTAAAATGGTTATATTAATTACATTCCAACATATCTGTTATACAACTAAGTATGCAATGGCACGTATTAGAAAATGGGTTCCAATAATGACAAGGTACATGAATACCTTCCATACAATAAACTTTCAGATAAAATGTACTGAGGCTGCAAACATTGAACCTTTACCAATAAAGAATAGGAATATCCCTTTCTGCATAGTACTGAATATTACCTCGGTTATCAACTAGACAAACCATTTTTTTAGCCATAAGTATGCATGATCCGTAAATATTGATCTAGAAAAAAGTGATGATCATACCCTTATGGTAGCGAACCATATACCTCTTCTACATCTCCCTGTTTTTGTCATTTTCTTGTGTAGGGTAGAGACTACATTTTACAATTTTAGCTAATGTTATGTGGAATCTAACACTGCCCTCCAAGCAATAATGCAATGCCAGCATTCATCCATACAAGTCGCTCTAAGACTGAACAAACCAAAGGAACTACTTCTACTACATCCTCAGGATTAGTAACAAGCAGCTCTTGCACCTTCAAAGAACTCCATCTTCGATTCCATCATCTTCAATATGTCTTAAATTCGAACGCTGATGCCAGTTCGAAGTGGTTTTCGGATAACTCATGTTTATCTGATCCCAGTCTCTTCGAACCAACAATCAATAATATCAAAACTAGCCAAGTTTGATAGTGGTTATTTAACTATCAAATAAACAAACAATCAAATTGAAGATTTAATTTCCTATGAAAACCAACCATGGTTAAGCATATAAGAAACCACTGAGCCTTTTGATTAATCCTTTCATTAATTAAACCACTTCATAAATTCTTATACTAAGTACATTTTACAAAAATATACATATGTGCACTACTCATTCATTATTCATTTATTCTCTTTCAATGACCGGAAAGTATCATATACTTATCTCATTGGTATAAGTATATTCACAAAACACTAAACTTTCAATACATAGAAAATGCAACCATATACTTATCTTAATGTTATAAGTATATTCATAAAATCATAAGAAAATTCCACTTCCAAAACTATACTTATTTGGGTTAAAACAAATGCCATTTAAAACATAGATAATAATAAACCCAAAATATTTTTGGTATAAGTAAATAGCTCATATGAAAATTAGACCAAGTATATCTAACCCCACTTTCTGATTTCAAACATGTACTATCCATCAATTGTTAACCCAAGTTGCGGCTCTTTACTTCGACCATCCCCAAACGATGTCGCATTAGACCAAACCCACATAGATTTTTAGCTTGCACACATATGAACTCAATGGATCCAATTTCATAATTTTTCGTTAATTGAATCACTTTGATTTTTGAAAAGGAGGCTAGGTTAAAATGTTTATTGTAATTGAAAATGAAAAGGGGAAGGGGGAAGAAGTGGTGACAACATGTTAAGTGTTGGGTTATTTAATGTTATAATTTTTTGTACTTTGCTACACAATATCTCGATCACATATGAACCATCAATCGTTAACCCTAGTTGTGGCTCTTCACTTTGACCATAACTAAACGATGCCGCACTAGACCAAACTCAAAAAGTTTTGAAGCTTGCACCCAGACGAACTCAACGGATCTAATTTCATAATTTTCCATTAATTAAATCACTTTGATTTTTGGAAAGGAGGCTAGGTTAAAATGCTTACTGTAATTGGAAATGAAAAGGGGAAGGGGGAAGAAGCAGTGAAAATATGTTAAGTGTTAGGTTATTTAATGTTATAATTTTTGGTACTTTTCTACACTATATCTCGTACATTTATGAACTGCGAACGATAGAAATAAAAACATAATCGCACACAACAATGTGTAGCGATCACAAAATAACAGTAAAATACACCGGTTATCATATTTCGTGAAATTTTAAAAGTACCAACATTTGCTGCAAAATACATCAAATGATACATTGAATATTTTTCAAATTAAAAATTATGGAAAAATTATATATTCATTTAAAAATACATTATTAAAAATCAATTCATTTTACTAACGATTAATTCTTATATTATCTATTAAATTCCAATCAAATTTGAGTATTTAAATAAATTAAATATTCCCATTTGAAACATTTCCAAATCGTTACACTTCTCCTCAATGCACAAATAAGATACTATAGTCACAATTTGGGAATGTAATCCAAAGGTTGATATTGTAGGGGGGACGACCCGCCTTTCTAACCACAGAAAGACGTATCGTCGATAAGAAAAGAAAGAGATAGAAATAGAAAAGATAGAAAGAAAGAATGACAACATCAGAATCTCACAGCGGAAACGGAACAAAATATAATACTTCATATAACTATTACATAGTTTACATATATCAGAGTTATATAACATCATAAAAACAAGACAGTCATATATACATCTGCCATATCATACGTCCCCAAAATACAACATATATCAACTAACGCAGCGGAACTAGATAGAGAGATACGTCTGGACTCCTGCTCCAAGATCCTTCAGAACTCAACAATCCAAAACCTATCACTTGGCTACTCATAAAAATTTGAGTACCCAAGAGTTTATGAAAACAGAAATAAACTCCAGGTCAGACATGGGTCTGGCATGAGTAAACGGTTTAGAGTTGTTTAAATTTGAAAACATTTGAAAACATTTGGAAATAAAGGTATCACGTAAGACTTCCCACACATAAACACGGGTGACTTTTTACCTTAAGCTAACCAAAACAATTTTATAGGAAATCCAATGATATTATAATAGTGTCTAGGGTTTTCAAGTAAAATACAAAAATAGCTGAAATGCTTACATCTCACATTCCAACATAGTTGGGCACAATCAAAACGTACGACGCTTATTGGAGATTGGATTCCATACAATGGCAGGGCTACTGGGGTACCGCCCGTCACAGTACGGGGCGTAGATGACCGTATTGAGGATCACTCCCGACGCCCTACAACACAAGGCCGGAACCATTCCTTATTGAATAGTTCCGAACAAGATAACCCTGCGGTTGTAGCTAGCAACCTCCCACACAGCTGAAATAAAAAGGGACATCTAGACAGGTTCATATCTTGTCCTGCTTAGGTGCTACCCACCTAACCTTGCTGCTCATCCCCTGTTATAGTCATTCTCGATTGATGAAGCTTGAAGCTGCGATTACCTTTATAGAAATATCTCTTAGAATACCCATCGTCCACCTGACAATTCTCTGAAAGCATTCAATCCATACAAGTTCGTTCTGGGTTCGAACGAAACCGAAGGCATTATCTCGTTACATTCATTTTGGAATAACCTTCAGAATTAACAACGATAACCCTTGCACTCTAAAACATCATCTCGACCTTCACTTGAGACGCCACGACTTAGCGTTTAATTTGGATCGATGTGGTTTTCGGATAATCATAACTGACACCCGATCCCGGTCTTATCGAAATTCAAATGCCAGTTTAAAGGTCAAGTTGTTTAATGGTTTAAACAATTTAATTCAACACTTTGAAATTCACATAGAATTTATCATAGATAAAGCATATACAATCATCATAGATATATCCAAAGCATAACACAGAGTATCATTGATTATCACCAAATAGGTACCACAAATCCAGATATTCTACTTATACAATCATCCATAAGCAAGCATCTTTAATCCTTATTATAATTAATTCAGTTTAAATAATTACTTGAGAATTAATCCCTTAATCATCTTTAACTAATCATCAATTAATTAACTATTCCATTTCAAACCATTTAATTAATTACTTCTTAATCAATTTATTAAACCTTAATTACTAAATTAATTACTCCTTAATTATTAATTAATAACCTTATTTATTAATTAATAAAACTTGATTACCCATTTATTTATTACTAATTACTCAATAATCAATTATTAATTCTTAATTAAATTACTTAATTAGTTAACTACTAAGTATATATTAATTAACTTTAAGTAGTTAATTTAAAATTCTTAATTACAAATTTATTAAACACTTAATTATTAATTAAAAAATATTTAATTACAATTATAAATTAATCATTCTTAATTACCTCCCAAACAATTAATTAAATAATCATTCATCCTAATTACATTTTAAAAATATACCCTAAATTTTGAAATCAATTTATTACTAACTTAGAAAACTTTAAATGTTAATTAAATTAAAAATTTATCTTACATAACTACTTAATTAAATTATTAATTATGATTTAAAAACATTTCGAAATAATTAACTTAATTAATTATGTCTTAAATACATTCTTATCATTAACTTCCAGACATTAATTAATTCATAAATTCTTAAACTTGTCTAGAATGATTAACTTTAAATTTTCATTATGCTTAGCCTTTGAAAACCTTACCCGAGCAAATCCTAGGGCCACTCGAGTTAGAACTCGAGTTTCCTTTCCATTTCCCCGAGTCTATCTTCCTTCCTTGCATACGTTCTTCTTCTTCTTCTTCTTGTTTAGTTGGAGTTTAAGTTTAAGTTTAAACTACGAGATCAAGTAAACACGCTCACTCACTCGGGTTCCAACCCGAAGCAATCCACCGTTTTCTCGAGTATCAATTCGAGCCGCTCACCACCCAAAAGCTTCTGACACCATATCTATATCGTGCATGTGCATGGCGCTTCGCCGGCACTCCGGCGAACCGCGCATCCTTCAGCAAGTCGCGTACAATCACTACAATCGAGAACAAAAATCAATTCGATGCCAAAATTACCAAATCGAAATTTTTCCTTTTGCTCGAATTCCTGAACCCTGATTCCAACCAGTAAATTGCCTTACCTCACTCACACCGTCCATCGAAGGCGATACAACTCCGGCCTCACCACGTCAACCCCCATACTACCATCCCCTTGAGTTTCGAGAAGCTCGATTAACCAGAGGAGATGAACTCATCTCGTTTTCTGACCACAAAAAACTCGAGCCTTAAACCCTAAACTGGCCTTGTCCCATCAATTCTTGCGATAGAAAAATTATTTAACAATTTTCATGATATCATTAATCAACAAGCTAGCTTCGAACAAAAATTCAACAACCAAAATTTGTTCGATCACCAGAAATTGGTAAAAAGGTATTTTCTGATCAACTAAGAACTGCTCGTTGAATACTTAACTAAAAATTACCATGTTTGTTTTAAAAATCTTATTTTGTAGTGGGGATTCAAGTTATGAAATTGAATAGCATTTTAAAACACTCGAATTCAACATATAATTATATGCCGTACTGCAAAACAAGTTTCCCAGTTGATATACTTCACTAACAGGTTGAAAACAAATTTTAAAAGCTTGATTTATGTTTAAAAAACCTATTTTGTTTTAAACTCAAAGTCTAATAATAGCTAGATGAAAATATTTGAATTTGAATAACTACTCAACTCAGTAACAAAAAAACAGAGAAGAATCAGAACAACTCATATAGATATGCAAAGTTATAATCAACAATACATATGCAAGCACAATATTGTTCATGAATCACATACACAAATTAAATTATACTTAAGTCTTAAAAAAAATTATGTTTACTCACCTGAAAACAAGTTTGAACAGAGAGCAATACTGTTTTGAAAACTGCAGTTTTGATCTTCCTATTTTGTTCAACATATTGGATTTGAGTTTATAAAATGATGATGCTTCTTTTTTTCTTTTTTCTGGTTTTTCTATGTTATTGAACGAGCTGGAATAGATGTATATATAAAGAAAACAGGTTTGAGCAGAGTAGGTGTCTTATGGTGCAAGTTTATCTTTCTTTTGATCAGATTTTTTCCTTCTTTGACTAAATTAGATTTTTCTTGTAGAAAATGAGATGATTCGTATACATTTTGGAATGACCTGGTTTTGTGGTTGAGTTGATAGCATTTAATGTAATTGTTTCCTTCTATGTTTACATACTTATCCTATTTTTTTTATATTTTTTTATATGTACATTGATATTGTATTTGCCTTGCATTCACATACATATATTTTGTCTTGTTTTGCTTTATCTTTGTGCTTAATATAAAAATAATTATAGTTATTTTTATGTGTTTATCTTATGTTGCTTCACACAATAACCATTTAAATATTTATTTCTAACATAAATCCCTATTTTTTTCTATTTTAAGCTTAAACTATCAACACTTAATTTATATTCATATATTTTATACTTATATTTTATGCTTATATTTTATACTTATATTTAATATTGATACGATTTGATTTTATTGCATATATTTAGATTAAATGTTAATAAGGTAGAGCATTTTAATTTAATTAAATAAGATAGATTTTATTTTAAATATTTTTGAAAGATTCTATTTTGAATTTTCAAATCATAGTTTCCCTTTAAAATACATATGTATGTAAATAAATGGCAAATATTCCAAAAGACTTATTCATTTTTAAAATGATAAGTTTACATTTTATTTAATTAGATTAAATTCTTATTAAAATAATATTGCCAAGATCTCGGGTCATCACAGTCCTCCCCCCTTAAAAGAATTTCGTCCCCGAAATTTAAAACAAAAGATAATTCAAAAGCTTTTACATCAACCATCCAAGCATACATATCATCCATACATTAACAATCAACCAAACAGTCTATCCTAACAAACATCACTAGTTATCCAGACACAAATCCGGATAAGCTTTCCTGCAACTATCTAGAGTTTCACAGGCACAATCTCTAGGATCCATGCTCCACTGCACTTTGACGAGCTTCACTACTTTACTCCTGAGTTGCTTCTCATCTTGATCAACAATCCGAGCTGGATTCCTGACCATAGTTAAGTTTGGCTCGACCTCCAAATCTTCCTGGACTACTGGTCCTACAATCAATGATGGATCATGGACAAATTTCCGTAGATGGGATACATGAAATACATTATGAATTCTAGACATCCATTCTAGCAATTCAATTCTGTAAGCCACAACACCAACCCTTTCCAACGCACGGAATGGTCCAATATATCTCGGGGCAAGTTTTCTCATCTTTTCGAATCTAATAGCTCCTTTGATTGGGGAAACTTTGAGAAAGACTAAATCTCCGATCTCAAATTCTAATTTTCTTCGCCTTTATCTGCATACTTCTTTTGACAGTCCTGAGCAGCTCTCATCTTCTTCTTGATAAGCTCAACTTTCATAGAAGCTTCACGAATTAGATCTGGTCCAAGGACAAGACATTCTCTCGACTCTATCCAACAGGATGGGGATCTACACAGTCTTCCATACAAAGCTTCATAGGGAGCCATCTTAATACTCGCCTGGTAACTATTATTGTAGGAGGATTCTACCAGATGTAGATGGTCTTCCCACGATCCACCAAAATCCAAAACACATGCTCGCAGCATTTCCTCTAGAATACGATTTAGCCTCTCCGTCTGCCCATTTGTCTGAGGATGATAGGCTGTACTCAATCTCAAACTTGTTCACATAGCTAATTACAGAGACTCCTAGAATTTGCTGGTGAAGATAGGATCACGATCACTTACTATGCTGGCAGGAACACCATGCAATCTAACTATCTCTCTTAAGAAAATCTCTGCTAGAGAAGCTGCAGTACAAGTTGCCTTAACGGGTATAAAATAGGCGCTTTTAGTTAAACAGTCCACAATAACCCATATTCCTTCGTTTCCTTTCTTGGTTCTAGGCAAATCGTCGATGAAATCCATCATAATCATCTCCCATTTCCATTCTAGAACTTCCAAAGGCTGTGACAAACATGTCGACTTCTGCTGATCTCCTTTAACTTGCTGGCAGATAGCACAACTATTGACAAAAGCAGCTATATCCCTCTTCACGCTCGGCCACCAGAAAACTCTTCTCATATCTTTATACATCTTAGATATTCCTCGGTGAATATTCAGTCTAGAGCGATGACACACAGTTAAGATTTCTTACCTCAATCTATTTATATTAGGTACATACAAACGACCATTAATCCTCAAAACACCTTGATCATCCACCTTGAAATCTGAATATCGACCATCCTTGGTTCCAAGAATCAGTTCCTCAAAAGATCTATCCTCCATTTGCTTGCTTATGATTCTTTCCTACAGAGATGGAACAATTTCCAAATGAGACATAACTGCATTCCTGCTAAGAGCATCAGCCACAACATTCGCCTTTCCCGGGGTATACAGAATATCCAAATCATATGATGCCAAGAACTCGACCCATCGCTGCTGCCTCAGATTAAGATCCTTTTGAGAGAAAAGATATTTCAACTATTTGTGATCCGTGAATAACTCAAACTTTCCTCCCAAGAGATAGTGCCTCCAGATTTTCAACGCAAAAACAATGGCTAACAATTCAAGATCGTGCGTGGCATAGTTCCTTTCATGTGGCTTTAATTGCCGACTCACATACGCAATTAATCTTCCATTCTGCATCAAAAATGCTCCCAGTCCAACTATACAAGCATCTATATAAACTTCAAATTTTCTCTTTCCATCCGGAATAGCTAGCACAGGTGCACTGGTTAGACTAGTCTTCAACTCATGGAAGGCTTATTCACACTGGGGTGTCCATTTGAACTTAGCTCCTTTCCTTGTCAACGTAGTTAGATGCAAAGAAATATTGGAATAATCTTTGATAAACTTTCTGTAGCAGCCAGCTAATCCTAGAAAACTACGAACTTCAGTCGGTGTCTGCGGCTGCTTCCATTCCAGAATAGTCTCAACCTTCGTTGGATCTACAGAAATACCTTCTCCAGAAACAATGTGTCCTAAAAATTTGACTTTCGATTTTCAAAAATGGCACTTAGAGGACTTCGCCTTCAAAACATGTCTTCTCAGTGTCTCCAACACTATTCTCAAATGCTGCTTGTGCTCTTCTTCAGACTTAGAGTAGACCAGGATATAATCAATGAACACTAGAACGAACTTATTCAATACATCTCGAAAGACTCGATTCATCAGGTCAGCAAAGTAAGCAGGAGCGTTGGTTAACCCGAGAGGCATAACTAACCATTTATAGAAACAATTCAGTCCTCTAAATGCAGTTAAAGGGATACTGTTCTCAGCTACCCTTAACTGATGGAAACTTGAAGCTAAATCCAGTTGAGAAAAGATAGAAGCTCCATGCAGCTGATCAAAAAGATCATCAATACGAGGAAGAGGATATTTATTTCGAATGGCCACTTTGTTCAATTCTTTATAATCTACACAGAACCTTAGCGATCCATCCGATTCAGTGACAAACACCGCAGCAGAGCCCCAACAAGAAAAACTGGGCCTGGTCAATCCTTTCTCCAAAAGATCCTGAGTCTGCTAAACTAACTCCTACCTTTCCCTAGGAGCCATCCTCCTACTGGGCTGAATCACTGGTCCTGCTCCTGGAACCAAATCAATGCGAAACTCTATTTCTCGATGCGGAGGAAAACACTTGACTTCCTCGAATATATCGGGGAAATATTGGACCACATCGATATCTTCGACCTGCTCTTGAGAAGTCTCAACTCCATGTAAAAGACTAATCAAGTGAATTTCAGAATTATCACACGCCACTCTAGCAATTCTACCCAGATCAGTTTCCAATGAAACTATTCTCTCATCATAATTCAAAACAGCCTTATACTTATCGAGCCAATCCATCCCCAATATAAGGTCAAACCCCTTAAAATTCAACACATAAGGGTCACAAGAAAAACTATGGGACAGATAGGAAATCCACAAATCTTTATAGATTATATTTAATTTGGTTACCCCTCCTATAGGATTAGATACAAAGATGGGATGGTCAACAGTACTAGGCGTAAGAAAGAACTTCTCTACAGATTCCAGAGAAATAAAACTCAAAGAAGCACTCGAATCAAACAAAACTTTAATATATTTGCCATCTAAAAGTAATGTACCTTCCAATACTCATGTTGGCCACCTAGACAGGTAACTCAACAAATTTAGATAGGTATATAGTTATATAAAAATACAAATATGCACTCATAAGATAAATATTATTCCAGAGCCTAGGTATTATCTCAACTTATCTCTGATACCAACTGTGACAACCCGCCTTTCTAACCACAGAAAGACGTATCATCGATAAGAAAAGAAAGAGATAGAAATAGAAAAGATAGAAAGAGAGAATAACAACATCAGAATCTCACAGCGGAAACGGAACAAAATATAATACTTCACATAACTATTACATAGTTTGCATATATCAGAGTTATATAACATCATACAAATAAGACAGTCATATATACATCATCCATTTCATACATCCCCAAAATACAACATATATCAACTAACGCAGCGGAACTAGATAGATAGATACGTCTGGACTCCTGCTCCAAGCTCCTCCAGAACTCAACAGTCCAAAACCTATCACTTGGCTACGCATAAAAATTTGAGTACCCAAGAGTTTATGAAAACAGAAGTAAATCCCGGGTCAGACATGGGTCTGGTATGAGTAAACGTGTAGAGTTGTTTACTTTGAAAATATTTTAAAACAAAGGTATCACGTAAGACTTCCTACAAATAAACACGGATAAGTTTTTACCTTACGCTAACAAAACAATTTTATAGGAAATCCAGTGATATTATAATAGTGTCTAGGGTTTTCAAGTAAAATACAGAATTAGCTGAAATGCTTACATCCACATTCCAACATAGTTGGGTACAATCAAAACGCACGGCGCTTATTGGAGATTGGATTCCATAAAATGGCAGGGCTATTGGGGTACCGCCCGTCATAATACGGGGACTAGATCACCGTACCGAGGATCACTCCCGACCTCCTACAACACAAGGACGGAACTATTCCTTACTGAATAGTTCCGAACAAGATAACCCCGTGGTTGTAGCTAGCAATCGCCCACACAGCCGAAATAAAAAGTGACATCTAGACAGGGGTATATATCGTCTTGCTTGGGTGCTACCCACCTAACCTTGCTGCACATCCCCTGTTTTAGCCATTTCTCGTTGATGAGGCTTTAGGCTGCGATTACCTTTATAGAACATATCACTTAGAATGCTCATCGTCCACCTGACGATGTTCTGAAAGCATTCAATCCATACAAGTTCATTCCGGGTTCGAACGAAACCGAATGCATTATCTCGTTACACTCATTTTGGAATCACCCTCAGAGTTAACGACAATAACCCTTGCACTCTGAAACTCCATCTCGATCTTAACTTGAGATGCCACGACCTAACGTTTAATTTGGATCGATGTGGTTTTCGGATAATCATAACTGACACCCGATCCCAGTCTCATCGAAATCTAAACGCCATTTTAAAGGTCAAGTTGCTTAATAGTTTAAACAATTTAATTCAACACTTTGAAATTCACATAGCATTTATCATAGATAAATCATACCCAATCATCATAGATATATCCAAAGCATAACACAGAGTATCACAGAATATCACCAAATAGATATCACAAATCCAGATATTCTACTTATACAATCATCCATAAGTAAGCATATTTAATCCTTATTATAATTAATTTAGTTTAAATTAATTACTTGAGAATTAATCCCTTAATCCTGTTTAATTAATCATCAATTAATTAACTATTCCATTTCAAACCATTTAATTAATTACTTCTTAATCAATTTATTAAACCTTAATTACTTAATTAATTAATTCTTAATTATTAATTAATAACCTTAATTATTAATTAGTAAAACTTGATTACCCATTTATTTATTACTAATTGCTCAATTACTCAATTATTAGTTCTTAATTAAATTACTTAATTAGTTAACTACTAAGTATATATTAATTAACTTTAATTAGTTGACTTAAAATTCTTAAATACAAATTTATTAAACACTTAATTATTAATTAACAAATGTTTAATATAATTTTAAATTAATCATTCTTAATTACCTCCCAAACAATTAATTAAATAATCATTCATCTTAATTAACATTTTAAAAATCTTCCCTAAACTTTGAAATCAATTTATTACTAACTTAGAAAACTTTAAATGTTAATTAAATTTAAAACTTATCTTACATAACTACTTAATTAAAATATTAATTAAGATTTAAAAACATTTCTAAAGAATTAACTTAATTAATTATGTCTTAAATACATTCTTATCTTTAACTTCCAGACATTATTTAATTCATAAATTCTTAAACTTGCCTAGAATGATTAACTTTAAATTTTCATTATACTTAGCCTTTGAAAACCTTACCTGAGCAAATCCCAGGTCCACTCGAGTTAGAACTCGAGTTTCCTCCCCATTTCCTCGAGTCCATCTTCCTTCCTCGCATACGTTCTTCTTCTTCTTTTCCCGTTAAGTTGGAGTTTAAGTTTTAGTTTAAACTACGAGATCAAGTAGACACGTTCACTCACTCGGGTTCCAACCCGAAGCAATCCACCATTTTCTCGAGTATCAACTCGAGCCGCTTACCACCCAAAAGCTTTTGACACCATATCGATATCGTGCACGTGCATGGTGCTTCACCGGCACTCCGTCGAACCACGCATCCTTCGGCAAGTCGCGTACGATCACTACAACCGAGAACAAAAATCAATTCGATGCCAAAATTACTAGATTGAAATGTTGCCTTTTTCTTGAATTCCTGAACCCTGACTCCACGCAGTTAATTGCCTCGCCTCACTCATACTCGTCCACCGGAGGCGATACAACTTTGGCCTCACCACGTCAACCCCCTATACTACCATCCCCTTTAGTTTCGAGAAGCTTGATCAACCAGAGGAGATGAACTCATCTCGTTTTCGGACCACAACAAACTCGAGCCTTAAACTCTAAATTGGCCTCGTCCCATCAATTCTTTCAATAGAAAAATTATTCAACAATTCTCCTGATATCATTAATCAACAAGCTAGCTTCGAACAAAAATTCAACAACCAAAATTTGTTCGATCACCATAAAAAGGTATTTTCTGATCAGCTAAGAACTGCTCGTTGAATACTTAACTAAAAATTACCATTTTTGTTTTAGAAATCTTATTTCGCAGTAAGGATTCAAGTTATGAAATTGAATTAGCATTTTAAAACACTCGAATTCAACATATAATTATATGTTGTACTGTAAAACAAGTTTCCCAGTTGATATATTTCACTAACAGGTTGAAAACAAATTTTAAAAGCTTTATTTATGTTTAAACAACCTATTTTGTTTTAAACTCAAAGCCTAATAATAGCTAGATGAAAATATTTTGAATTTTGAATAACTACTCAACTCAATAACAAAAAAACAGAGAAGAATCAGAACAACTCATATAGATATGCAAAGTTATATTCAACAATACATATGCAAGCGCAATATTGTTCATGAATCACATATACAAATTAAATTATACTTGAGTCTTAAAAAAAATTGTGTTTACTCACCTGAAAACAAGTTTGAACAGAGAGCAATAATTTTTTGAAAACTGCAGTTTTGATCTTCCTGTTTTGTTCAACAGATTGGATTTGAGTTTATAAAATGATGATGCTTCTTTTTTTCTTTTTTTTTTCTAGTTTTGCTATGTTATTGAACGAACTAGAATAGATGTATATATAAAGAAAATAGGTTTGAACAGAGTAGGTGTCTTCTGGAACAAGCTTATCTTTGTTTTGATTAGATTTTTTTCCTTCTTTGACTAAACTTGATTTTTCTTGTAGAAAATGAGATCATTCATATACATTTTGAAATGACCTGGTTTTGTGCTTTAGTTGATTACATTTAATGCAATTGTTTCCTTCTATGTTTACATACTTATCCTATTTTTTTATATGTACATAGATATTGTATTTTCCTTGCATTCACATACATACATTTTGTCGGGTTTTGCTTTTCCTTTGTGCTTAATATAAAAATTATTATAGTTATTTTTATGTGTTTATCTTATGTTGCTTCACACAATAACCATTTAAATATTTATTTCTAACATAAATCCCTATTTTTTTCTATTTTAAGCTTAAACTATCAGCACTTAATTAATATTCATATATTTTATACTTATATTTTATACTTATATTTAATATTGATAGGATTTGATTTTATTTTAAACATTATCGTCTATATTACATTCATATGCATATATTTAGATTATATGTTAATAAGGTAGAGCATTTTAATTTAATTAAATAAGATAGATTTTATTTTAAATATTTTTAAAAGATTCTATTTTGAATTTTCAAATCATAGTTTCCCTTTAAAATACATATGTATATAAATAAATGGCAAATATTCCAAAAACTTATTCATTTTTAAAATGATAAGTTTGCATTTTATTTAATTAGATTAAATTCTTATTAAAATAATGTTGCCAAGATACTGGGTCGTCACAATAGGTGATTGTAAAAACCTAATTCTAATTAATATTTAGGAAATTTAATTAGGTAAATTAAATATAATAAAGTAAAAGATTAAGGAGAGTGATATTTGATAATTAGTATGGGTCGAGCCTTAATTAATGAACTAATGGATTTAATTAGAATGTTAATAGGAGGAAGGAACTTATGAGAAGGGTAGAATAGAGAAAAGAGTTACATTTCCTAATATAAATCCCCATCTCCTTTATCTACGTTCATTTTACACTTATACAAACAAACATACAGTTTAGGGTTGCCATCGCTAGAAGATTCAAAAGGAAGAAAAAACTAGGAAAACAAGTAGAAAGCTTAGGGGAATCAAATCAAATTCAAATCTCAACCTTCTTAAACCATTCACGACGAATAATAGTTATGCATCTCATATTTTAAGTACTATTTTCAGTTTTAAATACAAATCCAATATATTATGCCATCTTATGATAGTTTAAATAATTATATGCTTATTGATGAATATTTGGATTGATTTATCAAATTCAATATTAAGTTTAAGCGTGAAGTTCTATCATGTAGTACCCAAACGACTTGAGATTTTTTATGATGTTAGAAACATTAATTTATTAGTGGATTTTTAATTTCATAATTTTTCAAGCAAGTGGATTTATTACGAATTTTCTAACTAGAGAAAATGGGTTATTTTTTGGTTTTAATTATTTAAAATAATTAAATAAGGATTTTGGTCCCAAAATTTTGATATGTCAAAGAATATAATAAATTTGATTTACTATGATTTTTAGGAATTTTTCCCTAGTGTTTAAGAATTATTATGATTTTTTTAAGATAGAAAAACTTAAGTATTATGTTAAAATATTAATATAATAAGGTATAGTTTGAAAATGTTTTTGGAATGATAAATTCTAGTTATGGGCAGATTTCTAAAAAGAATAATGATAAGGTATATGTCAACCAATAAGATTTTGAAAAACAGTAGGGGTTGATGGAAAAGGACTAACTTTTATTAGCAAATAAACAGTTCTAATATTAATTATGGTAATTCCATGTCAGCAATGACAACAACGCCATTCCTCTTCATCGCTGCTATGACTTTGATGACAACCAATAGCAATGCATATGATATCAATTACTATGGTATGAAGTGAATTTGCTAAGGATTGAAGGAGTTTGATGTCAGCGTCCTTATCGTCGACGTCGACCTTACCACATGCTTTGCTATAGTATCGCATTTATATATATGTGGGTATGGGGCCGCATAACCACAACATCGCCGACCCTATTGCTTACGAAATACTTATAGAGGCAATAATGATGCCACATGTTTTAAACATACTGACTTCGACTCTATAGGCAACTATGCTGCTATTAATGATTTCGAAAACATAGTGCCGTGTGTTATAACTTCGACTTTAATGGTTTCCACTTCCCAGCGACCTACTTTTGGAGAGGCCTATGATGCCATTTATATTGACTTCGACTCTAATGAATCCACCTATTTTTCTTTAAAGCATTTGATGCCGAGATTTAACTAAGTCGACATTAACTTTAAGACCTTAAACTATGCATATTTGTTTTATATCCTACGACATCAACATTCTATGAAGTGCGATGTTCATGTTATCGGCCTTATGGCCTTATGTTTTAAAAGTTAAAGGCTTTAATACATTTTTATACTAAAGAAGGGCGAAGATCCCTAGTGCCGATGTGGTCCCTGATGTTATCGATTTAATGGTTTTATCAGCTTTGGCTTATAGCTTTTTTGAGAGGCGATGACCTCTAAATGTTTTAAAACTTCATAAATAAAGATTTATAAAAGCATATAAATCATGGCATAATTATTTTGGATAAAGTAAATGGCTATATTTTTCTTGTTATGAAAGTATGATTTCAAGGGTTAAAATCATTTATAAAGAAAGCGTTTTCAAGGAAACAGAAAAGGGTATTTAGCCCAGAATTGTACTCAAAGAATTTATTGTTCTTATCACTTTTGGATATATTGTGATAGGGTGAATTGATTCAAAGAGTAGAAAACCAGATGGGACTTGTAAAGGTTAGCTCCATATACTTCAGCTATTAGCCACTGTCTGATATAAGTCCAAAATTCTAGTGCATAGGCCTTTGTCAAAGGTAAGATTAAAAGCAAGTGTATGCACATAAAGGAATACATAAAGATAGTTGGGTTATAGCTTAGCCAGCAAAACCTTTAGGTTCATATAAGCATAACAAAGCTATGAGAGAAATAGATAGTCCGGTAAACGCTAGGTTATTTCACAATATGAAACTATTTTTTTATTCAGGAAAATAGTCACAAGGGCAAACTTAGAAATTTTTTTAGGCTGAAGGACAATGCTAGTTATAACTATCATTCTGTATAGTGTAAAACTGCACATAATGCTAGTTATAACCAGCATTTTGTATAGTGTAAAAGTTGAGTATAATGCTAAATATAACTAGCATTTATCCATTAGCTTAAGAATAAAACTCTATGTCCTTCAGCCTAATTTTTCTCTCAATGTTTGTCATTTTCCCTAATTCTCGCTTTTTTATTTTTATGAAACAGTTTACTCTTTTCATATCAAAATATTACCATATTTTATACTACTGTGTTAAAATGTCTCATTTAAGTGTTTGGAAAACACTATCGATAATGTTGATCAGACGTGTCGACCAGAATTCACAAAGAACTCAATAGACAAAAATATATAATATAAATTGGTAGGAACCTCTTTCAAAAATAATTATATAAACATTCAATTTTATTGCAATGAAAACATATTCTTACTTGTATAAAAACTTTAATTATGATATTTATACGTTTAACCAATTTATCAACCATTAGGCGAATTTGCATTCATCATAAAACACACATCGGTAAATTCCAAACAACAAGCAAGCACATAATTAAAATCTAATTTTTTTTCCTAATTTTAATATTACATATTGTAACGTATTATTTTCTTTAAAAAAAATTATTATCTCTCGTAGTTAAGTTTTTGGGAAACTACGGGCTTTCACTAATATTTGGCTTTATCAATATTTAAGCAAGTCTAAATTTTGGGAGATAACTCCCACCACAATTCTGTACTATGCCCAAATAATTAACAAATGTACAATGAAACATATATCAAATAAGCAAGAAATTACACTAAGTGGAAAACTATCTATCGACTTCCGTTGAGCCACTCCGATCACCACTAGGTCATTCTACCCAAACTCGCTTCAACGACCCACATTTTTAGATAATTAAAAATACTAAATTAAATAAGATTTTAAAAATTAATACTAGAAGAAATTAAAAGTTATGATTTATTAATGAGAAAATAACTAGAATGTAATTTAATAATGTTGATTTAATTTAATTGATAACTATTGTTATGCAACCTCAATAAATTGAAATTATTGTGAAGTTGATTTGGTTAAAATTGTAAATAAGTAATATACTGAATGTTGGATTTGATGTTGAAATTATATTGTTATAAATTCAAATAGGTTAATATAGGATGTAAAAATCACTCCAAGCAAGCAATTTTTAACCCTTGGTTGTGTAAAATAAGTTATTGGATACAAATTATTATTATAAAACAATTGTTTTAGTTATCATCTTATTAATTAATCCGCTCGAATATTGATTGGATATAAATGAAAATTTATGTAATTAAATATCACAGTTAATATGGTAAAAGATGCTAACAGTAAAATAATGAATGTAATAAAATGTAAACTTAAGTTAATAAAATTTGTAGGATATCGTTGGTTGAATAATAAGAACGTAAATCGAAATAAATGGGTTTATTGGAATTTAAATTAAAATTAATAAATTTTAACAGTTGTAAGTGAACACTGTAATTAATGCAATATACAAATATTAGATTAACATGGAAAATATATTTCAAAAGGTTTTTAATTTCTATGTAATCAATAATGATGAAATTGTTAACTATTAAATTTGAATTTAACGGTGATTAAATTAAATTATAATAATTTATTTAATTAATGTGAAATTAGCCATTTTAGCCACTGTCTCGAATTTCGACGAAACAGGTTTCATTGGATCCGAAATAGTGAATTATTGTAGGATTTCAATTTTTATAGCGATCATACTTATCGTTTGATCGTGCGAGCTCGAAATGCATAGAAATCGGTTTAATGAATTCAGATAAAATAAGCTGATTTTGAAAGCTAATTTCTGTATACAATGGAATTTGGGTTTGAAATAAGTTCCATTAAGTTTAAAAATATCAAAAACATGTATTTCGATATATTTGATGACCCACTTTCGTTCCAGAAAAAGACATGCTTTTCGAGTTTGCGTAATCGTTTCGATCAATTCAATCTGTGCCATTCGTTCTTATCCATCTATCTATATAAATAGATTTTGTTTCTCTAGCCCTAGTAGACTTCCAGTTTATTCTGTACGAACTATTACTTCTACCAGTTCCTCCTTCTTACACGTTAGACTATGAAAACCTAAATCCTAATTCAATTTCAAATCAAAATCAATTTCAAAAATTTAAACTCTTCAAACCCTATCATATTATATATCAGTGGAAAGATCTCGATGAATGGAACCTACGACTAGCGTTCGTTTTCAGAGACAGTGATCGTTCAATCTAAAATCGAGGTCAAAGTCAAATTGGGGATTTTTAATCTGGGTGACAATTGACGAAATTGGAATATGGGTTCTGTAGAGCTTGTTGTCTGGAGTCTAACGGTGGTGGTCACATCACCGAAGTTGGCATGTAGTGATCAAAATTGGAGAATTAGGCTTTTAAAACCTAGATTATTGAGGAGGTCGCGGCGTCGATGGAGAGGGTCAGAGGCAGCGTGGTTGGAACTGACAGGTACAGCATGGAAGGGCGTACACAATGGTTGTGGTGTGGTCATCTTTGGTGGTCTGAGCAGGCGTATTGGGTTTTCTAAGGTCGTGGCTAAAGGGATATCGTGCTCGACGTAGCCGTTGATGGAGAGTTGGTGGAATGTGTTTTATTTTATTAATTATTACTAGACGTTAAAATTTAAATATTCTAACTCGAATAAACTTTTCATCCGAGTTTGGATTCATACATGGTTTTCTCCATTGCGATCGTATCGAAATTTCAGACATTATGGAACTGGTTTGGATGCTTTTGAGATCGTTCACATTTTGGGCCTAAATTGGATTTTTAATCGATTTGAAATCAAAGGTGAGTGTTCTAACCCACTCACAACTACTAAACTATCTTATGTTAGATAAATTTAATTTATGATGTGATTGAAAATTTATTAATTGTTGTTTGGCATATTTAAATTTTCATTTGAATTTAGTTTGAATTTATATCGAATTTAATTTCCATCTAATTTAATATCTAATTTAATTGTTTGTTAAATACCTGATTGATAACCAATTAACTGTTGTGGTTGATTGTTGATTTGATTGATGGTTGTGATGGATGTTTTCATTGTTGATATTTGGATGATTTGATATCATATTTATTTATATATTATTATCACACTACAAGTTCTTTTTGTTTGTTGTTAGGAAAAATCACTATGGGTTGAAATGATACGTACCCGAATAGACTTATAGATTAGGAAAAATCTTTGTGGGTTGAAATGATAAACTTGAGCGATTTTATGGAATTAAATTTCAACTCGAGATTGCATGATGAAATGATATATACCTATAAATTTAAAATATTGCGAATGGAAATAATATGTATCCGTATCACTTGACCATAAGGTAGAAAATTATATATGGACACCGAATTGGTTAAATTAAATGATTTTAAAACCTTAAATTTTGAATCTAGTTAAATGATATTTTGAAATAAAATTTGATTTATATGAGCTGAATTTTTTTAAGTCCAAGCTTTCAAATGTTAAAATTGAACTTGGTTAAATGAATTCTTTAAAGTAATTAAATTAGAATTTGAAAGTTGAATTTTTGAAAATATAAATGAAATTTACCAATATTGAGATATTGTAGACATCTGAATATTTAAACTTTGAAATCTACTGAAGTTGAAGTGGTTTAAATTTGTAATTCAAATATGGATTTGAAATCGATATAAATTGAAATGGTTTTAATGAGGATTTGAGTTGAAAGATTAAATTGAGTTTCATGATTTTAAATATGGATATATTGTAAAGTCTCGTTTTTCCGTACTCTTTGAATTGACAATAAACCGCACATGTCCAACTCAAATTGCACGAAAAGACGGATCTTTAAGGGTAATAAAGAAAAATAGACAAAACGGAATCTCACTCGAATGGGATAACATATAATATTGAACAAATATTTTTATAGCGGAAAACTTTAAATACATATATAAGAGTCTAACGTAAATTCAGCTTGGACAGTCATAAAATATGCCCCTTACAAATGCTGGCAAACATAAAAAAATACAATAAGTACAGCGGATAATAGAATATGCTCATACGTTGATGAATATCTCCAGCTCTCCTCTGGAAACTTCAACCGTCTTCGACTATCCTGAAACACTCGAATCTGACCCGAGCATTGAAAATCCCCGGTCAGGCTTGATAAACCAGCGTGAGAAAAACTCAATAATAGATGACAGTGTCATATATCAGCCATTTTATAAATCCTTTGAAAATAAAGAGTATTTCATAAGACCACGCCCACACATAAACACGGACGGGTTTTTACCTTATGTAACTAAATCGCTTTTATATCAAAACGTTTGATATTATTCTTAATGACATCTCTTTGAAAACATTTGCAAATAAACTTATTAATCTTACCCAAAATGGTTACCCATAAAGCATTTCGAGGCTATTCAGTACGCCAATACGAACAAAACCGTAGGTTCTTATTGGAGAATGGATTTCCATACAAATGACCAGGCGCAGGATCTACCTTCCGAATGGGAACACCTCTAGATGGATGTCCCGAGGAACCATCACAAAGCTCCTCTACCAACACAAGATCGGCCTACTTCTGTAACATGATAGTACCGAATATGTCATCCTCCGGTCGTTACCGACCTTTAACCGAGCGCTCGTTTTCCATACACAACATTAATTTACATCCCGAACGTCATAGCGGGAAAAAATATATCTAGAAGGGGATGATCATACCCTGCTTGGGAATGAAACACTTAGCCTTGCTGCATCTAATCCTGTTTCGGTCATTTTCAGTTTGATGAGGCTTGAGGCTATGATTACCTTTTCACAAAGCACATATCACATCTTTGAATGCCCATTGCCATTTCCGTTAACTACTAATTGCCTTCAACAAAAATACAACCCTTGAGCTTGTACGCCTCAAGGAGGGTGTTAAGCTAAGAAAAGTTGTCTTCTCCGTCACCACTGATGTACGTTTGTAAAAACCAATGTACGTACTCATTAAAAACGCAATGTCAGACAAACGTCCATACAAGTTGTCTATTAACATGATAAACCGAAGGCACTTTCCTCGGCCATTATTAGGCGAGAAGCCCTTGCAATCCAAAAAATATCCATCACGAGGAGACCACTGCTATATATAACTCTATAATGGGTGCAACCCCAAGCAAATCAACAAGCAGTCTTCACGCTATAAAGATCCACGGTCTTTAATAATCATCATCTTCAACACGTCTTCACGTTCGAACATATACATTGGTTCGAAGTGGTTTTCAAATAGGAAAAATCCAAATCCGACTACGGTTCCTTCGAAATCCAACCATCGATAAAAAGTGAATATGAGTATACAAAACTTATTAAGTCTCTTTTCACTTTAATTCTTTTCGGATGATTTAGAAATCTCTTTCTTTTGACTTAGGATAATTTCTAAGAAATTCATTCTTTTTCTTTGGAAAATATCTCAAATTTCCTTACTTAATTCTTGATCAAATTCTTTAACTTTTAGGCGGGTCAAAAACAATGTTATTTAAGACATCGGTTATTAACAAACATTTTGAAGTAAATAGGATCATAGAAATCGTTTGGAGATTGCTTAACATTTGGATAATACCAATCTTCTTTTATTTTGAAAACTCAATATGATCTTTTTATTTAAGAGCATTCGGGCTTTCCTTTCGATCTGTTCCACCCCTCGCCTAAGAAAAGAAAACATAGGCCATGTAAGTTCAAGGCATTGGTTGCTCCATCCCTAACCATAGTTAAACACCTTGTTTTATCTTCCCAGATCTCACAGGCGGGACAAAGGTACTAATTGTTTCCGCATACTCAGATTTTCAACTTATTTTGGAATTGCTTATAAATATTCCAAATTATCTTTCAAAACGCTTAATTATCCTTTTTAAAAATTCACAATTGATTCTAGAAAAATCATTATTACATGTAAACTCACTTCCAAAAGTTATAGAATTTGCAGCAGAAAAGTGCTGCGAAAAGTGCTAAATAAGCTTATTTGAATTAAACAAGTTTTAAATATTTGAAAATCCATATATTTTGATCCAAATATATTTTAAATCATTTAAATATATTTATCAAATTTATTCCATATTTTTCCATAATTAAAAACATCAGTTTAAACAAATTTTCTATTATGGTCACTAAACTGCGCTAGTGCGATTTTTCTAGGAAATTGATTTGGACTTATTTCAAAATCTACTCAACGAAACTTTGATTTTTTTTCTTCATTTAAAAGATATGGATATAATAGTCCGAAATTTTCTTATTGAAGAATCCCAAGCTGTATTTCACTCTATACACTTATTTGAACTTTTCGACGTGAAATCGCGAACTACCGTTGCGCGACGCGTCTAGTTTTAACTTATTTTTCAATATTTGAAATAATCTATTCAAATTGGATTTCAACACTTATAAAATCATTAAAAATCATTTTAAATCAATATTTTCACTTTTTAAAGTATTTAAAATACATTTTCACTATTACCACATTATAATATTATTTTATTCCTGTTATTTTAATATTAAATTTTAAATTCCAATTTCAATTCGGTTTCAATTCTAATATCAAATTAAACACATTTAAAACTTAGATTTCAAATCTAAGTTCAATTTAAACATCAATTCAATCTCAAACTAAACTTCACTTTTTTAAAATCGATTTCAATTTCAATTTCACTATTCATCTTAATTTCAATTTCTAATTAACTATCCTTTTCAAATCCGTTTCACTTCAAATTTCAAATTCTCTTTCATTTTAACTTTAATTTCACTTCTAAATGAAAAGAGACTTATCTTTCCACAATATCTCATATTACAAAAATATGGTCTTTTTAGATAAAGGGATTACTTATTCAAAATGAACATATTCAATATTCATATTTGTCACTAACATAACATCCATTCAACCAATAACATGCATATGATTTCAAATCTAACATTCACTATTAATATCATAAGGGGATATATTATCACAGCTCACATAATTTACTAACTATCAAATTATCCATATTAACAATCAATTTGATATAAACATTCATATGTCAAAGGATGCAAATGTGATTGTTTTAACATAACTAAAATATACATTCAAAAACAATGAGAATTTTTCACCTTTAACCAAAACATTTAACTTCCTACCAACATTCATTTAATTCAACGCTTCACCAAACCTTTCTAAGCCTTATCATAACCATGCTTCCAAGTGCTCGACCATCTCCATCTCTACTTGCTTTGCTCACGTCCTCCCCTTATCAACTCCCAAACTGACGCCCTAAGTCCCTTTTTAAGAAGAAAAGAAGAAGAAGTGAATTAAGAAGAGGATAGAGAGTAACAAGTGGATTAGTGCTTAAGCACTCCACTATTTTCAACCCTCCTACCTCTCTTAAAGAGGCGAAATCATTAATGAGCAAAATAAAGCTCAAAAATGAAGAAGAAGAAGAATAAGAGGTGTGAAGAAAATGGGTGAAAGTGTAGTGGTATTTATAGCAAAAATTTTCTATGTAAATTACATTTTTAACCTTAGCCAAAATGACTAAAATACCCTTATACTTTTTGAATTTTCAACTTACTTTCTTTCCTTTCCAAGATGAGAAAGGATGTGCATTAATGAGAAAAGATGGTTTAGTAATGATGTTGTTTCCAGTCAAATCATGCCTTTTTTACTCTTTACACATTTATTTAAACATTTCAAAAGTAAACTCCTTTTGTCTTTTAGTGCTAAATGTAAAGTGTTTAAATAGTTAGCAAACTTATATTTATAAGTTAGAAATTGTATCAAGTTGCAACAACTTGTCGGCAACTTGTTTGGTTAAAAACGGTGTTTTTGTCGACAAATTTTACAGTCAATATTTGACATTTTTATTAAACTATATATTGGGATAAACCAAACTTTAAAATGAAATTTTTACTTCTTTGAATAAATTAAAACAAGTCTCTTTATATTTTAAAATCATATTTAATTAATATCAAAATCTCTAATTTTACAGCATATGTAAAACTGACAAAATCCGATAAATTTTGATTATTTTTGTAAAATGATTATTAACATACTTTTAAATATATAAATTTACTTTTACTATCTTTATTAGATGTTTTAAATACGATTTGCCTTTTTAAATAAATATTTAAATTCATTTATTTAAGCCTTTATTTATTATTAACAAAACTTAATTTTTGTCGATTTGTTCTAAAATTCAAATTTATACTTTTTAATTTGTTAACTATAAGAATAGATAATTATTTATTTTATATAACATATTTATTTTAAGATTTAAATTCCTTTTAAATTTAAGAACGAAATCTCTTATTTTCGAGGTAGCGAAATTACGGGTCGTTACATTCTCCCCTACTTAAAAGTATTTCGTCCTCGAAATGAAATCAAAGATAAAGGAATCTATCCCATACTCATCTCCTCAATTAATTTGTCTTATTTCTACTGATGATAGAAAATAAGAAGGTCGATATCATAACAACACTAAAAGCAAATGATGTCAAACATACATACAGAGATTCCCCACACTAACCTGAGTACCTATTACGTACTTACGATTATATACACATACATCAAGTCAAACTTCTATCGTACCCATCCTAGTGCACACTGCACACTTAAGATAGAATATACAACAACCAAACAAAACTATACATCCAAAACAACCACACTGATACTGTATCAAGATAAAGGAATACCACCACATAACTCATTCCCTGTCCTAAGCATGTGCTATATCTGTGGTCTACATATATGCATACCAAAACATCGGTCCAACCACTATATCTTAGTGCCTACTATTTGAGATAACTATTCAACTACTAAGTAGACAGACCCAACACATCATACTATATGTGATATTTGATTCGATCTATTATTCGAATCCACAACTTTTCTTTTGAAATAGTATCGATCCCTCGATTTTCTAGTGCAGACTTTGATCAAACTTCTTGATCACAAAACCTTGCTTTCCTTGCATAGCTCTCAACTGAGATAGAAAATTTGTGTACATAATCATAAACACCCATCAATGCTCGCCGTCAAGAATCGAGTGATAAATCTTTTTCGGATTGGCGTAAACACCTCAAAGTTCTGTACTCAAATCTTAGGTCAAAATTTATGTGCCAAAATGATCTATGTTTAACTTATGTGCTTATTCACATTCATCTTTACCTAATATATTATTACTTAAGCATACAAATATGATTAAACTTGTATAATATACCTTTCCTTCCTAAGAGCATATATACATACCCCCAACTTCAAATCGTCATTACTTCAATTAGGGTCTTCAACAAATGTGGAATTCTAGTATTCCAAATAAATAAGTTATAAAACTTAATCCTTAGTTTTATTTACCTAAGGTCTTGATTTAGCTAACATTGTTTATCTTATCCATATATTAATAAGACTACTTTTCTAAGTGTACATCTTTTCCTCACTAATACTATGATTAATTACAACTTATTTACCTACCCATTTTCTAAATCAAATTTCTTAATCTTAAATCCATCAAATATCTTATAGTCAAATTATGAAACTTAATTCATGTGGCATTTGTTATTTAAATTTTTCATCCAACAATCAACCTATTAACCATATTATTCAAAAATATCCACTTCTATTCTTACTTCATTCTGAATTACAATTGTTACCCTAATGTATCACTAATTCAAAATTTTATATTAGAATGATATTTCTTATATCTCTTATTCCTAAATTTCACTTTAATTTTTAACCTAATCAAAGTGTCTAAATTTCAAATTACCTTATTTCCTTTATAAGTTATAGAGCTTATAATTTTATATTATATTTAGAAAAAAAAGTCCCAACTTAGGTTACCCTTTTTCCTATCTTATGGATAAGAATTTTTTTCTAAGTATACATTTCCTTTTTACTTTCTCTAATTACACTTCTAGCTTCCGTATTATCATCAAATATCTTGTAATCAAATCGTGAATTTTACTTCACAAGATATTTGTACTTAGCTTTTAAATCCATCCATTATGATAATCACTTAATCATTATTATTTCTTAATACTACATATTTAAGGGTATATGACTAAAGTTCAAAATTCTAGGTTTCAACAAATTGATTCTGTATGGAATACCTTATAGTCAAATTATGCAATTCGAATCACAAGATATTCATATTTTAGCTAAGCTAAATTACAATTAATCCTTAATTTCCAACCTAAAAGATAATAATACCCCCTTTAATATTTGTAATATAAACCCAACGTAAAATTATTTCATTTACCAATTTCTTTAAAACAAAATCACTTTTATAAAATTAACAAATACGCTCTTATATATATAATACTCTCATAACTCATTCTAGGGTGTTACTAACCTATCTCTAACGAGTTACTCATCCTAGGATATTACTAATCCTATCTCTGATGAGAATTACCCCTATCAGGCTTCGATGTTCGCTCAACCAAAAGCTCTGCTACCAAATATAAAGTCCATTTTTCCGTACTCTTTGAATTGACAATAAACCACACATGTCCAACTCAAATTGCATGAAAAGATGGATCTTTAAGGGTAATAAAAAAAATAGATAGAATAGAATCTCACTCGAATGGGATAACATATAATATTGAACAAATATTTTTACAGCGGAAAACTTTTAAATACATATATTAGAGTCTAACCGTCTTCGAATGAATGCTGACAAACATTAAACAAGGTACAATAAGTACAACAGATAATAGAATATGCTCATACGTCGATGAATATCTCCAGCTCTCCTCTGGAAACTCCAACCGTCTTCGACTATCCTAAAACTACTCGGATCTCACCCGAGTATTGAAAATACCCAGATCAGGCTTGATAAACCAGCGTGAGAAAAACTCAATAATATATGACAGTGTCATATATCAGCCTTTTTGTAAATCCTTTGAAAATAAAGAGTATTTCATAAGACCACGCCCACACATAAGCACAGACGGGTTTTTACCTTATGATAACTAAATCACTTTATATCAAAACGTTTGATATTATTCTTAATGACATCTCTTTGAAAATATCTGCAAATAAACTTATTAATCTTATCAGAAATGGTTACCCATATAGCATTTCGAGGCTATTCATTACGCCAATACAAACAAAACCATAGGTTCTTATTGGAGAATGGATTTCCATACAAATGACCAGGCGTAGGATCTACCTTCCGAATGGGCACACCTCTAGATGGATGTCCCGAGGAACCATCACAAAGCTCCTCTACCAACACAAGACCGACCTACTTCTGTAACTAGATAGTACCAAATATGTCATCCTCTGGTCGTTACCAACCTTTAATCGTGCGCTCGTTTTCCATACACCACATTAATTTACATCCCGAATGTCATAGCGGGAAAAAATATATCTAGAAGGGGATGATCATACCCTACTTGGGAATGACCCACTTAGCCTTGCTACATCTAATCCTGTTTCGGTCGTTTCCGGTTTGATGAGGCTTGAGGCTACGATTACCTTTTCACAAAGCATATATCACATCTTTGAATGCCACATTTCCATTTCAGTTAACTACTAATTGCCTTCCACAAAAATACAACCCTTCAGCTCGTACGTCTCAAGGAGGGTGTTAAGCTAAGAGAAGTTGTCTTCTCCGCCACCACTGATGTACGTTTGTAAAAACCAATGTGCATAATCGTTAGAAATGCAATGTCAGACAAATGTCCATACATGTTGTCCAGGAACAGGACAAATCGAAGGCACTTTGCTCGGCCATTATTAGGCGAGAAGCCCTTACAATCTGAAAAATCTCCATTACGAGGAAACCACTGCTATATATAACTCTATAATGGGTGCGACCCCGAGCAAATCAACAAGCAGTCTTCACGCTATAAAGATCCACGGTCTTCAATAATCATCATCTTCAACACGTCTTCACGTTCGAACATCTATATTAGTTCAAAGTGGTTTTCAGATAGGAATAATCCAAATCCAACTCCGGTTCCTTCGTAATCCAATTATCAATAAAAAGTGAATATGAGTATACATGATTTATTAAGTCTCTTTTCACTTTAATTCTTTTTGGATGATTTCGAAATCTCTTTCTTTTGACTTAGGATAATTTCTAAGAAATTCATTTTTTTCTTTGGAAAATATTTCAAATTTCCTTACTTAATTCTTGATCAAATTCTTTAAGTTTTAGGCGGGTCAAAAACAATGTTATTTAAGACATCGTTTACGATAAACCCTAAAACAATCATAATAAACATTTTGAAGTAAATAGGATCATAGAAATCATTTGGAGATTGCTTAACATTTGGATAATATCAATCTTCTTTTATTTTGAAAACTCAATACGATCTTTTTATTTAAGAGCATCCGGGCTTTCCTTTCGATCTGTTCCACCCCTCGCCTAAGAAAAGAAAACATAAGCCAGGTAAGTTCAGGACACTGGTTGCTCAATCCCTAACCTTAGTTAAGCACCTTGTTTTATCTTTCCAGATCTCACAGGTGGGACAAATGTACTAGTCATTTCCGCATACTCAGATTTTCAACTTATTTTGGAATTGCTTATAAATATTCCAAATTATCTTTCAAAACGCTTAATTACCCTTTTTAAAACATTCGCAATTGATTCTGGAAAAATCATTATTACATGTAAACACACTTCCAAAAGTTATAGAATTTGCAGCAGAAAAGTGCTGCGGAAAGTGCTAAATAAGCTTATTTGAATTAAACAAGTTTTAAATATTTGAAAATTCATATATTTCGATCCAAATCTCTTTTAAATCATTTAAATTGATTTATCAAACTTATTCCATATTTTTCCATAATTAAAAACATCCGTTTAAACAAATTTCCTGTTATCGTCACTAAACCGCACTAGCGCGATTTTTCTAGAAAATTAATTTGGTCTATTTCAAAATCTACTCAACGAAGCTTTTATTTTCTTTCTTCATTGAAAAGATATGGATATAATAGTCCGGAATTTTCTTATTGATTAATCCCAAGCTGTATTCACTCTATACACTCATTTGAACTTTTAGGCGCGAAATCGCAAACTACCGTTGCGCGACGCGTATAGTTGTAACTTATTTTTCTATATTTGAAATAATCTATTCAAATTGGATTTCAACACTTATAAAATCATTACAAATCATTTTAGATCAATATTTTCACTTTTAAAAATATTTAAAATATAATTTCACTATTACCACATTATAACATTATTTTATTCCTGTATTTTAATATTAAATTTTAAATTCCAATTTCAATTCGATTTCAATTCTAATCTCAAATAAAACATATTTAAAACTTAGATTTCAAATCTAATTTCAATTCAAACATCAATTCAATCTCAAACTAAACTTCACTTTTCTAAAATCGATTTCAATTTCAATTTCAATTTCATTATTCGTCTCAATTTCAATTTCTAATTAACTATCCTTTTCAAATCTGTTTCACTTCAAATTTCAAATCCTCTTTCATTTTAACTTTAGTTTCGCTTCTAAATGAAAAGATACTTATTTTTTCACAGTATCTCATATTATTAAAATATGGTCTTTTTAGATAAAGGGATTACTTAATCAAAATGAACATATCCAATATTCTATTTGTCACTAACATAACATCCATTCAACCAATCACATACATATGATTTCAAATCTAACATTCACTATTAATATCATAACGAGATATATTATCACAATTCACTTAATTTACTAACTATCAAATTATCCATATTAACAGTCAATTTGGTATAAACATTTATATGTCATAAGGGTGTAAATGTGATTGTTTTGACATAACTAAAATATACATTCAAAAGCAATGAGAATTTCTCAACTTTAACCAAAACGTTTAACTTCCTAGCAACATTCATTTAATTCAACGCTTCACTAAATCTTTCTAAACCTTATCATAACCATGCTTCCAAGTGCTCGACCATCTCCATCTCTACTTGCTTTGCTTATGTCCTCCCCTTATCAACTCCCAAACTTACGGCCTAAGACCCTTTTTAAGATGAGAAGAAGAAGTGAATTAAGAAGATGTTTGAGAGTAACAAGTAGATTAGTGCTTAAGCACTCCACTTTTTTTAACCCTCCTTCCTCTCTTAAAGAGGAGAAGCCATTAATGAGAAAAAGAAAACTCAAAAATAAAGAAGAAGAAGAAGAGGTGTGAAGAAAATGAGTGAAAGTGTAGTGGTATTTATAGCAAAAATTTCCTATGTAAATTACATTTTTAACCTTAGCCAAAATAACTAAAATACCCTTCTGCCTTTTGAATTTTAAACTTACTTTTTTTCTTTTCCAAGATGAGAAAGGATGTGCATTAATGAGAAAAGACGGTTTAGTAATGATGTTGTTTTTGTGTCAAATCATGTCTTTTCACTCTTTGCACATTTATTTAAACTTTTTAAAAGTAAACTCCTTTTGTCTTTTAGTGCTAAATGTAAAGTGTTTAAATAGTTTATAAACTTATATTTATAAGTTAGAAAATGTATCAAGTTGCAACAACTTGTCGACAACTTGTTTTGGTTAAAAACGGTGTTTTTGTCGCCATATTTTACAGTCAAAATTCGACGTTTTTATTAAGCTACATATTGGGATAAACCAAACTTTAAAATGAACTTTTTACTTCTTTAAATAAATTAAAACAAACCTCTTTATATTTTAAAATCATATTTAATTAATATCAAAATCTCTAATTTTATAGCGTATGTAAAACTGACAAAATGCGACAAATTTTGGTTATTTTTGTAAAACGATTATTAACATACTTTTAAATATATAAATTTACTTTTATTATCTTTATCAGATGTTTTAAATAAGATTTATCCTTTTAAATAAATATTTAAATTCATTTATTTAAGCCTTTATTTATTATTAACAAAACTTAACTTTTGTCGATTTTTTCTAAAATCCAAATTTATACCTTTTAATTTATTAACTATAAGAATAGATAATTATTTATTATATATAACATATTTATTTTAAGATTTAAATTCCTTTTAAATTTAAAATGAACGAAATCTCTTATTTTCGAAGTAGCAAAATTACAGGTCGTCACATATATGGTCCTGATTTGTTGAAATGGGAGAAACGGTTTGATTTGATATTAATTTCAAATAAATTATTTTAATATAATTTTTTTAAAATCTATTATTTTAAAATGCTGCTTATTTAGAGTTTCAAAACTATTTACTATATAAACCATTGCCATTAGTCAAACCATTTTATACTTAAATTATGTTAAATATATTTTTCAACTATTAAGCTATTTTATAATTATTTTAAACTATTAAAACCATTTAAACTAATTAAAACTAATTAAAACTATTTAAACTAATTTAAACTATTTAACTATTTTAAACTATTTAAACTATTTTAAACCATTTTCAAACTAAACTATTTTAAGCTATTTTAAACTATTTTTAAACTATTTAAACTATTTTAAGCTATTTTAAACTAATTTAAACTATTTAAACTATTTTAAACTATTGAACTATTTTAAACTATTAAACTATTTATGACTATCCAAACTATTTTTCGAAATTGAAACCGTGCAAGGTTGAATTGTTTGTATCTAAATCCGTGATTCAAAGGCGAATATAGTTAAATGATGTTATAACCTACGTTGGAATTTAAAATGATATTTTCTAGTGAAATGACATATTTTGAGTAAACGCGATGGTTTTGAGATGAGGAATATTTTGCATTGAATATGATATTTTGATATCAATTATGAATCGATTTTGGAAATGTAAAAGAACCAACCGGTGTGAAATGAGCGTTTGGTTGTTAAAGAGACCAAGGTCGGATATTGTCATACTCTCTTCCAATACCGTAAACCACTTCAACAACTGTGCACGTGGTAGAGAATCCAGAATGAAGTAGGATGGTTTGGCGAACGCTACTGTATGAGGTACGAACGTAGCCCCGATCCCCTTACGTCAGCTTGATATGACTAAAACAGGAGCGACGTTGGGCCAAGTGAGGTCGCACCTTCGATCAGACATGCTTCTTCGATACATATTTATTACTTTGTGATTGATTTGGTAGCCACCCCTTGATTTGATTATAGGAGTGTGTTCCAAAATGGGCAGTAGTAGCTGTATGTGATACCACCAGTACGAATTCGCAAAATGGTAGTATCCTACCCTGGGCATTGCCTCGCGTGCCTTGTCATATGCCTTATCGTGCACACTATGAGTTTGTTTTGTACCATACCTATGGAGTGCTTCTTGAGTAACCCACCAATTTAGTGTGGCTTACAGTATCTGTATAGACTACAAGAATTATAAAATGTGTTGAAAGAGATATGGGTAACGTCGTAAGGCTATTTTAATACTTTACTATGGTAGACATATAATAAAAGCGTATTGTACTATGTATGTAGATAGTTTAACGGATCCTTAAGAGATGGAATCATGAACATCTCTTAAGTTATTGCACGCATATTAGACACTGGATATGAGATGTCAAACCCCATGAATATCTCTAAAGTCGTTACACTTATATTTATTTACCGTGATTTAACTTACATAAGATCTTTTAATTCCGACTCAAGTATTTTGTCTTTTCATTATGCTTGGGCTAGTCTGAGCTTTTGAGTGTATTGAATACTATTTTTATGAAGGATGAAGACAAAGATTTAGTATATTATTCTATTTATTATATTTATTCCGCTGTATCATGTTGTTCCGCTGCATTATTTGTTTATTCCTACTGTATGTATAACTCTTATATATTGTAAACGTGTAATCAAATGTTATTTGTAAAACTACTTCATGAACTGTTTATTTGATTATTATATTTTGTCATTCCGCTGTGAGATTCTGTGTTTTGTTTTTCCTTCTTTTCTCTTCATTTTCTTATTTACCCCATAACAATCCTCTCTTTTGAATGGTTTGGATTCAACATGTGTGGTTTATTATCGAATTAAGCCGTCCAAAAAAGTGGGTCGTTACACTTGCTTCATCACAACTTTTTGTTGTGACATGTTCATATTGCAAGATTTACGTTGGGAATTTCGCAAGCTTCTCTAACCACCAATTCATTCTTACTTTAAAGGCACAGAGAGGACTATTATACCTCACCCACACTACTAGTCTGGCAACACATCCTCCTCCACTATCTCTAATGACCAATCCTTCCATCCATACTAAATTAACACGTAGAAGGAGGTATAAATAGAGGTATATCATATAATAGGAAGAATAAGAAATATGCACCTAGATGGTTACCCATGTAATCATCATATACTTCTATTATACCTTATCACAAGGTAACTACCAAATGCCTGAGGAATAGGGATTGTATGCAAATGTAATACCACAAATGCTCTATATCGTTATAAACTTGCTCTGGTACCAAAAATGCTATGTATTGTTCTACGTACATAAGGTCGTGACACATATCTTATATACTTTGTATTATTCTAAACCTACTCTAATACCAAAAATGAAACTTTTCACCTCTATAATCATACTACCGTAGAGTATAACAGTGTAATACTGTATGATAATATGGATAATGAGGTTTGTTAAGAGCTACCATATATGAATATCCCCTTAGGCTAACACCAATACATATTCTTACTTATATAATACACAAATATACGTACATGATATCGACAAAAAGCAATAAAAAAATGGGTTTTCTATGATAGATACACATAGTATAATTAGAGAGCATAGGGTCACAAATCGAGTGAAAAAATATAAAATCATAACAAACATATCACAAAGTAGATCTACAAATGTAGTATCTGACCTACCACAAAATATATACATCAAATACGACTCGAATACAATATTCAACTCAAATATCATCGCCTATATACATGCATGGAGAGATATCAAAAGAAAATATATTTAATAGACCTCCAAAATATAATATAGCCTCTCCTCAAAAGCCCAATACCCAAAAGTCAACGTTCCTGTACCTAAAAAGTTTCAGACTAACCAGAGTATCATATAAATAATGAATGGATTAAACCATGTCTAGAATTAAAGGTCAAGGACGATATAAAATTCATGATGTCATACACACACATGTCTATAACCTAGCAGTAGCATAGCAAGTATTCCCAACACTGCATTACATAGAAGATACACCATGCACAAACAATGATCACATATATAATATACATATACTTAGGATGAGCAAGAGCACGCTAAGGTGATATTACCAAACAAGTATACTCATCCAAAACTCATCGAAAAGCAAGATGAGAATAACATAATCAGTCAATATTGCATCTGATATATTAAGCATTTATTGAATATATATCATAGATTTGTTGAATAATCCAATATGATATATGGTAGATGAGCACATAATAAGTCATACCAAAATGACAAGCATAACAAGTAATGTCTAGCTAACAATCCCATGTTGGTTTAAGTTTAATCGGTATGTAAGTGAGTCTATATGAATAATAACTGGTATATATGATAATAAACTGTATACCCTAGTCATTTTCTACCATTTAGGTGCTATGTTGACTCCAAGATATTAGGCCAGTTTCATTCGCATATCCCTTAACCAGTTTTTACTAGATATTGCATTGCAACCCAAATACTAAGGCCTTTTTGATCTGTATATCCGTTGACCAATCTTTACTAGATTGCTGCATGGACACCAAGATACCATAAAAATTTCATTCCTATATTCCCAGATGAATATTTACTACATTATTGCTTCGACACCAAGAAACCACGGTATTTTCCATCACTATATTCCTCGACCATTCCTATAACAACTCCCAATTTAATTACTTTGAATTTGAATATTTGATATACTTTTAAATATTTAAAATAATTAATTTAATAACTCAATTTGACCTCTTTTTAGTATTAACTAATGATGGTAAAGTAGTTTCAAAGTTTGGTTTACAAAATTAAGCAGTTTGGAGAAAAATAAAAAATATGACCAGAAATCATTTTTTGGATTTTTGACTTTTTATCGACCAAAACTTGTCGGCATGTGTTATGTACACTTATGTACATGTGTACACCTTTATAAAATAACATATGCATTTATTAATGAAGTAATTTGATTATATTTTGGTTTAAAGATACACTTAAAAAGTAAAGTGAACTTTGACTTCTCTCTTTAAAAATAAAAAATTAATGAAAATTCGAAAACCAAGACAAAGTACATTTCAAAAGGAAGTGAGGTGATGGTTGAGTGTAGGGAGTGGCTTGCATGTGGATTAAGGCAAGAAGGAAGGTGATATGGCATGACTAGATATTTTTGATAACAGCGTTATTTTGGTAAATCTCATTTTACATTTTCTATAAAAGAATCTTCACTTTCTTACTTTCTCTTTTGCTTCATTTAATTTCAATTTCGTTTTGGTATTTCTATTCTTTCCATGCTCTTCTCTCCTTCCATGGAGTTTTAGTTAATATTTTAAATAGTTGCTCTTTTTCACCTTTTCCCTTAAATAAAATCACTAAAACCTCTTCCTTTCTTCTCTACATACTCCTTCATCAAAACAAGGGTCAAAAATCCAATTTTTAACCAAAGCCGAGCCTCCTAGCCATAATGGCCTAACCACATTGACCCACTCTAGCCTCTAAATGTCAAAATTTTCAAGTAAAAGCTTGGTTCTTGTGTGGTTTGCGAAGTTGTGGTAGTTTGGTTAAAGTTCATATTGATTTATGTGAGTAAAGCTCACTTTATAAACCAAGTTTTGAACTTTATTATTTGTATAATAATCTTTGTTGTTTTCTTATGTTTAGTAAGTGAATGGAATGATTATTATTTGGTTTGGTTCCCAAATGAAAGCAGATGGAACATATGATTATTGTTGGGGACTTGAAATGAAGTCAAAGTGTTCGTAGCGAATAGGTCATTACGGCATACCTCGAAGTACATAAGTTATAAAATGACAAATTTTACCTTACCTTGTGAATGTTATTTACCTTTGTGCATACACATGCTTATGATTTTGAGATGCTTGGATGAGTATGTATGACATATACAATGTTTTCCGAAAGATCCGTATAGCGACTATCGCTATATCGACACTTTGAAAATATCATCCCTTTTGAAATCTTTGGTGTATGATTTCATGCTTGGGTTTAACAAAGTTAATTAAGTATGTTAGTAATGATATTTAAAGGCAATTATTCATTTTAATAATGATGATTTAATGTTAATTAATCATTTTAGTAATCATGTCTTAAAGTTAATTAGTGATTTCAATAATGATGTCATAAAGCTTGTCAATCACTTTAATAATGATGTTTTAAAATTAGTTAGTCAGTTTAATAAAGATATTCTAAAGTTAAATAATCACTTTAATAATAATGTTTTAAAGTTACGTAATCATTTTATAATAATGTTTAAAGTTAGTTAATCATTTTAATAATAATGTTTTAAAGTTAGTTAATCATTTTAATAATGATGTTTATAGTTAATATATCATTTTACTAATGACATTAAAGTTAATTAATTACTTTAATAAAGCCGTTTAAAGTTAATATTTGTGATGTGAAAGCCAAATAGAAATTCAGTTTTCAATAGTTTAAAAGTTTGATTTGGTTATGAAAAGGAAAAGAAATTTAATTTTCCTAAATGGTATCACTTATATGGAAAGGATTTAGTTATATTCTTAGCACTAAACATCGAGGTAACTCGTGACTATCTCAAAGGTTAAAATGTCGTCAGGGCAAGGCTCAAAGATAACACTACATTAACCGGCTCGGTTTCATTTCTAACCGAGAGATGGTACAAGTTTGAAATCGAAGTGGCGATAAGGATAAGATATTATATTTCCATCTACGATCATTTTGATTATTCTCGATGATTGATTTGTTGGCTATTGATTCTTCTATCTTATGTGTTTGTCAATCTAAAATGATTTGTTTTTTATTTGGAGCGTTGATATCCTCTGTTGGAAATGACTGAAACAAAAGAGCGAGTGGAGGCCAAGTTATGTAGGGTTGCTCCAATTAGGGTATTCGCATATACTCTAGATTGGTTTCGGCTGTATGTGCACTAGGGTGTGAAATACTTATATTTCAAATTCTTATTCAATGATACCCGAATAACATTGATGTATTAAGTGTCATTCTCAGGGGTCAGAAACGTGGGTCGTCACATTTGGTATCAGAGCTTTGGTTGTGCGAACACCTTAACCTTATTGGGGTACAACTCAATGAAGATAGGGTAAATGTTAGCCTAGAATGAGTTAATCTTGAGAGAGCGTATTTGTCATTTTTTTGAATAAAATTATCTATCGTCTAAAGTTTCGTTTTAGATCCTTTAATATTGTTTTTGCCTAAACTATTTTAATCATATTTTGTATTCCAAAGAAACTTATTATTTGTTCATGGAATAGAAGATGCATACAGGAAGAGGAGGAAGGAAAGGACCTAGAACTTGCACGGTTACAAATGACAGAGTACCAGTATATGCTACTATGCCAGCTATAGATCTGGTATAGGAAGTGGTAGTGCAAGTTCAGTGCACTATGAACTTTGCCGCTTCTTGTAATAATTTTACCACTTTGGACAAGAAACCGTCCTATGGAATTAGAGATATCCTTGTAGTGCAGATGTGGCTCCGATCTTGTGAAAGAATATTTGGAGATCTTTAGTTAGGAGATATGGAGAAATGGCTGTTGGTATCGCAACAACTTCAAAAGACGATGATGGATTGGTGGGATTCAGTAGCAGCTAATACTTTAGAGAGAGAATTTTCTTGGGCTCATTTTAAGGAAGTCATTGAACCAAATTTATTCCAGAGGATAGGATAAGTCGGTTGTTTAGGATTTTTATGGATTAAAAGTATGGTGATATGATGGTGGTGCAGTATGACCATAAGATCAATGTATTGTCCCGCTTTAGATCGGGATTGATAGACACACCGCTCAAAAAGAATGAGAAGTTTGTGATTGGGATGCGACCAGGTTTCCATCGTGAAATGACTGATCATGTCAATGGTACCATCACCAATACTATCAACATGGTCTTGAGGTTTGAAGCTTTGGATGTTTAGCAAGGCATCTAGAAGGGTACAGTTCCCACAGTCAGTGCCAAGCCATTATCAGTTATACCAGTTGGAGAAAAGCTAAATTTTAAGCGCAAGTTTAAGGGGAAGAAGCAGTGGATAGGAAAGAAACTCGAAGATTGGCTCCAGTATAGAAGAAGCAGACTATGGACAACATTCTTTTTTTCAAGTGCAACAAGATGGGCCAATTTGCAAATCATTGCCCCACATGTTTCAATGGTGGAAAGCAAGGACACATAAATAACGAGTGCCAATTTCCTATGAAGAGGTCATAAGGGTAGGCACTTACCATTGAGGAGATACCATCTGCTTCTACATATCCAAAGGTGAAGCAAGTGTTGCAAGGTATATTATCCATCTATAACATTTCTTGTTTGTACCAAAAATGGTCACAACACTTGTCGGATGTAATTGAAGAGATTAAAATGAAGAAATTAAATGGAAAATGAGGCTAATCTAACAATCACACTGAAAAAAGTAGGCAGTAATAAAAAAAGACAAGAATTTATATGGTCCAACGTTGTAGCCTACGTCCACTTTGAATAATTTGATGTTCGCTGCAGATTCTCAACTGATTTACAATAGTACAATAGCTTGCACTTAAGCTACACTGGAGTTTGAGTAGAGCATCAGCGTAGAAGTTCCAAAAGTCCATTTTTAGTTGGCATAGGTGTGCTATTTATAGGACTAGATCTAGAAGTATCTGCCTCAAATCTCAGAATACCCTTCTTCATAGGTGGGCCCATATGATCGATTTGGAGTCATTTGGGATCGATCTTGATCGATCCATACTTGTTTCGTATCGAGCATGAAATTGCCCAATGGGGCTGCGATCGATCATTGACGTACTTGAGTTGATATGCAATCTTCTGTGAAAATTTTATGGAATTTGGATTTGTAGTTTGAGAGATATGATCGATCAAAGGTTAAATTTTCTAGTTAGATACGTGCGTATCGTTGGACTTTGTATCGACGACGTGGCACAAGTGTTTTATGGAGATCCATATATCATGCTTAGAGACCATTTCCTTTGGTTTGACTATCGCTTTCATATCCATCCAATGCCATGTATTTCGTATCGATGCTAAAGATTTTCCTTCTTATTGATTCTAGGCCTTCGTTTTTATATCAATCTGTGGTCCTTCTCGTAGTATCGATCAAGTGGGTGATCGATACGAAGCATGCCGCTATAGGATGAATGAAACGTGATCGATCTATGAGATGTTGAAGTCTATTGAAATTTTAATGGATACAAAGTGGGTGGATACTGAGGAATAGGGAAATGCTCATTTTGGATCGATCCTAATTGATATGAAATGATGGATCTTGATGGATGGATATGAAATGGATGTGTCTAACATGGATTTTAATCGATCCATTAGTTAAACATATGAACTACGATTGACCTTAAATTGGGAATGTGACTTTTCATAGCCTTGCTTATCATACCATGGTAATTGTAGCTCCATCTATATTCGGACCAAGTTTGCCTATATCCATCGTAGACCTATAGATAACTGATCTCTGTGGTGGATTTTTTTCCGTCACTAGTCAAGTCCTTGGTGTCACGGCTTTGACAAAAGGTGGGATAACATTTGCCCCCTAATTTACGTCCTGTGCGAACATGACGTGGTTTGAAAAGATGTAATCTTCATTCTGAAAAGATTCTATCCAATTTACTGAAAAGCTGTTGTTCTTTCATCAGGTGATGTGACCTTTACTAGAATTCCAGTAGTATAAATGTTGAGTTGTAGACAGCCAATGATCATGTAGTTTTTGAGTGTAACTGAAGATTGAGTGCCAGCAACTTGTTGTTCAATGTTGTTCTGGTTGTCACCAGGCAAGCATTCAATTCCTGTTAACTTTGAAAATCTAATGTTAATATGGTATACATGCATGTATGTTAACCTGACTCTCTTTCACGGTCGTTGTCGAGTTCTTTTTTCTCATTTTAATCGAGTTTCGTATTGATCCTCTCTTGAATCGATGTGAAATCCGAGTTGCAGCAATGATCGATGGTTGCCTTTGATCCATTTCTTCATATCGATCCTCTCTTGGATCTAGGATGTATGAAGATGAGCTTCGTATCGATGGTTATCGATACGAGATAGATATACATAAACAATACTTTGTATCGATGGATACGAAATTTATAAGTGTTTGACTTTGTTCCGATGGATACGAAACATAGGGCCTTGGATCAATTCGCATCGATGGATACGAAACATAGGGCCTTGGATCGATTCGCATCAATGGATACGAAGTGCTAAGACCCACATTGACTCATGTTGATGGATATGAAAGTCGTTCTTCATAATGATGGATATGAACGATCTAGACACGATTGTGCAATGCTCTTTGTATCGATTGGAGTTGATTGCTTCTATCACTTTACATGACTGGGATACAAATCATCCCTTCGATCAATACGAAGGAGTATAAATTGATTTTGGACTTAAAATTTTTTTCACTTTCTTTTGCTATTTCGTATCGATTAAATAAAAGAAAGACTATAGAACTCTCGTCTTCCAAATGGCCAATCATTAATCCTTAATGCCAATTCTTCAAACCAGGTAATCGATCAGCTAAAACTATTCTTAAAGCGATGAGATTCGAACTTCATGCCACTTCATCCAAGGCGATGGCCAACTTCGATGCCATTGGTGCCAGAGTGGGGCTAGGGTTAGGTCGAGGAAGAAGTTGATGGTGACTTGGAGGTTTAGGGAAGAAGGAAAGCATTGGAAGGAGCTGATGGGGTCACTGACTTCAAGTTTTTTCTCAAATTCGCATTGACGGATCGATCAGAATGCTTAGGAGATCGTTGTAGGCAGTCCTCATGATCGATCTAAGATATGTGGAGCATGCTTCGTATCAATCTGGGTAGCGTGGGGGTGCGTATCGATGCAGACCGATGGATATGAAACCAAATACTTTGGATCGATAAGAAATGATTGATATGTGTAGCTTGATCGATACGAAGAATGTTGTCAATCTACACCACCGATCGATGCGACATGGTGGCTTTAGGGGAAAGTTCCAAAGTGAACCAATGTGGATACGAACTTCATTTCTCTTTGCATACTTGAACACCTAACTCTGATGAGCTTTAACCTTGCGTATATGGACTTCATTGTATAACTGCATGTATGGCTATCCTTCAAAGCCTGTCGATGGAACTGTTACTCAATAAGCACAAAAAATCTTAACAAGGATCGTTCTTCGAAGTCAGGGTGGCATGTTTGAGATGGTCAGCGATGACGGTCACACCAGTTGAATCTCGATGTCTTGTTGCTTTATCATCTTTCAAACCTGCATAAATTTAGAGTATTATGTAGCACTTCACACAACACGATCACTTACTTTGCATCGGGGCGAACACGGGTTTCTTTCCGTCTAATAACGGTTTTTACCGACGTCCGTAGTTATGGATCCTAGAAGCTCGGAGTAACATGAAGTTCAAAGCCCGCCGTTTCCCAAAATTGAAATGACGGATGCTGCGGCAGTCGTAGTGAATCCTGCATCGAATTAACTACTGGGTGCGGTGTCGGGTTTGAATCCGAAGGACTCCATCCGATCCAAGATTTCAGAGGAAATGCTAGGCAGAATCTATCTTAGGCATGGACTATCTTTGGAAGAAGTTCTATTACTAGGGCTAGCAAATAGAGCTTATAATTCCCCGAAGGGGTTTACCACATGCAATAGATTCATGTGTGTAGCTGGGACATTTCCCCCGTTTAACCAATTCATTCACAATTTACTATTTTTCTTGAAGATCGCACCTTCTCAACTGCATCCAAATGGATACGCACTTCTCAATAGTCTATACATTATAGTTATGGAGCATATCCTTCGACCCTCGACCATTGATGAGATTATATACTTATTCAATGTCAAGAGTCGGGGGACAATCCAACGTTTACTTTCCTAGAAGCGGTTAGGAACTACCAAGTGGTGGCATGTGCTATGGAGTAAACTAAGCTACTTCAAGACAGAGTGGTTCTTTGTGAGATGCCTAATGGGGTTCTCTAGGCGATGGTTGGTCAGATGTAAGCGCTTTAACTTCTTCGTTAATTAACTGGGCAATATAAATTGATGCTGAATCCATTACTACATTTCTTTCACAATTCTATTCCATAGCTCGAAGGAGCATAGCTTAAAGAGATAGTGAGGACACTCCAAGCGATGCCCGTCGTACTTAAAGAGATAGATGAAGTTCTTACTGACATAACTTAGTCGCCATTGGGCTCATAGAGAGAAGTAGAGTATTGGACTTACTGGGGTTCTCAAAGTGGGCCCAGTAAGACATAGTGGAAGACGAGCTCCTATCGTTCCCCAAGTTGAGGGAGCTCAGATTGCACCTGGAGTCACAATCATTGAATTGGGTGATGATGAGAGTATTGCAGCTAGACATGAGCCAACGATCGTGCCTTTGCAGGGACTTCAGTCATCAGAATCAAAAAGAAGGGTCAAAACTCTCGGTCACAAAGCTAAGAGGCAAAAGATTATTGAGACAACTCAACCCGTTGCAACTTCTATAGGTACAGAGACCTCTTCACCATAGATGGAAGGTTCAGTGAAAGGGTTGTCGGATGTTCCTATCCCAAACGATACATCTACGTTCCATGATCTCGGGTTAGAGGGGCTACACTCCCATCACGAACTAGCGTAGGCCTAACTTCTGTAAACATAGGGGAGCCAACTTCCATAAGCAAGGCTACCACAATCGGTCTATTATGGTGTTTGAACATGCATACACACACTTTGTGGCACCAAATGACTTCTAATCATATGCTTCCTAATTTCTAGAGAAAACTAATTCTGCTTCTCTTTTCATTTTACAGATATGATGGTGAAACAAGGGTCCATGCTCAGCAAGCTAGGCTCTTCACGCCATTCTTTTAGTTTACACCGTGAATCAAATCGGCATGAAAGTGAGAGAAACTATGGTCGTGGCTATCACTTTAGCCAAGAGCACAAGCGCCATGATAGGGAGAAGAAAGGTCATATCAAAGTAGGTGTCGCTCTTCATTGCGATCTCCACCATCAAAAGGACTTTTAAAACCATCTGGCTCCATAGGCCACCTTTCGAAACTGCACATCAAGTAGCCCCATCTCACACTTCGAAATTCAGCAATCAGCACCGTAGAAATGAAATAGAAGCCCCTGTCATCATAGAACAGACTACCATGGAGCCCACTGGGGAGGGAGCCATCTATATCGCCAAGTTGAAGAAAGATTTTTCGAACATTTGTTTCGATGGCTTCCACTTCCCTTCGAACTTGAAAAGAATCCTAAATGTCATTGGAAAACTTGTGCAAGATTATGTGCATAACGTGTACAACCAGTATCTGGAATGGGTTAAAACAACAGAATGAGTTTCGACGGTGTATTTTGAGTGAGCTATAACGATTGAAAAACTAGAGGGCGACCTTTCTCAAAAAGGTAGAATAATAACGACGCTCACCAATGAGCTTGAATCTTCAAGGAGAACCGAGATAGAGGCTGGCCGGAGAGCTGAGGAGGCCAAGAAGTCCATGGAAAACATGAGAAAGACTCATATGGACTTAGTGCAGGAGATGGGTCACCGTAACACCGTCATTATCTGGGAGTGGGACTCTGCATGGAAAGAAGTTGATGAGCTACAGGCAAAGCTGACTGAGGCCCTTAAAGAGAAAGATGAAGCTAACAAAGTGGCCTAGGAGGCGTATGAAGAGGCGGTTAGACTTGAGGAAGAGAGGGATGCTATGAACCAAACAGAAGAGGAAGCCGATGCCAGGGTTGAAAGGGAAATTAAAGCTGTGGAGGCCAAGATGGAAAGCGAATTTGAAGATCTTTTGGTCAATTAAAAGGATAATGTCTTGAAAAACTGCAAACTTAGCTGGCTTGGCGAAGACTACCCTTTTCAATTATATAAGGCCTGGAACCGCTTCTTTGAGAATGAAAAGATGATCCGTAATTTTGCAACCGTTGATGAGATTGAATTGGAAATTCAAGTGCTAATCGGAGATGAGCCTAAAGTTATCCACGACAAAGATATCACGCTTCAGAGAGAATACCTAGTGGCTAAGTATCCATAAGCCGAAGAAGAATCTAGGAGTGAACATTGCAAAGCTGGTTTTGAAGTGCCGCCAGTGTCTCAAACTGAGCTTACTTCCTTTGTTGATCCTTCGGTCATCCCGAAATATGATCCTGATTGGCCGCTTCTCTCTCCGATAATCGAGCGCAGCTCGGACGGACCGTTGGCCCAACCTAGGAGCCAACTTAAGAAAGGTATTCTGACACTTCTCCTATTACTCAAAATGCAGGAGCACTATCAGATGATATTACTAATACATTTTATTATCTTCATTCAGACTTAGATTCAGCACCGACCGACCCTCCTGCAACTCAAGAAGTTCATCACAAGCAGGCATTAACAATGGAGGCCACAACTATGACAGTTGCTTCTTCGGTTGGGGAGATACATGATAGCAGCTATGTGATTGACGCCAACTAATGGAAGTGCTCCTCAACCATCAAAGCGTTTCGAATATTGAAGTGCCATTCAACATAGACGAAGACATAGTTATCATGGGCTCTTGAGGTCCGGCCGGCAGCATTCAGATGGGTGAGCGCGTGGAGCGAGAGGAGCAAATAATGGAAGAAATCAAAGCCAAGATTGACCATGCTTGTAGGGCTGGTGGAGGTATGGCGGGTCCCAGTCCGGTCCCAATCTTTATGCTTTCTCCAGGTGGCCAATAATTGAAACTAAAATACCTCATTATTTTGGTGTTGAGAGTGCCATCATTCCACCGGTTCCGCACATAAAGGATACTTCATTCCTTATGAGTTCTCGAGAGGAGACTGCGTCGGTTTCCCAGTTGGAGACAAGCCAGCTAGAGCAGGTCTGGGAGGTAAAGGTTCAAAGAGAGGGATGGGCGATAGTTCGAGCGGCTCTACATCGAACAAAATCAAGAAGGAAAGAGCGCCGAAGGTGTAGATTCGTATTTTTTCTTCCTCTCTTGCAGATAGTTGGAATAAGCTTCTCTTTTTCTTTTTGTTGGCCACGTATAGATGTGGGCTTGGCCCTTGCTTATAGGAAATCTTTGAATAGATTTTGTACTTACTTTTGCAAAGAATAGTGTGAATAAAATTCCTTTTTTTCCAACCTCTATGTTCATTTGTCTAAGTACTTTAGCACTCACATTTCCATTCAACGTACTTTTGAAATTTCAATCACTGAGTTGAACTTGAATCCGGTCTTCAGATCCCGAAGTCATAGCTTAGGGTCATAACATCGTGTCGAGTCCCAACGTTGCACTGTCTTGGAGCAACAGGTACTTGATTTATGCCCCCAGTTCTAGGGATAATTAAAGTAGTCAGTTGGCAGTCATCCTCCGCCTTCACTAACGTTACCTTACCTTGGTTGGAACAAAGTTAAAGTGACACGAGTTTGAGCGGTCGAATCATACTTGCTCGCTAGATGATATTTGCATCCACACTTTGGGGATTAGACTTACATGATGGTGGTCGGTAATGCTAGTTTAATATTTAGAATCATGTCCACACTCCGGGGACATAAATTATTTCATGGGCGGTTGGTCACACCCATTTAATGTTTAGAATACAACCACACTCTAGGATACTTTAGTTATTTTACGGACAATAGGTCATACATGTTTAATTTTTATACTCTAGTTCACGCTCCAGTAATTTAGAGACAATTAATAGACGATTAATCACATCTATTTAAGTATTAGGATGTTCGCACTTTGGGAATAAGGAGTTGGTCAAGGTTGTGGATGGTCGGGTCACATCTACCTTGATCCGGCAAGCGAAGTCATAGATGGATAGATCCATCTTCTTTGAGCCTGAAAAGAAGCGAGGTCATGGATGAATGGATCCATCCTCCTCGAGCTTTGAAATTAAGTGAGGTCATGGATATACGGATCCATCCTCCTCGAGCTTTGGAAATAAGTGAGGTCCTGGATGGACGGATCCATCATAGTGGACAAATCCATCCTCCTCGAGCTTGGATTAAGGCGAGGTCGTGGACGGACAGATCCATCCTTCTTGAGCGTGGATTTTAGGGATTGTACTTTAGCTCGCACTTTGGGAGCTGGAGTTATTGGAGGATCGTCGTGTTTCAATCCTTCTTTACTTTATCGGTTCTTGCCCCCAAGCTCGAGGTTTTTGCAAGTGACCAGTCAGATCATGATTACTCCCTATTTGAATGTGTCTTACCATAGGATGGGTCTTAGCTCTTCGTACATCATGACGGTCGCATGATGCACTTCAAGAATCGCCAATCTTGCTTGATGATTCTGCATTTATTGCTAGAAAAGGAAATTGCTTCAAAGTCCATTTCCTTATTACAAGTTCAAATTTTACAATTGCATAAACATATTTCAAAAGCAGACTAATTAAATAAATGCCAGTTATGTGTAATAGCGGTGAAGACTCTCAATGTTCCATGCCCTAGGAAGAGTGAGCCCATCGACAGTCGATAGCTTGAACGTGCCATCTCTAAGTCTCTGCTCAATGACATACGAACCTTCCTATGTCGCCTTCATGTGCGAAGGGGTAGGAAAGATTCTCTTGAGCACAAGATCGCTAATTTCAAATGTTTTGGGTTGGACCCTAGTATTGTATAATCGAGTGACTTGATTGCGATGTGTGGCTACCCTCATATTAGCCTCTTCACAGTTCTCATCTAATAAGTCCAGTGATTGTGCGAGTAGGATGGCATTCATCTTTGCGTCATAATAGGTCACACGTTGAGAAGTTACTTCTAGCTTAACTGGAATAACGACTTCAGAGGCATAGGAAAGTGCAAAAGGAGTATGGCCGCTCGCGGACTTATGGGTAGTTCGATATGCCCATAAGACCATGGGAAGCTCATCGACCCACTTGCCTGCAGCCTTCTTCAGTCGTTTCTCAGAATGGACTTGATAACATTGTTGACAGCTTTGACTTGTCCATTCGCTTGAGGGTGAGCTACTGTCGAGAATTTCTTCTGGATGTGATAGCATTGGTAGAAGTTTTTAAACTCGTCACTATCGATTAGGCTCCATTATCAGTTACAATTGTTTGTGGGAGGACAATGCGACAATTGAGGTTGCACCCAATAAAGTTGGTTACTTTCTTCGTCATGATAGTGGAAAAAGGCTCAACTTCCACCCATTTGGTAAAGTAGTCAACCGCAACGATGGTGTACTTCACGAAACCTTTTGCTAGAGGTAAAGATCCTACTATATCAAAGCCCTGGCCATGGGCTGATCGTCTGAGTAATTTCGGTTGGCGGGGCTCTTGGAATTTTAGCATGTTTCTAGCACCTGTCACATCTCTTAGTATAATCCGATGCATCTTGGTTTACGGTTGGCCAGTAATACCCATCCTGAGTATTTTCTTCGTTAGAGCTTACCCCCGGTGTGATCGCCACACTCTCCCTCGTGCACATCATGTAACACTCATTTGATCTCATCGTTGTAGTACACTGAAGTAAAGGAACAGAATGCCCCCTCTTGTATAGGACTCCATTCCGCATAATAAATAATGAAGCTTTTCGGAGAATCTGACTTTTCTTACTTCTACATTTGGGTAATGTTTTATGCTCATGATAATTTCTGATCGGAGTCATCCATGACTCTCTTTTGGGTGTTGCCTGATGAACCCAGTAAATCACCATATGATCAATACTTGGAGCTGTAAGTGTTTCCACGAGGACAAGTCCCATCAGCTATGTTTTGGAAATGCTGGCCAGCTTCGCCAAAAAATCCGCTTTTTGATTTTGCTCTCGGGTATGAAGTGGATAGTGTAATAGTCAAACTGATTCAACACTTCCTGAACTCGAGTAAGGTAGGTGGCTTATCTCTGGTCTCTGGCTTGATACTCTCCTCGAACCTGACATACCACCAATTGCGAATCACGGTAAATCTCTATAGCAATGAATCCCAAGTCTTTGGCAAGACTTAGTCTAGTAAGTAAAGCTTCGTAATTGGCTTTGTTGTTAGTTGCATGAAAGTCAAACTTCAAAGCATAGCATATGAATCAACCTTTTGAGGTTTCAAGTACCACTCTAGCACCTGAGCAGTAGCTGTTTAATGCACCATCAGTATATAGCTTCCACGTACACCTGGGAGATTCACTGGCTTTTGGCAAATCCTTCGGCATGGTGAAATCAGTTACGGAAGTTTGCAAGAACTTGTCCTTGAATAGCTCGTGTGACGCCCTACCTCTACACTCATGCTAGCCAAGGACACTACGTGGTAATGCCGTCAACTAGCACGAAGAATAAGGCTGTTGAGGAACACCACCCACGTAATTGCTTTGTGCGAGCACCGATAGTTAGATAGTATAAAACGCATTTCAATTCAAGAGGAAATCTGACATACCGATACAAACTCAAAGCTACTACACAGTGGCTATATATAATCTTCGGAAACAAATATAGAAATAATTATAACATAAATCAGTCACAATATCCATATCACAAAGGCAGAAATAGATATGAATATAACACACAGAAGTGTATATTAGAGTAGTGGTCAAACAAGATCCATAATATCACAAAAGAATAGATACAAGTGCTACAAAAAAGAATATGTATACATCAAGGAGTCTCTATCTCGTATGTATAACAACAAAAAATACTAAACTAGAGTAGTTAGCCAAAAGTCAGGTAATGTTCCCTAACGAGGAGTCAAGCAGAAGCACCTGTAACATCTCGGTCTAACCCGAGTATTATTTAATAAGAAAATAGTAAATGGATCAGTCTAGCTATAAATATCAGATAAAACGAGATAGAATAAGAGATATGACAAAAATGTATGATAACAAAAATGCCATACTATGAAAAGTATACATTTAACAACAACAAAAATCATACAATACCTCAAAGTCTCATAACATCAAAAAGAATGTCATATTCTTTATTTCATTCACCAAGCCACAAATATTGACAAACATGTCAATGCAAATCATAAAAGTTGGTGAAACACAAATTCTAAAAATCATCAATTAGAAATCCAGAAATCACAAAAGGGGGAGGCCTATCACAAACGGGAGCATGAAAACTCACCACACGTATATCAGAAACGGGACGCTGTCCCATGGTCGCTAACCGTAGAGCAGGTGCAACGACGTAGTACAATATTGGTACACCCAAGGAACTTGAAACTCAAATAATTCAGAACAACGACGTAGTACAATGGTACGTCTATTGAACCGATAAGCCGGATCAACAACGTAGTACAAAGGTACGTCCGATGAACCGAACTCAATAAAAGATCATGGGTCGTTAGCCCATAAAAATTGAGTCAAAACTCCAAAGAACTCATAGTCATTAGTCTATAAAAGAAATGAGATGAAGCTCAATAAAACAAGGTATAGTCCCCTACGTGGACAAAGAGACATAGCATATCGCTAGACTAAACCATAAAATGATCATCATTGATCAATAAAAAGTGTGAATTACACTAAGTTAGTAAATAAGTGAGCTTAGCTTCATGTCCCATAACCACTGGCTTAACTTAAATATTTACAAACAAATTGTAGATTTCTACTCGAAAATTGTCAAAAGAGTTTCAATCGAACAAGTCCAAAAATTAACCGACAAAGTAAACGCAATCGTTTCATACCACTTGTTTTATAAGACATTTAATTAGATTTCTCAAACGAATGAGGTAAAGGTTTATATATACTAATAGATTGGAAAACGGTTTTAGTAACCGAGCATTGTATTGAAATAGTGTTGAAATGGTTTTGTAAAAGAGTTTGAATATTTCTAGAAACCTTTGTATTTTAGAGTGACGAATCACAAAAGTGATTGTAAAAACAATCAATCACCAAAATTCACATTCGAAAACGTGAATTAAATCCATAGAAATCGATGACAAATCCATCAAAGTGGATATTCCCAAAAATTCCAAAAAGGAAGTTATTAAAGTCGACAATAAATGATTACAACCGATCGAATAATCATGAATTGACAAAAATTAGAATCTCAAGCAAAATAGGCAATTTGGGCTCAAGCAAGCAGGTCAGTCGACTGAACCAGGTGGTCAGTCGACCGACACAGGGACATGAGTTTCTGTCCCCAGGTTCAGTCGACTGATACAGACCCAGGAAAATTCCTAGGTTCTGGTTCAGTCGACTGACCTACTGGTCCAGTCGACTGAACCTGCTTCTAAGGCATTTTCTGCCTTCTGGTTTAGTCGACTTACCCTCTGGTCCAGTCGACTGAACATGCTTTAGAAGCATACTCAGCCTAGCCCCCAAGTGGGGCCAAAATTCAACAATTGCGATCGAATGAACAATGAGCACTAGGGGATTACGCCAACCGGCAACCCAGCCCTATAGGCTCTTCGATGTATCTTCAAAAGCATGTTCAAACTTCAAAGCTAGGATTTTTAAAGATTTAACTTCAAAACACCAAAAATTGGAATATTCACCATTTCAATCCAAATCAAAAGAAAATGAACATAAATAAGTGTTAGAAATTCATACCTAACAACAAATTTAGATAGATATAGACATAGATGTGAGATAAAAATCTCACCTTTTAAATAAAAACAAGGAAGGAGAAGCTTAAAACAAAGGAGGATCAACCACTCTTCAGTCTCAACTCTAAAAGCTCCAATCGAAGATCATAAGCAATAATTTCCTAAATTAGGTTATAGGAAATTTTTAAAATTGGAGAGAGATTGAGATGGAGAAGAAGAAGGAGATGCTTACCTAAGCTTCTCTTTGATTTTGGAGCTAAAACTTGGATTTGCTAAAGAAACTAGGGCTTAGAATTTTAATTTCCAATGTCCTCCACCATTTTTGCTAAAGCTTGAGTTGTAGGAAATATTATGAAGGAATGAAGAGGGGTGGAGTAGAGTTGGGTGGATATGTTAGGTTAATGGGCTGAAACCCAAACCCAAAGCCTAAGTGAAAAGGTTGAAATTTTAGCTAGCTCCAAACATATCGATGTTTATACTTAAAAAGGTTGCAAATGCCATTTTGAACTCAATGGAAGTGGTCTCGAGTCTTAATTTAACTATTTACAAAAAGTAGCCTTTCGGACTTAAATCCGACTAACGATGCTATATTTAAATAAAATATTTAAATATACAATCTTAAAATATGCTGGTTGCTACCACCTTGGGGTATAAGTGATATCAAATTGACTCGGTTTGATATTCAACTTAAGCAACCTACCACACATCTCAGGTCATGTCAAGATATGTTGTAATGGTTGGTCGATGTATACAACGATCAAATGAGCCTGGAAATATGTACGGAGCTTCCTCAAGGCTATGACGTGAAAATAAGACTTCTACCTATAATATATACACACGGTACATATTTCATGCAATGCAAAGGAGGGGGAAGGGTATGACGGACACGGTGGCTGCTTTGGTCATGAAGGCGGAGGGCGCGGGCCGTACTTGTGTCAAGCAAGAGGATATCGACATAGAGGGAAAATAGCGAAGCAGTGATGGGTTGATGTTGGAGTTTTTTTTATTTTTCGGGTATGGCATGAGGAATGAGGGAACACTTTGTGTTTTGGGCATTGGGTCATGGGGTGGCGGCGTTCGGTTAAAAGGGAAGGTTGACTTGGGGTCGGATCTAGGTCTGGTGGGTAGGAGCTTCAAGTTTTCTCCCTTCTTTTTTTCTTGGGAAAAGAAAGGCATAGCAAAATAATGGAGGAGAAATGAAAATAAGGAGAAGAAGATGAATATAAAACGTACCTCTTTTGTAAACGGTGAGGCAAGAGTGAAAAGGTCCCTGCATATAAATATAAATCAAGGAAATGGCAATGGTCACAAGCTTTGATCAGGTAAATATAATTAAAGCAATTTATTTGTTGCTTGGATAGCACGACTCAAGTTTGAAAAGCCAAGAAAATAAAAGGTCGTAGTTAATGGTAAGGTTACGACGAACTTTTTTACTGTTTCCATCGCGTACCGGGCCTTAAAATACTGAAATAAATATACCGCATGGTTCAGCACAATGATGCAAGTAGAATGGTACACAGGTATCAACGATACAATAAAATTTTAAAAACTTAAATTTCCGCTAACGAAAGTGCTGCTAAAATGCAGAAATAAGACAAACGGAGCTATGGAAATCCAAATTTTGCGCAACAAATTACAACGTCTTTCTTAGAAAATGAATTACATTTTTATTGTATAAAAATATTCGGTTTTTGAAAATATTTAAATTTCACTAATTGAACTGATTAAATTTATAATTTAAATTTCACAAATAAGTTAACTTTAATACATTTCAATAAAAATTTACCAATTACTATAATTAAATAGACGCATTTCAAATATTAAAATTTTAATTCAAAATTTTATCATTTACATTCCAAGAAATTTTTTGTGATTTACGTAATAAATCATTGAAAATTTCAGGGTCGTTACACTCTTCCCCACTCAAAATATTTTGTCCCCAAAAAGAAACGAGATAGGAGAATAGAAATAACTGAAAAGATAAAGGGAGGCAATGAATAGTACCTGAGTCAAACAATTCTGGATTTGAAGCATGTATGGATTCCTCGGTTTCCCAAGTGCAATCCTGGTAACCATACTCCATTGTACCTTAACTAAACTGATAGATTTCCTTCAAAGCTGCTTCATACCTCTATCGACAATACGAAGTGGATTCCTCTCGATGGTGAGATTTGGCTCAACGTCCAAATTATCTAATAAAGCTGGCTGGACAATCAAGATGGATCATGAAGATACTTGCAAAAACACATCGTGCACACCCACTAGTTTTTCCAGCAAATCAACTCTATAAGCCAAAGGACCAACTCTTTCCATAATTCGAAAAGGACCAATGAACCTAGGAGCAAGCTTTCCTTTTCAACCAAAATGAACCACATTCTTCAACGGCGAGATCTTAAGAAAGACCTGATCACCTACTGAAAATTCCCAATCCCTCCTACGCTTATCTGCATACATCTTCAACCTATCTTGAGCAATCCCCATCTTCCTCCTAATCTCCACGACCATCTCGAATGCTTCCGGAATCATATCAGGCCCGAGAACCAAGCAATCACCAGATTCAATCCAGCAAGATGGAGATTTGCAGGACCATCCGTAAAGAACGACAGATGGAGACATCTCGATAATTGCCTGATTCCAAAAGATTAGGATAAATAGATTGATTAAGCTTAAGATAATTCAAACCATAAATTAGGGTTATACCCGATAACTTTTATTATAGGTGAATTCAACAAGGTGGAGATGATCTTCCCAAGATCCTCCATAATCAAGAACATAAGCATGAAGGAGATCTTCCAAAATCTGATTCACCCTTTCCATTTGACTATCAGTTTGAGGACGATAAGCCGTACTAAGGTTCAAACGAGTACCCAAAGCATCTTGGAAATTTTTTTAGAATTTACTAGTGAGTATAGGATCACAATCACAAACAATCCGAGAAGGAACACCATGGAGACGGACAATCTCCCTCGTATAGATCTCAGCTAAGCTCAAACCAGTTCGATTCGACTTGGCCGGAATGAAATGGGCGGACTTGGTCAACCGATCGACAACTACCCAAACACTCTCGTTGACTCTTCTAGTCCTCGGTAGACCATCGATAAAATCCATAGAGACCTGATCCTACTTCCAAATGGGAATTTCAAGGGGTTTCAGCAATCCAGCAGTCTTCTAGTGACCAGCCTTAACCTGTTGACAAGTGGAACATTTACTGACAAGATAGAAATATCCCGCTTCATACCATTCCACCAATACAACTTCTTCATATCCTAAAAAATCTTCGTGACACCTGGATGGATGGTGAGTCTGACTGGCGATTCTTCCTAAGAACTTCTTGCCTCAAACCATCAACATTTGGAACACAATTGCGTCCATTAATCCTTAAACTCCATTTTGATATACCTATGCTTCTAACTATTCTGATTATCACCTTCCCTATCCCGAATATTCTCCTTCATAAGCTTAAGCATCACATCCTTTCCTACTTAGCTGTAATTTGATCAATAAGAGATGGTGTAGCTACAATCCGACACAACACGACCTTCTTACGACTCAAAGCATTGGCCGTTACATTTGCTTTCCTGGGAGTGTAGTTGATGTCAAGTTCATAAGATGCTAAGAACTCAAGCCATCGAACTTGCCTCTGGTTTAAATCCTTCTGGTTGAATATACACTTAAGAGACTGGTGGTCGATAAAAAGCTCGAACTTGGTTTACAAAAGGTGATGCCTCCATAACTTTAAAGAAAACACAACAGCAAGCAACTCTAAATCATGAGTGGCGTAGTTAGCTTCGTGGGGCTTCAACTAACAGCTAGCATTAGCTATGACCTTCCCACCTTGCATTAACACAGCGCCTAATCCTTCTTTACTAGCATCAGTATAAACGATAATCCCTCATCCCCATTTGGAATGGTGAGAACAGGAGCAGAGGTAAGCTTTTGCTTCAACTCATTAAATGCAGCTTCACACTTCTCATTCCAATTAAACTTGACCTTCTTACGAGTGAAAGCAGTGAGAGGCGCAACTATACGGGAAAAGTCTCTATAAATCTTCGATAATAATTGGCAAAGCCCAGAAAGCTAGGAATACCAGTCAGAGTCTTAGGTGTCCCCCAATCCTGGCAATGGATAAGGGAATAAGTTCAAAGATAGATAAGAGGAATAAATTCAAAAGAGGAAAGTGGATAGACTTACATTAATCACGGCGACCTTAATAGGGTCAACCGAGACTCCATTCTCTGAAACAATATGCCCAAGGAATCAAACTTCACCTCTCCAGAAATGGCATTTAGAAAATTTGGCTTTTAGTTGGTGACTCATAAGAGTTTCCAGTACATATCCCAAATGAGATTTATGCTCCTTCTCTAACTTATAAAAGATAGGAATATCATCAATGAAAACCGGAACAAACTTGTTAAGAACATCACGGAATATGCGATTAATGAGATCGACAAAGAAGGTAGAGGCATTGGTTAATCCGAAAGGCATACCTAACTATTCGTAAAATCCATTTTCTATTCGAAAAGTAGTCTTGGGAATGCTTTCCTCAACAACACGAAGCTGGTGGAAACAGGTGGCAAGATCAAGTTGAGACAATACTTTAGCTCCATAGAGCTGATCAAACATATCATTAATGCAAGGCATCGAATATCGGCTCTTGAGAGTAAGCTTATTTAGCTCTCTACAATCAACACACATCTTCAAGGAACCATCAAATTTTGTGACAAAGACCATAGTGGCACCTTATTTCGAAAAACTTTGCCTAATCAAACCTTTGGAGAACAAATCCTCAGTCTGCTTCTTCAACTCAACTTTCTCCATGGGTGCCATCCGTTTGGGAGGGCGAAAAATAGTCGAGCCCAAGAATAAGATCAATGAAGAATTCAATTTCCCGCTTAGGAGGAAGAGAGGTGACTTCTCCAAATACATCCGAAAAGAGTTGGATAGTAGGAGTGGAGTCAAGATCACTGGGCTGAGCATCAAGGGAAAAATAAAGCTGCCTGCAAAACCCTGAGGCATCTGACATTCGATAACCAATGGCTCGCCCAGTTCACTGACTAAGGAGATTGTTCGGGCCTTACAAGAAATGACCACATCATAATGCTATAGTCAATCGCCTCCTAGCAAAATATCAAATACGTCGAAACCCAAAACATAGAAATCTACTGTGAATCGACACTTCTTGTGAAGGAGTTTTACCCCTTAACAAATCATACTAAGATTGGAAGGACCGTCGATGGGATTATTCATACATAATGATGAAGTCGCCAATTGAGGTCACAAAATATGCTCGAATTATTACAAAGATCTGTAGTTATAAAGCTATGGGATGCACTGGTGTCGAATAAAACTCTAACAGGAAAACCATGCAAAGAAAATGAGCTCCAAAGGCTACCTTCGTTATCATTGGCAGGTGGAGGAGGAGGAGGAGGGGTGGAAGAAGTCATGGCAAAGACTCCAGATGTCTTGCCTCTCTATTGAGTGGGACAGTTATTCTTGAAATGACCAGGCTATAGACAAAGTGGCAGAGGTTGTTTTTGGTGGCCTGGACTAGAGGAGAAATTGCAGCTCTGGCAGAAGATGGACAGTTGTTTGCATAGTGACCCTGTTGGTCGCACTTGAAACTAATGATGGAAGATAGGCCAAGAGATCGCTTTTGAGGATCATAACTAATACCATGAGTATCCTGCCACTTCTTCTGCTGTTTGAAGTTGGGCTTCCTTTTCTTAGAAACACGGGATGTGGCCTGAGATGCTGACACTGCATGCTTACCTTTAGAAGTAGGGTTCTCAAATCTAGTGGTCATATCCATCAGAGAAGTGAAAGTACTATGAACATGACTAATCAATCGGTCATAATACTCTGGGTGAGCAACATGAATGAACTTCTTGTTCTTCTTCAGCTGAGTGTCAATCAAACTAGGACCAAACTTGGAAATCTCATTGAACTTCTTCTCATACTCAGCAAAAGTCATACCTCCTCGCTCAAGATCCATAAATGCCCTATAAAATTGAGATTTGCCAGCTTTAGGAATCCATTTTACCACAAAAGCATCCCTGAAAAGAAGAGGAATCCCAGATAAGACAAAGATAACAAAGATAAATTTCAAAGAAATAGGTTTGAAAGAAATAAGGTAAGAAAAAACTAAGAATCTCACCTGAACTACTGCCAAGTGATATTAGCCTCAACGGTCTGAGTGGTAACAGATTCCCACTAGTCTTGGGCGGAATCCTATAACTGCCAAGTAGCTAAATGACGCAGCTGAGCATCAGTGATCTCAAGTCCAGTGAAAATCTTCTCAAGGCTTTTCAGCCATTTCCGTGCCTCAATAATTCTCTCATCTCCGGAGAACTTAGCGCCCCCAAGTTAATAATACTCCTTACAAAGTTGAGTGAACCTAACCGGCTGAACATGTGCGATATCAGAAGCAGCAATAGGTGGGACAGTGGCAACAGGTGGTGCAGGAGCATTCTCATGACCCCTACCACGAACATTCCTACGGTTACTCGTCTGGAGAAACAAGAATTTGACTTCAGAATAAGGATACAGATTAAAATTCAAAAGAAATCCTAATTAAAGAGAACTCTAATTTATAATTTCAAGCATGAACGGATATGACTCTGTAATCAATTCAACTCATTCTAGGGTATTGCCGCCCTATCTCTAATGTGTTTTTACTCCATATACTAAGTTTTCCAAAACTAGAGCTCCGATACCAATTGGGACGACTCATTATTTTAAACTATTCAAATCGAAAATAATCCATACATGTCAGACTAGAATCATCAAAAAAAATATTATTAATGTATTTATTTGGCATAAATTAGCATATACACTAAATAAATCAATTACATAATCACATACATAGAGTTCACAACCAACCAACGGAATAAAATAAATAGTAGTTCATAAATCTACTATAGAAATAACAAAGTCTGAAACATAATACATCAAAAATCCCAGTTCATAGAAGTCTCTAGTACAAAGGAAATGACAAGTCTGAACATACAACTGGAAATAACAGAAATAAACTGAAATTTGAAATAGATAAGCTAGAACTTCCAACAAAGTCCAGCCCAAAGGATGAATCTCAAACTGCGACACTCAAGCTGACTAGAGCGTAAAGCAAAACAAAACACTCGAATCAGGATTAACATTCTTATTCAGATAAATCAAGTTCAAGTGAAATGTCAAGTAAATGCAATATAACTTAAAGAAATGTTGGGATCCCATCCTTTAAGAATTGCTAAACTATCTACATACATAGTACAATACGCTATATATATATATATATATATATATAATGTCTACAGTAAAGTAAAGTATTAAAATAGCGTTAAGGAGTTATGCATATCGCACTTAACACGTTTTATATGATGTCGTAGTCTACAAAGATACTGTAAACTCCACCCGCGGGTGGGCTATCAAGGAGCACTCCATAGGTACGATACAAAACAAACTCGTAGAAGGCGTGATAAGGCATGCGACTAGGCACGGGAGGCAATGCTCAGGGTAAATACCAATTGTGTGTCTCGACTAGTGGTAACGCAGAGCAGCTACTACATCCATCTCGAGACACGCTCCAAATCAAAGGTGTGCATACCAAAATTAGACCATAAAAGCAACAGATATGGATTCGAAGAACTGTGCCTGATAGGAGGAATGACCTCACTTGGCCCAACGTGGCTCCTGTTTTAGCCACATAAAGCTGACTCACGGGAGTCGGGGCTACGTAAATACCATTCGCCAAACCATCCTTCTTCATTCTAGATCTCCACCACGTATAGAGTTGTTAAAGTGGTTTTCGGTATTGGCAGAGGGTATGACAATATCTGATCTCGGTCTCTTTGAGAACCAAATGCTTATTTCACACTGTTGTCATTTATAAAATTTCTTTATAAATATTTAAATAAAATCTCAAATACAATTTAAGTCAAAACAATATTCAATTTTAATTCTATTTAAATTTTAAAGTATTCATTTAATCGCCTTTTAATGAAACAAGTTATAATCATTCCCAAGATCATTAAGTTCTGAATGAATTTTTATTTAAGTACAATTAATAACCAGTTTAAGTTACTAATCAAATTCCAAATGTACCTTTTGACCCTTTTTTATTTATTAAAGTTATAAAAATCTATTTTAAATATAAAATAAATAAACCTTTTAAAACTATAATATATATATATATATATATATATATATTAAATAAAAACTATTTTATACAATTTAAAATAAATTAAGCTTTTTATTTAGCTATTTATATTCTACTTTTATATTTTAGAAAATAAAAATATAAGTAGAATTTTACGAATTGCTTACTCATACCTTTGTATCTCCAAAATCAACATTTAAGATCATAAATTTTACAATAATAAAATAGAATACTTATTACATTTCAAAATCAAGCTCTTATATTTCCTTTCAATTATTTGGAGATCGTTTTTTTTTCAAAAATAGACAAACGGTGTCTATATATAATTTTCTATCCTATGGTCAAGTGATATGGATATTTTTTATTTCAATCCATGATAGTTTAATTTTACATGTTTGTATTATTAAACCCGCAATCTCAAAATTTCAATAATAATTGAAAATCGTTTGGATTTATCATTTCAATCTATAACGAAGTTCCCCTATTCTAAAGTCCGTTCGGGTATGTATTATTCAACCCATAGCGATTTCTAAATGTAACGACCCGCTATTTCAAACCATTCACACCCGCACATGCTAGACTTAAATTGCTCAAAACAACAGATTGTTAATTTTATATTTGGCAAAACTTAGCATATATAGTAAATAAATAAATCACAGAATCACGTACACGGAGTAATACAACATTAAGAAGCGTTAAAGGTAAATAACGTTTCATGAACCTACCATATAAGCAACAGAGTTTGAAATAAAATAAAACAGAATATCTCAAATACGATGTAGACTTGAATACAAGCATATGACAAGTCTAGACAAAACAACTGGATAGCTGAATAGATATAGATGGATCTCCAAGCGAAGCTCCAACTCTAAAGGTGAGCCTCAAATGCTGTGACAATCAGTCTGACCCGAGCATAAAGCAAAACACAAAACACTCGAGCCAAGATAACATTCTTATATCAGTGAATTCAACTCAAGTGAAATGTCAACTGAAATACAAGTAACTTAAAGGATGTTTGGGATTCCAATCCTCCAAGGATCCATAGAACTGTCAACTCTGTAGTAATAAACGTTATTATAATATGTCTATAGTAAAGTAAACTATTAAAATAGCGTTAAGGCGTTATCCATATCCTACTTAACACATTTTATATAATGTCGTAGTCTATACAGATACTGTAACTCCACTAACAAGTGGGCTATCAGGGAGCACTCCATAGGTACGGCACAAAACAAACTCATAGAAGGCATGATAGGGCATGTGACAAGGCACGCGAGGCAATGCCAAGATAGATATATCGTTTGTGTATCCAGACTAGTCTACTACTGCCCACTTCGAGATACACTTTCAAATCAAAGGTGCACCCAACCAAATCACAAAGTAATAGAATAGTATCGATGAAGTGTGCCCGATCGGAGGAATGACCTCACTTGGCCTGGCATGGCTCCTGTTTTAGCCACATCAAGCTAACTCACGGGAGTCAGGGCTACATAATTACCTTATACAGAATCATCACCAAACCATCCTACTTCTTTCTGGAATCTCCACCATGTGCACAGTTGTTAAAGTGGTTTCGGTATTGGCAAAGAGTATGACAATATCTGATCCCGGTCTCTTTAACAACCAAATGCTTATTTCACACTGTGGTCATTTCATTTCAAATAGTTCATACTTCATATTAAAGTATAAAATTCATTTCAAAAGCATATCAATTTGAAAGCGTTATTCACTTTAAATAATATTCATTACCAGAATCGTAACACTTTCAAATTTATAACACTTTTGAAATCATAACACTTTTGAAATTATAACACTTTGGAAATCATAACACCTTGGGAATCATAACACTTGAAATCATAAAACTTTCAACTTAAACAGTTTATATTGCAATAGTACATATATTAAAATAGTTATAAACAAGAACAGTTTATATATTAAATTAATTTATATAATAAAATTAGTTTCCACCAATTTTACTAACGGTTCAAATCATCTTAAATTCCAAAATTCAATTTAATTCAAGCTCTATTCAATACTTTCAGTTTAAAAGGTTAAAGATTCAATTCAAATTCTCAGTAAACCGTTTTAGTTTTATCGATTTAAAATCCAGGTTTGAACTATCATTTCGATTTCAATAAGATTCAAGGTTTAAATATTCAAAAAATTTCAATAAAGATTTCAACATTTTACATCAGCTTTATTCAAATTGGAAAATATTCACTTAATCATTTTAATAACAATTAATAAAATCTCAATTACACCTTTAAATCAACTTAATATTCAATTTCAATCTTAGTCAAATCCGAAAATATTCATTTATTCACCTTTAATCGAAAGCAATTTATCAAGTTATTAAATCATATCTTTAAAAATATCAAATAAATAGGTTTCAATTTAATTTCCATTTGAATACAATTCTAAAACAAATTAAGTTACAAATCAATTTCAATTATCTTTCCAACCTTAATTTATTAAAGTTATTAGAAAGTCTATTTTTAAAATATAATTTTAAATAATTTTTTAACCAATACTTAAACATATTATATACTAGTTAAATTAAATTTTATTAAATTATATCTTACTATTAAATTTATTTTATATTAAATCTATTTTTATATATTTTTAAAATAGTTAAATTATAAGTAAATCCTTAAAAAACTTTATTTTCAAAACTAATTTATAAATTTAAAATTTCCAGGCATAAATTTTAAAATGTAAAATTCGGACATATATAAAAATAACATTTATATATTATATTTTTAGATATCAATATGTATTGAAAACCATATACTTCCTTTCAAAACTTTGGAAATCATAAAAAAATAGACCAACGGCTTCCGTATATAATTTTCTATCCTATAGTCAAGTGATACAGATATTTATCATTTTAATCCATAGTTTAAATATATATGGGTATATATCATTTCAACATGCAATCTCAAGATTCAAAATTAATCAAAAGCTTGGGTTTATCATTTCAACCCATAACGATTTTCCGTTAATCTATAATATCATTCGGGTATGTATCATTTCAACACATAGGGATTTCTAAACTAACAGGAAACTTGCAGAGTGAGAACAAATATGATAATAAATCAACAATAGGCATATAATCAATAAAAAATTTAAATAAAATATACATAATAGGATATGGTGTCATATATCATTGGAGAACAATTGTATATAATAGCATATCATATTTGACAATTAAATAACTAATATTCAAATTTAACACCATATTTCAATTATCCTTTCAAGTGAAATAAAATTTACTAACTATAAGAATGCTAATCGTGAGTGACTTCTCACCTTTCGAGGCGAGAGAAATTTGAAAATGCGACAAGCTACGAATTGAATCACGAACTAGACGATCGAGCAATCTAAACAACAAATCTTAAAGCGGAGTAAGCTGAACACAGATTTGACAGACAAAGCTGATAATTAGGAATTAGTAAAACAAATAAGAATCAGCTTGACAACTAAAATGAAATTAATATTTTTCAAAATCATTATCTCCTAAACCATATGCATTTAAAATCAAAACAATAATACATACATACATACATATATATATATATATATATATATATATATATATATATATATATATTATACGTTATATTCTCAAAGCCAATACTTGGACCAATATTATATTCTTAAATCACTTATACAAAATGAGATATATATATATATATATATATATATATATATATATATATATATATTTAAAAATTTATATTATTATAACATGCTTAAAAATCACTATTTTTGTAAATAGATATACATATATACTTTAAATATTGATACTATTACAAGCATATATGTATATTATATTTTTTTTTCTAGATAAAAGCAAAATATATTCTAAAATTTGTATTTGTTCAAAAATCATAGTATCAATATATGTACCGTAGATTTAAAACCGAAGATGACAGAGCAACATGAATAATATATATACTCTATATATAATACATAAAGTAATAGGTAAGATTTCATAATATAATATACTTTAAACATGTAATATGTGACGACCTGTAAATTTTAATGGATTTTATAACGTAATTAACTGAAATTTTTCTTGAAAATAAACCACAAAAATTTTGAAATAAAAATTTGATATTTGGAATACGTCTATTCATACATAGCAAGTGGTAAATTTTCATCAGAAAATATGAAAATTAGTTTTGTTGTGTAATTTCAATTTCAATTTAAATCAATTAATATTGAGGAAAATAAAATATTTTTCAAACTTGAATATTTTTATATAATAAATTTGTAAATCATCCTCTGAGTGAGACCTCATATTTCATTTTGTCAAATTTGGACTGCTATTGCACCGTTTAACTTATTTTCAACGTTTTAGCAGTATTTTCGGTACCGAATATCAACTTTTGATAGGATGGGCATATCGTTGATATCCGTGTACTATTCTGATTGTCTCATCCTGTTGATTTCCACAATATATTCAATTGCCAATTTCGAAACCTGGAAGACGGTGAAATCTGTGAAACGATTTTCGTGTCGGTTCCGCAATTTGGGCTTTTGGGTTTTCTGTGACCATTCGTTATTCATCGTGAGAAGCAAATGGACTGTAATCTTTTCTATTCCCAAAATTTATTATATAACTTTTGGTATCCCAGCTGTTGAATATAATTACCATTCCTTTTTGTCTGTTTCCTGTTTCATCTTTCTCTTTGCCTATCTTACTAAAAGGAAAATATATAATATTATATATGTTTGTATATAATTCTCTATTCATCTCCTTTTCATTCCTATTACCCAAAGTAGGCATGTAATATAGCCGAAGCCTATTCCTCCTTCTTTGCACCATGGCCTGTCTCTGCATCCCCTCTCTCTCGCAAGCCCAGATCCATCCACCAACCTCTGGCCATCTAGCTGGACCCACCCACGTCAGCCTACCCGAGCCGCATCTCCTCTTCCCTCCGCCGATCAGATCGCCACTTCTCTCCACCATCTCGTCATCTCTCTCTACCCACCACCGCCGAGACCAACCTACAACCACCCAAACCTAGTCTGGCCGAGACCCATCACCTCACCCAGGTCGAAAGCTACCTCCATCTCCACCTTCAACTTGCCTAGCCGAGCTACACCTTCTCTAGTTATATATATGTATAATTTATGTAAGTTAAAATCTCTTTTGTTTCATACATATCTCTTATATATATAATGAAAAGTAATTATAATATGTTTAAGTGTTATATGTTATCTAAGATTTATATATATTAGTTACATATTTTCGGTTGGGTTTAATGTAGAAGTTTATAATATCATAATATATATATATATATATATATATATATTCGGTTGTTTATACATGCAAGTTGCAATAACCTGTCACTTTATATGTAAACTTATGAAAGTTATATAGGTTCTGTTTATTTGTATATATAAGCTTATGCAAGTTACTTGTGATTTGTTTAATTATAGATATAATAATAAGATAAGTTTATATTGATTCTATAATAATAATTGATTTTAAAATAATATGTATGTAAGCTATAAATTAGATATATATGTATGATTTATTCTGTTGGATATTAGTTATATAGGATATGTTTTTTTGTATATATAAGCTTGTGCAAGTTATTTGTGATTTGTTTAATTGTCGGTATAACAATAAGATAAGTTTATATTGGTTCTATGATAATTATTAATTTAAACATAAAGTATGTAAGCTATATATTAGCTATATGAAAGATACTTACACGGTTAGCTATTACTTAGGATCGTGTTATATGGAATATAATTAAATCTAAATATGGAAACAGATGATAATAGCAAAGTAAATAAAAATAAGTAAAATAAAACAAGTACACCAGGAATTTTTATACTGGTTTGAACTTCTCATTCTACGTCCAGTCCCAGACTTCGTCTGGTATTTCAACTACAACAACCCTCACTTAACCCGGAGGAACAGGTTTACACTGCCTGAGCAATCAAACAGGACTTCACCCGCATAAGCAACCTAATAGGACTTTAATACAAATAACAAAGGTATCTGACTGTGGTGTGTTCTTAAGTAACACTGATAAGTCATTTTAGTACAATCTTCTTATAATCTTCTCCTTAGTGATATATAGTGATGTGCTTTGAGAATTGTGGAAGATAAAGTGATAAAGATCAAAGTACGTAAGTGATTTGAGTGCAATTTGAAAGTTTGAGAATAGATGAGAATTCAAGAGTGCTAAATGTAAATTCAGTAATTTTTTCGTTGAATTCTATAATCTATTTATAGTATATAAAGAGTTGCATCTTTAAATGAAAAGTTATATTGAAAAGAATGGATGCAACTGTTGATTTAAAAGAATGTTTCTCTTAGTGAAGAATAGTGTCTTTTCAAGAAAATAGCAGTTAGGGATATTCAGACGTCTGAATAAAAAAATACAGACTCCTGAATTAGATTGAAATGCAAAAAGCAAAGAAATAGTTCATTTTTGACCTTATTTAGAGGTCTGAATATTTTTTTTTCAGACATCTGAATATTATGAAAACAATATTTTTATTTTAGCACTCAAATGTCTGAATGTATGGTTTTAAACGTCTGAGTTTGCTCTTTTGTGCATGTATGAGCATGTGTGTGCATGTGTGTATATATATCGTTTAAGGAGAGATTTTAACAAAATTTCTAAGTAAAGTACAGACTCTAGACACATAATATACAACTTTAAACATCTGTAGACGAATTTGTAATAAATCTCCTGCAAAGATGGTTAGTATATACATATCATTTTATATAGGTTATTATAATCAAAATCGAGATTCTAACATTCTCCCCCTTTTTGATGATGGCCACTATATAAAATTAATAAACTAGTAAAGTATTGTTGCTCCCCATGTCAATATGCACAATTTAAATTTCTCCCTCTTTGCCATCGAAAAAAAGAAAGAACATGAATGATAATAGATAATTCATTCCATTAAGGCAAACAAAGTAGATAATAATACATAAATAGATATTGTTTTAGAAATTTCTCATACAACTAGACAATTGTGACGCCCCACCTCTATACCCACGCTAGCCAAGTACACTACAGGGTAATGCCGTCAACTAACACGGAGAATAAGGCTGGTTAGGAGTGACCATCTATAGCCTTGCTTTAACTATCTATTGAATACATCGACAATAATCACACCAAACAGATCGACATATCCAATGAATACTTAAAACAAAACCATAGGTGGTTGAATGATCTATCAGAACAGAATATAACAACTCAAATGTAATATACATCATAGAACAGCATATCATTATATACACATATACAGATACACACCAGAGTATACAAACTAATACACGTCAAGTGGTATAGAAAACCACAATATACAGATGAATCAAAAGAATACACATTAGAGTTACAACAAAAAGGACTACACAAAAAGCTTTAACAAAAAGGAACATGCTCAGTAGTCCATGCAGAAGCAAAATAGGCTAAGTCCAAAAGCACCTAACCTGAAACAACGCGGTCTGACCCGAGTATAAAATACACGGGTCAGTCTAGCTAAACAAATAAGTTAGATAAACTGAACAACAATAAACCTGCAAGGTTACAAGGTATAACAAATATCTCTAAAGTAGATAACACAATCATCTAACAAAAGATGAATCATATGATAACAAAACACGCCTCATATCATCGGCATCATAGAGAAACAAAGGATACAAATATCTCAAATCAAGCCAGAAAGGCAAATAACAAATACCAATAAGGTATACAAGTTCTACAAGGTAAACGCTACGCATCATGCGGCTCATAAAGACCAACACCGAAGGGCGATACCTAGGGAATATACATATCAATGAAACATCATAAAATTGCTCAAGCTCAGTACTGTATAAACAAGGATCCATGAGCCCGAAAACTCCAAACCCAATATCACCCATGGGCTCATAACGACCAACATCGGAAGCGATACTAAAGGGCAACCCAATATCACCCATGCGGCTCATAACGACCAACATCGGAAGCGACACTAAAGGGCAACAAACCCAAAGGCACAAACCCGAAGGCACAAACCCGAAGGCAACATACCCGAAGGCATCATACCCGAAGGCAACAAACCGTAGTGGTGAAGGTCCGGAGACCCAGTGCTGTACACCACTAACTGGCGGAATGTGTCATAACTTTCAGAAAGGAATCCGAAAAGTGGTAACGTGAGTCCCATAACCACTCATTCACACTAAACGGTTTACTATCCATTAGTTAATTTCACACTCAAAGCAGTACAAAGTTCACCTCATCTCATTGGTAAACTAGACCAAAAGGTCAAAACAATCAATCGAATAGGTCGGGGATTAATCGGCAAGACAAACGCATGGATTCATGGTCCGTGTTTTACCTAACCATTTAATTTCCATTCCACTCCGCTCGAAGTGCGAAATTGTGTGTGCGCGCTTTAAATAGAATTTAAGAATTTGAGAAGGAAACTTTAATACGATTTATAGGGGTTATTTATAAAACCCGTGAATGAAGTCACAAATAAATCATCAAGGTGACATATGCATAAACAACTAATTGGAATCAATTTAAATCGATAAAAGTGGAAATCACAAACAAATAGGCACATTGGACAAAATGAAGCAGGTCAGTCGACTGGCCTACTGCAGTCAGTCGACTGAACCATAACCCGAGAGTTTTTAAACTCTGCATTCAGTCGACTGACAACAGGGGGTCAGTCGACTGGCTGTAGCTGGAAATGTTTTCCAGCCTAGCAAATGGAGGAGCAAACTCACCCCATTTGCAACCTGTCGAGCAATGGACTTAAAGGGGCTTTTGCCAATCGATACCCAACACCATTGACTCCGAAACACCAAAAAGTGAAATGTTCACCAATTCAATTCAAACCAAAGGCAAATGCACATGAATAAGTGTTAGGAACTCATACCTAACAATCCAACATAGTTGCAAACATAAATGTGAGATAAAAATCTCACTCTACATCAATAATCAAGAGAAGTAGATGTGAGTTCAAAACTCACCTTTTATCCCAAAACAAAGAAGAAGAAGCTCAAACACAAGAAGGAGACAAACTACTCTTCACTTCAAATCTACTAGCTTCAATCTAAGAATAAAACACATATTTTCCAAAGTTAGGTTTAGGAAACTTTCAGAAATTGAAGAGGAGAAGAGTTGGAGAAGAAGAAGAGGAGGCTTACCAATAGCTTCACTTTGATTTTGGAGCAAGATTTCAAGTTGCAAGAGGAAACTAGGGCTTGGAATTTCTAATTCCCATTCTCTTCCCCCATTTTCAGTTTTTTTTAGCTTAAGTTTTATGAAATGAAATAAGTGAGTGGAGAGGAGAGAGACTGAGTTAGTGTTAATTAGCTAGTTAGTGGGCTGAACCCAACCCAAAGCCCAACTAGAAAAAGTTGCAAAATTCAACTTACTCCAAACATATCAAAGCTTATACTCAAAAAGATCGCAAACGACGTTTTGAACTCAATGGAAGTGGTATCGAGCCCCAATTCGGCCATTTGCAAAAAGTAACATTTTGGACCCAAAATCCGACTAACGACGCTATATTTAAATAAATTATTTAAATATAAAATCATTAAATATGCGAGTTGTTACAAATCTCCCCTCCCTACAAAATTGCATCCCTGCAATTCCTGGAGACGATATTTGTAACAACTATATACATACAGCATTCAAAAGAAAAGGAAATAAGCTTGAGACGAAAAGATATTCTCACCGTTGCCAAGCGAAATAGAAAACCTGGATAAGATCGCTCGATATACTCTCTGGTTTCCCAAGTACAGTCATTGGGACTAGCGGACCATTGAACTTTAACCAGCGGCACGTCCTTGTTCCGAAGGTGTCGCACCTCCGTGTCAAGTATGCGAATAGGCTGCTGTACAATAGTTAAGTCTGGTGAGACCTCAAGCTCTAGCAAATCAGGAGAAGTAATAACAGAATCCGACTCTCGAAGACACTTCCGAAGTTGAGAGACGTGAAACACGTTATGAATGCCAGATAAATGAGCTGGAAGTGAAACTCTATAAGCCAAAGGGCCAATATGTTCAGTAATAGAAAATGGTCCTATAAAGCGAGGAGCCAATTTCCTAGTCGTACTGAAACGCATAACCCCCTTCAAAGGAGAAACATGAATAAGGACAAGATCACCAATCGAGAATTCGAGAGGCTTCCTACGGTTGTCTGCGTAGGATTTCTGGCGGCTCTGTGCCTCTTTCATTCTCAATCGAATAAGATCAATCTTCTCGGAAGAATCACGAACAAAATCTGGACCAAGAATAAGCTTCTCCCCAAATTCCAACCAACATGAAGGAGATCGACATGGCCTTCCGTATAAAGCTTCGAAAGGAGCCATACCGATACTAGACTGAAAACTATTATTGTAGGAGAACTCTACAAGAGGTAGATGATCCTCCCAACTACCACCGAAATCAAAAATACAAATACGGAGAAGATCTTCCAAGATACGTTTCACCTGTTCAGTCTGTCCGTCAGACTGCGGATGATAAGCTGTACTAAAATTAAGCTTTGTCTCCAAAGCTTGCTGAAGACTCTTCCAAAAATGACTCGTGAATAAAGGATCACGATCACTTACAATAGAACTAGGAACACCATGAAGTCTCACGATTTCCTTGACATACAACTTAGCCAAATGTGTGGCAGTTCTATTAGACTTAATAGGGACAAAATGAGCAAACTTAGTGAGGCGATCAACAATAACCCAAATGCTAGAATGACCCGACCTCGAACGAGGTAGGCCGTCAATGAAATCCATAGAAATCTGATCCCATTTCCACAATGGAATCTCTAGAGGCTGAAGAAGACCCGAAGGACGCTGATTTTCGGCCTTAACACGCTGACAAGTTATGCAATTACTCACATAACCCGCCACATCGCGCTTCATGCCTTCCCAATAATAAAGACGATGCATATCGGCATACATCTTACTATTACCAGGATGAATGGTATACTTAGAGCGGTGACAATCATTAAGAATGTCATGCCTAAGTGCAAAATCAGAAGGCATAAAAAGACGGTTCTTATTGCGAAGACTCCCATGAGAATTAATGCTGAAATCCCGCAACGCCTCATCACAGGATCCAGACTCACAAAGCTGAATAACATGCAACAAATCAGGATCACGCCACTGAGCATCGACAATACGATCCAACAAAATAGGTCGTGCTCCCAAACTAAATAATAGAATAGGAGAATCAGAAGATGAACCTCGATCACGAATTTCACAAAAAGATAAAGTCTCAAGAATATCTCATTCGGCAAGGATCATAGAAACAACAGCCGAATGTTTGTGACTAAGCGCATCTGCAACACGATTACCCTTACCAGGGGTATACTGGATATCAAAGTCATATGAAGCAAGAAACTCGAGCCAACGCTGTTGTCTCATATTGTGTTCCTTCTGAGTGAACAAATACTTCAAGGATTTATGATCGGTATAAAGAATGAAGCGCTCACCCAATAAATAGTGTCGCCAAATCCTCAAGGCGAAGACAATGGCGGCTAACTCAAGATCATGAGTGGCATAGCGAACTTCATTCGGACGCAGTTGCCTAGAAGCATAAGCAACTACCCGATCCTTCTGCATAAGAACAGCACTGAGACCACTACCACAAGCATCGGTGTAGACAACAAGATCATGATTCCCCTCGGGAACCACCAAAATAGGAGCATCAGTGAGAAGTTCCTTCAATATCTGAAAGGAAGCTTCACACTTGTCGGACCAAATAAAACGAATGCCTTTCCGAGTAAGGCAGGTGAGAGGAAGCACAACACGGGAAAAATCCTTAATGAACCGACGGTAATTACCCGCCAATCCAAGGAAACTACGAATCTCATGCACATTCTCGGGCCTCTTCCAATTCTGGATGGCTTCGATCTTTAAGGGATCGACAGAAATGCCATCGGAAGATACAACATGGCCTAAGAACTTAACCTTATTCTCCTAAAAGTGACATTTGGAGAATTTGGCTCTAAACAGATGATGACGGAGAGTACTCAAGACAATTCTCAAGTGATTAGCATGCTCGGCTTCAGACTTAGAATAAATAAGGATATCATCAATGAAGACAAGGACGAACTTATCGAGATATTCCCGGAATACCCGATTCATGAGATCAACAAAGAAAGCAGAAGCATTCGTCAGACCAAACGGCATAACGAGCCACTCAAAAGAACCATAACGAGTGCGGAAAGCGGTAAGTGGTATGCTATCCTCCGCAACTCGTAACTGATGAAAATCCGTGGCAAGGTCAAGTTGAGAAAAGACCTTAGCACCACTCAATAGATCGAATATATCATCGATCCTAGGCAATGGGTACCTATTCCTGATGGTTAACTCGTTTAGCTTGCGATAGTCAATGCAAAGCCTAAGAGTTCCATCAGACTTCTTTACGAAGACGACCGCGGATCCCCACGGAGAAAAACTGGACTGAATCAACTGCTTGGACTCAAGCTCTAAAAGCTGCTTCTTGAGTTCCTCATTTTCCCTTATAGACATCCTCGTGCGAGGACGACTAACTGGTTGCACGCCTGGAATGAGATCAATGCGGAAGTCAATTGCCCGCTTAGGTGGAAAACCCGAGACAGTCTCAAAAACATCAGAAAAGTCACAAGCAATAGGAATACGAGATATATCATCACCATCTCGCGAATCAAGAGAATATAAAGCCATTTCGGAATTATCCACATCCCGAAGAATAAGAGATAGCTGAGTAGGCGAATCCGGATGTCGAAGATACAAAATTCTCTCCGAACAAATAATCCTGGCATCATATCTCACTAGCCAGTCCATTCCCAAAATCAAATCAAATCCCAGACAAGAAATAACGTGCAGACTCGCACAAAAAGAAAAGCCACATAAAACAATCCCAATATCATCACAAAGCAAGCTAAGGGTCGAGGATCCCCCAATAGGATTCGCAATCCTTAAAGAAGTAACCAAACAAGAAACATCCAAAGATAAATCATCAACGAGCTTTTTCGATACGAAAGAATATCAAGCACCCGTATCGAAAAGAACTCGTATACTATGATCATGAAATAAAATAGAACCTTCCAAAATAGATGGAGATATACCTTTGGGCTTAGAAGGACCTTCAGAAGCCTTGGCAGCATAAAGCCTGCTAGACTTGGCACCAGCCGGAACAGTAGGACAAGCTGAAACATGATGACCTTCCATCTTGCAATAGCGACAAAAGAGAGGCTTAGGACAAGCTCGAATAATATAATCAGGAGAACCACAATTGAAACACTTCCGAATGAAAGGTGTTCCAGCAGACTGAGGCTGAGAACTAGAACTACCAGTCTTCTTCTTCTTAGAAGGAAAAGACCTGGACTTCTGAAATGGAAACGGCTTCTTGTTGGGGTCCTTGGAAACCTCAACATCACTATCACACTCCTTCTCGACGGTCTCGAGATGAAGCGTAGAATCAACCAACTCCTCAAAGGAAAGCTTAAGCTGGAGCAACAAAGACTTCTTGAGATACTTCTTAAGACCAGAGACAAACTTCAAATTCTTCTTATAAGAAGTGCTAATGAATTCAATACCATACTTAGATAAAGCCTCGAATGATGCAACATACTCAGAAACAGAAGATTTCTCTTACTTCAACTCGAGGAAGCGGCGGGTCAATAAAACTTTTTCAGACTCAGGAATGAACTTGAGTTAAATCGCTCCTGAAACTGAGTCCAAGAAAGAGCGGACTCATCAATTTCGGCTACTAGAAGCTCATACCAATCAAGAGCACGCTCTTGCAATAAGCTAGAAGTTACAAGAACTCTATCATGGTCAGAAAGATCCATGCGAGAGAAAATACGCTCGCACGTGCAAGACCAAGCTTGGACTTCAAGAACAGACTCGGAGCCCTTAAACGGCTTTCCCCCAAGATGAGAAAAATCACTGCACTGACGTGCAAAGACAGACTTGCGAGGTGGAGATACCCGAGGAGGAACTGGAGGCTGAGTGCTCCTAAACAATTCCAAAAACTGATCGGCAGACATATATACGCCATCCGGATGTGAGCCACTGGATTGCCTAGCATCCGAACGTCGTCCCCTGCCTCTTCCAGCCATACGCTGAAAGTAAGATAAGAACAAGATTATTCACAAGGTAGATAATTCAATATGTAATACTACAGAATTTAAATGCATTCCTAGACGTATTCCCACATTCTATCTAACCCTTGATGGAAGAAGGAATAGAGAGACACGACGATTCAAAAATTTTGTATCACTTATACACTTTGATGTACCAGAATATGTGTCTCTATCCTGTGTTTATCATATTTTGTTCTGAACCTCAGCTTCGATACCACGCTGGGACGCCCTACCTCTATACCCATGCTAGCCAAGGACACTACAGGGTAATGCCGTCAACTAACACGGAGAATAAGGCTGGCTAGGAGCGACCATCTATAGCCTTGCTTTAACTATCTATTGAATACATCAACAATAATCACACCAAACGGATCGACATATCCAATGAATACTTAAAACAAAACCATAGGTGGTTGAATGATCTATCAGAACAGAATATAACAACTCAAATGTAATATACATCACAGAACAAAATATCATCATATACACATATACAGATACATACCAGAGTATACAAACTAATACACGTCAAGTGGTATAGCAAACCACAACATATATACGAATCAAAAGAATACACATCAGAGTTACAACAAAAAGGACTACACAAAATGCTTTAACAAAATGGATCAAGCTGAATAGTCCATGCGGAAGCAAAATAGGCTAAGTCCAAAAGCACCTAACCTGAAACAACTCGGTCTGGCCTGAGTATAAAATACACGGGTTAGTCTAGCTAAACAAATAAGTTAGATAAACTGAACAACAATAAACCTACAAGGTTACAAGGTATAACAAATATCTCTAAAGGAGATAACACAATCATCTAACAAAAGATGAATCATATGATAACAAAACAAGCCTCATATCATCGACATCACAGAGAAACAAAGGATACAAATATCCCAAATCAAGCCAAAAAGGCAAATAACAAATACCAATAAGGTATACAAGTTCCACAAGGTAAACGCTACGCATCATGCGGCTCAAAAAGACCAACACCGAAGGGCAATACCTAGGGAATATACATATCAATGAAACATCATAAAATTGCTCGAGCTCAGTACTGTATAAACAAGGATCCATGAGCCCGAAGACTCCAAACCCAATATCACCCATGCGGCTCATAACGACCAACATCGGAGCGATACTAAAGGGCAACCCAATATCACCCATGCGGCTCATAACAACCAACATCGGAAGCGATACTCAAGGGCAACAAACCCGAAGGCATCATACCCGAAGGCAACAAACCATAGCGGTGAAGGTCCGGAGGCCCAGTACTGGACACCACTAACTGGCGGAATGTGTCATAACTCTCAAAAAGGAATCCGAAAAGTGGTAACGTGAGTCCCATAACCACTCGTTGGCACTAAACGGTTTACTATCCGTTAGTTAATTTCACACTCAAAGTAGTACAAAGTTCACCTCATCTCATTGGTAAACCAGACCAAAAGGTCAAAACAATCAATCGAATAGGTCGGGGATTAATCGGCAAGACAAACGCATGGATTCATGGTCCGTGTATTACCTAACTATTTAATCTCCCTTCCACTCCGCTCGAAGTGCGAAATTGTGTGTGCGCGCTTTAAATAGAATTTAAGAATTTGAGAAGGAAACTATAATACGATTTAGAGGGATTATTTATAAAACCCGTGAATGAAGTCACAAATAAATCACCAAGGTCACATATGCATAAACAACTAATTGGAATCAATTTAAATCGATAAAAGTGGAAATCATAAACAAATAGGCACATTGGACAAAATGAAGCAGGTCAGTCGACTGGCCTACTGCAGTCAGTCGAAAGAACCATAACCCGAGAGTTTTTAAACTCTACAGTCAGTCGACTGACTGCAGGGGGTCAGTCGACTGGCTGTAGCTGGAAATGTTTTCCAGCCTAGCAAATGGAGGAGCAAACTCACCCCATTTGCAACCTGTCGAGCAATGGACCTAAAGGGGCTTTTGCCAATCGATAACCCAACACCATTTGACTCCGAAACACTAAAAAGTGAAATGTTCACCAATTCAATTCAAACCAATGGCAAATGCACATGAATAAGTGTTAGGAACTCACACCTAACAATCCAACATAGTTGTAAACATAAATGTGAGATAAAAATCTCACCCTACATCAATAATCAAGAGAAGTAGATGTAAGTTCAAAACTCACCTTTTATCCCCAAACAAAGAAAAAGAAGCTCAAACACAAGAAGGAGACAAACTACTCTTCACTTCAACTCTACTATCTTCAATCTAAGAATAAAACGCATATTTCCCAAAGTTAGGTTTAGGAAACTTTCAGAAATTGAAGAGGAGAAGAGTTGGAGAAGAAGAAGAGGAGGCTTACTAATAGCTTCACTTTGATTGTGGAGCAAGATTTCAAGTTGCAAGAGGAACTAGGGCTTGGAATTTCTAATTCCCATTCTCTTCCCCCATTTTCAGTTTTTTTTAGCTTAAGTTTTATGAAATAAAATAAGTGAGTAGAGAGGAGAGGGACTGAGTTAGGGTTAATTAGCTAGTTAGTGGGCTTAACCCAATCCAAAGCCCAACTAGAAAAAGTTGCAAAATTCAACTTACTCCAAACATATCAAAGCTTATACTCAAAAAGATCGCAAACGACGTTTTGAACTTAATGGAAGTGGTATCGAGCCCTAATTCGGCCATTTGCAAAAAGTAACATTTTGGACCCAAAAATCCGACTAACGATGCTATATTTAAATAAAATATTTAGATATAAAATCGTTAAATATGCGGGTTGTTACAACAATAATGGTTATAAGAAAAACATAAGAAATTTTCTCATAAAATTAGACTAAGATAATTAAAATTTGCTTAAAAGAGATGGATCATTGTGATTAGAACTTGTGCTTAAGGAAGACCATTCAAATGGACATGGATTGTAGGCTTGAGTGGATGTAGAACCAGAATAAGAAATTCGATCCCATATTTTATTGAGAAAGACTTTGATAGAGTTGAATTTTCTTTCCGTCTTCTCCTCAAGTGCCTTTATGTCCCGATGAATATTTGATTGATTTCTAGAGAGAGTGATGATGGCTTGTCTTGAAGAAGTATCCAAGCCAATTTCTTGGATGGTGTCAACGTCCTCCTCTTCTTCTTCCTGTTGAGTATGAGAAGATGAAACAATACTAGTGTCTCGAGGTTGAGGAACATCTTGTTGAATATTTTGTGACCATTGTTGGAAGGAAATAATTTATTGAGAAGGAGGCAATATAGGAAGACCCATCAACCCTAAAGTTTTAGCGCCTAACTCACTAATACTTGTAAAATCGGAGTCAAGCATTGGTACATCGATAATTAGGAGAATGCGCATAATATAGGCACCATAATGAATGGCTCTATACTTCCTTCGGATTGTGATGTCTTGGAATTCATCCAAAACAATTTTCCCCCAATTCACTTGTTGATTGGAGTAGACAGAATAAAATGCTTGAAAGTTTTCTTTATACACTTTTTCATAGCTACCCATCCTTGGTTGGAGAGAGCGAATAAAAGAACGGTGAATTAGCCTAGCTTGTTGTAACGACCTGTAAATTTCGACAATTAAATTTGTTAATTAAATAGGATTTTATAATTAAATTTTTGTTGAAATAATAAAGGTGATAAATTAGTATTGGAATGAATGCTAAATTAAATTATAGCAAGGGTAATTAAAACTTATTTATTAGAAATTTGAATAAAATTCTAATGAATGAAATAGTGAAAAGATTATACCTGTTTGTAAATTGAATATAAATAAAGGAAAGTATTAAATTGATTAATGCAATAACCATTGTAACGGTATTTGATCGTAAATTTAGGTATTAGGTAGTATGTTATTTGGAAATAAATTTAAGGGTAGAATAGCGACTATTATAAATTACCTAATTAATTGGTCAATGAATTTATTGGAAATAAAGTTCATTTAAATGTTAAGTAATTATAATGTTGTTATTGATAATAAACGTTACTTTAATAATTATTAATATAGTAACAGAAGTGTGAATGTAAAGTAATTGGTGGATTGGGAAATTAATACGTAAAGTATGTAAATTTATTTATAGAATGTAAATTTAATGTTGTAAATTTAATAGAATGTAAAGTATTTAAAACCCTTAATGAATGTGCTCAAATTGGTAGAAGTACACATTTGAAAATATAATATTCATTCAAATTAAAATGTGAATAGGCATATATTAATGCAATGAAGTAAGATTTGCGTTGAATATGGAATTATAAATCTGGATTGATAAGTAACGAACTTATAAATGCAATTAATATAGGAGGCTTGTTTATGAAAGGTGTTAAATAAATCTTGGTAATAAATTGTAATTAAATCTAAATTTTATGTTTTGTTAATGTAAATTTAAGTAATAATTAGAAATCAATGTTAACTATACCCGTGAACGGTCAATTTATGTAAACAATAAGATTTTTAAATAAATAAATGATTTTATTGAGATTTCTATTGATAATTAATGAAGTTTAATGTGAAATCAATTGCAATTAATTGTCTTAATTTGTGCAATTATAGCAGATGTGATTTGTCATTGAAAATGGTTAATTCTATGAGATGAAATAAATGTTAATTTTAATTATAAAATGAAGATTGGTTGATTTGAGGAGTGAAAACCAAGCTTTGTTAATTTATTTGAAATATAAACTTTAATAAGGGGTATATAGTATTAAATATTTTTCATAAATGAGAATTGAGATGAAAAGTAAGAATGTTAACCTAAAGGATTTTTGATTCAAATATTTATTTCATCCGTTTGTTAATAATGAATTGAATAGTAGAATGGAATGTTAATTTAATAGAAATTTTGGAAATTTAATTTATAATTTCTAGATTGAATGGAGTTAAGATTAATACTGGAATTAAAAAAAGGTATCAACTTTAAATTGACCTTTAATTTGTTTAAAACATTGTAATTGATTTAGAAATATAAAAGTGATAAAATTTGGTCAATTTTAAGATTGAAATTTAAAAATTGGATTTTATTAATTTATTATTAAATTATTTAATTAATATAAAAATAGACATTTTGGCCACTGACTTGGATTTCGACGAAACTAGTTTGATCTGATCCGTAACAGTGAATTGTTGTAGGATTTCGAGTTTCGTAGCGATCGGACTTGTCGTTTGATCGTACGGACTCATAACGCCTTAACTTAAATGAAATTGAAATCAATTGAAATCAATTTGAAAATATTGATTTTATCATAATTCTTCATACGATGCAATTTGAACCTGAAACCTTTTCCATTGCATTTAGAATATTTTAAAACACCTATTTTGATATATGGGTTTACCCAATTTCGTTCTGGGGTCATAACGTGCTTTTTGGGCCAATTATTGTTTAACACGTTAAAATTCGGATCCATCTGTCTATTCCAACTTTTTCTATAAAAACCCTGCTAAACTCTAGCCTACGCCTATTCTCATTTGTCTAGGCGTAAATTTGCATCAGCTCTTCCTCTTCCTCAATGGATGAAAACCCTAGATCAAATCCCAAAATCAAATCCAAAGCATAAAATTTAAAGTCCTAAGAAAAATTCAAAAGAAAAATATGTTGATGCTCTCGACGAGCGTAATTCAATGGTGTAATTCGTTTTTCGATTTGGGTTTCGATTTGTTCAGAAATCATGGTTTTCTTCCGGCCGTTCGTAACTAAGGTTTCCTATTTAACGGTGCATCGAACCCCATTCGTCGATCAGGTTGTATGAGTGCATGAAGGAGATCGTGACTTGACGATCCAACGTTTTATTTCGCGTTGAAGTGAGTCGAATTCGTCATGATTTATAGGGGTAACGGGGGCGGCGCTGCGTCGTTTTGGAGGCCATTCGTGGCCGCGGCTATGCAGTAGGGGCGGCTTGGAGAGGAGATTCCAACGGCGCAACATGATCTTGGTGCAGTCGCATGTGGAAGCATCGAAAATTGGTGGAATTTACGGCGGCTTGGGTAGGATTTCGAACTGAGAAACGTTTTCGCGTGATGTCTGTTGAAGCCGCTTGTTAGGGACGGGACGTGGCCTCGTGGTAAGTTGTGTATTCTTTTTTTGTTTCATTTTTATTCTGATTTCATACGGTTTAATCAACATAACTCTCTCATACGATACCGTTTACGCGCGGTTTTCTCCGCTAGGTTCGTATTGGTATTCCGGACATTTTGGCGCTGATTTGGACAGATTTGGAGACTGTTCAATTTTTGGGTGTAAATTGGATTTAAAATTCAATTTTAAATTCAAAAGGTGAATGTTTTAACCCATTCACAACTTCTAAAATTTCTTATGTTTGTTAAATTGATTTACGGTGTGTTTAGAAATTTATTTATAGCTGTTTGCCATATATTTCATCATTATCTCAGTAAATTTGCATCCATATAATTTACTTGTTATTTAATTCATTTTGCATATAAACTGCCAGTTAAAATTTTTGTTATTTGCATATAAACTGCTAGTTAAATTTATTTATTATTGCAACAGTTAAACAGTTATTTAATTCATTATTGAAAAATTAACTACCAGTGATTAATTTTTATTTATTTATGTGATTGTTTGAATTGGATGATAAATTGATAAATGTTTGATGATTGATATGATGGATGAATGGATGCTGTATTTATATTGTATAAACTGCAAGTTACTATGCATTTTCATTTCACTCGGGATTGCGGTTTGAAATGATATACAACTTCATTTTTATTTTTAAATTGCGGATTGAAATGATAAATATCCGTATCACTTGACCATAGCGTAGAAAATTATATATAGGCACCGCGGTATATATATAAAATTATTTTTGAAATGATTTTTCTATGGTTTTGGAAAGAATACGGTTTAATAAATATTAAATTTTGATATATATATAGTAAAAAATTCTTGAATTTAGCTATGTATAAATTTGTTTCGAATTTTAAAATAAGCTAAATAATGAAGTTGATTTCGTTTATATAATATGGTTAAGAATATATTTGAAATTCTATTGTATATAGAGTTTACAATAACTCAAATAAAAGTAAGGTTGAAGACAAATGTGAATATTGATTTGAATTAATGTATCTAATTATTTTCCTCGAAAAATTTGTTTTGAAATGTAAATAAATTAAGATTTAAAGGGTATGATCTTATAACTTGATTTTTGAGTAGAGGATTTAAACGAATATCAAATTTATTTAAATAATATTATTAAGTTAATTTAATTAAAAGAATATCCTGTTATTGAAGTTTAAAGGCCTTACCTGAATAATATTTGTTTATTAAGTAAATATTTCAAATTTAATAATAGGAATTGGATTTGATATATATTAAATTTTCAAAGAATTCATTTTGAAATAGTGGAATATTTAAAGATTGAAATATGAAGTATAAAGTTTTGAAATATAGAATATTTAAGCTTTGAAATATATGGGAATTAAAATGGTTTATTTGGAGGTTCAAATTGATATTGGGAATTTATTGTGAAATTTGAAGAAGCTGTTTATTTTACAAAGCAATATAGTATTTGAACCATTAAGTATTAAAAGTTATGTTTCAAAGCTATGGTTTCAAGGTATATATATTTGAAAAATATTATGAATTTGGGAAAGAGATATTTATAAAATAAAAATAATATCATATTGATCTGGGTTTTAAAAATATAAATGATATTGTATTTATATGGTTTGAAAGAGATATTATATTCTGGTTTTAAGGTATAAATTATTTTGAAAACCACGGTGTTATAATAACGATTGGTTGTTAAAGAGACCGGGATCGGAAGTTGTCATACTCTCTGCCAACCCCGAAAACCACTTTAACAACTGTATATACGGTGGAGATTCCAGAATAAAGCAGGATGGTGGCGGCATTTCCTTTGAGGTAAATACGTGGACCCGACTCCCGTGAGTTGGCATAAGGTGGCTAAAATAAGAGCGACTCTCGGGCCAAGAGGGTTAGCGCCCTTTATCGGATACTCCTCTTCGATATTATACTCTAACTTTGGATTGATTCGGTGGCCACTTTTGATTTCTTTGATTTTAGGGGGAGTTTGTTCGAGGTGGGTGGTAGTAGCTACTACGCGTTACCACTAGCCAGGATGCGTAACTGGTATATCTACCCTGGCATTGCCTAGTTGTGCCATGTCACCTACCCTATCGTGCCTTTTACGAGTTTCTATTTGTGTAGTACTTATGGAGTATCCTCTGGCAGCCTCTCGATCAGGAGGTATAACGGTACTGTATAGACTATTGGCATTATTTGTGTTAAGGGCTATATGGGTAACCCCTTGACGGTATTTAAAAGTAAGTTTATTTTACAATTAGACACTATTATAATAGCGAAATAAACTACATAGTAAATAGTTTAACGGATCCTTAAGAGATGTGAATCCCGAGCATCTTTTGAGTCACTGCACTCATATTTATTTCTGTTAATTTAACTTACATAAGATCTTTTAGTTTTGACTCGAGTGTTTTGTTTTTCAATTCGCTCGGGTCAGTCCGAGCGTTTCAGGATTTCGAAGACCTTAGCTCTGGAGGACGAAGACGATGATTTATTATTATTATTATTTTATTATTATTATTATTATTATTATTATTATTATTATTATTATTATTATTATTATTAGTTCACTATACTCATACTGTTCCGCTGCATTGTTATTGGTATGTGAACTCTGATATTTATTGTGTAAAGAAGAATCAAATGTTTTGTAAAAAGTTTTATGAACTGTATATTGATTATTATATTTTATCCTTCCGCTTTGAGATTCTGTTTAGTTTTTTTCTTCTCTGTTTTTCTTATTTACCCCATAACAATCCGCCCTTCCGTATGGTTTGAATTGGCACGTGTGTCTATTTAAATCGTGCGAAAAGGAGGGATGTTACAATGTGGTATCAGAGCAAGGTTCATCGATAAACCTTAGCTTTGTGGGGTCTGACTCTTTACTAATAGGGTAGTAATACCCTATGGGATTCGTTGAGTGTATATTTATGAGAAAGCGTATTTGTTAGTGTTAAAAAAGGTTTTAATATTGTGTTAATTTGTTTCGTTTTGTATTTGTAAATTCTGGTTGATGCATGAGACGCTATGACATCAATAAGGATTTCTAAAAACTTAATAGGACAGACCGACACAATATTTGTTTTGAATATAAGTGAATGAAATAATTTTGCCTATTATATTTTCTATATAAATAAAATAATTTTTTTATAAATGATATATATTTGATTGCAATATATTGGTCGTTAGGAATAAAATTTATAAATAATAGGTAAAACAAGATTGAAAATAAAAACAATGAAAATTTGGAAATTTTAGAACTTAAGTCCGAGATTTTGAAAAATTGCTTTCAAAGGATTTTGAAATATAATAATTGTATTTAGAAATATTTTCTGATATAAATATTTCAATATAATTTGAAAGTATGGTTTTAAAGAAATTCTGGAAAGAAATAAGTTGTACTCCCCTCTCTATCGCTGGAAAATAATTTCGGTGATGAGTGCATGCATCATCGACATTCATTTTCGAGTTTCAAAGTAGGCAGGCCACTGTAGTAGTTTACTGCAGATTTTTTTTAATAAACAAATATAAATTTTAAATTATTTTAAATATAATTGGATATAAATTGTAAGTATATATTTATTCATTATTTTAAAATGATTTGAAATTAAACCGGGTATTTAATTCTTAAGTTTTTGCTAATTAATAATTTTAATTTGGGTAGTGAATTTGAAGTTAACTAATAATTGGAACCTTTAAATAAATTCAGAGATTAAATACCTGGTTATAAATGAATGGAATTAAAGGTAATTTGAAATTGTAACTTATAAATTAAAGATGTAATTATTGAACCATTAATTAGTTAAAAGAATTGAGAAAAAAACTTGTATAACTTTTGTCATTCCGCTTTTTGGCAAAGCCGTGATACCAAAAGATCGGTTAAAAACAAAAGACAGGTCGTCTCAGAGGTTGGTTGTACTTCACTTCGCTATGGATATCGATGAATTTTGTCCAAGCCCGGATCAGGCTACAACTGATAGGACACGGCAAGCAAAGTCATGGGAGCCAGCATTCAAAATTTCGGATTAATCGGAGGTCGTATGAACGAGATATGATCGATGCAAGTTAGCCAAGGAGTGTCGTTCGAACCCATCGAAAAGTTGGGGAGATGCTCAATTCGAATCCATGGGTTCGAATCCATCACTAATTGTCTTTTCGAATCCGTTGGTTTACACATGCTTCGAATCGATCGGGTTCGAATCGATCGATAACGTGATGTTGATCACTTCGAATCCATCAGATGGGCATCCCCTGAGCACGTTCGTATCCATGCTGAAGCACTGTTTCGTATCCATCGACTCCGGAGCACTTTGAATCCATCACCATATACCCTACTTCGAATCGATCGGTCTCGTGCCCAAACACTACTTCGTATCGATCGTCCTCGCATCCATCAAGAATGCCAGATCTTTCCTTCGTATCCATAAATTCTGCCCTGTTCGAATCCACTCGGCTCGTCTTGATCCCCTTCGTATCGATCCATTTCGAATCCATTGATGCGAACTGGGTCGAGGTACACGATACGAACGAGGCGAAATCCATGGGTGCGAAGCAGTCATCTCGAAGATAAAATAGGATCGATGCGAGGAGTGCGCGCCACGTCACTTCAGTACCACGTGCGTCCGTCGATTCAAATATACGGATTCGAAGTGATCGAGTCGAAATAGACAGCCGAACGAAAATCATCAACTTGAATCGATAATATCTCCTAAACCACTGATCCAAATGCAACGAAATTTTCACAATAGCTTCCATACAAGGTGAAGATTGTTCCTGCCAAGTTTCAGCTCGATTGGATCATTTTTTGATGGGTTCGAAATCACTTCGAATCGATCTTAGATTGAGTCGAAACTTGGTGGGGTCGGTCGCATGGGCCCACCCACATGCCAGAAAAAGTCTCCCGAAGTTTGCGCGAGATCTGGGCCTCCAACGCCTATAAATAGCACCCTGAAGCCTTCAGAAACGGGGAGCTTCCGCCATTCAACGTCCAGACTCTGTCGGATTCAATTCCATACTTCATTATCATTGTTGTAATCAGATTTGAAAGTTATCATCAGTTGTAATCTGCTGTAATCGATTGAAATCATCAAGTGAATCAATAAAGACGTAAGCTTCAGAGTGGACGTAGGCAAGATCGCCGAACCACTATAAATCCTGTGTTTGTGATTGTTGTTTGTGAATTATTGTGATTGTTATTGATTAGATCTGAGTTCTATATTGATTATTGCTGATTTGTGTTCATAAACGGGTGCTTTCACGATATTGGGTGTTTGTGGTCAATTTTGACGCAAACATTTTGTTGCTTTCACTGAGAGGGGCTAACTCAGGAGTTCTACCAATTAGAAGTTGATTCAGAAAGTTTGAAAGTTCAGATTTGAGAAATTATGACGAGGCAATCGAGCAGAAGGCTAAGGCTAGAGAGAAGTGAACACCAAGGAAGTCAAGAGGCTTCTTCAGGAGCTAATCAAGCATCGATCTTCATCACTAGCGACGAGATGGAGACAATGATGAAGAAACAGGAGGAGCTGATCCAAAGTTTTTTCAACAGATAGGGCAACTTGGAGCATAGAATAGAGAAGCGGATGGAGTTCAGAACGAAGCAGGACCATCCGACGCAGCACCTGGATTAGGAGGCACACCCATGGAGAACGTTGATCCAATTTCAGAGAGAGAGAGAGAGAGGAGCTCTGCGCAGCTAGGGAGTAGCAGAGGAGTGAACGCTTAGTCAAGGGGGTAGATCCCAGAATTCCCTCGTGGACTCGGGGGGCAGGTCGAAAATGATGAGCGAAGGTTGCATCTCGGGGACAATGACAGATTGACGGAAATGGTTAGAAAAGCTATGAGAGGCGGTTTGGTAAATAAAGATTTGGAGGATGTTAATAGGAGTCCTTTTACTCCAGCAATCAGGCGAGCTAGGAACCCACCAGATTTCAAGTTACCACCGCTGGACATGTATGACGGGAGGACGGACCCCACGGTTCATCTAACGAAGTATATGAGGCATATGGAAGTGCCGGGGGCATCAGAGGAGGTTATGGCCCGGTGCTTTCCATTCTACTTGGGGGATATTGCAGCATTATGGTTTAGACAATTAGAGAGTGGATCCATCGGAACATGGAATGATTTAATTGAGAGATTTATGAGGCAATTCAGGTTTCACATTACAAGACCCAAGAATGTGATGACTTTGGCAACTTTAAAGCAGAAAGCCGGAGAGACTTTAAGGAGTTACTTAACGCGATTCAATGCGGCAGCAGCTTCGGTGGATCGACCAGATCCATCCATGGTTATGATGGCAGTTGTGTTCGGGATAGCTGACGGAACAGAGTTCAAAAATTCATTAACTAAGGATCCACCCGTGGATCTAGGAGAATTCTATCATGAGGCAGAAATTTTTTTACGATTAGAGGATGTGAGTGCAGAAAGAGAAGAAGGAGAGAAGATAGAAGTTTATGCGCTTAAAGACAAAAGGCCTCTCGGAAAGGACTCAGACAAGGATAAAGGTAAAAGAAAGACTGAGAATAACGGGGATAGGTCAAAGCGGCAATGGAGGGAGCCGCGATTCACCACCTATTCAGAGCTGGATGAGAGTTTGGAGCAAATCTACAGAGATATGCAAGGGCAAGTTCCATACCGTAGGCCAATACGAAGGGACCCCACTGATGACGAGAGAAAATCAGACAGATATTGCTTATTCCACGAGATGAACGGTCATAACACTAACGATTGTAGGCATCTAAAGGATGAGGTAGAAGGACACATCAGGAATGGTATGCTACTTTAGTATGTGAGGAGACGAGCCCCAGCGGTAGAGCCAGAGCGGCCATCGTCTACATCAGCTAGGGGCTACCCTGAACCAGGACATTGTTTGGTTATCAATTAATTAAAATAACGATGAACAAGTCGTAAGCTTCCACTAACACAATTAAATCATTTACACATGTACGAGATCGCGAACGTTCTCCGGGCATGCTCTGAATGATCATTGACTGTTTCGTAGTGGGAACTTACACTTTGACATCTTTGCTTTGCTTTTGTTTCATGTTGATTTGGACATCTGAACTTGGTTTGTTTGGACATTTCTGTTTTAAAATTCATCTGTTGAATAGATATTTGATTCTGATAATTCTGAAATGGCTAAGCTACTTACACATGTACGGGGTCGCGAACGGTCCTTAGGCATGCTCTGAGATGGCGATAAGCCGCCCTGATAAACGATCCAGGGACCCACGCGAACGTGAGCCTAGTATCGATAATACCAAGCCCTCCCGGGCACACTTACTCGCCACGAACGGCACCCGACTTCGAAAAGTCATAGCTTGCCACGAACGGCACCCGACTTCAAACAGTCACAAAATCGCCTCGAAAGGCACCCGACCTCGAACGGTCACAAAATCGCCTCGAACGGCACACGATCGCGAACGGTCACAATTCGCCTCGAACGGCACGACTCGCCCCGAACGGCACAACTCATCTCACCTCAAATGGCTCGATCGCGAACGGTCGTCATTTGAGGCCCGCCACTTGACCGCGCACGGTCGCACTTCACCTCAAATGGCTCGATCCCGAACGATCGTCATTTGATGTCAGGCGCTTGACCATGAACGGTCGCACTTCATCTCAAATATCCCGATCCCGAACGGTCGTTATTTGAGGTCGCATAAAACTTTAAATTCCTTTGCAGGACATCAACAGGATATGAACATCCAGATCATGGCATTACAAAATACGTCTTCCTACTGCAAGGCATATTTTGGGGGGCAAATGTCATCCCGCTTTTTGGCAAAGCCGTGATACCAAAAGATCGGTTAAAAACAAAAGACAGGTCGTCTCAGAGGTTGGTTGTACTTCACTTCGCTATGGATATCGATGAATTTTGTCCGAGCCCGGATCAGGCTACACCTGATAGGACACGGCAAAGTCATGGGAGCCAGCATTCCAAATTTCAGATTAATCGGAAGTCGTATGAACGAGATATGAATGATGCAAGTTAGCCAAGGAGTGTCGTTCGAACCCATCGAAAAGTTGGGGAGATGCTCACTTCGAATCCATGGGTTCGAATCCATCACTAATTGTCTTGTTCGAATCGATTGGTTTACACATGCTTCGAATCGATCGAGTTCGAATCGATCGATAACGTGATGTTGATCACTTCGAATCGATCGGTTCGAATCCATCAAATGGGCTTCTCCGGAGCACGTTCGTATCCATGCTGAAGCACTGTTTCGTATTCATCGAGTCCGGAGCACTTCGAATCCATCACCATATACCCTACTTTGAATCGATCGGTCTCATGCCCAAACATTACTTCGTATCGATCGTCCTCGCATCCATCAAGAATGCCAGATCATTCCTTCGTATCCATAAATTCTGCCCTGTTCGAATCCACTCGGCTCGTCTTGATCCCCTTTGTATCGATCCATTTCGAATCCATTGATGCGAACTGGGTCCTGGCACATGATACGAATGAGGCGAAATCCATGGGTGCGAAGCGGTCTTCTCGGAGATAAAAAAGGATCGATGCGAGGAGTGCATGCCACGTCACTTCAGTACCACGTGCGTCCGTCGATTCGAATATACGGATCCGAAGTGATCGAGTCGAAATAGACAGCCGAACGAAAATCATCAACTTGAATCGATCATATCTCCTAAACCACTGATCCAAATGCAACGAAATTTTCACAATAGCTTCCATACAAGGTAAAGATTGTTCCTGCCAAGTTTCAGCTCGATTGGATCATTTTTTGATGGGTTCTAAATCACTTCGAATCGATCTCAGATCGAGTCGAAACTTGGTGGGTCGGTCGTGTAGGCCATTCACATGCCAGAAAAAGTCTCCCGAAGTTTGAGCGAGATCTGGGCCTCCAACGCCTATAAATAGCACCCTGAAGCCTTCAGAAACGGGGAGCTTCCGCCATTCAACGTCCAGACTCTGCCGGATTCAATTCCATACTTCATTATCGCTGTTGTAATCAGATTCGAAAGCTACCATCAGTTGTAATCTGCTGTAGTCGATTGAAATCATCAAGTGAATCAATAAAGACATGAGCTTCAGAGTGGACGTAGGCAAGATCGCCGAACCACTATAAATCCTATGTTTGTGATTGTTTTTTGTGAATTTTTGTGATTGTTATTGCTTAGATCTGAGTTCTATATTGATTATTGCTGATTTGTGTTCGTAAACGGGTGCTTTCACGATATTGGGTGTTTGTGGTCAATTTTGACGCAAACAACTTTCAATTACATTCTTAAAGGCATAACTTACCAAAAGATATAAAAGTTGAAAATGTTAATAAGAAAATGTAACAGATATTACACAAGTAATTAACTTGAGGTAATGAAAATAATTAATGGAATTCTTTAATAAATAAGAATTGATGTGTAGTTGTATAAACTTAAGTATAATTGAATGCTACCCATTAAATATAATGGAAAGTAGGTATTGTAAGTAAGCAATTATAAACTTAAGTGAATAGGCGAAGTTAATTCTGAATAAAATAAGAATAAAAGTTGAATGCTGGAAAAGAGAAATTTTGACTATAAACTTAGGTTAATAAATTTACCTGCTAAGATATTTGATTTGTATGTGATAATATAAATAAATGATTGTAACCTTAGTAAATGAATTAATGAAATGCTTTATTTATAAGAATTGATGTTATAAAGCGATAAATTTAAGTGTAATTAAATGTTACTATAATTAAGTATAATAGAAATGTAAGCATTAAATAAATGAATGAAATCGAGAAATGCAAAAATGGAATGCAATAAAAAGAAACTTACATGACCTGAGTAAATGAAAATGAATAATTGAAGGCAATAAATGAAAATGAATAGAATTAGTAAGAATAAACTAATCGTTGTCGTTGTTTTGGTTTATGGTTGTTTGAGTAAGGGTACTTTAAAATTGTTTGGATGAATGAATAATCTACTTAGTTTCCCTAAGACTGTTGAGTGAAGGGTACACTTAGTAGTTATTCTTCATTCCATACAATTTAAAGTTTGAACCCGAGCAACTATTTGTTTTGTTTGATGAATGAATGATTGATTTGTGTTGTTTCATTGTGATGGTTGTATACCTGGTTGCAAGTGATTGTTGTATGTATTGATTGTTTGTTGGTATTTAAAAAAAACGCTAAATATTTCATTTTATATAATTATTAACTCTCTTGGATTATATAAGTGAAATACAGGTTATGGAAGCAATCGCTACTACTTTTGATTTCATAATTAATCGTAAATTGCCCAAAAAATAGGTACGTTTTCGGATTACGGTTTGTAGCCCTATTATATTATTTTACCGGGTGCGGATATATATTATTTTGAAAAATATGTGTTGTATATTGTATTATTGATATTATATTTTCTCCCGAGCCTCACCGTACAAAGGAGACTCTGCCGAAATTTTCTGTAAATTTTGGACTTAGAAAATTTTTGAAAACAAAAAAAATGTTTTCCAAACTTTATTAATTTAAGTATAAATCTGAGGGGATTTAATTGTTTATAAATCTATATATTTTATTTAAATTATCCAATTTTGTAAACTTATTGTTATAAATATAATGTTTTGAATAATAGATATTAATATATAAGTTTTTTTTTCCTTCTTTTCCTTTTCGAGGACGAAAAGTTTTGAATGGGGGAGAGTGTAACGACCCGTAACTTTCGACAATTAAATTTGTTAATTAAATGGGGATTTGTAATTAAATTTTTGTTGAAATAATAAAGGTGATAAATTAGTATTGGAATGAATGCTAAATTAAAATATAGCAAGGGTAATTAAAACTTATTTATTAGTAATTTGAATAAAATTCTAATGAATGAAATAGTGAAAAGATTATACCTGTGTGTAAATTGAATATAAATAAAGGAAAGGATTAAATTGATTGATGCAATAACCATTGTAACGGTATTTTATCGTAAATTTAGGTAATTATGCAGTACGTTATTTGAAAATAAATTTAAGGGTAGAATAGTGACTATTATAAATTACCTAATTAATTGGTCAATGAATTCATTGGAAATAAAGTTCATTTAAATGTTAAGTAATTATAATGTTGTTATTGATAATAAACGTTACTTTAATAATTATTAATATAGTAACGGAAGTGTGAATGTAAAGTAATTGGTGGATTGGGAAATTAATACGTAAAGTATGTAAATTTATTTATAGAATGTAAATTCATTGTTGTAAATTTAATAGAATGTAAAGTATTTAAAATCCTTAATAAATGTGTTCAAATTGGTAGAAGTACACATTTGAAAATATGATATTCATTCAAATTAAAATGTGAATAGGCATATATTAATGATGAAATAAGATTTGCGTTGAATATGGAATTATAAATCTAGTTTGATATGTAACGAACTTATAAATGCAATTAATATAGGAGGCTTGTTTATGAAATGTGTTAAATAAACCTTGGTAAATTGTAATTAAATCTAAATTTTACATTTTGTTAATGTAAATTTAAGTAATAATTCGAAATCACTGTTAATTATACCCGGGAAGGGTCAATTTATGTAAATAGCAAGATTTTTAAATAAATAAACGATTTTATTGAGATTTCTATTGATAATTAACGAAGTTTAATGTGAAATCAATTGCAATTAATTATCTTAATTGTGCAATTATAGTAAATGTGATTTATCGTTGAAAATGATTAATTGTATAAGATGAAATAAATGTTAATTTTAATTATAAAATGAAGATTGGCTGATTTGAGGAGTGAAAACCAAGCTTTGTTAATTTATTTGAAATATAAACTTTAATAAGGGGTATATAATATTAAATATTTTTGATAAATGAGAATTGAGATGAAAAGTAAGAATGTTAACGTAAAGGATTTTTGATTCAAATATTTATTTCATCCGTTTGTTAATAATGAATTGAATAGTAGAATGGAAAGTTAATTTAATAGAAATTTTGGAAATTTAATTTATAATTTCTAGATTGAATGGAGTTAAGGTTAGTACTGGAATTGAAAAAACGTATCAACTTTAAATTGACCTTTAATTTGTTTAAAAAAGTGTAATTGATTTAGAAATATTAAAGTGATAAAAATTGGTCAATTTTAAGGTTGAAATTTAAAAATTGGATTTTATTAATTTATTATTAAATTATTTAATTAATATAAAAATAGCCATTTTGGCCACTGACTCGGATTTCGACGAATCCAGTTTCATCGGATCCGTAACAGTGAATCATTATAGGATTTCAAGTTTCATAGCGATCAGACTTGTCGTTTGATCGTACGGACTCGAAACGCCTTAAATTAAAAGAAATTGAAATCAATTTTAAAATATTGATTTTAGCATAACTTCTTCATACGATGCAATATGAACCCGAAACCTTTTCCCTTGCATTTAGAATATTTTAAAACACCTATTTTGATGTATGGGTTTACCCAATTTCGTTCTGGGGTCAGAACGGGCTTTTTGGGCCAATTATCGTTTAGCACGTTATAATTCGGATCCATCTGTCTATTCCAACTTTTTCTATAAATACCCTGCTAAACCCTAGCCTACGCCTATTCTCATTTTTCTGCGCGTAAATTTGCATCAGCTCTTCCTCTTCCTCAATGTATGCAAACCCTAGATCCAATCCCAAAATCAAATCCAAAGCATAAAATTTAAAGTCCTTAGAAAAATTCAAAAAAAAAATATGTCGATGCTCTCGACGAGCGTAATTCAATGGTGTAATTCATTTTTTGATTCGGGTTTCGATTTGTTCAGAAACCATGGTTTTCTTTCGGTCGTTCGTAACTAGGGTTTCCTATTTAACGGCGGATCGAACCCCATTCGTCGATCAGGTTGTATGAGTGCGTAGAGGAGATCGAGACTTGACGATCCAATGGTTTAGTTCGCGTTGAAGTGAGTCGAATTCGCCATGATTTGCAGGGGTAACGGTGGCGGCACTGCTTCGTTTCGGAGGCGATTCGTGGCCGCGGCTATGCAGTAGGGGCGGCTTGGGGAGGAGATTCCAACGGCGCAACCTAATCTTCGTGCAGTCGCATGTGGAAGCATCAAAAATTGGTGGAATTTACGGTGGCTTGGTTAGGGTTTTGAACTGAGAAACATTTTCGCGTGATGTATGTTGAAGCCACGTGTTAGGGACGGTGACATGGCCTCGTGGTAAGTTGTGTATTCTTTTTTTTATTCTGGTTTCATGCAGTTTAATCAACATAAGTCTCTCATACGATATCCGTTTTATGCGCGGTTTTCTCCACTAGGTTCGTATTGGAATTCCGGACATTTTGGCGCTGATTGGACGGATTTGGAGACTATTCAGTTTTTGGTTTTAAATTGGATTTAAAATTCAATTTAAAATTTAAAAGGTGAGTTTTTTAACCCACTCACAACTTCTAAAATTTCTTATGTTTGTTAAATTGATTTATGGTGTGTTTAGAAATTTATTTATAGCTGTTTGGCATATATTTCATCGTTATCTCAGTAAATTTGCATCCATATAATTTACTTGTTATTTAATTCATTTTGCATATAAACTGCTAGTTAAAATTTTTGTTAATTTTTTTTGCATATAAACTGCTAGTTAAATTTATTTATTATTGCATATAAACTATAGTTAAACAGTTATTTAATTCATTATTGATAACTTAAATGCCAGTAATTAATTTTTATTTATTGATGTGATTGTTTGAATTAGATGATAAATTGATAAATGTTTGATGATTGATATGATGGATGAATGGATGTTGTATTTATATTGTATAAACCGCAAGTTACTATGCATTTTCATTTCATTCGAGATTGCGGTTTGAAATGATATACAACCGCATTTTTATTTTTAAATTGCAGATTGAAATGATAAATATCCGTACCACTTGACCATAGGATAGAAAATTATACACAGGCACCGCGGTATATATATATAATTATTTTTTAAATGATTTTTCTATGGTTTTGGAAAGAATACGGTTTAATAAATATTAAATTTTGATATATATATATATATATAGTAAAAAATTCTTGAATTTAGCTATGTATAAATTTGTTTCGAATTTGAAAATAAGCTAAATAACGAAGTTGATTTCGTTTATATACTATGGTTAAGAATATGTTTGAAATTCTATTGTATATAGAGTTTATAATAACTCAAACAAAAGTAAGGCTAAAGATAAATGTGAATATTGATTTGAATTAATGTATCTAAGAATTTTCCTCGAAAAATTTGTTTTGAAATGTAAATAAATTAAGATTTAAAGGGTATGATCTTATAACTTGATTTTTGAGTAGAGGATTTAAACGAATATCAAATTTATTTAAAGCATATTATTAAGTTAATTTAATTAAAAGAATATCCTGTTATTGAAGTTTAAAGGTTTTACCTAAATAATATTTGTTTAGTAATTAAATATTTCAAATTTAAATAATAGGAATTGAATTTGATATATATTAAATTTTCAAAGATTCCATTTTGAAATAGTGGAATATTTAAAGATTGAAATATATGAACTATAAAGTTTTGAAATATAGAATATTTAAGCTTTGAAATATATGGGAATTAAAACGGTTTATTTGGAGGTTCAAATTGATATTGGGAATTTATTGTGAAATTGGAAGAATATGTTTATTTTATAAAGTAATATAGTGTTTGAACCATTAAGTATTAAAAGTTATGTTTCAAAGCTATGGTTTCAAGGTATATATATTTGAAAAATATTATGAATTTGGGAAAGAGATATTTATAAAATAAAAATAATATCATATTGATTTGGGTTTTAAAATTATAAATGATATCGTATTTATATGGTTTGAAAGAGATATTATATTCTGGTTTTAAAGTATAGATTATTTTGAAAACCACGGTGTTATAATAACGATTGGTAGTTAAACAGACCGGGATCAGAAGTTGTCATACTCTCTGCCAACCCCGAAAACCACTTAAAACCGTGTACGCGGTGGAGATTCCAGAATGAAGCAGGGTGGCGGCGGCGTTTCCTTTGAGGTAAATACGTGGACCCGACTCCCGTGAGTTGGCATAAGGTGGCTAAAACAGGAGCGATTCTCGGGCCAAGGGGGTTAGCGCCCTTTATCGAATACTCCTCTTCGATATTATACTCTGACTTTGGATTGATTCAGTGGCCACTTTTGATTTCTTTGATTTTAGGGGGGATTTTTTCCGAGGTGGGCGGTAGTAGCTACTAGGCGTTACAACCAGCCCGGATGCGTAATTGGTATATCTACCCTGGCATTGCCTAGTTGTGCCGTGTCACCTACCCTATCACGCCTTGTATGAGTTTCTATTTATGTCATACCTATGGAGTATCCTTTGGTAGCTTCCCGATCAGGAGGTATTACGGTACTGTATAGACTATTGGCATTATTTGTGTTAAAGGCTATATGGGTAACCACTTAACGCTATTTAAAAGTAAGTTTATTTTACAATTAGACACTGTTATAATAGCGAAATAAACTACATAGTAAATAGTTTAACGGGTCCTTAAGAGATGTTAATCCCGAGCATCCTTTCACTACAAGAAAAGTGGATTTTTATAACACAAATAGATAACGCTTTATTTGATAGTGTTATTGTATTTGTAAATTTGTTTGGTTTAGAGGATAAATCGCTTATGTAACGCATTCAAAGTGGTCTACTTTTTGTTGGCCGCCAATTCTCCAAATTATTCCCCTTTCCCGCTTCCTCAAATTAACTTCTCTAATCCTCTATCTTAAGTCTGCATCAAATTATCAGTATCCAAATCCACTTCCCCGTTTTCCACTATTTCCATGGTCGCGGCTTCATTCTCTATATAACTACTACTCCTTCCATTCCATTGTCTCCCACTACACCGTCATCCTAACGCCATCAACTTGCAACCGCACTGTCACACGCTAGCCGCGTCGACGCCAACCACCTCCAACTGCCAGCCGCCTCCACACCAATTGCTGATGTTCCCTTTGGTTGCTAAAAGCCCTATAATCTAAACCCTAAATTAATCGTTCCATTCGAATAACTCTAAATCTGCAACGTACCGAAGGACATAAGGAACAACGAACCAGATGGAGCGAGTCCTGGGTAATTTTTACTTCATGATATAGGGTTTTGATATCGTATTTCATTATTTTAACATTAGTTGTTACTGGATTTGCAGAAAAATCTTTATCGGAAGACTTCCAAGAGACACGAAAATGCGTATGTTTTAAATTATCTATTTTTGTAGATTGAATTGCTTCCGTGTGTGTGTCACTGTGTGTGTAGTATTTAAAATACCTTTCTAGCTTTACATAGCTGCAGTTATCTCATAATATATTTCCCCTCTCATAAGCCTTTAAAATAGTTTCCCCTTTGGTATTGGTTGCATAAATAGAAATTTTGTACAATGCTTATCATGCTAGAGATGATGCTTAGTGGTATTTAGTGTTTATAGGGTTGCTGATATGTGTTGGAGAATCTGAAGATGTTTTTGTGCATAAAATGATCAAGATTAAATCATCACTATCACCATCCTCATGGGTCTGGTTTATTTTTTATTGAAACAAGAACATTGGAGTTGTTTATTTTGCAATTATCAGAGTAGTTTTTCTTGAAACAAGAATAAGGCAGTTGTAATTTTCTGACCTAACATACAGTTTCTAGACTTCCTTTATAATTTTTAAAAGATAACAATTTTTTGGAGCATTATCTTGATTGCCAAGCACTAAGCACAATTTTTCGACATCAAAAATTGGATGGTAAATGGAAAAAATATTTAAGAAATAGTTGTGGACCGAGGTACTACAAATTAAAATGCAACACTTCCATAAACGTATCCAAGTCAAAATTTGTGGATTTTTTTAAGTCGGTTAATTTACGTTAGCTTATTCCACCCGTACAACATAGACGAAAAATAATGGAATGAAGAAGGTAAATAATTTTTATGCACTCGCATTTCAGTTTGATATACATGCTACGTTTTTTTAGACTTGGAATGAAGAAGGTAAATAATTTTTATGCACTCGCATTTCTCCCTTTTTATGTTGTGATGGTTTGCTATCAAAGATAATAATGTAATTTTACATAATGCATTCTTGATTGGCGTCATCGACATAAAAGAGATTATATGTAATATATGTTTATTAAGAAATATTAAAAAAAATATTTTTATGCTAAATTTATTAATAAAATTATCAAAACTCCAATCTAGTATAAGCTCGGTTATTTTATAAACTTTAAGAATTACGTTTTTTTTTACCTTTTTAGTGCAATAAGCTGAACAATAAAAACTTCAGTATGTAAATTTCCACCACTAAGCAATAGTACTAGTAAGATTTGGTAGATAATGTTTTATTGATGATGTGTTTAGGCTTAATTGCTTAATGTGTAGTAGTAGAAACTATTTACCATCTCCTCCCTTCATTAGTTCATTATAATATTGATCAAAAATCGATGTTCAATTCATTGATTAAAGTTGAAGCAACTCTTATAAATATATCTTTCTCAAAAAACTTTTGAAAGTGTAATATGTATATCCCTTACATAGATACATAGCACATGAATGTTTTCTTAAAAAGCATTAATGTTGATTAAATGACTTTGCTAATTCAATCGAAATTTGTATTAATTATAGGGTAACTGTTGGATTAATTTTCTATTCAATTCGTACTGCATATTTGGTTGAATTTGCATTTCCGTTGACTAAATTGCCTTTGATTTTCTCAATATCGGACATGCAGCCCAATAAGCACCAGTAAAAAAGAGTTGATCAAACATAATACATACAAATGATGTGACTACATATATAGCGAAGACTAACAAATATTCATTCAAATCGTATGAACTAGTAAATAACTAAATATTACATATAAATCATAAGAAGCACAAAGGACAATATCGAAGAAAGCAAGAAGACAATAGTACTACAATCACCTAAAGTGTTTCTCATGGGTTATTGACATTTGTTGCGTTAGGAACAGAAGGGATTCTTGGAATAGATGTGAACTTAGGAATAGGAATTCCTGGTATGCTCGGAAATTCTGGCAATGGTGGCAACTCAAAGTTTGGCAGCTTAGGCAATGGAGGTAGTTCCGGCTTTGGCAATGCAGGCACAACAGGCAACGGTGGTAATTCTGGCTTTGGCAAAGCTGGCACTACAGGTACATGTGATTTTTCATCCTTGCTAATGGCTGGTATTTTAGGAAAATCTGGTAGTGGAGGAAATTCTATTTTTGGTAAAGTTGGGATTTCAGGTACTTGAGGAGTTCTGGTTTTGGTATTTCGGATAAATTTGGTAGTTTAGGTTTTGGTAGTGTCGGGAAATCTTAAAAAGGCGGTAGTTTTGGTTTTGGTAAGCTAGGAGTCTCAGGTAATGGTGAGACCTCTGGTGTTGGAAGAACTGGAATTTCATGAAGCGCAGTGTCATGTAAACATCGTGCAACATCAGAATTAGAGTTGCTTAACATGATAAGCACAAGAGTAATCCCACGAAGGTTGCATATCTCTTCGCCATGACACAAATTGGAGAAGAATGAAGTTGTATGATGACGATGAATAAGAAAATTGCATTCAACATAGGTTATTTATAAGCTGGCTTTACTTAGGTCAGTGTAGGTCAGCAGTTGGATTTCATTGCATGTTTGGTTTGAATAGATTGTGAGGTGACGATGGTTCCTTCTCTCTCTCTCTCTCTCTTTCGTTATATTTTGTTGCTATTGGTTTATCCACATTTGTGCACTGGTGGTTCAACTTCTTATGGATATTATAAATAGATAATTTTCTGGTGCTAATATATATTTGGAGAAATGGACATCTGTAGATAAAATCAATATTATATAAAATTTAAACTGCACTTAAACTTAGTAGGCATGTTGCCTTCATTTATATTTTGCTGAAATGTGCAAACGTATACATGTTCGGCTTAAAGTGGCTATTAACAACCCTTGTTAGGTAAAATTCAAGTTACAACATGATAAGATTTGAACATCGCCAAATTATGCATAAACCAATTCATGCATTAGATTTATACCCTACCTTTTAAATAAAATATTATATGACATCAGGGGATTTAGGATGAGAATAAAGGTTTGTGTTATCATATTTGCATTCAGGTTCTCCTATAAGGTTTTTCTGCGTGATTTTATACTTGTGAAACTCGCTATGTTACCTCCTCCTTTTCTACTATGTAACAGGCCTATGTTCTGCAACTTAAGGGTACTAAATAGGTGAATCAGTACGATTCAACTCTAGCAAGTGCTTACATGAGCTACTACCTATGCAACCGGCAAGCTATGTGCGTTCATTTTAATTTCTCTTATATTGCATCTTCTATAATTAATTGCAACTTCTTTGGGAATCGCAACCAATTAAAAAGCAAATAAATTCAAACAAGTTACGTCACTTTTCAACCAACACAACCATTTTACATAGTGAGTATAATTTTGGTACTTTATTCATGGTATATGTAAAGTAGTCAGTCGTTTGTTAATCTATTTTTTTGGCTGCCAATTTTTGGGCCATCTACGAGGAATGTTTAATATATACTACATAGTTGTTCTCTTTTCTTTCGTTCTTTCAAAAAATGTACAAGATTATCTTCCGGACATAAATTAGAATATAAAATTCATGAAATTATAAATTATTTCCTGTCCTCAAGGGCTTCATGTAGTTTCTTATTTTTCTTTCATGTATGCTAGAAATGAGCTCAGCAAAGATATACAGAGAGCCTAAGAGATGAATGGCAAATGTTGGAACATGATCTTACAAAGTATGAAATTGCGCCATCAGTCTGCTAGGAAAGAAAAAGTTAAAAAATATAAGAGATAAGCTTAATATGGCAAAAGAAGATTTAATCTCTCTTACTGAAGAGAAATCTCAAGTTGAACTTGATGAGAAGTTAATTTTTTAGATTATCTAATATATTACTCTTCTGATAACCGTTCATAAGTAAAATAAGTAATTAGCCGATTATCCAATATATTAATAATATTTAACCTCTCTTCTTGAAGAAAAACCTCAAGAAGATTTAGCATTCTCGGTATACATGTTCATAAGAAATTAATCGAACTAAAAGCACCTTAAAAGCTTTCACATACTTTCTATTTCTTATTTACAAGTACATACTCTCTTTCTTGGACATCGGATCTACACTTGTGGACTTTTCTATGCAACAAGGTACAAACTTTATTTTATAGATTCTTTTATAATTTATAATCTATCGTTGTAAGTCAGCACCGAGATTATTTGCAGTGGAATGAGTAGCACACTGATAACTGCCCAAATAGATACATCCACCGTCAATGCATGCACTATTATTAATGCATGAGTAAATAGAATTTGTATTGTAACAACTAAGTTTATAATAATAGTAATAAATTAACCAACTTGACCAAGTTTAATAAAAAATAACAATTTTATGTAATAATAATAAAAAATTAACCAAGTTGACCAAGTTCTATAAAAAATAACAAGTTTATGTAGTAATAATAATAATAAATTACCCAAAGTATGTGTTTGGCAGGCACATACTTTCCTAGAGTTTACAAGCGAAGCTTGATTCTCTAGGTAATTCAAAAAAAAAATTAACTAAGTTTATAAAAATAAATTAATTTTATAATAATAATACCAACAACAAAAACAATAATCTTAATAGTTACAATAAAATTTTATAATCTTAGTTTTATAATAATAATAATAATAATTCAACTAATTTTATAATCTTCGCATAGGAAAATGCATCCACTTTAGATTTATGTTTTAGTATCAACAAATTCCTTATAGATGGCCTTCTCCAAAGTTAGTCTTTCCTCTTTTAATTTATTCGGCACAACAATTGAATTATCTCACTCCAAAATTTTTAGCAATTCTGCATATTCATTACGTAAGTCTTCCACCTCCTTTTTAGTACTCTTGTGTCCTTTAGCCTAAAGCTTCAATCTATGCTTGACTGCCTTTAGTTTTTTCAAAAATACATACATGGGGCTCCCTACCACTACCACCCTCCAAATTTACACAAACTGATCCATGTAGTCTTCACGTAGTGGCTTGCTGTTGGAGTCGGTTGAAGTTGGCGATGTTTCTTGATTTTGGGGAATGGGTGGAATGGGTGGGGAATGGGTGAAGTTGGCAGGGCGGTTGGATACAACACTATAATAAACAAAATTTATACACATTGTCTATAAGTACGTACTTAATATTTTGAATTTTTTAGTGGTTCTTGAGTTTTGAATGATTAATTACATCCCTTGATTGAAGGGCGCAGTGAATGGTAGACACATAAAACAAGTAGAAGCCATAATTTTCAAATATACATGATACTATCCAAAAGTAAATTAGCTATCTGACTTAATAAAAGTTAGTTGGCTACCAACTTATGCCAGAAATTTTGATGTAGATTCAAATGGATAGTAACATGTACGAATATAAAACGAGACATGCAATAATATGCAATAATTTAGTTCTTTGTTACATGTAAAAACATCTATCATTAATTATGTATCGTTCTTAATGTAATTATTTATCTTATTTGCAGGTGTGTGAAAGAAGAAGATGCTAAAGTTGTGATCTTCATTTTAATGCAAACAACCAAATATGTACTTGTTTTTTTTTTTGTTAAACTATGCTACTATTTTTTGGTGTGTGCTTAAAATATTTGCTACTACGTTTTGATGTGTATGAATATTTGGTATGTTTAATGTAATGTGTTACATCTTTATATTTGTTATCTTTTATGATTATTATTGTGCTTTTTGATATTAGCATTTAATACTGCAGTTTATTAGTAGGATGTAGAAATTTTTTGAATTGTGAAATTAAATTATAGCACTTCAAAACCGCTATAATATTTAATAGCGTCTAATGGCCGCTATCAAATCTGTTAGTATTAAAGATGCAGACCATAAAAAGCGCTATGGTATTACAAAAAGCGCTATAAATAATGATGAATGATAGGTCAGTAAGCGCTATAAAATAAGATATTATAGCAGAGTACAAGCGTTATTGTAGCTGACTTTTTATAGTGGCATATTGGAGTTGTGACAAGTCACCATCTACAATAACCTGTTCAAATACAGCGCTAATAATCAGCTATTAACACTTTCTATAGCGCAATATTAGTGCTATCTTAGAAAAAAATATATTTTGTGGCTAATAACGAATTTCATAGCGGGCTAATAGCGCTGTGATATTAATCAAAAACGCCTATTTTGCCGCTATAAAAATAAATAACATAGCGCAATATTTGCGCTATGAAATTAACAATTTTTATAGCGCTTTTTTTGTGCTATCTAATGTTGGTTGTTTTTAATCACATGTCGTTATACAACGTTTATCGAACCGCTATAATATCCTTTAATAGCGTATTTCGGGCGCTATCGTAGGGTCTTTTTGTTGTAGTGTTTGAGTTACTCCACTCATATTTATTTCTGTTAATTTAACTTACATAAGATCTTTTAGTTCTGACTCGACTGTTTTGTTTTTCAATTCACTCGGCTCAGTCCGAGCATTTCAGGAAGCATAATAGTAACGACCTGATATTTTCAACAATTCGCATTTGCACATGTCGAACTTGAATTGCTCAAAATACCACGTCGGAAATAAAATTTGGAAAATCTCAGAATATACAGTAAATAATAGTCACAGATCATAGACACAGAGTATTTAATAATGCAGTGGAAGTAAAAGAGATAGTAGTTCATGAAGCTACTATATAAATATATCAGAGTTAAACAAGATACTACAGAAGAAATAAAGCACAACAGAAGTTTCAATATGATAACCAAGTACAATCTGACTAGAACAACTGAACTGAAATAGGTAAGACTACATAAGCAGATAATCTCCAGCGATTCCAATCTCCAGAAAGTGGAATCCAAATATGTGAATACTCAGGCGGACCCGAGCGTAAATAAAAATACAAACACTCGAGTCAGGACATACATACTTATACAATGTAAACCAAATCAAATGAACTGTAGTAAAAGTACAAGTAACTTGGAAGATGCTTGGGACCGCCCATCCTCTAAGGATCCGTTAAACTATTTACTATGTAGTAATATTGCGCTATTATAATAATGTATAATAGTAAAATAAACATACTTTTAAATAGCATTAAGGCTTTACATTTTCCACCTTAACACATAATAGTACCAGTAGTCCATCCAGTATCAGCATATCTCCAGATCGGGAGACTACCATAAATACTCCATGGGCTACGGGAGAAATCCAAACTCGTAGTAAAGGCTCGGTATGGTAGGTAACACGACACGCAAGGCAATGCCCGGGTAGATATACCATTTACGACACTCGAGGTGGTGGTAACGCAGTAGCCACATACGCCCACTGCGGAACACAATCCCAATCAAAATTGGAGGATGGCCATCTAATCAATCACAAGTATGAGTATAGTATCGAAGAAATGCGTCCTCTACGAGGTGCGACCTCAACTGGCCCGAGACCGCTCCTGTTTTAGCCACCTTATGCCAACTCACGGGAGTTGGGTCCACGTAATATACCTCAAAAACGTCGCCACCATCCTACTTCATTCTGGAATCTCTACCGCGTACACAATTGTCAAAGTGGTTTTCGGTATCGACAGAGAGTATGCCAGATATCTGATCCTGGTCTTTTTGCTAACCAATCGTTATTATAACCAGGTTATAACTTTAAAATAATATTTTACTTCAAATAGAATAATATTTCTAGTTCAAATATTTATCAAAATAAAGGTCAAATCATTTACAAACCATTTTAATATATCAAAATATCATATCTTCTCAAAACTTTATTTCAAATCATTTCATTATATCAAAAATATCATATCTTTCCAGAACTTCATTTCAAATCATTTTAATATATCAAAAATATCATATCTTTCCAAAACTTCATTCCAAATCATTTTAATATATCAAAATATCATATCTTTCCAAAACTTCATTTCAAATCATTTTAATATATCAAAATACCTTATCTTAAACTTCCTTTAAATTCAAAGATAACATTCATTCTTTTTCAATTCAAACCACTCCTTAAATGATTTATATTTCGATTAAATTACTTCATTTAAACCCTTTAAAAGTGTAATTATTATTCTTTCAATCCAAGTATTCAATTTCCAAAGTTTCGAACCATTCTGAGTTCATTTACTAAGTCAAAAACCATAATTATTAAAATTTCAGCATTTCACAGCATATAGAAAATGCTATTATGAGTTATACTTGAAAACATTTTATTTCAGTAAAGACAACATTTAAAACTGCTGTTAAGACTCAGTTTTAGTTAAAATTTAGTTCAAAACAGCAAAGACAACATTTTCTAGAAATGTTGTAATAGCTCAGGTTCAAGTGTAGAGTTTTTATTAGTTTCAGCAAAGACAACAGACTACTATAGCAATTACGAAAATGCTATAATAGGCCTGAGTTCAATTTTAGCCTATAAGTTCAAGTACAGCCACTACAACATTTCAGAAATGTTATAATAGCTCTTTTTTACTTAGTTTTAGTTAAATTCAGAAACCATAGCATTTATGAATGCTGTTAAAAGTGAATTCTAGATTTTAGTGTGTTTCCAGCAAATAAATAACTTCATTTTTAACTCTTTAAACATTTTAAAAATCATAATTTAACATTAAAAATGATCATTAACATATCATTAAATATATTGATTTTTATAAAACCAATTTCTTATAAATAAATCCAAATTTCAATAATTCCACTTATTAGTTCAAGTGTATAATTTCCTTTCTTCACTTTTCAACGAATAAACTTAACACTTCAGATTTAAATTACCATTTCACAAATTTAACTAAATTTCCAATTTATTTAATTTATTTAATTTATTTAATTTATTTAATTTATTTAAATCTTTAATTAAAACTCAAATTTCACATTTGCAAGTCAAGTTATATTTTAAAATTTTACTTTTAAGCATTCATTTATTTAACCACTTAAATTCATAGAAAAATCAATAATACTTTAATAAACCACTTAAATTCAAATTTAAATCAAATTATCATATTTACCATTTTCCAAATAAAATTTAAATTTCCATTTTATTTTTATAACTTAAATATCATTTTTAACCAAAATTCCAAATTTGCAAACTTAAGTTATATTTCAATAATCCAATTTAACCATTCATTAATTACATTTTTAACTCATACAAAAATCATAATTTCTTTATTTTAAAACATTTCAAATTCTATTTAAATTAAATTTCATAAATTTATATTTTTAAAATACTTAAGAATATCCAAAAACACTTTATAAAATAACCATGGGTCTGTATATAGTTTTCTAACCTAGGTCAAGTGATACGGATATGTATCATTTCAATCCGCAGTTTAAAAAAGAAAAATTCGGGTTCTATCATTTCAAACCCGCAATCCCAAGTTAAATAAATTAAATAAAAACCGTTCAGGCCTATCATTTCAGCCCATAACGATTTTTCCCTATTCTAAAGTCCATTCGGGTATGTATCATTTCAACCCATAGTGATTTCTAATCTACAGGGAACTTGCAGTGTGATAAACAAATATAAATAAACAGTAACAACATATATATAATAACAGATGATATGACATGAAATTTAACAGGTTTAACATCATATATAAATAATCACAGGCAGTTATACATCATATGATTTTCTACACATTCAATTGTTGTTGTTTCACAACTCCATAAGTATAAACGTCGTGTGAGTTTTACTCACCTTTATGGCTGGAGATTGCAATACAAATGACACAACGGATTCCAGAAGGCATGATGGCACAACAATAGGCTCAAGTGGGAAGAGATCCAAGCTTAGAACTTGTGTTACAACCCAAAACAAAACAAAATAAAATTACAATTCAATACAACATTCAATTTGAAATAACTTTGAAATGAAAAGAGATTTGAATGTCAAATCTTTTGCCTTGTTTTCTACAATTCTTTGCATGGCCTAGGGTTTATTTAGGTCAGGTTTGACATGAATTTGGCTCAGGTTCGATCATAGGAATGCATGGCATAAAGGCTAGAACATGTGGAGGAAGTTACAACACAAGGATATCAAGAGACTAGGCAACATAGTGGAGTTTGGTTCAACTTTTGGCTCGGTCTATGGGTCAAATAGCTCGGCCATCATCAGGTACAGGTCTGGACAGAGGTTTAGGTGGTGAGTAGTGGTGGTAGCAAGGTGGTGGTGGTGGCTCAAGGTGGTGGCCTTGGTGGTGGATGAAGGGTAGATGGAGGTAGGCTCGGCTATGTAGTTGTTTAGGGGGTTTTAGACATTGTTTTGTGGTGCCAGCTTCAAGGGGAGGTCATGGCCATATATGGTTAGACAAGGAAGAGGGTTAGGTCGTGGATGTTGTGGGAAGGAGCTGGTGTGGTGGTCGGTGAAGGAGTGGTGGTGATAGGCCGAGCAACATATGAAGGAATCAAGGCAAATTCAAGCAATATTCAATAGAAAAAGTGAAGAAAAGAAGAAGAAAAAGAAGGCCATTACCTAAAATTCTTTCAATCCGTGAGAAATGAAATGAGATGGTAAAGTTTCACGTGAATGAGGAATGAGAACTCACGGTAATCACGAAAAAATGTACGGGTAAACAAAAATTAAATGAAGAGTTATGGAAATTGAAAAGTCTAGCAATTGAAAAGTCAAAAGAAATGGAAGAGTCTTTGCCTCTTCAAATTTCCACTTCTTTTAAAACAAATAATTTCAGAAAAATACTTTTAAAACCGAAAAATAGTGAAAAAATATGAAAATAAATAATTAAATTTAAAGGAAAATAGAAAAGAATAAAAGAAATTGTTTAAAAATCCAAAACAGTGTCCAGAAATTACAAATAAATCACCATCGACTTTGGAAAATTGTTTACTTCCTTTTAAGAATATTATAAAAAAAAATTTGAAATAAAAGGATTTTTAAAACATTTTCAAAGTGAAATAAATAATTAAATTTAGAGAAAATAGAAAAAGAACTAAAGAAATTGTTTAAAAATTGGAAACAGTACATGAAAATTACAAATAAATATCACTAGCCTTATAAATTCTATTTTACTTTAAAACAAATAAAAGTTAAAGAAATAAAATAAATAAGGAACAAAAGTAAGTAGGAATGAGAATAAATAAGTTTTTAAGAAAATATAAAGATAAATAAAGAATTACTTTAATTATTTGAAACAAGGAACTAAAATTTATAAACAGAATACAACTGACATTTGAAAATGTCAATAACACTTTTAAAATGTTTAAAACCAAAATATATACACAGCATGTTATATTATCCATATAAATATAATTATAACATTACATAACCAAATAAAATATTATTAATATAATTTAAAATAAACTATTTTGTTAAATACAGCAAATTACACACAATAGTTAAAAAAGCATAACTTTCACATTATAAATCAGATTTCAACAAAACGAAAAGCATTTGTAAAGTCCCGAAAATTTTCGACTTTCGAAAATTCAACATCGATACTCACTTTATCGACTGCCGAGAAATCGAAGGCCAAAAACCCGAAATGTTATGGTTTAAGAAGAAGAAAAGAAAGAAAAAGAGAGAAGAAGGTAGAAAAGATAGAGAGAAAAGAAAATAGAAAATGGAGAGAAAAGAAAATAGAACGGAACCGAAAAACAACAGAACAACATCAGAATCTCACAATTCGCAGCGGAACAACATATAATAAATAAATGAATAATCTTTAAACAAAGAACTATATCAGTTATTACATTACATTTCATTTCATCATATCATCAGAGTATACAACAACAACAACAACAACAACAACAAACAGTGCAGCGGAAAAAGAAATACCATATAACTAGTAATACGTCATGCCATCCAGCTTGCTTCCAGCAATTCCAGAATATCCTGATAAACCTTAAACTCTTAACTGCCCGTGTAGAAATTGGTGGGCACCCAGAGTTTAGGAAGGAAAACAATAAACTCCAAGTCAGTCATGTGACTGGTGTGAGAACTCAAAACAGTTTATTTATCTTTAAAATAAAAATAGAGGAATATTTTTAAAGTCAATCGAAATGCTTTTAAAAATGAGACTACCATAAGAATCTCCCGCCACACACACAATGCAAACGCAGACTTGGAGGAGATTTCTCCTTATGATAGTCAAAGATGCTTGACACGCATTAAAATCAAATCAATTTTGATATTATTATTAGTGCATAGTGTAGAAGATATTTCGAAAGTAGAATATAAATCTTAGCCAGCATAGGTGCCATTATATTATGCCTACTATAGCTACCTCCTAAGGAAGCAGGTTCTACAACTAAAACCGTACAAGTCACGTATTGTTTCTTTGGATTTCCAACGAATGATCAGGCCAAGGAACTTCCCATTGCCACATGAGAATGCCTCTGGATGGACATCCCCGAGAACCAAACCGGATCTCTACTAACACAAGGCCGGGTTAGCCCTAACTGAGTAAAAACTGACCGAATATGCCATCCCCCGGTCCTTTAGGACCTTTCACCGAGCGCTCGCAATCAATTCACACAATCATAACAAAATGTTTTCAACATGAGTAAGTATCTGGGCTCCATACCATGATACCACCCTTTTCCAGAAGGAAATGCACACATCCTAAAGGGCGCTACCCCTCATAACCTTGCCGCATCTTTCCTGTTTTGACCATTCACGGGGTGTGAGGCTCGACGAAGTCACGTCCACAAAAACATACTTTATACAAAATCCATGCTTTGGGTCAACAAATGATCATAGAAATGATCACCAGGATAGACGATCAAATAAACGATCCTATCACAAATAATCAACACAATGATCATTTCAGCAACACTCGGCATGTCACATTACCAAATTGGGAATATATCGCTGATAACCTTCAACTACATAACCTCTGAGCTCGTACGTCTCAGAGAAGGGTGTTAAGCTAAAAGAATAAATTCTCCGCCACCAACAGAAATATATTTGAAAGAAATCTGCTTTATATCTCAATTTGTAACGTCAGACACACAATCCATACAAGTCTGTTCCGGGCTCGAACAAAACCGAAGGCACTTCTTACGAAGCCCTTGCAATCCGGGTATTCACAATCCCGATCGAATTTCCCATCACTTAGGAAATCTCTATACCAGGAGCGACCCAGTGCAGAGACAATCGATAGGTCATCCTATCGCTTTCGCAAATACTCGGTCTTCAACACCGATCTTAAATGCAATTCACAACGACGTATCACATATTCGGAATGGGTTATACGACCCCATGGTCCTTTCCCGGTTAACCCAAATAGTGAGCGCTTATTCAAAAATAAGTGTGGCATTCAAATTCAAACAAATCACATCAAATACCCATTCAAAGGGAAATATTGATAGTCGGTTATTGAATTATCAATGAATATGCACACATCACCAGATTCCAAATAATTTTCCAAGTTATTTATTTTCCAAAATATCGTTACAAGATATAAAATTTCAATATCTCAAAAATAAATCAATATTTATTTTTAACAAATTCCACTTTCTTTTATAAATTCCATAGTGAATTTATATTTCACAATATCTAAGAATATTCGATTTCAATTATTCGTTTCAATTTATCTTCAAAAAGATAAATTCTCAAATGTTCACTTTATATCGGAAAACATTTCCATACTTATTTAATAAGTAATTCACATTCAATTTTATTTATTTTCAACACTTAGAAAATATTCAATATACTTCAATCGAAATTTAGTATATATTTCATTCTTTAAGGAAATCATTCTTTTAAACATATTTATTTGGGCCAAAACGAATGTTGCGTAAAACATCGTTACGACAACCCAAAATCAATAATATAGGGATTCGAAATTAAAATAGATATATAAATCCCAATACTATACAAAACATTTCCTTTCGGAAATCATTTACTATAACAACAGTGTTATAGTCCACTATTTCCTTCTATTTCTCGAAAACGTCTATTTCAACAATAGATGTTGAAATCTATGGTTTCGAATCTCAACACATTTTAAAACATCGTTAACTTGTTTTTAATTCTATTTAAAACACCACATTCAAACATTTTCTTTAACATATTATTCACTATTCAAAAACGTGAATAGACTACGTTAACAACTTTCATCACTTCTATTCATTTTATTTTAAAGGATCATTCACAGTCAAAAATGTGAATATAACTCCATTAATAGGTTTCAACAATTTACTTATCAAAATAAGTCGTTTGCGAATTTATAAAACAACGTTTATAAATTCCTTTTCTATTTATTTTATAACAACTATTTATAAATCTCCTTTATTAATCTATTCGATTTATAACTCAATTATAAACCAAAAGTTCACATTATAAGTTAAATACTTATAAAAATGATTATTTACAAAAATTATTCTTTTAAACTTCATAATTATAAATCTTATAACTTATAAGATTCAATTATTTATCCAAAACCATTCTTTTAATAACTTTATAAATTTTATAAACCTACCGCTTATAAAATTCCATTTATAACTTAACCGTTTATAATCTTATAAATTCCATTCAGTTATGAAATTCGTTCACAATTCATTCTAACACTTATAAAAACTCGTTTTATAATTTCAATATTTCAATTTATAAATATCCATTTATAAATCTCTTAATATAAATCAATTTATATTATTCTTTTAAAACGTCTTTAAACTCCTTTAAAAACTTCATCATTTTGATTTATAAAATAATCAAATTTTATAAATCCTATATTTAAACTTTTTACAATAAACTCAGAAATTTCAATCTAAACTATTTTATAAAATCATTAATCCATATTTCTCAAAAATCAGCTTTTAACTATATTTCACAAAACCCATAATTTTATAACTTTGAAAATTATAACGTTTATTTATTTAACATGGATCAATTCCAAAAATATAGTATATTTTCAAAAATCACTTTTAAAATCATTTTAAAATTCCAAAGTTTGGTCCAATGATGCTACATACCAAATAGTCAATCACGACAACAATGATATCATATATCGATATGATAATCCATCAAATATCAAAATATCTGAAATCAAATAAATACAGTTGAGGAATCCAGTTGGATCCCTCCAACCTGTTTTCCTGCATCCACAAACATTAGCACAATACCAATTTCGCTCCAGTACGAAATTATCGCGGTATATGTTTTTATTAAATATTATCCGCTTAATAACGGCGCAATAGGGTCTCATCCGCTAAACAAAAAATGCGGAAAATCAATAACTCCAATATATACATATGCCAATATATATATATATATACACATTGCTATTATATATAATACCAATTTCACTGTTTATGAAATATTCGCGGTATATGTTTTTATTAAATAACATCCGCTTACTAACGGCGTATAATGTCTATTTTAACAATCAATAGATATCAATCATCATTTAAACATGCATTCAAATATTTTAAATCTAACTATTTAAAATAAAATCGAAACTGATTCGATTGAGTGAGAAGTTCTCACCTTGATTTCAAATTCCGTTTTAGCGATTTATTTCGAATAAAATTAAACGCGCGTTTAATTTTACTCAAAATTCTCACTAACTCCAAACGACTCCAATCCAATTTCATCGCGTAGTGCTCGTCCATACGATTCCAACACAACTGGTTTCGCGCGTTTTTGACCTCGTATGAAAAAGATATTGATTTTCAAAGTTTTACACGATTTAAACTAAAATTTACAACATAAATAACCTAACTTTTAATCACAGCCGTTAGATCCAACTCCTGCAACATCAGGCCGCACGTCACCTACTTCTCCCCTTCGTTCATCTACAGGCCGAACACACGCATATGAACCCATACTTCGATTCTAGGGTTTAAATTTTCGCCATTTATACTCGATGAAACTTCATCACGTCGCCACCACGTCGAAGCTCGTCACTTTCTCTATGTTCGGCCATCACCTTGTGGAGCTCGTCCATCTCCTCTGCCCTATAAACGTGCGCGACTTCCGGTTGTTTGGGCACGATTTGCCGATGATCCACAGCCCCATTTCACATCTCGACCGTCGGATTCGTAGATCACTCTGTGCTCTACACTTTTCTAGTTGGAAGTTTCGCCTAATTAGTGATGGATCGAGTAGAATAGAGAGGAGAACGCTGAGCATTTCTGGCCGTGGGTTTGTTAATGGCGGCTGCTGTATAGATTAGGGTTTTCTTTTTATTTTATTTTTTTCTAAAGGGTTAAGGGCTATTTATAAGGAAATTCTCAAACACTATTCAATCCGGAAATTCCGAACTCCGATTTACACGCCGAAACTGACGTTTCTAGGGTTTATCCCGCATTCCGGACACAATGGAACAGGTTTCGAAAGCTAATTCGGACATCTGTGCGAGTTATGGCTATAAACGTTCAATTTAAATTAAACCGATTTAAACGATTTTCTAGGCGTTTTAATTTGTACCGGACAAACGGTAAATCCGATTGACACGAAATTTGAAAACTTACAATAATATCACACTACGGATCTGATGAAACTGGTTTCGTCGAATCCGAGACTTTTTTGAAAAATGGCTATTTTAACTCGCCAAATAAATATTAAAAATAAATCGATGCGTTTCGAGCTGCCACGATCAAACGGTAACTCCGATTGACACGAAAATTGAAATCCGATAATAACTAACTATTACGGATCCAATGGAACTGGTTTCGTTCAATTCTGAGACTGTTCAAAAATTGACTATTTTCACTAGTCGATCTTAATATTAAAATATTCAATTTTCACAGATTAACTTTAAATTCGATTTTAAAAGTTCTAAAATATCATTCTAACTTCAATATGATAAAATAAAATTTTACATATCATTTTCAATCATATTTAACTCAATTTTCAATTATTTCCATAATTTAACATATTAAATTATTGATTTAATTATCCAATTAAATCATATAATTCAAATTAAAATTTATTTGACTTATAAATTTCACTTATTAATATTTAAAATTAATTAAATATCCAAATTTTTAATTATTAAAATTCCTGGGTCGTTACAATCTTCCCCCCTTAAAAGAATTTCGTCCTCGAAATTATTAAGTAAGAAAAGTTACAGAATCTATTAATTTTCCAAAATCCATAGTTTAACTTCTTATAATAACTTTACTAAGTTTTCAAATCATACTTAGTTATCTTTTCAAAAACAATTACTATTGTTTAACTTTCAATTCCAAATCAAAGTTAAAGTTTTCAAAATTTTCCAATTTTCTCAAATTTTTCTAACGCCTTAAATTTTCGGAAAAATTCGCCATAGTCTCCTTTGCGCGGCTTGATCCGAAAAAAAATGACAGTATATATCACAAATATACATCTCATCAAGTAATGAGGCATCCCGAAGGGAAAAAAGTATAAAAGTACGGTATGTAATCCGAGATATGTACATTATATTTTATCAGCAAGCATATACGGCTAACATAGCGCGAAAGCGAGCTCCAAATGCGAAGCAACGCGATCCGCACCTACTAAACACTCAACAAACAACATGAGAATCATGCATATAGACAATAGTATCGATATACAACATATAGCAACATAATAACTATATATGCCAACATAGCAATTGAAACAAAAGCAACAAATGCAACCATCAACCAACTAGCATTCATAAACAATGTATATTCATTTATATTCTCATTAATATTCAATGAAATGATTTTCAATTTAATCATATTTGATTCATTAACAGTGGATGTTTACTAACATTCATTTTCAGTTAGTTTATATTCACTAATTCATATTCAAGTTGGTTCACTTCCAAATCAAATTCAATTCTATTCAAGATTCACTTAACTTCCAATTGAATTTTAATTACTTTAGCTTTCAATTTCATTAACACTTAATGAATTATATACAATCATCTAACAATCATATAACCAAGGTATATTAATTACAACCAAATTCCTTTGCTTATATTCATTCAATTTAGTTTAATTAAATTGATTTTTATTCAACTTTCAATAACATTAGATTTTAATGAATTTACTTTGACCTCTTAAGTTATATTCCCATTTCTAAGTAAATTTCCATTTAACTTTAAATTCATTTTTATTTCAACTTATATTTAAATATATTCATATAGTTATTCATAAATATATTCATATAGTTTCTAAATATTCACTTCATATTCATAAATATATTCATATAGTTTCACTTCTTATATATATAAGTTTATTTCACAATTGTAAATCACTTTAATTATAATTCAATTCTTATAATTCTTTTTACTAATACAATTATTCTTTTATTTAGATTATTCAAACATCTAAACAATCAATTTATATACACTTTAATAATTCTGAAAAATTATTCTTTTATATATATAAATATAATCAAGGTAAAATTATTTCATTTACCCAATTTTTAAAAACAATATTATGTCGAATTGTTCTATTCAAATGTTTAGAAACCCCTTCGGCATAGTCTTGCGGACCACGCTGACGGAAGTTCATATGCCACTCAACAAACCAATCATCACAATATAAACAATTATATATATTCACTAATAAATACGCTCTTATAGCTATTATTACACTCAACTCATTCTAGAGTACTGCTGACTCTATCTCTAATGAGTAATACCCAACAGAACCATGGTTGTCGCTTAACCATAAGCTCCGATACCAAATGTAACGCCCCGAAAATTTTCGACTTTCGAAAATTCAACATCGATACTCACTTTATCGACTGCCGAGAAATCGAAGGCCAAAAACCCGAAATGTTATGGTTTAAGAAGAAGAAAAGAAAGAAAAAGAGAGAAGAAGGTAGAAAAGATAGAGAGAAAAGAAAATAGAAAATGGAGAGAAAAGAAAATAGAACGGAACCGAAAAACAACAGAACAACATCAGAATCTCGCAATTCGCAGCGGAACAACATATAATAAATAAATGAATAATCTTTAAACAAAGAACTATATCAGTTATTACATTACATTACATTTCATTTCATTATATCATTAGAGTATACAACAACAACAACAAACAGTGCAGCGGAAAAAGAAATACTATATAACTAGTAATACGTCATGCCATCCAGCTTGCTTCCAGCAATTCCAGAATATCCTGGTAAACCTTAAACTCTTAACTGCCCGTGTAGAAATTGGTGGGCACCTAGAGTTTAGGAAGGAAAAAAATAAACTCCAAGTCAGTCATGTGACTGGTGTGAGAACTCAAAACAGTTTATTTATCTTTAAAATCAAAATAGAGGAATATTTTTAAAGTCAATTCGAAATGCTTTTAAAAATGAGACTACCATAAGACCTCCCGCCACACACACAATGCAAACGCAGACTTGGAGGAGATTTCTCCTTATGATAGTCAAAGATGCTTGATATGCATTAAAATCAAATCAATTTTGATATTATTATTAGTGCATAGTGTAGAAGATATTTCGAAAGTAGAATATAAATCTTAGCCAGCATAGGTACCATTATATTATGCCTACTATAGCTACCTCCTGAGGAAGCAGGTTCTACAACTAAAACCGTACAAATCACGTATTGTTTCTTTGGATTTTCAACGAATGATCAGGCCAAGGAACTTCCCATTGCCACATGAGAATGCCTCTGGATGGACATCCCCGAGAACCAAACCGGATCTCTACCAACACAAGGCCGGGTTACCCCTAACTGAGTAACAACTGACCGAATATGCCATCCCCCGGTCCTTTGGGACCTTTCACCGAGCGCTCGCAATCAATTCACACAATCATAACAAAGTGTTTTCAACATGAGTAAGTATCTGGGCTCCATACCATGATACCACCCTTTTCCAGAAGGAAATGCACACATCGTAAAGGGCGCTACCCCTCATAACCTTGCCTCATCTTTCCTGTTTTGACCATTCACGGGGTGTGAGGCTCGACGAAGTCACGTCCACAAAAACATACTTTATACAAAATCCATGCTTTGGGTCAACAAATGATCATAGAAATGATCACCAGGATAGACGATCAAATAAACGATCCTATCACAAATAATCAACACAATGATCATTTCAGCAACACTCAGCATGTCACATTACCAAATTGGGAATATATCGCTGATAACCTTCAACTACATAACCTCTGAGCTCGTACGTCTCAGAGAAGGGTGTTAAGCTAAAAGAATAAATTCTCCGCCACCAACAGAAATATATTTGAAAGAAATCTGCTTTATATCTCAATTTGTAACGTCAGACACACAATCCATACAAGTCTGTTCCGGGCTCGAACAAAACCGAAGGCACTTCTTACGAAGCCCTTGCAATCCGGGTATTCACAATCCCGATCGAATTTCCCATCACTTAGGAAATCTCTATACCAGGAGCGACCCAGTGCAGAGACAATCGATAGATCATCCTATCGCTTTCGCAAATACTCGGTCTTCAACACCGATCTTAAATGCAATTCACAACGACGTATCACATATTCGGAATGGGTTATACGACCCCATGGTCCTTTCCCGGTTAACCCGAATAGTGAGCGCTTATTCAAAAATAAGTGTGGCATTCAAATTCAAACAAATCACATCAAATACCCATTCAAAGGGAAATATTGATAGTCGGTTATTGAACTATCAATGAATATGCATACATCACCAGATTCCAAATAATTTTCCAAGTTATTTATTTTCCAAAATATCTTTACAAGATATAAAATTTCAATATCTCAAAAATAAATCAATATTTATTTTTAACAAATTCCACTTTCTTTTATAAATTCCATAGTGAATTTATATTTCACAATATCTAAGAATATTCGATTTCAATTATTCATTTCAATTTATCTTCAAAAAGATAAATTCTCAAATGTTCACTTTATATCGGAAAACATTTCCATACTTATTTAATAAGTAATTCACATTCAATTTTATTTATTTTCAACACTTAGAAAATATTCAGTATACTTCAGTCGAAATTTAGTATATATTTCATTCTTTAAGGAAATCATTCTTTTAAACATAGTTATTTGGGCCAAAACGAATGTTGCATAAAACATCGTTACGACAACCCAAAATCAATAATATAGGGATTCGAAATTAAAATAGATATATAAATCCCAATACAATACAAAACATTTCCTTTCGGAAATCATTTACTATAACAACAGTGTTATAGTCCACTATTTCCTTCTATTTCTCGAAAACGTCTATTTCAACAATAGATGTTGAAATCTATGGTTTCGAATCTCAACACATTTTAAAACATCGTTAACTTGTTTTTAATTCTATTTAAAACACCACATTCAAACATTTTCTTTAACATATTATTCACTATTCAAAAACGTGAATAGACTACGTTAACAACTTTCATCACTTCTATTCATTTTATTTTAAAGGATCATTCACAGTCAAAAATGTGAATATAACTCCATTAATAGGTTTCAACAATTTACTTATCAAAATAAGTCGTTTGCGAATTTATAAAACAACATTTATAAATTCCTTTTCTATTTATTTTATAACAACTTTTTATAAATCTCCTTTATTAATCTATTCGATTTATAACTCAATTATAAACCAAAAGTTCACATTATAAGTTAAATACTTATAAAAACGATTATTTACAAAAATTATTCTTTTAAACTTCATAATTATAAATCTTATAACTTATAAGATTCAATTATTTATCCAAAACCATTCTTTTAATAACTTTATAAATTTTATAAACCTACTGCTTATAAAATTCCATTTATAACTTCACCGTTTATAATCTTATAAATTCCATTCAGTTATGAAATTCGTTCACAATTCATTCTAACACTTATAAAAACTCGTTTTATAATTTCAATATTTCAATTTATAAATATCCATTTATAAATCTCTTAATATAAATCAATTTATATTATTCTTTTAAAACGTCTTTAAACTCCTTTAAAAACTTCATCATTTTGATTTATAAAATAATCAAATTTTATAAATCCTATATTTAAACTTTTTACAATAAACTCAGAAATTTCAATCTAAACTATTTTATAAAATCATTAATCCATATTTCTCAAAAATCAGCTTTTAACTATATTTCACAAAACCCATAATTTTATAACTTTGAAAATTATAACGTTTATTTATTTAACATGGATCAATTCCAAAAATATAGTATATTTTCAAAAATCACTTTTAAAATCATTTTAAAATTCCAAAGTTTGGTCCAATGATGCTACATACCAAATAGTCAATCACGACAACAACGATATCATATATCGATATGATAATCCATCAAATATCAAAATATCTGAAATCAAATAAATACAGTTGAGGAATCCAGTTGGATCCCTCCAACCTGTTTTTCTGCATCCACAAACATTAGCACAATACCAATTTCGCTCCAGTACGAAATTATCGCGGTATATGTTTTTATTAAATATTATCCGCTTAATAACGGCGCAATAGGGTCTCATCCGCTAAACAAAAAATGCGGGAAATCAATAACTCCAATATATACATATGCCAATATATATATATTGCTATTATATATAATACCAATTTCACTGTTTATGAAATATTCGCGGTATATGTTTTTATTAAATAACATCCGCTTACTAACGGCGTATAATGTCTATTTTAACAATCAATAGATATCAATCATCATTCAAACATGCATTCAAATATTTTAAATCTAACTATTTAAAATAAAATCGAAACTGATTCGATTGAGTGAGAAGTTCTCACCTTGATTTCAAATTCCGTTTTAGCGATTTATTTCGAATAAAATTAAACGCGCGTTTAATTTTACCCAAAATTCTCACTAACTCCAAACGACTCCAATCCAATTTCATCGCGTAGTGCTCGTCCATACGATTCCAACGCAACTGGTTTCGCGCGTTTTTTACCTCGTATGAAAAAGATATTGATTTTCAAAGTTTTACACGATTTAAACTAAAATTTACAACATAAATAACCTAACTTTTAATCACAGCCGTTAGATCCAACTCCTGCAACATCAGGCCGCACGTCACCTACTTCTCCCCTTCGTTCATCTACAGGCCGAACACACGCACATGAACCCATACTTCGATTCTAGGGTTTAAATTTTCGCCATTTATACTCGATGAAACTTCATCACGTCGCCACCACGTCGAAGCTCGTCACTTGCTCTATGTTCGGCCATCACCTTGTGGAGCTCGGCCATCTCCTCTGCCCTATAAACGTGCGCGACTTCCGGTTGTTTGGGCACGATTTGCCGATGATCCACAGCCCCATTTCACATCTCGACCGTTGGATTCGTAGATCACTCTGTGCTCTACACTTCTCTAGTTGGAAGTTTCGCCTAATTAGTGATGGATCGAGTAGAATAGAGAGGAGAACGCTGAGCATTTCTGGCCGTGGGTTTGTTAATGGCGGCTGCTGTATAGATTAGGGTTTTCTTTTTATTTTATTTTTTTCTAAAGGGTTAAGGGCTATTTATAAGGAAATTCTCAAACACTATTCAATCCGGAAATTCCGAACTCCGATTTACGCGCCGAAACTGACGTTCCTAGGGTTTATCCCGCGTTCCGGACACAATGGAACAGGTTTCGAAAGCTAATTCGGACATCTGTGCGAGTTATGGCTATAAACGTTCAATTTAAATTAAACCGATTTAAACGATTTTCTAGGCGTTTTAATTTGTACCGGACAAACGGTAAATCCGATTGACACGAAATTTGAAACCTTACAATAATATCACATTACGGATCCGATGAAACTGGTTTCGTCGAAATCCGAGACTTTTTTGAAAAATGGCTATTTTAACTCGCCAAATAAATATTAAAAATAAATCGATGCGTTTCTAGCTGCCACGATCAAACGGTAACTCCGATTGACACGAAAATTGAAATCCGGTAATAACTAACTATTACGGATCCAATGGAACTAGTTTCGTTCAATTCTGAGACTGTTCAAAAATTGACTATTTTCACTAGTCGATTTTAATATTAAAATATTCAATTTTCACAAATTAACTTTAAATTCGATTTTAAAAGTTCTAAAATATCATTCTAACTTCAATATGATAAAATAAAATTTTACAGATCATTTTCAATCATATTTAACCCAATTTTCAATTATTTCCATAATTTAACATATTAAATTATTGATTTAATTATCCAATTAAATCATATAATTCAAATTAAAATTTATTTGACTTATAAATTTCACTTATTAATATTTAAAATTAATTAAATATCCAAATTTTTAATTATTAAAATTCCTGGGTCGTTACAGCATTGTTCTTAAAATTTTATTTACTTTCAAAATAAAAAGAAAAAAAATTCAAATTTTCAAATATTTAAATTTTAAATTTAAAAGTCAAAGTTTGACTATTTTAACCAAAATTCACTTTTTGAAAAATTATTCTATTTAGTCATATTTGGAATTCTAATCCATATCAAAATCAAAGTTTATATTTAAAATAACAAAATTTATTCCTTTTCACAAATAAACCTTTTAAATTTGGAAATTCAATTTAAAAATAATTGTAAAATACAGGGTTGTTACACTTTGAGATGTAAAGCTGGTTTCTATAAAATACATTTCTGTTGGTGACAGAGAATTTATTCTCTTAGCTTAACACCCTTCTCTGATATGTACGAGCTCAGAGGTTATGTAGTTGATGGATACTAGTGATACATTCCCAAATTGGTAATGTGGCATACGAAGTACAATTGATCATTTGTTGATCGAAGCATGATTGTGTGAAAAGTGTAGCTTCGTGGATGGGACTTCGTCGGACCTCACACCCCGAAAATGGTCTAAACAGGAAGAATGCGGCATGGTTATAAGGGTCGCGCCCTTTAGGGTATGTCATTTCCTTCTGGAATTGGGTGGTGTCATGGTATGGAGCCTAGATATTTAACCTATGTGGTTGTGGCAAATTTGTTATACTTTGTGGCTGTTGCTTTGTGGTTGAGGATCCTCGGGTAAAGGTCGCAAACGATCGGGGGATGGCATACTCGAGTATTAGCTACCTAGTTATAGAGGTAACCCGACCTTATGTTGGCAAAGATCTGGGTAGATTATCGAGTCGTCCCTCCAAAGGCGTACCCATGTAGCAGTAGGAAGTTCCTTAGCCTTACCATTTGTTGGGAATCCAATCTCCAATACGCGCCTTATACGATTTTAGTTGTATAACCTGCCATTTACTTATGGCAGTCACCACGGTTTAGATGGTACCTATAGTAGGCATGCAATAATGGTTGTATGCTGGCTAAGATTAATATTATACTTTCGAAATGTTTTCCGCAATATGAACTGATGATAATATTAAAAAGATTTTGCATATCAAGCATGTTCGACTATCATAAGGAGAAATCTCCTCCAATTCTGCGTTTGCATTGTGTGTGTGGCGGGAGGCCTTATGGTAGTTTCATTTTCCAAAAGCATAGCGGGTTTCCTTTTATTTATTTGTGAAAATAATTGTTTTTAAGATCTCACACCTTTCCCTTGACTGACCTACAGTTTATTGTTCCCTTTCTAAACTCTGGATGCCCATAATTTTCCACACGGGTAGCCTAGAGTCAGGTTATCATTATTCTGGAGCGAAGTCAGAAAAGTTGCTGTAGAGATCTGGAGTTCAAGTTAGATGGCGAGACGTATCACTTATGCTATGTAGTGTCCGTTGCGTTTGGGTTGGTGCAAGTCAAAATTTCTATGTAAGCAAGTTAAAATAACTGTCAATGTTGTATCGTGCCATTGTAAACTCTGATGATGTATGTATAAAATGATATAGTGCTTTTGTTTTAAAGATTATTCATTTATCTATTATATATTGTTCTGTTGCGAAATGTGAGATTCTATTTATTGTTTCTGTTTCTTCTATCTTCTTCTTCTTAAATCATAACGGTTCGGTTTTTCGGCATTCGACTGTGCGGCATTGGGTACAATGGACGTGTCAATGTCGACTTTCCGGCGTCAAAAAAATTGGTTCGTTACAAGTGATATAAGAGCATTTGGTTAAGCGACAACCTTGGATCTGGTGGGGATTATTCGTTAGAGATAGAGTCAGTAGTACTCTAAAATGAGTCTGAGTGTAATAATAGATATGAGCGCATATTTGTTAGTGAATATAAAATTATTTTGTATTGTGTTGACTTATTGGTTGATTGTTTATAGATTCTGGTCGGTGCAGATTAGCCAACTGTATTGATAGGGCTTTCTAAACTGTTAAACAAGATAAACTGACACAGTATTGTTTTAATAACCGGGTAAATGAAATAATTTTTCCCAAATAATTTTGGTATATAAAAGAAATGATTTCCATAAATTATTATAGTTTATGGTTGCTTGGTTGTTAGAAAGTGATAATACTAAATTGTTATCATTGATTATTTGATAAGAAATTGAAATCATAATCGAAAGTTGAGAAATAAATTTGTATACAAATGGGATTTGTAAATATAAATTGTAAATGTGATTTATAATTTGAAATAGAATTCCAGAGAAGTGATTTGTAAGGATTTGAAATTTGGAAATTAAATCCCTTTTTGGCTTGAAAATGATTTTCAAAGGTTTTGGAAAAATGTTTTTGAAGGATAAAAGCTCTAAACTCTTTTTGGTCGCTGGAAAATAATTTCGGTGATGAATGCAGCATCATCGATGTTCATTTTCAAGTTTCCAAAGGAGGAATTGCTGCCTAATTATTTTAAATGGGAGTTGTTTGCAAAACTAGGCTTGGTTTTAGAAATTCAAAGGATAATTTGAGTTGATTTCAAAAATGATTTTTGAAATTTTGGAAAGACTCTGGAATCTGATAAAAATAGTTATGGAATAAAATTTATTAAGGCGGACAATAAAATTGTGAATGAATAAATAAATTTACAATTGCATTTGAATGAAATCAAAATTGAATGTCGAAATTCATTTCAAATTTTAAACAAATAGAACTGGGATTGGAATTGAATTGAATTTGATTTGTGATAAAAAAAGCGAAGTATTTAAATAAAATTAATAGGGTAAACTAATGAAAGGAATGACAAATTCAATATGGTTTGAAATGAATTGAATTATATGGAATTGAAATTCAACTTGAATAAAAGTATAAATATATCCAAAAGTGGTGAATTCAAATTAAATATAAGATGTATATAGAATATTTATATTGAACGTAAAAAATAAAGTGTGAAATTCTTAATTAAAATTTTGAATTGTGAAAATATTCTAAATTAACGAGTGAATGAAGATTAAACTGGAAGTTTTGAAATGTCGATTGTGAATAAGTGTATTGAAACGAAAATCAAATGTGAATAGAATAAAAGTAAATTGATATATCTAAAAATAAACTGGAATAAATATGTAGAATGTACGTATATTATTTTATTCGCATAATGATTTGATCCAGAATTCAAGCATAGAATTTCGAGATAGTAATATCGATCCGAGTTGGAATTTTTCACTCGATTTCCAACGGCGAACCTAGATATGGATTTTTTGGTTGATTCTGGGAATTCTCTATCATAGTTTATGGCTATGCAAGAAGAATGACGGTTTCTGATCAAGAAACCAGATCTGAGTCCACACTAGAAAGTCGGGGGGACAATACTAGTTCGGAAGTGAAATTGTGTCATCGAGTGAGCGATCGAATTCGATATTGCGTACGAATGATATAAGTACATCGTATAGATTTGAATTAAATAAATATTCAAAAAATTTGTAAAGGAATGTGTAAAATGGCTAGTAGGATATACAAGTGTGTTACAGGAAAAAGATAAATTAGGATTTAGATTTCAAAGATAGATTTGAATTGCTCGAAAAAGGTATGTATTTGAATTTCATTATGAAATTTGATGAGTTTCTTGTCCAGCCGCTTGGCGTTTTGTTTTCTTTCTGAATCTGGTGGCCTGTGGTGCCATTTTGTAGTCGTATCGAGCTAGCCACACAAAGGAAACGCTGGCGAAGTTTTTTAAAAATTTAAAGAGTTAGAAAATTTTTGAGAAAATTTTGAAAATTTAAAATTTGATTTTGAATTGAAATTTGAATAGTTGAAAAAATAAAGTATTTTGAAAACTATGAAAGAATTTGGAAAGTTAATAAAAAGGATAGTGTGTCTTTTACAAAAAGATTATTTAAGAAAGTTGTTTGAAACTGGTTAGTTTTGGAAAATAATAAGCGGGTTGGAGCATTCTTCTTAACTTGTAATTTCGGGATGAAATTCTTTTAAGGGGAAAGAATGTGACTACCCGAAAATTGTAGATGTTTGAAATTGAAATATTTAGTTGATTTTAAATATTGGAAGATTTTTTGAGCTTGAATTTCAGATACAACTACGAATATGGCAGTTAAAATTTTGAAATTAATTTATTGAAGTTGGGTAAAAAATCCGAATCTCCAGTTTTAAGCCGATTAAAATATTTTCAAGGCTTAGAAAATTTATACCGAAGATAATGGAAGCTTTAAATTTGAATTGGGACAAATTTGTTCAGTTTTGAAATTATATCGTTTAAATCGATATATAAAAATAGCCTACCGAGGCACAGTCTCGGATTTCGACGAACCAATTATATTGGATCCATAATATTGTATTATTATCGGGTTTCAATTTTCACAGTGTTTGGAGTGCTCGTTTAGCCGTACAATTAGAAAACGCGTTGAAAATTTTATTGAAATTTAATTTAAAAGCTGGGTCCAACAAAAAGAAGCTATCTGCTCCACTTGGTCGAATTTAGACCCGAAACCTTTTCCATTGCATTCGGAATACGCGTATAACATTATAAACGCCTTGCGGCACGCCTCGATTGGAGATTGAGATTTTGAGTTGCGAAATTGATAAGATTTAAGTTTAAGTTTAAATTTAAATTTAAAAATAATATATATATTGGATATAATGTTTCCTCAGGGCAATTTTTACACGTATAAGATTTTCAACATGTGTTCACCTTCATGCCTCTATGTTTACATGCGTTAATTTAAAATTAAAAGAAAAAAATTATCTCATTCAAAACTGAAAATCAAAGTTTCCCAGAGGAAAAAAAAATGCTGAGCCCTCCCTTAAAATCAAAATCGCATTCATTTAAACAAAAATGGATGTAGCATCTTGAATTCAAATGAAAAGAAAAAAATTGTACGAAATCGGTTTCGAATTTGAATTCAATCTAATGGCAGCCACTCTCCTCCTTAGAAATTCATTCGCGAAAAAAAGGAGGGTTAGGGTATCGCCGTTCGAATGTCAATGGCCGAAGCTTTTCAAAGAAAAAAATGATCAAAATCGATTAGAGGAAGGGCGAGCGCGACCAGTCTTCGAGAAGCTGAAGGTCTCATCGTCGCGGCTCGCAATGGCAGAGGATTCGACGACAGATGAAAGCGAGCAAGACTATGGTGACGACGTCAACGTAGATGAGTCGAAGGCTGCGGCGCGAGTTTAACTCGAAACAAATGCGACAAGGCATCGTGCTGAATGGCGAATGGATGGAGCGTTCGAGTTCGATGTGCTTCTCAAGGCAGTTCGATTTAGGTTTCGGCGAGGTGGCTGAGGGTGAAGGTCGGCCACATCATGGTTTCAGGCAGTAAGTATACATACTGTTTCATTTCAATTTGAAATTGGTAATGTCCATATAGATTTGTACAAAGAACAGAAAAAATTAATACTAGTATAAAAATACAGTAAGGTATTAATCTATTTAGTTTCTGAATTCGGGTTGGTGTATGTGTGTGTATTTAGATAAGGTTTTGAAAGGAAAGAAAATAAATAGAAAATATATGTATATGATAAAGGTAGTTTTTTAAATACAGCTTATTTAATTATTTTACCAAAGGTTAATATATAAAAAAAATAAGAAATTTAGTTCTTAAATTTAATTCTTTGTTAAATAAATTTGTTAAAGGAATTTGTTTAAATTCAATCATTAGTAAATCAAAATGTCGAATGGAAATTAAATTGTTCGTCTAGTTCAAATATTAATAAATTGTATAACTGTTTATACAAGGTCTAATACAATGAAGAAAACAATCTGGAATGAAAATGGATTGCATGCAAAGCAAAGGTAAGATCTTCTCACTCAATCGGATTTTTCTGATTTAATTTTAAATAGCTAAATTTATAATTGTGGATTGTGTGCTTGGATGATAAATTATTATCAGTTGTGTTGGATTAGACCCTATGCGTCGCATAATAGAGGGTGATATTATATTAAACTCATATACAGCGATATTCCACCTCGAAGTGGAACTGGTATTATACATGTATTTGGAGTGATTGATTTCCTGCATTATATAGCGGATGAGGCCCTATGCGCCGCATAATAGCGGACGATATTTTATAAATCCCATATACCGCGATATTCCATCTCGAAGTGGAATGGGTATTTAATCGTTGCGCTAACGTTTGTGGATGCAGGGAAACAGGTTGGAGGGATCCAACTGGATTCCTCAAAACATTTGAATTTTTTTCATTGTTGTATGTTGATTATTTATAATCTGTGAGTGATCATATTTGTGATTGAAATCATTGAAGACTATGGTTTAGCCGAATATAATTTTGGTATCGTAGGATACCAGAAATAAATAAAATTGGACTTTGAAATTTAAGTAGAAAATCTATAGTGAAATCCTATTGAATAAATTCCAAAATATAGGAAAAGGTTTAATAAATGGATTTCGAGTAATATTATTCAAAAGTTTAAAGTGTTTAAAATACGGATTTTAAATAGTTTGGAAGAGATAAAAGAAAATTATTTTAAAAGGAAATAAATTTAGAAATCAATATGAAAATTGATTTGGTGTTGGAAATAAATCTTTGGAATAAATTTGGAAAATTTATTTGATGTTTAAAAAAATAAATCTTTGGGAAATTGATATGAAAATTGATTTGTTGATTGAAATAAATTTAGAAATCAATTTGGAATTTTATTTGGTTATTGAAATAAATTTGGAAATCAGTTTGAAAATTGATTTGGTGTTGAAAGTGAATATTTGGATCTATTTGAAAATCTTATATCAGTGGATGTTTGAAACTTTAAATTCATAATGGGAATTTTATAAAAGAAAGGGAAATTTGTTTTAAAAAAATAAATATTGTTTTATTTTTTTAAAGTGTGGAAAGGAATTTACGGATTTGGAACGTAAATTTAAAATAAATCCAGAAAGATTTATAAATTGATTTGAATGAACCATTTTAGAATGGAAGATGTACTTTCCTTGGAAAGCCGAGTATGTTTTCAAAATAATTTAAAAATATAAATTGAAGTTGTAAAGATGGTTTTAAGGAAAGAATATTTTGGAGAAATTATTTGCTTAAGTTATTTTGAAAATCTTTAAAGTAAAGATTTGTTTTAAATTATTATAGAAGTGATTATTTAAAGTTTTTATTGATATTTGTTTTAGGAAGTGGATATTTAAGTACTTACACCCTATCTAATAATTTTATTTTAAAATTAGTTTGGACTTTGAATTTTTATACGAGATATTAGCATAATATTTTCATAACTAATATTTAAGTTAGTGTTTTAAAATAGTTTTATTTTAAATATTTTCAAGTATATATGTTTGGACAAGTAATTTAAATTATTTTAAAATATTTGAACTCGGCAGATTTCAAGTGGAAATGAATAAATATTTGAAATTATATTCGGCGTATGGAAAACGATTTGAAATTTGTTTTAAAAAGATTGAAGTGTGAAAAGTGAATTGAATTTTTTTCCAAAAGATTGAAAGGTGAAAAGTAATTTGAAATTTGTTTTCAAATGGTTGAAATGTTAAAATTATATCTTGCGAAGATATTTTTGAAAATTAATAATTGGGGGAAGATAATTTAAATCTTGGTGATTGTTGTAAATGTTGATTGATAGTTAAATAACCGGCTATCAACATTGGCCTTTTAAATGGCATTTGAGTTTTGATGCGATCGGGGGTCGAATTCCAAATGGAAATTCGAAAACCACACCGAATCTTTATGATTGTGATGGATCTTTTTTTTAAAAGATCAAAGTGGAAATTGTTGTGATTTGTTTGAAAATTGAATGTAACACCATTTTTAAAATAAGCATTCATTATTCAAATTAGCCGGGAGAGGACTTTGTGTCATAAAACCCATTCCGAATAATGATACGACGAAATGAGCATGCAATTGAAGATGGTGTTGAAGACCGGGTATTTTCGAAAATGAAAGGATTACCTGTCGAATGTCTCTACACCGGGTTGCTCCGGCATAGAGATTTTATCACCCTTGTGATGGGGATTCCGGACGTGATTAGTGAATATCCAGATTTGCAAGGGCTTCTTTTGAAGTGCCTTCGGTTTCGTTCGATCCCGGAACGGACTTGTATGGATGTGTGTCTGACGTTACACTTTGAGATGTAAAGCTGGTTTCTATCAAATACATTTCTGTTGGTGACGAATAATTTATTCTCTTAGCTTAACACCCTTCTTTGAGATGTACGAGCTCAGAGGTCATGTAGTTGATAGTTACTAGTGATACATTCTCAAATTGGTTATGTGGCATACGAAGTGCTGCTGATCATTTGTTGATCGAAGCATGACTTTGTGAAAAGTATAGCTTTGTGGACGAGACTTCGTCGGATCTTACACCGCGGAAATGGTCAAAACAGGAAGAATGCTGCAAGGTTATGAGGGTCGCACCCTTTAGGGTATGTCATTTCCTTCTGGAAAAGGGCGGAATCATGGTATGGATCCCAGATATTTAACCCACGTGGTTGCTGCAAATTTATTATACTTTGTGGTTGTTGCTTTGTATTGAGGATCCTCGGACAAAGGTCGCAAACGACCAAGGGATGGCATACTCTAGTAGTAGTTACCTAATTACAGAGGTAACCCGGTCTTGTGTTGGTAGAGATCTGGGTAGGTTCTCGAGACGTCCCTCCAGAGGCGTACCCATGTGGCAGTAGGAAGTTCCTTAGCCTGACCATTTGTTGAAAATCCAATCTCTAATACGCGCCATGTACGGTTTAGTTGTATAATCTGCCATTTACTTGTGGTGATCACCACTATTTAGATGGTAGCTATAGTAGGCATGCAATAATGGTCGTATGCTGGCTAAGATTAATATTATACTTTCGAAATGTTTTCCACACTATGCGTTAATGGTAATATAAAAAAGTTTTTTTGCATCACGCATGTTTGACTATCATAAGGAGAAATCTCCTCCAATTCTGCGTTTACATTGTGCGTGTGGCTGGAGGCCTTATGGTAGTTTCATTTTCCAAAAGCGCAGCCAGTTTCTTTTTATTTTTTGTGTAAATAACCATTTTTAAGATCTCACACCAGTCCCCTGACTGACCTGAAGTTTATTGTTCCCTTTCTAAACTCTGGGTGCCCATAATTTTCCACATGGGCAACCTAGAGTCAGGTTATCATTATTTTGGAGCGAAGTGAGAAAAGTTGCTGTAGAGATCTAGAGTTCAAGTTGGATAGCGTAACGTATCACTTATATTAAGTAGTGTCCTTTGCGTTTGGGTTGGTGCAAGTCAAAATTTCTATGTAAGCGAGTTAAAATAACTGCCAGTGTTGTATTGTGTCATTGTAAACTCTGATGATGTATGTATAAACTGATATAGTGCTTTAGTTTTAAAGATTATTCATTTATCTATTATATATTGTTCTGCTGTGAAATGTGAGATTCTATTTATTGTTCACGTTTCTTCTATCTTCTTCTTAAACGTTAACGGTTCGATTTTTTGGCATTCGACTGTGCGGCATTGGATACAGTGGACGTGTCAATGCCGACTTTCGGTCACCGAAAAAATTGGGTCATTACAAAAAGAATATGGATAAGTCACACCAATGAAAAGCTTAATTTCATGCTTTGGAAAATACTAAAAAATGCCCTGCACACTAAAGCTAACATGAGAAGGAATGGTTTGAACGCGAACTCCTTTTGCTACTTTTGTCATACTGCAGTTGGAGATATTCACCTTCTCTTCTTTGCTTGTCCTTTCTCCAATTCTATTTGGTCTAAGATAGAAGAGGGGGTTGTATGCAACCAGTGATTGACATCAGAATTGAATGGTTAAATATTCTCAAGGCAACTAAGTGAAAAACTGCTTCAACTTATGAACTGTTGATTTACTTAAAGGTTACTACTGTCTTGGCCATTTGGAGGGAAATAAATGAAATCATATTCAACAATAAGAGGCGACAGAATGGAATTATTTCACAGCATCTGTAGTGAAATACAACAAGTGATGATCGTCTCCCCCACCATTTTAACCCTCTTGTGGTTGACTTATGGTCCTGAGCTCTCTTGCTTGCTTCCTCTCAGTGCTTTAATTTGGTGTGTCTTTTTCTTTTTTTCTTTTTATTTCTTATCTTTCTCTTCTTAATTGTCTTCATTTTTCCATTTATGATTGTAAGAATTCTTCTTATTGGTTATAAATATATGGTAGGGACCATTTAACCCTGCTGGCTTTGCCAAAAGAAATTGGCATTATATGGATAAATGAAAATGTATTTGTAAGTAATAAATAGAAATAGATAGAAATAAGTACTGAATAAATGAATGTGAGTCTGTTTACAATGAAACCTATATAGTACTTTAAGAATTTGTTTACATATGTTTGAGTAATTATACATAAGTAACGCATGTAATGAAATATATGAAAGTGAATGGATGAAATAGACATTGTATAAATGAAAATATAGTAAGGTAAATGATTTGAAATGAAATTAATAAGAATAAACTTAAATAGTGCTTGGCTTTGGTTGTTTGTTTTGACTTGTCGAATTGTTTGGGGGAAGAAACTTCTGATTGCTTGGGATGTATGAATAATCTATCAAGTTTTATCTAGACTGTTGGGTAAACGGTATACGTAGTAGTTTATTTTTCATTCTATACAATTAAAAATTTTGAACACAAAAAAACCATTCATTTTGCTTGGTATGTTTAAATGGTTTATTACTTTAGTTCCTTAGGATGGTTGTATGTTGCGGTTGCAAGTAATTGTTGTTTTATATTGATTTGTTTATTAGTGGTTGGAACAACTTTAAATTTTCATTTTATATAATTATTAACTCTTTTGGATTATATAAGCGAAATACAGGTCATGGAAGCAATTGCTACTAGTTTTCGTTTCATAAAATAAGCATTAATTGCCCGACAAATAGATACGTTTTAGATTACGGTTTTCTAGCGATATTATATATATTTTCCCATTGTTCGGATATATTATTTTGAGATATTATAATATATATTGTTTTGAAAATTATGAAACATATTGTTTTATTGATATTATTATTTCTCTCGAGCCTCTCCGTCTAAATGAGACTTTGTCGAAAAAATTTCGTCAATTTTGGATTTAGAATTTTTTTTCCTGAAACGTTTTCCAAACTTTTGTTGACTTGAAAATAAGAGATTTAATTGTTTATAAATTTGTATATTTTATTTAAATTATTTTATTTTTATAAATTTAATATTTTGAATAAGATATATGGATTTCTTAATTCCTTCTTTTCCCTTCTTTTTCCTATTCGGGGACGAAAAGTTTTGAGTGGGGGAGAGTGTAACGAGCCGTAATTTTTGATAATTCAAAATCGTTAATTTTGTTAAGTTTTGCAATTAATATTTAAAGAAATAAAAATTTATGAGTTATGAATGAAACAATATCTAGAATGAACAGTAACAATGTCAATTTAAGTTAATTATTAATAAATTGAATGAATTCCAATTAATTCAAATAATATGTAAAAGTCAGACTTGGTTATAGATTGAATATGAGGATACCAATTGGAAATATTGAATTAACCAATGAAATAATACATACAAAATGATAATAGAATATAATTGGTGTTATGTAAGTATGTATAACCCTCGTTTGAAAGTAATAAACCTATAGTGTAATTAAAGGTTAACAGTAACAATTATCATATGTTACCTATTTATTTAGCCTGTTAGTTTAAATTGGAAATCAATTGCAATAATTATAATTTAATATTATGTTAATGTAAATTAAGTTAGTATTTGGAAATAATGTTAACTTTATTCATAGTATGAAAATGGGTTGAATAAAAAGAATGAAAATCAAGATTTATTAATTAATTGGAATTTAAATTTAATAATTGGATTAATTACAATTAAATGAAATAATATTTAAATATTGCAAAAATAGAAATTAAGATGAAATTAGGAAAATGATGAATTAATCAAATTTAAATTGACATCTAGATTTTTTTTTAAATTATTGTAAATGATTAAGAAATCAAAGACGACAGAAGTTGTAAATTATTAAATTCTAACTGAAAGAATGATTCAATTAATTAATTAAATATTAATTTAATTAATAATGTGAAAATAGTCATTTTGGCCACTTACTCAAATTTCGATGAAACCGGTTTCATCGAATCCGTAACTGTGAATTATTATACGATTTCTAGTTTCGTAACGATTGGACTTGTCGTTTGATTGTACGGGCTCGAACGCCTAGAAATCAATATAATTGAAATAAATTGAAATCAATTTGAAATAGGCTGATTTGAGCATAACTTTAACGACCCGATATTTTCAACCATTCGCATCCGCACATGTCGGACTTGAATTGCTCAAAATACCACGTTGTAAATAAAATTTGGCAAATCTCAGAATAAAGAGTAAATAAATTATCACAGATCACAGACATAGAGTAAATAATAATGCAGCGGAATTAAAAGAGATAGTAGTTCATGAAGCAACTATATAAAAAAAGTTACATCTAGGTTAAACAAGATACAATAGAAGAGTAACAAGATACATCAGGTACAAATCAGAATACATCACTGGAATCACTAGATACCGAAAGCAAAATAGATGACAGGATCTTCAAGAAAAGCTCCAATTCCGAAGGTGAGTCTTGAATGCTGGATCACTCGGTCTGACTCGAGCATAAAGCAAAACACAAAACACTAGAGTCAGGACATAAATACTTATGAACTATAAATCAACTCAAGTGAACAGTAACAAAATGCATCAGTAACTTAAAGGATGCTTGGGATCGCCCATCTTTTAAGGAACCGTTAAACTATTTACTGTGTAGTAATATTGCGCTATTATAATAATGTCTACAGTAAAATAAAATTACTTTAAAATAGCGTTAAGGGGTTACCCATATAGCCCTTAACACATAATAGTGCCAATACTCTATACAGTACCTGCATATCTCCTGATCGAGAGACTATGAGAAGATACTCCATAGGTACGACACAAATATTGGGTCGTTACAAATTATATACTTAAATTTATTATCAATATTTGGAGATAGTGTTAATATAGCTTAAATTACTTATTTTTAAATATACATGGTCCTTTTCTTAGTATTCTATGTGTATGTGTCTGTTATAAACTTTATATATACACCTATATCATTTTAAAGCAATACATAATATATGTCGATGTACGGTGGTCCATATAATTGTATATATAGATATGGTGTGGGTTGCACATTTGTTTGAAGGTCGATTTGTTATTTTGTATAATGTCCTATGTTAGATATTTGTTTACCATTTTTAAATTTGATTTCTGTAATAACTTATATATGCACATAATTCTATATATTGCAATTTATATATGTTGTTTATGTATGCCATATATATGTAGGTATATTTATATAAGTTATATTGGATCTATTTAGGGATATATATATATATATATATATATATATATATATATATATATATATTAGTTTAAGAAGTTGATTTATTGATTCGCGTGTAGTGCATATATATTTCAGGTTGATATGTGTTGATTTTGAAGTATAATATTTATGTTTATAAATATTGGTTTATATATACAAGTATACATTAGTTTATATGTAAGTATACATGAGTTTGGTTTCTCAAATATATATCTAGATTTTGTTTTACAGATGTTAGAGTTCAAATGCTGGTATGGAAATATATATACACATGTATGTATTATTTTTAATGGGTATTTTTAAAATTTGGTTTCAAAGAAAAATTATAACGTACATTTTGTTTCAGTTATATCATAATGGTTCTAATTCGTTTTATCACTTCCTATTTTATCAGCTTGTCCATCGAACTCGAGTCTATCGTCTTTTGCTTCGAAATTCGTGCTTGGATCCGTAACTCATCTCATTCTATTCTTTCTCTAACGTTCTTATATATAATATATTTGATTTCAATTGAAATATGCTGCAGTAAGTTAATTAAATTGTTATATATGCTATTATCTATATCTGTTCACCTGTGGGATATGATACCATATCCTATTGTTTATATTTCAATTAATTACTGATGATATATGCCCTTTATTGATATGTTATATTCATCATAGTTCTCACTCTGCAAGTTCCCTGCTAGTATAAAATTCCATATGGGTTGAAATGATACATACCCGAACGATCTGTAGAATAGGAGGAAATCGTTATGGGTTAAAATGATAAACCCAAGCGATTTTCATCGAATTAAATTTGGGATTAAGTGTGGAAATGATATAAACCCCGTATATATTTTAAATTATGGATTGAAATGATAAATATCCGTATCTTTTGACCATAGGATAGAAAATTTTATACAGACACCGTTGGTCTTTATATATATATATATATATATATATATATTAAAAATGATTTCCAAGGTTTGAAATGAATATTTTGGCTTTAATAAGTATTGATTTTAAGATATTATATATATATATATATTATTTTATAAGGGTTTAAAATTTAGATTTTTAAATTTATATGTTTGAAATTTTTAAGGTTATAAGTTAGTTTTGAAATTATATTTAAAATATATTTTTATAATGATTTTGATAAGTTAAGATTGGGAAGATAAATTTGAATCTATTTGAAATTTTATTTAATTAAATTGATTTGAAACTTATTGAATTTGATATTTTCGAGGAAATGATTTTATAACTTTATTTTGGCTTAAAGTGATTAAATGAATATTTCAAGTTTGAATAAATTGAAGGAAATATTTAATATATTTGTAATTTGGGTTTTATTTAAATGATATTGGATTTATTAAGTAAACATTTCAAAAATAAATAATAACAAAGTTAAATTTTGATACATATGAAATTATCAAATCTAGTTTTGAAATGTTTGAATTATATTGAAATTTAAATGGTTTATTTTGTGGTTCAAATCTGTATTTGAAATCGATATAATTTGAAATGATTTATTGAGAAACCGAATTGAATCGATGTTGAAGAATTGAGATTGAATTAAATTTAATTTTTGGAATTCAAGTTGATTTGAATCGATTTGTGAAATTTGATAAAACTATTTTATTATATAAAGTATTTCTAAATTATATTTTACTTTATAAATTATTTTAATGTAAATTATTTTAATATAAACTAGTTTTATATAAGCTATTTTTTTATATTATTATTATTATCTAAACTATTTAAGTGGTGGAAGTTATGACTTCAAATTTATGGTTTCCAAAGTATTATGATTTCAAAGTGTTATGATTTCTAAAGTGTTATAATTTCATGTTTTTTGGTTTCTAAAGTGTTATAACTTTTAAAGTTATATGATTTTTGAAAATGGATATATTTGAAATGGAAATGATATCGTTATTATATGGTTTTGAAATGGAAATGATATTTTGGTTTTGAAGTATAAAATATTTTGAAATGATCACGGTGTTATAATAACGTCTAGTTGTTAAAGAGACCGGGATCGGATATTTTCATACTCTCTGCCAATACCGAAAATCACTTTAACAACTGCGCACGTGGTGGAGATTCGAAAATGAAGTAGTGTAACATCCCGCCTTTTAGCACGCTTTAAATCGACACACATGCCGATCGAAACCATACGGAAGGGCGGATTGTTATGGGGTAAATAAAAAAACAAGAAAGAAATAAAACAAACAGAATCTCACAGCAGAAGGATAAAATATAATAATCAAATATACAGTTCATGAAGCTGTTTTGCGAAATATTTAATTATACTTACAATATATACCAAAGTTGCGCATACCAACGAAATAATCGATGCAGCGGAATACAGTGTGTAGTGGAACAATATAATATAATAATAATAATGAAATCTTCGTCTTCGTCCTCCAGAAATAAAGTCTTCGATCCTGAAACGCTCGGACTGACCCAAGCGAATTGAAAAGACAGAACACTCGAGTCAGAACTAAAAGATCTTATGTGAGTTAAATCAACAGAAATAAATACGAGTGTAAAGGCGTCGGAGATTTTTACGGGATTTGACATCTCCTATCCAGTGTCTAACGTGAGTGCGGTAACTCAAGAGATGCTCGGGATTCACATCTCCTAAGGATCCGTTAAACTATTTACTATGTAGTATATTTCGCTATTATAATAATGTCTAATAGTAAAGTGAACTTACTTTTTAATAGCGTTAAGGGGTTAACCATATAGCCCATAACACAAATAATGCTAACAGTCTATACAGTACCGTAATACCTCCTAATTGAGAGGCTACCAGAGGATACTCCATAGGTACGACACAAATAGAAACTCGTACAAGGCACGTCAGGGTAGGTGACACGGCCCAACTAGGCAATACCAGGGTAGATATACCAATTACGCTTTCGGGTCGGTGGTAACGCGTAGTCGCAACTACCGCCCAACTCGAGCCACGCCCCAAATAAAAAAATCAAAAGTGGCCACCAAGTCAATCCAAAAGTATCCAAAAGTCAAAGTATAATATCGAAGGGATGTGTCTGATCAAAGGTGCTACCTCAATTAACCCGTCGATCGCTCCTGTTTTAGCCACCTTATGCCAACTCACGGGAGTTGGATCCACATATTTACCTTAAAGGAAATGCCACCACCATCCTACTTCATTCTGGAATCTCTACCGCGTACACGGTTGTTAAAGTGGTTTTCGGAGTTGGCAGAGAGTATGACAATTTCCGATCCTGGTCTCTTCAACAATCAATCGTCATTATAACACCACGGTCATTAAAAAAAATAGTTTATACTTTAAACCAGAATAAAATATTCATTTCAAAACAATATAAATACGATACCACTTCCTCTTTCAAAAACCAAATCAATATGATATCATGCTCAAATATACCTTTTTCTAAAACCATACCACTTTAAAATTTATAATATCTCGAAACCATACATTTGAATTTTAACTCTTTAAAACATAATACTTCGAAATCTATAGCTTTAAAACCATAACTTCCAAAATTTAAATGGTTTGGATATTCAAACAATATGTAAAATAAAATGGTTTGAATTTAAAATTACTTTATAAAGTAAAATAATTTCCACGACTTTACAACTTTATTCTCTTTAAATTAAGTCTAAATCCATAATTTTAGATTCACTTTCAGTCTTCAATAACTACTTTAGTTTCAATATATTTCAAACTTTGAGTGTTAAACAATTAGAAACTAAGGTTGGAAATTTCTATTCAACAATTTAATTTCCTATTATTTAGTTTGAAATATTTGCATAATAAATCCATAATCTTTTAAATAAAACTCAAATTACCTATAATCAAATATATCCTTAAATTTGTTTATACTAGAAATATTCATTTAATTCATCTTGAATAAAAATTCAGTTATAAATATCATACCTTTTAAAATTTCAAGTTAATAAGTTCTACATCAACTTATGGAGTTCAATAAATAAGCTCAATTCCAAATAGATTTCCAAATTTCCTTCCAATCTTAAGTGATTTAAATCATTAAAACTCTATATATATTCAATATCTTAAACATGTACTTAACCATATAATATAAAATAATCAAACTCCATTATTCAACTTATTTTTATTAGACAATTTTATACATAGCTAAAATCTAAGAATTTAACTATATATATAAAAATAATATTTAGATAACACCAAAAGTTTAATATTTATTAAACCGTATATCCCTTCCAAACTATAGAAATTATTTTCAAAATATTTTATATATAGACCGCGGTGCCCATATATAATTTTCTATCCTATGGTCAAGTGATACGGATATTTATCAATTTAATCCGTAATTTAAAATAAATTTTACGGTTATGTCATTTCAAACCTCAATCCCGAAGGAAATAAAATGCATAATAACTTGCAGTTTATGATGATGAAAATAAACATCCAATCATCCATCATAAAGTCATACATCCATTCATCAAAATCATCATCCAATTCAAACAATACATCAACATATAACGAATAATAAACAACAGGTATTAACTAGCAGTTTATATTCAACAATAATTTAATTATCTGTTTAACTGGCAATTTATATGCAATAAATAAATTTGATACCAAAAATTAATTCAAATAAATGCAATTTAACTAAGATGATGATTAAAAATATGCCAAACAAGCGTAAATAAATTTTAAATCACATCATATTTCAATTTAACAAACATAAGAAATTTTAGAAGTCGTGAGTAGGTTAAAACTCTCACATTTTGAATTTAAATTGAATTAAAATTCAATTTAAACGCAAAAATTGACTAGTCTCAGCATTCATCCAAACCAACGCCAAAAAGTCCAGAATTCCAATACGAACGTAGCAGAGAAAACCGCGCGTAAAATCAACTTCGTATGTGGAAGATATTGATGTTAGAACAATTGGATTTGAAATTAAAAATAAAATAAAAATAAACAAAATATACCCTCGTTACCAACACTATTCTGACACGTCAACCCCTTCCTTTCTCACGCAAATTCCACTCACGCATCTTCTTCACCACCCTACAGGCACGCACAAAAACACGCATTCGAACACGAGCCCAGCACTAACCCTAACGCCTCATTCGAACACGAACCCGCCGCCTCGCCTGACCATCGCGGCCGCCCCTTGCGACTCTGACCTCGCGACGACCTCCAACGATCATCACGCGACCACCCAGCCCATATATACGCAGCCGCCGTTTTTAATATAAACCCTAATCGAATTTTCATGCACAATCTGACCGTTAACTTTCCGAACGAACCCCATGGATGCGGAGCACTCGTCGATCTCCACTAAACCCAGAAACGGCTTCCCGATCCATCGACATTGATTTCGACCCCATTGAACGGCCGAAAATTAAAACATAATTTCTGATCAAACGATAATCTGAATCAAAAAACGAACACCACCAGTGAATTACGCTAGCGAAGACATCAACATATATTTTTTCCAAATTTTTTTGAGGTCTTTGAAATTTACTCTTTGGATTTGATTTGCAATTAGATCTGGAAATATAGAATTTTGTCTGCCATTGAGGAAGAGGAGGAATAGAATGAATTTACATACAGACAAATGAGAATTAGGGAGGCTACGGTTTATAGCAGGATATTTATAGAGAAAGTTGAAATAGATTAAATGGATCGGGTTGAATACGTGCTAACGACAAAGTGGCCCAAAAGCCCGTTCTGACCACGGAACGAAATTGGGTAAACCCATATTTCAAAATAGGTGTTTTAAAATATTTTAAACGCGATGGAAAAAGATTCAAGTCCATATTCCATCGTATGAAGAAGTTATGCTAAAATCAATTTTTTCCAAATTGATTTCAATTAAATCGATTTCAAGGCGTTTCGCGTTTGTACGATCAAACAACAAGTCCAATCGCTACGAAACATGAAACCCTACAATAATTCACCGATACGGATCCGAAGAAACTGGTTTCGATGAAAACCGAGTCAGTGGCCAAAATAGCTATTTTCCCATTAATTAAATAAATTTAAAATAAACTAATTAAATCAAATTTTCCAGTTAAATTCTGAAATTGACAATCTTTATCACTTTATAATTCTTAATCATTTATACAAAATTTTAATTAAGTTTAGATGTCAATTTAAAGTTGATTTATCTATTGATTGTAGTGTCAAATCTTCAATTTCACTATATTCAAAATTATAAATTAAATTCCCAAATATTCTATTAAATTAAATAAATCAATAATTATTCCATCCATAAATTTTAAATAGATGGATTTAATATGGGATTCAAAATTTATTATTTTAATATTCTTAGATCGCATTTAAATCTCTATTAATGCAATATTTTGATGTTTAATTTCATTTGTTTTCTATTTAATAAATCCAGTTATTTATAATTACCTACAATACATTGCTTTAAACCAGATTTCAATCCTTCTGTTCTCTATTAAAGCTTTCTATAATCATAGTAAATATTTGATTTACACTCATTGCATTATTGCTCTCATTCCATCCTATGTTTATTGACTATCATATTTCCCTTTACTATATTTTGGTCAATTTCACACGTTATTTGAAATTAAAGTCTCAATAAAACTTATCTATATTTGATTTCATTCCTACATTACGTCACTTATTGTTTTACAAATAAACAACATTGCAATTCATCCTATTTCCTTCATATCTGGTGACTACTGCCTTAAATTCTCATTAATATATATTAAGGTTCATTAAACTCCCATTTTAATTATTACAATAATCACTATCCTTACTTCCAATTTCAATAATTCAGAAATTACCAATTTTATTTTCAATAATCCCATTTAATAGACTTTACATTCTATTATTCAATCAAATTGCCCTATTATGGATAGTATTACATTATTTAATCAATTATCAATTTATGGGAAGAATTATTATTGTCTTACTCTTATTACATTAACAATTACCATCTGATTCCAATTTCCAATTAATATAGAAATAAATTTCATTCACTTAAAAATAAATTCATTTATTATAAATTTCCTTCCAATTAATTTAAAATTGATTTCCATAAATTGATTTGATTTAACTGCCAAATATTTATACATTAATTACTATTAGATTTCCTCAATAATTTATTTACTTTGTTTCCAACTTCTATTTCATCAATTACTGCCTTATAAATAAACTTACGCTTCTCTTCAATTTACATTCACCTTTCCGTTATTATTTCCAAACAATTACATCCAGAACCTTGATTTTACTTAATCACTATTTATTATTATGAATTCATTAATCAATTCGCTAATTGCCTTTGTTTTCTTATATTCAATTTATTACCAAATATTTCTATTTACACTCCACTATAACCTAAATAGTCGTTTCAATCAATTTGAATTGCATTAAATTGGTTATTCATATACTGCCATTTACATTACTACCTTAATTCACATACAGTTACAGTTTATCAGTATGTTAATACATAGGTAAATTAAATTCTTGTCTTTAATTACTTGTTTTAAATTTTATCCAAGTGCAACAATTAACTTTATTTCTTTATTGGGATTTCACTCAAATTTTCAACAATTAGGTTTAATAACCATTTCTATAATTCATTATAAATATTTATTTCAATATACATTATAAAATTTTTATTCCTTTCTAATTTATTTTCGAAAATCTAATTAAATTAACCAATTTTATTTACCAAATTTACGGGTCGTTACACTCTCTCCCACTCAAAACTTTTCGTCCTCGAAAAGGAAAAGAAGGGAAAAGAAGAATTATATATATTATTCAAAACCTTATATTCATAACAATAAGTTTACAGAATAGGATAATTTAAATAAATATATAGATTTATAACCAATTAATCCTTTTTTACTTAAATTAATAAAGTTTGGAAACGTTTTTCAAAAATTTTCTAAGTCCAAAATTTTCGGAAAATTTTGGCAGTCTCCTTTGTACGGGGAGGCTCAGGAGAAAATATAATATTAAATATAACAATATACAACATATATTTTTTCAAAATAATGTATATCCCAACACCGGAAACTAATATAATAGCGCTATAAAACGTAATCCGAAAATGTACCTATTAGTCGGGAAATTTACGCTTATTTTATGGAACCAAAAGCAGTAGCAATTGCTTCCATAACCTGCATTTCACTTATATCATCCAAAAAGGTTAACAATTATATAAAATGAAATATTCAAAGTGGTTTCAACCATAAACAAACAATTCAATATAAACAACCATCAATAGCAACAAAGCAAACAACCATCTCATCAACACACATCAATCATTCATTCATATCAAACAAAACAAATAGTTGTTTGGGTTCAAAACTTCAAATTGTACAGGATAAAAAATAACTACTAAGCACACTATTTACTCAATAGTCACTGATGAAGCAAAATAGATTATTCTTCCATCTAAACTATTTTAAAGTATCCTTGCCTAAACAACCATAAACCAACAAACATCAACAATTTCAAACAACAGTTTATCCTTATTAATTCCATTCATACATTTGTTGTTGATTTCCTTTTTATCCATATACTGGTTTATCCTTTTACTTTACATTTTACTTCTTACAACCTTTTACTTTTATTCATTGGTTCAATGTTTATTTTAAGTATTCCTTTATTACTTACAAATCTTATTTCATTCATTAATGCCATCATTTATCAATTATTGCATAATTTCATTTATTAATATTCATACTATTCATGTTTAATTCAATCCCTTTGCACATTAATTCATTTACTAAAGTTTACAATCATTTATTTATATTACTTACCTTCTTATTATATTAAATTAGTAGCATTTCAATTATACTTAAGTTAATAACACTACAATATCAATTCTTACTTATTAAAGAATTCCATTAATTACTTTCATTACCTCAAGTTAATTACTTGTATAATATCAATTACGTTTTCTTATTAACATTTTCAACTTTTATATCTTTTGGTAAGTTATATATATGCCTTTAAGAATGTAATTGAATGTTATACCAGTCTTACTCATTTCTTTTAACTAAATTAATATTCAATAATCATATCCTTTGTTTTATAGATTACAATTTCAATTTATTTTTTAATTTCATTTATAACCAGGCATTTAACCTCTTATTTTATTTAAATTCCAATTATTAGTTAACTTCCATTTCACTACCCTAAGTAAAACTGTTAATTAGTGGAAACTTAGGAATTAAATACTGGGTTTAATTTCAAATCATTTTAAAACAATGGATAAATATATACTTACAAATTTATATACCCAATTATATTTAAAACAATTAAAATTTATATGTATTTATGAAAATAAATCTACAGTAAAACTACTACAGTGGCCTTCCCACTTCGAAACTCGAAAATAAAAGTCGATGATGCGTGCACTCATCATCGAAATTATTTTCTAGCGATAGAGAGGGGAGTACATACCTTATTTCTTTTCCAAAATTTCTTTAAAACAATTTCTTTCAATTTATACTGAAATATTTATATTAGAAAATACTTCTAAGTAATATTATTATTATATTCCAAAATCATTGAAAGAATTTTCAAAACCCCGGGACTTAAGTTCTAAAATTCCCAATTTGATTTATTTTATTTTCGATCTTATTTCAACTATTATTTATAAATTTTATTACCTAATAACCAACATAATACAACTAAATATAACCTTTATAAAAATATCTTTATATATATAGAAAATAAATAGGCAAAATTATTTCATTCACCTATATTCAAAACCAAATATTATGTCGGTCTATCCTATTAAGTGTTTAGAAATCCCTATTGATGTCATAGCGTTCCATGCATCAACTAGAATTTATAAATACAAAATGGAACAAATCAACACAATATTAAAACCCTATTTATAACACTAACAAATACGCTCTCTCATGTATATACACTCAGCGACTCCCATAGGGTATCGCTACCCCATTAGTAAAGAGTCAAACCCCACAAAGCTAAGGTTTATTGCTAAACCTGGCTCTGGTACCAGATGTAACGTCCCACCTTTTCGCACGCTTTAAATCGACACACATGCCGATCCAAACCATAAATAAGGGCGGATTGTTATGGGGTAAATAAAAAAACAAGAAAGAAATAAAACAAACAGAATCTCACAGCGGAAGGATAATAATAATAATCAAATATACGGTTCACGAACCTGTTTTGCAAAATATTTAATTACACTTACAATATATATAAGGGTTGCACATACCAACGAAATAAAATCGATGCAGCGGAATATAGTGTGTAGTGGAACAATATAATAATATAATAATAATAATGAAATCTTCGTCTTCGTCCTCCAGAAATAAAGTCTTCGATCCTGAAACGCTTGGACTGACTCGAGCGAATTGAAAAGACAAAACACTCGAGTCAGAACTAAAAGATCTTATGTGAGTTAAATCAACAGAAATAAATATGAGTGTAACGGCGTCAGAGATGTTTATGGGATTTGGCATCTCCTATCCAATGTCTAACGCGAGTGCGATAACTCAAGAGATGCTCGAGATTTACATCTCCTAAGGATCCATTAAACTATTTACTATGTAGTATATTTCGCTATTATAATAATGTCTAATAGTAAAGTATACTTACTTTTTAATAGCGTTAAGGGGTTACCCAGATAGCCCTTAACATAAATAATGCCAATAGTCTATACAGTACCGTAATACCTCCTGATCGGGAGGCTACCAGAGGATATTCCATAGCTACGACACAAATATAAACTCGTACAAGGCGCGCTAGGGTAGGTGACATGGCACAACTTGGCAATGTCAGGGTAGATATACCAATTACGCTTCCTGGTCGGTGGTAATGCGTAGCCGCAGCTACCGCCCACCTCGAGCCACACCCCCAAATAAAAAAATCAAAAGTTGCCACCGAATCAATCCAAAATTATCCAAAAGTCAAAGTATAATACCAAAGGGACGTGTCCGATCAAAGGAGCCACCTCAATTAACCGGTCGATCGCTCCTGTTTTAGCCACCTTATGCCAACTCACGAGAGTTGGATCCACGTATTTACCTTAAAGGAAACACCGTTACCATCCTACTTCATTCTGGAATCTCCACCGCCTACACAGTTGTTAAAGTGGGTTTTGGAGTTGGCAAAGAGTATGAAAACTTCCGATCCCGGTCTCTTCAACAACCACTCGTTATTATAACACCGCAGTCATTTTTAAAAAATAGTTTATACTTTAAACTAGGACAAAATATTCATTTCAAAAAAATATAAATAAGATACCACTTCCTCTTTTAAAAACCAAATCAATATGATATCATGCTGAAATATATCTTTTTATAAAACCATACCACTTTAAAATTTATAATATCTCGAAACCATACATTTGAATTTTAACTCTTCAAAACATAATACTTCGAAATCCATAGCTTTAAAACCATAACTTCCAAAATTTAAATGGTTTGGATATTCAAACAGTATGTAAAATAAAATGGTTTGAATTTAAAATTACTTTATAAAGTAAAATAATTTCCACGACTTTACAATTTTATTCTCTTTAAATTAAGTCTAAATTCATAATTTTAGATTCACTTTCAGTTTTCAATAACCACTTTAGTTTTGATATATTTCAAATTTTGAGTGTTAAACAATTAGAAACTAAGGTTGGAAATTTCTATCAACAATTTAGTGTCCTATTATTTAGTTTGAAATATTTGCATAATAAATCCATAATCTTTTAAATAAAAATCAGATTACCTATATCCAAATATTTCCTTAAATTTATTTATACTAGAAATATTCATTTAATTCATCTTGAATAAAAATTCAGTTATAAATATCATACCTTTTAAAATTTCAATTTAATAAGTTCTACATCAACTTATGGAGTTTAATAAATAAGCTCAATTCCAAATAGATTTCCAATTTTCCTTCCAATCTTAATTGATTTAAATCATTAAAACTCTATGTATATTCAATATGTTAAACATGTACTTAACCATATAATATAAAATAATCAAACTCCATTATTCAACTTATTTTTATTAAATAATTTTATACATAGCTAAAATCCAAGAATTAAACTATATATATATAAATCATATTTATATAACACCAAAATTTTAATATTTATTAAACCCCATATCCCTTCCAACCCATAGAAATCATTTTCAAAATATTTTATATATATAGACCGCGGTGCATGTATATAATTTTCTATCCTATGGTGAAGTGATACAGATATTTATCGTTTCAATCCGTAATTTAGAATAAAATTTACGGTTATATCATTTCAAACCGCAATCCCGAATGCAATAAAATGCATAATAACATGCAGTTTATGATGATATAAATAAACATCCAATCATCCATCATAAAATCATACATCCATTCATCAAAATCATCATCCAATTCAAACAATACATCAATATATGACGAATAATAAACAACAGGTATCAACTAGCAGTTTATATTCAACAATAATTTAATTATCTGTTGAGATGATGATTAAAAATATGCCAAACAAGCGTAAATAAATTTTAAATCACATCATATATCAATTTAACAAACATAAGAAATTTTAGAAGTTGTAAGTGGGTTAAAACACTCACTTTTGGAATTTAAATTGAATTAAAATTCAATTTAAACCCAAAAATTGACCATTCTCAGAATTCATCCAAACCAGCGCCGAAAAGTCCGGAATTCCAATACGAACCTAGCGGAGGAAACCGCGCGTAAAATCGACCTCGTATGTGGAAGATATTGATGTTAGAACAATTGGATTTGAAATTAAAAATAAAATAAAAATAAACAAAATATACCCTTGTTACCAACACTATTCTGACACGTCACCCCCCTCCTTTCTCACGCAAATTCCACTCACGCGTCTTCTTCACCACGCTATAGGCACGGACAAAAACACGCATTCGAACACGAGCCCAGCACTAACCCTAATGCCTCATTGGAACACGAAGCCGCCGCCTCGCCTGACCATCGCGGCCGCCCCCTGCGACTCTGACCTCGCTATGACCTCCAACCATCATCACGCGACCACCCGGCCCATATACATGCAGCCGCCGTTTTTAATATAAGACCTAATTGAATTTTCATGCACAATCTAACCGTTAACTTTTCGAACGAACCCCATGGATGCGAAGCACTCGTCGATCTCCACCAAACCCAGAAACGGCTTCCCAATCCATCGACATTGATTTCGACCCCATTGAACGGCCGAAAATTAAAACGCAATTTCTGATAAAACGATAATTTGAATCGAAAAACGAACACCACCAGTGAATTACGCTACTCGAGAGCTTCAACATATATTTTTTCCAAATTTTTCCGAGGAATTTGAAATTTACTCTTTGGATTTGATTTGCAATTGGATCTGGAAATATAGAATTTTGTTTGCCATTGAGGAAGAGGAGGAATAGAATGAATTTACATATAGACAAATGAGAATTAGGGAGGCTAGGGTTTTATAGCAGGATATTTATAGAGAAAATTGAAATAGATTAAATGGACCGGGTTGAATACGTGCTAACGACAAAGTGGCCCAAAAGCCCGTTCTGACCCCGAAACAAAATTGGGTAAACCCATATATCAAAATAGGTGTTTTAAAATATTTTAAACACGATGGAAAAAATTTCAAGTCCAAATTCCATCGTACGAAGAAGTTATGCTAAAATAAATATTTTCCAAATTGATTTCAATTGAGTCGATTTCAAGGCGTTTCGCGTTCGTACGATCAAACGACAAGTACGAACACTACGAAATTTGAAGCCGTACAATAATTCACTGATACGGATCCGATGAAACTGGTTTCATCGAAAATCGAGTCAATGGCCAAAATGGCTATTTTACCATTAGTTAAATAAATTAAAAATAAATTAATTAAATCAAATTTTCCATTTAAATTCTGAAATTGACCATCTTTATCACTTTATAATTCTTAATCGTTTATACAAAATTTTAAACAATTTTAGATGTCAATTTAAAGTTGATTTAACTATTAACTACAGTGTCAAATCTTTAATTTCATTATATTTAAAATTGTAAATTAAATTTCCAAAAATTCTATTAAATTAAATTAATCAATGATTATTCCATCCATAAATTTTAAATTGATGGATTTAATATTGGATTCAAAATCTATTATTTTAATATTCTTAGATTTTACTTAAATCTCTATTAACGTAATAGTTAGATGTTTAATTCACTTATTTTCAATTTAATAAATCCAGTTATTTTTAATTTCCTATAGTACATTGCTTTAAACCTGATTTCAATCCTTCCATTCTCTATTAAACCTTTCTATAATTATAGTTAATATTTGATTTACATTCATTACATTATGTTATCATTCCATCCTTTATTTATTGACTATCATATTTCCTTTTACTATATTTTGGTCAATTTCACACGTTATTTAAAATTAAATAAAACTTATCTATATTTGATTTCATTCCTACATTACATCACTTATTGTTTTACAAATAAACTACATTGCAATTCATCCTATTTCCTTCATGTCTGGTGACTATTGTCTTAAATTCTCATTAATATACATTAAGGTTCATTAAATTCTAATTGACTCCCATTTTAATTATTACAATAATCACTATCCTTACTTCCAATTTCAATAATTCAAAAATTACCAATTTTATTTTCAATAATCCCATTTAATAGACCTTCCATTCTTTTATTCAATCAAATTTCCCTATTATGGATAGTATTACATTATTGAATCAATTGTCAATTTACGGGAAGAATTATTATTGGCTTACCCTTATTACATTAACAATTACCATCTTATTCCAATTTCCAATTAATATAGAAATAAATTTCATTCACTTAAAAATAAATTCATTTATCATTGATTTCCTTCCAATTAATTTAAAATTGATTTCTATAAATTGATTTGATTTAGTTGCCAAATATTCATAGATTAATTACTATTAAATGTCCTCAATAATTTATTTACTTTGTTTCCAAATTCTATTTCACCAATTACTGCCTTATAAATAAACTTACGCTTCTCCTCAATTTACATTCACCTTTCCGTTATTATTTCCAAACAATTACATCCAGAACCTTGATTTTACTTAATCACTATTTATTATTATGAATTCATTAATAAATTCTCTATTTGCCTTTGTTTTCTTATATTCAATTTATTACCAAATATTTCTATTTACACTCCATCATAACCTAAACAGTCGTTCAATCAATTTGAATTGCAATAAATTGGTTATTCATCAACTGCCATTTACATTGCTACCTTAATTCACATACTGTTACAGTTTATCAATATATTAATACATAGGTAAATTAAATTCTTGTCTTTATTTACTTCTTTTAAATTTTATCCAAGTGCAACAATTAACATTATTTCTTTATTGGGATTTCACTTAAATTTTCAACAATTAGTTTTAATAACCATTTCTACAATTCATTATAAATATTTGTTTCAATATACGTTATAAATTTTTTATTCCTTTCTAATTTAACTTCCAAAATCTAATTAAATTAACCGATTTTATTTATCAAAATTTACTGGTCATTACACTCTCCCCCACTCATCACTTTTTTGTCCCCGAAAAGGAAAAGAAGGGAAAAGAAGAATTATAATATATATTATTCAAAAAATTATATTCATAACAATAAGTTTACAGAATAGGATAATTTAAATAAATATATAGATTTGTAACCAATTAATCCTTTTTACTTAAATTAATAAAGTTTGGAAACGTTTTTCAAAAAAATTCTAAGTCCAAAATTTTTGGAAAATTTTGGCAGAGTCTTTTTTGTACGGGGAGGCTCGGTAGAAAATATAATATTAAATATAACAATATACAACATATATTTTTTCAAAATAATATATATCCCAACACGGGAAAATAATGTAATAGTACTATAAAACGTAATCCGAAAACGTACTTATTAGTCGGGAAATTTACGCTTATTTTATGGAACCAAAAGCAGTAGCAATTGCTTCCATAACCTGCATTTCACTTATATAATCCAAAAAGGTTAACAATGATATAAAATGAAATATTTAAAGTGGTTTCAACCATAAACAAACAATTCAATACAAACAACCATCAATAGCAACAAAGCAAACGACCATCTCATCAATACACATCAATCATTCATTCATAACAAACAAAACAAATAGTTGTTGGTTCAAAACTTCAAATTGTATAGGATGAAAAATAACTACTAAGAGCACCATTTACTCAACAGTCTCTGACGAAGCTAAATATATTATTCTTCCATCTAAACTATTTTATAGTATCCTTGCCCAAACAACCATAAACCAACAAACATCAATAATTTCAAACAACAAATTTAGTTTATCCTTATTAATTCCATTCATACATTTGTTGTTTGATTTCCTTTTTATCCATATACTGGTTTGTCATTTTACTTTGCATTTTACTTCTTACAACCTTTTATTTTTATTCATTGGTTTAATGTTTATTTGAATTATTCCTTTATTACTTACAAATCTTATTTCATTCATTAATGCCATCATTTATCGATTATTACATAATTTCATTTATTATTATTCATGTTATTCATGTTTAATTCAATTCCTTTGCACATTAATTCATTTACTAAAGTTTACAATCATTTATTATATTACTTACCTTCTTATTATATTAAATTAGTAGCAATTCAATTATACTTAAGTTTATAACACTACAATATTTCCATTAATTACTTTCATTACCTCAAGTTAATTACTTGTATAATTTCTATTACATTTTCTTATTAACATTTTCAACTTTTATATCTTTTGGTAAGTTATATATATGCCTTTAAGAATGTAACTGAAAGTTATACCAATCTTACTCATTTCTTTTAACTAAATTAATATTCAATAATTCTATCCTTTGTTTTATAGATTACAATTTCGCTTTTTTTTAATTTCATTTATAACCAGTAATTTAATCTCTTATTTTAATTAAATTCCAATTATTGGTTAACTTCCATTTCACAGCCATAAGTAAAACTATTAGTTAGCGAAAACTTAGGAATTAAATACCGGGTTTAATTTCAAATCATTTTAAAATAATGGATAAATATATACTTACAAATTTATATATCCAATTATATTTAAAACAGTTAAAATTTATATGTATTTATCAAAGTAAATCTGTAGTAAAACTACTACATACCTACGCTGGCATTGCCTCGAGTGCCTTGTTGCATGCCCTATCGCGCCTTCTATGAGTTTGTTTTATACCGTGCGTATGTGATGTCCTCTGGGTAAACCTCCAGTTTACGGAGGAGCGTACGAAATTGTATAGACTACGAGAATATTTAAAATGTGTCAAGGGGGATATGGGTAACGCCTTAGCTGTAATGACCTGGAAATTTTCGATCCAAAAAATTCTAGATAGTTAGAGAAAAGAAGAAAGAAAATGAAGAAGAAACAGAAACAAGTCACAGAAACCTCACACTGGCAGTGGATCAAAATATAATATAACATAAATGACAGTTTTTACGAAGAAGAACTGTATAAGTACATTTATATTTTTATACATCAGAGTTACAATCCGTTTCACAATATTGGACAGTTTTAAACAACATGTCCAAGACAACTACAGTATATACGGCGGTATATGCTCCATACGTTCCTACCATCTAGCTCGCCTCCTGATGTAACGTCCCGCCTTTTCGCACACTTTAAATCGACACACATGCCGGTTCAAACCATACGGAAGGCGGATTGTTATGGGGTAAATAAGAAAAACAGAGAAGAAATAAAAAAAATAGAATCTCACAGCGGAAGGATAAAATATAATAATAAAATATACAGTTTATAAAACTGTTTACAAACATTTATATAATACGTATCAGAGTTACACATACCAATAACACAGCGGAAAAATATGAGTGTAGTGGAACAATAGTAGATAATAGTAATACAAATCTTCGTCTTCGTCCTCCAGAGTTAAAACTTCAAATCCTGAAATGCTCGGACTGACCCGAGCGAATTGAAAAGACAAAACACTCGAGTCAGAACTAAAAGATCTTATGGGAGTTAAATTAACCGAAATAAATATGAGTGCAGTAACTCAAGAGATGCTCGGGATTTACATCTCCTAAGGATCCGTTAAACTATTTACTATGTAGTATATTGCGCTATTATAATAGTGTCTATTTTTAAAATAAACTTACTTTTAAATAGCGTTAAGGGGTTACCCATATAGCCCTTAACACAAAATATATTCCCATAATCTATACAGTACCGTAATCTCCCCCGTACTGGGCGTCGTCAGAGGGCACTCCATAGGTATGGTGCAAAACCAAAATCGTATAAGGCGCGCTAGGGTAGGAGACACGGCACAACTAGGCAATGCCAGGGTAGATATACCAATTGCTATCCGGGTTGATGGAAACGCATAGCCGCAGCTACCGCCCACCTCGAACAAACTCTCCCAAAAATCAAAGTAAAAGTGGCCACTGAAACAATCCAAAGTCAAAGTATAATATCGAAGAGGAGTGTCCGATCAGAGGAATGACCTCATAGGCCCGAGAATCGCTCCTGTTTTAGCCACCTTATGCCAACTCACGGGAGTCGGGTCCACGTATTTACCTTGCAGGAAACGCCGCCACCAACCTACTTCATTCTGGAATCTCCACCGCGTACACGGTTGTTAAAGTGGTTTTCGGAGTTGGCAGAGAGTATGACAACTTCCGATCCCGGTCTCTTCAACAACCAAACGTTATTATAACACCGCGGTCATTTAAAATAATTATACTTTAAAACCAGAACAAAAATTTCTATTTCAAAACTATAAATACGATATCATTTTAAAAACCCAAACAATATGATATCACTTTATCTCAAATATAATCCTTTTCCAAAATCATACTGCTTTAAAATTTATAATATCTGGAAACCAAACATTTGAATTATACTTTCAAACATATATTTCTGAATTCATACTTTTAAAAACCATAACTTCTAAAACTTGAATGGTTTGGATATTCAACGGTATATAAAATAAATGGTTTAACTTTAAGGTTACTTTGTAAAGAAAATAATTTCCATAGTTTTACAAATATGTTTCTTTATTTAAAGTCTGAACCAAAATTTAAATATCACTTTCAAGTTCCAAACCACTTCAATTTCTATATATATATATATATATATATATATATATATATATATATATCCATTTGGAGTAATAATATTTCAAACTAAAGTTGGAATTTATTCTTTCAACAAATTAAATGCTCTATTATTTAGTCTTGAATATTCACATAAATCAATAAATAAAACTCCAATTTTTTTAGCAATTAAATATTTTCTTCAATTTGATTATACTAGAATATTCATTTTAAATTTCTCTTGGAAAAATCTAGTTATAAATATCATATCTTAAAATTTCCAACTTAAACATTTAACATATAATATAAATCATCAAACTCCATTTCCTTAATTTTTCCATTTTATTTAAGAGATTTATACACAGCTTAAATTCAAAATTTCTAACTTCATATGTGTATATATATAGAAGAAAATATCAAAATTAACTTATTATAAACCGTATCATCCAAACCATAGAAATCATTCTAAAATATTTTATATATAGACCACGGTGCCTGTAAAAATTTTCTATCCTATGGTCGAGTGATACGGATATTTATCATTTCAGTCCGCAATTTAAAAGATATAAAATTTTGCGGTTGTATATCATTTCAAACCACAATCCCGAATGAAATGAAAAATACATGATAACTTGCAGTTTAATGATATGAAACAAAACATCCATTCATCCATCATCAATCATCAACCAAATTATCTCAAACATCATCAGTTTAAACAAACATCAATATATGGCATATACAATATAACAGGAAATAATTGGTAGTTATTAATTAACATTTCATATTCAATTAAATTTATAACTGTTTAACTAGCAGTTTATATGCACATAAATAAATTCTAACTGCCAATTTATATGCAATACATAAAAGAAATTAACAGTTAATTTAATAAATGCGATTTAACAGATATGCTGAATAAAACATGCCAACAGTCATAAATAAATTTCTACTCATATCTAAAATAAATTTAACAAACATAAAAAAAATTTAGAAGTTGTGAGTGGGTTAAAACACTCACCTTTTGAATTTAAATCGAATTTAAATCCGATTTAAACCCAAAATTTGACGGTCTCCAAATCTGTCCAAATCTGCGTCATCAGATCCGGAATTTAAATACGATCCTAACAAAAGAAATTTCACACAAAACGGATAGCGTATGAGCAAGTTATTCGAGTTAAACGATAAAAAAAAATCAAAATAAAAATTGAATTATAAACAAACAAACCTAATTATAATAAAGCCTCGTCAACATAACTGGAGACTCACGTGAAACCATTTTGCAAATAGTCGCTCCAAATCAAAACGCCCAAATTGATTAGGTTTCGAATTTCCTGATTTTGACCGCGATTTGCCGCTGACTCGAGTATCGATTTCGAAAACAGAGACTGCGCGTAGATTCGTATGGATGAAATCTACAACATATATTTTTTTGGAATTTTTCTGAGATGTTTGAATTTTCATTTCAAATTTGAATAGAAATAGATCTAGGTTTGCATCCATTTGAGGAGAAGAAGGAGTTGAAGAAAAGAACGTACAAACAAATGATAGAAGATGGAGGCTAGGGTTTATGATCGTCTATTTATAGATATATCGCAAAAGAATAGGTGTGCACGAATTTTAACGTGCAAACGGAAGTGGTCCCAAAAGATAAATAATATTAATTACACACGTTACGGATTTAGGAAATAAATAAATTCCTTATCATTCACATTCTATTTTAAACGTATTTACAAATGTAAATCTAGATGTTTCGTTTACGTTTCAAAATATATCCACAATTTTATTAATTTCCAAATTGATCTAAACAAATTTACATGTAAATTAAAAGCTGATAAGTCTACCCATTGCAGTGTTAATTTCTCCACTTCCTTATATTTAGAAATTATAAATTAAGTTTTCAAAAACCTATTTTTGATTTTCAAACTTTTATATACTCATTTTTTACCAGTAATAAGGATGCATTAACATTTGTTCATGGTTTCACCTTATTATCCTCAAATTCCATTTTAATTTTCAATAATTACAATTGTTGAATGTTGATACTTTAATTAAATTTATACATCTTGCTTTCTATAACCTATATCAACAAATGGTCCAATTATAAATAGAATTAGCATTAACTTCATCTTATAGGATTAACTACTCCAATTACAAATCTATGCTAACTGCCCGATTTAAGTCAATTAATTGTAATTGAGTCTACATTAAATGTTATAAATTATAAATTGGAACCTCAATAAATTCGCTTATTGATTTAAAATCTTTCTATTCAGTAAATAGACATTTTATGGGTATAAATAGCATTTGAATTATAACACATGTCATTAGTGCATGCTTCATTTCTTATAAACTCCCCTTTATTAACTAGAACACATTAGCCAAAACAAAATAATTAATTTAGATTTATTTCAATCGATTGCCATTCTTAACTTATCATACTCAAAATGGTTAACCTAAATAATTGTTACCCTTTTACATTCAAATTCACTTACAACCATCATTACAACAATGTTGCCATAGATTTAGATTTAATTAAATAAATTAGATAAATGGGCAAAGTTTTGTAATTATCACTAATGCCAAATATATATGCATTAATTACTACTTATTATCATGAATTCATTTATTAATTTACTAGTTGCCTTTGTCTTCTTATATCCTATTTACTACCAAACTTTCTATTCTTAAATCTATACTCCCATTGATTTATTAAATTTGCACTTATTATGCATACTTTTAGCAACTCATATATACTTTGCATCTATTCCCCAAATTTCACATTCTATTTTACATAAATTTGCATTGATTACTATTTATTATTACTTTACTGATAAATTAGATATTTGCATTGGTTTTGCTTATGCTAAATTAATTTCCCATAATAAATAAGGTTTCAAAACAATCAATAACATTTCCTTAGCCAAACCCCGTTTATCAATTATTTTCCTTCAATAATTCATGTTGCTATAAATACGTACATTTACACTTTATAGTTATTCTAGTATACCTATTCCAACACTCTTAACCCTTATCTTTACGTTCACCCACTTGTAATATTAATTATATTTATTACAATTCAATGTTGGCATTTATTACTATTAATTTATACAATGTTTATCGCCCTTATTTCAATTTCTTCCTTTTCAGTTGCTACTCTACTATTCACAGTTTCTTTTGTATACTCCTTTCCTATATAATCCAACATACACAAATTCCAATTAAATCCAATTATTACCTTTAAATAAAACATAACATTCGAATACCTCTTATTAAATTGGAATGTTTCATTTAAGTTTATAATTGATCCATTTGTATTAACATAAATTTTTATTTTCAAATTTATTCCCATTTACGGTTAATCAATGTTATTTTACATTAACCAATTTTAATATTCACCTTTAATTTCACATCTTCAAAGTATATCTAGGAAAAATCTTTCCACCGCTAAATTTACTGAATCTTATGCAGTCTTACTATAAATAAGTTTTAAATTACCATTACTGTACATTCAATTACTATCCAAAGTATTTATTCATAAATCAATTCGATATATACGTTTGTTTCCTTCTATTTGATTTATACCTAGTATGCATTTTCCTAAATCCTGTTTCATTACCTTCATTAAATGGTTATGGCATTGAGATCAAATTTATTAGCTTATATCGCATTATTACCATTAATTAAAATTGGCTTACAAATTTTTTTAATTCAATACTCTAAATGAATAACATACTATTCCATAATTACTCTTGTTTTCAAATATTCCATTCAAAAATTAAGCCACAATAATTACATTATTTTATTGAATTGGAAATCTCATTTTAAATTGTTAACTTTTAATAAGAACAAATGGCAACACCAAATTCCTAGCATTCATTTTATTAAAATTTATGGAAATATGACAAATTTAGTTAACGAAATTTTCGGGTCGTTACACTCTCCCCCACTCAAAACTTTTCGTCCCCGAAAAGGAAAAGAAGGGAGAAGAAAGAATTAAATAACAATACATCTTATTCAAAATATTTAACTTATAAATAGTAATTTACTAAATTTATTACCTTAAATAAAATATACCCGTTTTATAATCATTATATCCTTTTATACTTAAATAATTAAAGTTTGAAAAACATTTTCAACATAGTTCTAAGTCCAAAATTTACGGAAATTTTTGGCAGAGTCTCCTTTGTGCGGAGAGGCTCGGGAAAATATAATACCAAAATATAACAAAGTATCATATAGAATATTCAAAATAGTATATCCCAACACGGGAAATATATAAAAATATCGCTACAAAACGTAATCCGGAAACGTACCTATTTGTCGGGCAAATTACGCTTAATTTATGGAGCCAAAATCAGTAGCAATTGCTTCCATACTTGCATTTCCCTTATATAATCTAAAAGGTTAACTATTTATATTAAAGTGAAACATTTTCATAGTTTCAACTACTAGCAATAATCAATACACAATCATCGATTTCAACAAACAGCATACACACAAACAAAACAACCATTCAGTCAAACAAGCAAATAGTTGTTCGGGTTCAAAACTTGAAATGGTACGGAATGAAAAATAACCATCCAGTGCATCATTTACTCAACAGTCTTAGATGAGACAGAATTAGATTATTTATTCATCCAACAACTTCAAATTTCCTTACCCAGCCAACCATAAAGCAAACAATATCGATTTAAACCAACAAATCAATTTAACTTATTATAAATTTATATTTCATACATTAACAGTTTGATCTTTTCATTCATATAACAGTTTATCTTTTATTTTCATTTATTTCTTTAAATTATCCTTTTATAATTTACATTTATTTCCAACAAACTTTAATTTTATTCACTCCTCCAATTATCCGTTTCCATTTATTTAAGTCATGTAAGTTTCTTCTATTTTATTACATTTAATGCACTTCTCACTTTCAATCATTTATTTAATGCTTCCATTTCTATTACATTTAATTATAGTAACCCTTTTTAATTTCACTTAAATTCTTAATCTTATAACATCCATTCTTATAAATAAAGGATTTTATTAACTCATTAACAAGGGTTTGCAGTCATCTATTTATATTACCTACTTTTATTATATTAAACTAGTAGCATTTATCATACTTAGGTTTATAACCCTACACATCAATCCTTATTATTAAAGAATTTTATTTTATTTACTTAAGTTTAAAATCACCTATTTATAATACTTACCTTAAATTTTGGTAAAATTTCAATTTATAACTTAAGTTTATAACATTAAATTCTCATTTATAACAGAAATTCATTTAATACTTTATTATTTCCAAAATTTCTACTTGTATAATATTCTATTCCAATCTCTTATTTAACATTTCAACTTTTCATATTTGGTAAGTTATTTATGTTAAAGAAAATGCAAATGAATTTATACAAGTTTTATCTCTTCTTTTAATTAATTTAATGTTCAATAAATCTTAAATTTTCCCTTATAAGTTAAAATTTTAACTTCCTTTATAGCTTAGTATTTTAGTCTCTTATTTTATTTAGGGTTTCAATTTTTTTTCTTTTTCTGTTTCACTACCATAATTGAAACAATTAATTAATGGAAATTAAGAATTAAATACCGGGTTAAATTTCAATAGATAAGTATATTCTTATAACTTTAAACAATTAAAATTTAGATATTTCAAAATAAATCTGCAGTAGAATTTACTACAGTGGCATTTCCCTTCGAAACTCAAAAATGAAAGTCGATGATGCGGCCGCCATCACCGAAATTATTTTCCAACGACAGAGAGGAAAGTACGAAACTTATTTTCTCCAAAATCTTCTTTAAAACAATTCTTCCAAATTATACTAAATATTTATATAAGAAAATACTTATAAACAAAATTATTATAATTCATAAATCCTTTGAAAGCAAATTTCCAAAATCCCGGACTTAAGTTCATTGATTTTAATTTCAATCTCATTTTACCTATTATTTAAAATTTTATTCCTAACAACCAATCTATTGCAACCAACAATATATATATATATATATATATATATATATAACACCTTAATAAAATATTTTATATATAGAAAATATAATAGGCGAAGTTATTTCATTCACCTATATTAAAAACAAATATTATGTCGGTCTGTCCTATTAAGTGTTTAGAAATCCCTATTGATGTCATAGCGTCCCATGCACCAACCAGAATTTATAAATACAAAACGGAACAGATTAACACAATATCAAAATCTTTTTATAACACTAACAAATACATTCTCTCGTATATACACTCAGTGACTCCCATAGGGTATTACTACCCTATTAATAAAGAGTCAAACCTCACAAAGCCAAGGTTTATCGCTAAACCAAAGCTCTGATACCAACTGTAACGTCCCGCCTTTTCGACGCTTCAAATCGACACACATGCCGATTCAAACCATACGGAAGGCGGATTGTTATGGGGTAAATAAGAAAAACAGAGAAGAAATAAACAAAATAGAATCTCATAGTGGAAGGATAAAATATAATAATAAAATATACAGTTTATAAAACTGTTTACAAACATTTATATAATACGTATCAGAGTTACACATACCAATAACATTGCAGCGGAAAAATATGAGTGTAGTGGAATAATAGTAGATAATAGTAATACAAATCTTCGTCTTCGTCCTCCAGAGCTAAAACTTCAAATCCTGAAACGCTCGGACTGACCCGAGCGAATTGAAAAGACAAAACACTCGAGTCAGAACTAAAAGATCTTATGTGAGTTAAATTAACAGAAATAAATATGAGTGCAGTAACTCAAGAGATGCTCGGGATTTACATCTCCTAAGGATCCGTTAAACTATTTACTATGTAGTATATTGCGCTATTACAATAGTGTCTTATTTTAAAATAAACTTACTTTTAAATAGCGTTAAGGGGTTACCCATATAGCCCTTAACACAAAATATATTCCCATAATCTATACAGTACCATAATCTCCCCCGTATTGGGCGTCATCAGAGGGCACTCCATAGGTATGGTACAAAACCAAAATCGTATAAGGCGCGCTAGGGTAGGTGACACGGCACAACTAGGCAATGCCAGGGTAGATATACCAATTGCTATCCGGGTTGATGGAAACGCATAGCCGCAGCTACCGCCCACCTCGAACAAACTCCCCCAAAAATCAAAGTAAAAGTGGCAACTGAAACAATCCAAAGTCAAAGTATAATATCGAAGAGGAGTGTCCGATCAGAGGAATGACCTCATTGGCCCGAGAATCGCTCCTGTTTTAGCCACCTTATGCTAACTCACGGGAGTCGGGTCCACGTATTTACCTTGCAGGAAACGCCGCCACCAACCTACTTCATTCTGGAATCTCCACCGCGTACACGGTTGTTAAAGTGGTTTTCGGAGTTGGCAGAGAGTATGACAACTTCCGATCCCGGTCTCTTCAACAACCAAACGTTATTATAACACCGCGGTCATTTAAAATAATTATACTTTAAAACCAGAACAAAAATTTCTATTTCAAAACTATAATACGATATCATTCTAAAAGCCCAAACAATATGATATCACTTTATCTCAAATATAATCCTTTTCCAAAATCATACTGCTTTAAAATTTATAATATCTGGAAACCAAACATTTGAATTATACTTTCAAACATAATATTTCTGAATTCATACTTTTAAAAACCATAACTTCTAAAACTTAAATGGTTTGGATATTCAACGGTATATAAAATAAATGGTTTAACTTTAAGGTTACTTTGTAAAGAAAATAATTTCCATAGTTTTACAAATATGTTTCTTTATTTAAAGTCTGAACCAAAATTTAAATATCACTTTCAAGTTCCAAACCACTTCAATTTCTATATATATATATATATATATATATATATGTATGTATATATATATATATATATATGTATATATATATATATCCATTTGGAGTTATAATATTTCAAACTAAAGTTGGAATTTATTCTTTCAACAAATTAAATGCTCTATTATTTAGTCTTGAATATTCACATAAATCAATAAATAAAACTCCAATTTTTTTAGCAATTAAATATTTTCTTCAATTTAATTATACTAGAATATTCATTTTAAATTTCTCTTGGAAAAATCTAGTTATAAATATCATATCTTAAAATTTCCAACTTAAACATTTAACATATAATATAAATCATCAAACTCCATTTCCTCAATTTTTCCATTTTATTTAAGAGATTTATACACAGCTTAAATTCAAAATTTCTAACTTCATATGTATATATATATATATAGAAGAAAATATCAAAATTAACTTATTATAAACCGTATCATCCAAACCATAGAAATCATTTTAAAATATTTTATATATAGACCACGGTGCCTGTATAAAATTTTCTATCCTATGGTCAAGTGATACGGATATTTATCATTTCAGTCCGCAATTTAAAAGATATAAAATTTTGCGGTTGTATATCATTTCAAACCACAATCCCGAATGAAATGAAAAATACATGATAACTTGCAGTTTAATGATATGAAACAAAACATCCATTCATCCATCATCAATCATCAACCAAATTATCTCAAACATCATCAGTTTAAACAAACATCAATATATGGCATATACAATATAACAGGAAATAATTGGTAGTTATTAATTAACATTTCATATTCAATTAAATTTATAACTGTTTAACTAGCAGTTTATATGCACATAAATAAATTCTAACTGCCAATTTATATGCAATACATAAAAGAAATTAACAGTTAATTTAATAAATGCGATTTAACAGATATGCTGAATAAAACATGCCAACAGTCATAAATAAATTTCTACTCATATCTAAAATAAATTTAACAAACATAAAAAAATTTTAGAAGTTGTGAGTGGGTTAAAACACTCACCTTTTGAATTTAAATCGAATTTAAGTCCGATTTAAACCCAAAATTTGACGGTCTCCAAATCTGTCCAAACCTGCGTCATCAGATCCGGAATTTAAATACGATCCTAACAAAAGAAATTTCATACGAAACATATAGCGTATGAGCAAGTTGTTCGAGTTAAACGATAAAAAAAAATCAAAATAAAAATTGAATTATAAACAAACAAACCTAATTATAATAAAGCCATGTCAACATAACTGGAGACTCACGTGAAACCATTTTGCAAATAGTCACTCCAAATCAAAACGCCCAAATTGATTAGGTTTCGAATTTCCTGATTTTGACCGCGATTTGCCGCTGACTCGAGTATCGATTTTGAAAACAGAGACTGCGCGTAGATTCGTATGGATGAAATCTACAACATATATTTTTTTGGAATTTTTCTGAGATGTTTGAATTTTCATTTGAAATTTGAATAGAAATAGATCTAGGTTTGCATCCATTTGAGGAGAAGAAGGAGTTGAAGAAAAGAACGTACAAACAAATGATAGAAGATGGAGGCTAGGGTTTATGATCGTCTATTTATAGATAGATCGCAAAAGAATAGGTGTTCACGAATTTTAACGTGCAAACGGAAGTGGTCCCAAAAGATAAATAATATTAATTACACACGTTACGGATTTAGGAAATAAATAAATTCCTTATCATTTACATTTTATTTTAAACGTATTTACAAATGTAAATCTAGATGTTTCGTTTACGTTTCAAAATATAACCACAATTTTATTAATTTCCAAATTGATCTAAACAAATTTAGATGTAAATTAAAAGCCGATAAGTCTACCCATTGCAGTGTTAATTTCTCCACTTCCTTATATTTAGAAATTATAAATTAAGTTTTCAAAAACCTATTTTTGATTTTCAAACTTTTATATACTCATCTTTTACCAGTAATAAGGATGCATTAACATTTGTTCATGGTTTCACCTTATTATCCTCAAATTCCATTTTAATTTTCAATAATTACAATTGTTGAATGTTGATACTTTAATTAAATTTATACATCTTGCTTTCTATAACCTATATCAACAAATGGTCCAATTATAAATAGAATTAGCATTAACTTCATCTTATAGGATTAACTACTCCAATTACAAATCTATGCTAATTGCTCGATTTAAGTCAATTAATTGTAATTGAGTCTACATTAAATGTTATAAATTATAAATTGGAACCTCAATAAATTCGCTTATTGATTTAAAATCTTTCTATTCAGTAAATAGACATTTTATGGGTATAAATAACATTTGAATTATAACACATGTCATTAGTGCATGCTTCATTTCTATAAACTCCCCTTTATTAACTAGAACACATTAACCAAAACAAAATAATTAATTTAGATTTATTTCAATCGATTGCCATTCTTAACTTATCATACTCAAAATGGTTAACCTAAATAATTGTTACCCTTTTACATTCAAATTCACTTACAACCATCATTACAACAATGTTGCCATAGATTTAGATTTAATTAAATAAATTAGATAAATGGGTAAAGTTTTGTAATTATCACTAATGCCAAATATATATGCATTAATTACTACTTATTATCATGAATTCATTTATTAATTTACTAGTTGCCTTTGTCTTCTTATATCCTATTTACTACCAAACTTTCTATTCTTAAATCTATACTCCCATTGATTTATTAAATTTGCACTTATTATGCATACTTTTAGCAACTCATATATACTTTGCATCTATTCCCCAAATTTCACATTCTATTTTACATAAATTTGCATTGATTACTATTTATTATTACTTTACTGATAAATTAGATATTTGCATTGGTTTTGCTTATGCTAAATTAATTTCCCATAATAAATAAGGTTTCAAAACAATCAATAACATTTCCTTAGCCAAACCCCGTTTATCAATTATTTTCCTTCAATAATTCATGTTGCTATAAATACGTACATTTACACTTTATAGTTATTCTAGTATACCTATTCCAACACTCTTAACCCTTATCTTTACGTTCACCCACTTGTAATATTAATATATTTATTACAATTCAATGTTGGCATTTATTACTATTAATTTATACAATGTTTATTGCCCTTATTTCAATTTCTTCCTTTTCAGTTGCTACTCTACTATTCACAGTTTCTTTTGTATACTCCTTTCCTATGTAATCCAACATACACAAATTCCAATTAAATCCAATTATTACCTTTAAATAAAAAATAACATTCGAATACCTCTTATTAAATTGGAATGTTTCATTTAAGTTTATAATTGGTCCGCTTGTATTAACATAAATTTTTATTTTCAAATTTATTCCCATTTACGGTTAATCAATGTTATTTTACATTAACCAATTTTAATATTCACCTTTAATTTCACATCTTCAAAGTATATCTAGGAAAAATCTTTCCACCGCTTAATTTACTGAATCTTATGCAGTCTTACTATAAATAAGTTTTAAATTACCATTACTGTACATTCAATTAATATCCAAAGTATTTATTCATAAATCAATTCGATATATACGTTTGTTTCCTTCTATTTGATTTATACCTAGTATACATTTTCCTAAATCCTGTTTCATTACCTTCATTAAATGGTTATCGCATTGAGATCAAATTTATTAGCTTATATCGCATTATTACCATTAATTAAAATTGGCTTACAAAATTTTTTAATTCAATACTCTAAATAAATAACATATTATTCCATAATCACTCTTGTTTTCAAATATTCCATTCAAAAATTAAGCCACAATAATTACATTATTTTATTGAATTGGAAATCTCATTTTAAATTGTTAACTTTTAATAAGAACAAATGGCAACACCAAATTCCTAACATTCATTTTACTAAAAATTATGGAAATATGACAAATTTAGTTAACGAAATTTTCGGGTCGTTACACTTGAGCTCCAAAACGTCCTCACCTGAAAAACTGCAATACTCGGTCTGACCCGAGCATTACATCAAAGTAACACCCGGGTTAGGCTGGAAACCAGCATGAGTAAACTCATCTAACTAGAAATATCCATGCGTATAGACTGTTTAAAACCCAGGTAACTCATACTACTTTACAAGTTCACTATTTGTTAGTCAATGCCCATTTCACAAATCAATCCGTAAGTTTCAAGGTCCAGATTTCCCATTCCAATCTATTGATTTCACATATCAATCTATAAAGAATCATTGTAAGTTACAGATCGAAGTGCGTTCGGGTATTTACTGATACCCGATCGCGGTCTCTTCGAATTCAGTAACATCTTTTAATCCAAGTTATTCAAGTGAGATACATTTCAGCTTTATATACAGGATGTCACTTTTATACACAACTTATCAATGATAAATAACTATACTATCATTGTCCACCCAAACATGTCATATCAGAAAACATTTCATATCAGAGATATCAACCGATTCAAGGCATTTACATAATCCAATCATTCATAAGCAAGACATGTCACTTCCAAAATTATTTAAATTTATCTCTAATCAAATTAATCACTAACTTCAATTACTTGGATTACCCATTCTAAACATTAGTTAGTTACAGACCAAGTAATTAATCATCTTTAAATTATCCATCTTAATTAATCATCCCTGACTTATTATCCTTTAATTACAATAATTAATTAACTCTTAATTAATCACACAAATTAATTAACCTTCACCATTACTTTTAATAATCCTTTAATTACACTTATAAAGTAATTAACAATGATTCATTTATGCTTATTTATTTATTTAATCTAATCATTTACATTGATTAATTACCCTTTACTCATTAACTAACTAATCTTTGATTAGTTATCTTAATCAATCAATCCTTAGTTAATTTTTCCTAAGTAATTAATCCTTAATTAGTTCTATTAAGACATTTCCCACGATTAATTACTTCATCAAGTAATTACCTCATTGGTTAATTATCCTTAATTAACCTTTAATTATTAACTAATTTAACCTTTAATTAAATTAATTAATCCTTAACAAAGTTATCTTTTAATTACTTACATTAAGTAATTATCATTTAAATTAATATCTAATTAATTTATCCTTAATGAAGAATTAATTAATCTCTAATTAATTAACTCAAAATTTATTTAATTAATTGCCCTTTATCATTAATTAATTAAATAAATTAATTACTCTTTGATTACCATGTTAATTTAATTAATTCATAATCACGTAAGGTCTTAATGAACCCTAAGATTAACTATTTATCTTCTTTTTTCTTTTCACCTAATTATCATAATCATATTTAAAACATTTTATCTCTAAAATTAACTCAATTAAATCATTTAATTTAAGTTTAAAAATAACTTAAGTATCTAACACCTTACGTTAACAAATCATACAAATTCTTAAATCAAATATTTTAAAACATTTATCGTATATTAGTTTTAAACTAAATTAATTTTAATTTTTTAAAACTTGATTATATTTAACTTCAAAAACTGTTTAGAATTAAACTTCGGGTCCAACCCATATGGTACTCGGGTCTTTATCCGAAAAATAATTATTTTATTTTAAACTTGGTTAAGTTTAAAAGTTTAAATCCTGGAATAGCACTCACAAAAATCTCGAATTCATACTCGAGCAAAAACAGCGGTAACTTCTAGTATCACTTCGAGCAAAGCTTCCTTCCTGATCTGTCCTCCTCTTCTTCGTCCCTAAGCCTGCTGCTACGTCAAATGTACAAGCATCGTGTGCACGTGCACACGCAACCAAGCCTTCTCCGACCCTTGCTCCGACCATCCCCAAGTCGATGATCTGCCCCCAAGTCGACTCGACCACTTAGCTAGATGAAAGCATTAGCAGAACAAAATCGAGTCATTCGATTTCGACTCGAACTCAAAATAAGCAACAAAATTCAACGTTGGTGATGACCACGTTGACTAGAACCCACCGCACTCCTTCCAGAGATTCGCTACGCCCAGATGAACCAAACCCCCCTCAAGTGGTCGACACCGGTGCACCATCGCCAATGCGTTTGCCTCGAAAACAAAGGCCACCCAAATAGGCGACTAAACCCTACGACGACGAACCCTATCCACCACGACGATCGATAGTTCTAGTGATCATTTTTCCTTAAGTCATCATCCCTCAAGCTTTCTTCGACAACAACCCCTAGCTCCAGATCGTCACCATTCGCCGACGATTGACCAAATGCCCAAAATCATTCATTTTAGATTATCTCCACCATTCCTTATTCAAAAATCAAGATCTTACTTCCTAAATTCCTAACTAGACAATACGAATAACAATATAAAATCCAAACTTGAAATTATAGCCATCGAATTTTTGGATTATTTTGATTTTTACTGTAATTTTCCCATTCTTGGTATAATTCCTTTACATAATTTCCTGGAAATATTTTAAAAACAATATTACACTACTTCAATCATTTCTATTAAGAGATCAAGACCCAAAATCCGAACATATACAGAGGAATGGAATTAAACTTGAATATGTTTAAGCCTGGCATGGAACAGAGGAATATATATTCATACACACAGACTTATCTACAGGCATTTCATTTATTCAAACATGCATTCATATGTATACACATATACAAACCATTTTACTATAAAATCCATCACATTTAAGTTTAATCATAGATTTAAAAATCTGTTTATAAGAGAAAAGGTTCACTCACTAATTTAAACAAAGACAGAAATTGGGTTTTGAACATTAGTTAAAATCAATCAAAGACTAGGATTTTTTTTTTGAACAGACATTCATATATCTAAACAGTGATTCAACTACTACAACAAACTTCATCCATGCAAAAATTCCGTAATGTTGACTTAAGAAGTTTCGTGAGCATCAGAGATAAATATGTTAACTTTTGTAAATTAAAATTTTACTCATAGAAATCTGGAAACCAAGGACAGAGCCAAATAAAAGAACTGGAACTGATTCTGAGATGATCTATACTCATTTATTGATGTTGAGTCGAGTTTATCTTTTCCAGATCGCCAAACTTAAGCTTGATTCTGTTCTTAACTTGATCTCAGGTTGTTGTTGTTTTTTTAGATTGAAAAGATGAAGAACAAAAGAATGGAGAGGAATTGAACTGAAAATCTCAGTTATGAATATCATTATCTTTTTTTTAAACATGTGTTATTTAATTGAATTTTGTTTTAGATTTAAGGTTAATTTGCCACTTGTTAACTTATGTGCTATATAATTTACAAATGTTGAAACCATGCCTCAAATGTGTACAAGTGTTTAAACTTAAATTATTTAAGTTCATATATATTTAGGTAATACATTTTAATGTATTTAATGTTTGTCTTTAATAAATAAGCTTTTACATTTATGAATATATATATATATATATATATATATATATATAAATGTGAATTTATGTAAATATTCGTTTATAAATAACTTATGTTTTGAACCACTTAATTTAAACCAAAATATATTTAAGATATACTTCCTTTTTAAATTTCAGATTCAAATTCAATCCTTTAAATTCAATTAAAAATCCAATTCAAGATCAATTCAAAATAAATACATATATTTAAACAAGCCTAAATCCAATTTGAAATTAATAATTTTTTTTACTCTATTTATCTAAAAATAACACATAAATATTATTGGTTTGAAATTAACAATTTTTCCTAATTTAAATAATTACTTATATAAACAATCATTATTATTTACTTTTAAAAGAATAATTTGTCAATTTTAAGTGATTATATTAAGATATGATCAAATAAATATTTATCCAAACATAAATATTTACGATTAGATTCATTTGTTAAATTAATATTCAGTATTTATATTAAATAACCTAATTATTATCAATTACACATGCCCAGAAATCCGAGTTATCACATTCCTCCCTGCTTTGAATATTTTCGTCCTTGAAAAGGAATGAAGCCAGAATTTTATTAAATGATAACTATCAGAAAATTTACTCTTTAACAAATTTTTCTATAAACTCTTTTTATTAAGAAATTTTAAAGCACTTTTAAATATATATATATATATATTACAAAATAGTTTTATAAATGCGTTTTACAACTCGATGTCTCAACCAGTCCAACTTTGTTCTCGTAGAAATTCGGTCATACGTTGATCAGGCTTACGACTGAAAATCTATAAGTACTTAGCAGACCCATTTTCAACACCAAGTGAAAATACTTGGAAAATAATTTTGTCGAAAATATCGAAAACATCTTTGAAAATAGAGGAAACATCTTTTGTGAGAATGCTCTGGAAATCATCACCCCAATCCATGGTAGCAGTTAACCCGATGGTTACGTTGTCGTCCCGACAAAATCCATGGATAACCGTAGGCCTCTGCGCCCCTCGATTACACCATGGAACCCGCTACAGATCACAGCTACAACTGGGGTTACATTGCTGTCACGGCAAAAACCCATATAACTGTAGGCCTCAGCGCCCTCGAATTCTACTGCCAAAAGAATGAAACTTCTCCACTCCACTTGACCATAGATCGCAGCCTATCGATGTTACGTTGCCTTCCCGACAAAATCAAGCGTAGATTGTTGATACTCACCTCCACACAATTTCCGCTATGGTCCACACAGTAGATCGCGGCGACATCGAGTTACACTGTCGTCACAGCACAACCAAATGCCTCTGTAGGCATCAACGCCCTCGACTTTTGCTACCCAATAATCCTCAGGAACTAGTTTGTCTGGGCTCCTCACAGGATCAACTTTAGAACCTCCCCCTTAGAGGCTCAAGGCAGTACCAACCTATGGCACTCCTGAGAAATTCATCCCAAGGGAGCACCTTTTTCTCTAGAGCCATTTTCAAAACACTTTATACTATACACATATGGTATCTTCCAAATCATACACCTGTATGAGTCCATATAAATCTCTTTTCTCAAATCGATTATCCCAAAATCGATAATTCTCAATAAGGCTTTCCAAAATCCAAAATTGATTTTTCTTCAAAAATCAAAAAGTCTTTCCAAATTCAAAGGTTCCAAAAACCTTTTCCCAAAATCCTCATATGATCCTTTATATATATATATATAAATAGATAGATATAATCTTGAAAAATCTCTGGATCATTTCAAACTTGTATAAAACCCCTTTCATACTTTAAATATTTACAAATCCCTTTCTTCTGGATATAGATTTACAAAGGGAGATTTATCTTATATAACAAAGATATATATCTTCATTTATGCAAAATCAAATATTCTAATTTGATTTCTCTTTATAATATCACTTGCTTCCATAAAGTAAATTTCTATTATGGAAATATCCGATTTCCATTTTACTTCATCATATTTTTCCCAAAATAGACCTTTCATTTCAAAAACCATTCGCAGCTATTATCCACAAATTCCCAGTAACAATTTCATTCAAAATCGTATGATGTAATATCATCTATATGCTATACCAATCTGATCGCTCACTTGATCACATAATTTTCCTTCCGAACTAGTATCGTCCACTGGACTTTCTAGTGCGGACACAGATCTGGTTTCTTGATCAGAAACCGTCATTCTCCTTGCATAGCCATAACTATGATGGAGAATATCCAAAACCAATCAACAACCCATATCCAGGTTCGCCGTCGAAAATCCAGTGAAAAACCCCAACTCGGATCGATATATTATCTCGAAATCTGTGGTCGAATCTGGATTAAATTAGTATGCGAATAGAATAATATACATACATCCTACGTATTTATCTTTTGATTATTGGCCAAATCAATTCTCCTTTCTATTCACATTCACCTAAATTTTCATTCACTTATTCACAATTGCTTCAATCCCATTTGGATTACCACCTCTATTCTTATCTCAGTTGGGTATTTAATCATAAACAGTTTAAACTCTGTCCATCTTAAATTTAAAAATAGCTTGAAAAGTTTAAAATAGATAAGTAGTTGAAAAATAATTATTAGTTTGTAAAATAGCTGTACAATAGTAAAGTAATTGTAAAATAGTTGGAAAATAGTCAAATAATTATAGAAATTTTAAATAATTGCTAAATAGTTGTAAAATAATAATTAATTCGTAAAACAGTTGAAAATTAGTATTTAGTTTATAGAACAGTTGAAAAATTGTTAAATAGTTCCAAAAATAATTGTAAAACAAGTATAAGATAGTTTTAGGTTTAAAAAGAAAAGTTGTATAGGAAATAGTTTTTAAGAATAGATTTGTACTAAAACAATTTATTTTGAAATTAGTCCAGTGTCAATACGGTTTACTTTCCAATCTCCATTTCCATCAACTCAATTTAAATTTTCACTTCCATTTAAATTGATTCAATTCCAATTTAAATAACATCAATTTCCATTGAAATTGATTTATCCCTATTTTAGGTTGAATTAATTCCCAATTTCCTTCCAATTTTCAAATCAAATTCCATTTATTTTGAACCTATTAAACTTTAATTACAATTCCAAATTATTCAAATAAATTTCAAATTGTACAAATTTCAATTCATATCAATTCTGTAACGACTCGGAATTTTGGGCAATATCAATTCAATAATCCATATTAATAATTAAACTGATTTGATGATTTTTCTTTATTATTTTAGTTGGTAAATTTAATCTTTTAAAAATTAATACATTTTCAATCTAGTAATTTTAATCAATATCTTTTTAACAATATAAACAAAAGATATGAATTATTTGTCAAAGAAAACGAAATATTATGTTGTTTATAATGTATGTATTTGATATATATTGTGAATAGAATATCTTTTGGTTTTAAATAAAGGTTAAAATTTTCAAATTGTAATATATATGCAAGTATATGTTTTAATTTGATGTTGTTTTGGAATTTAATTTAATCTGTTGATAATTTATATATGAATGGATATTGTAATTTAAGACTTTGCTTTAAAAATAAATATTTTTCAATAGATGATTTAAAGGTTAATTCATTGTTTTCAAAATATAAGATTGTTAATTATTTTAAATATGATAGTTAAACAGAATTTAATCAAAGTTTTCTTTTTGTTTTCTTTTATAATGCTTAAATTTTAAAAATAATTATATTATAACTAGTTTCATAATAATTTTCTTTAAAGATTTAACTTGGACATTCATACATAAGTATTCATTTATAAAGTAACTTAAATAATTAAGCTTATATTACATTTTGAATTAAATAAAAAAAATCATTTAAAATACATGTATAAGAATATATATTTGTATTATAATTAGTTTTCTAATATTTTCTTTAAAGTATTAAACCTATATTTACATATGTAAAATTTTGTTTATTAAGAGAATTAAATAAGTAAGTTATATTTACATTTCAACTAAATGAAAATTTAATTAAAAACACTTATAGACATGTGTAAACATGTTAAAGCATCTCCAAAACACATATAAGAAAATTAAGCTAGATAAATGACATTTGTTCAAATTATAACAAGTGTCTTCATTCATTTTTTAAATTTTAATAAACATTACATAATTCAATTTATGGTAAACTTTTTCATCTCCTCTTCCATTTGTTTCTCAGTTGAAACAAAGAAAAGAAGTAAGTAAACTTGAAATTTGAAAACCCAAAAGCTCAAACCAAAAATCATTTTTTATTAAAAAAACGCAAATTAAGATATGCAATTTCAAATTTCAACCTGCAAATTAAACTGGAGTTCAATCTGCAATTCAAAGATCCATTTCAACTTTTAAACATCAAATTGTAGAGCATGCAAAGGCATTCAATTTCTTCAGCAAATCAAAGCTTTTCAAATAAATGTTCAAAAGCCTGGAAGCAATTTAAAGTCTGCTATGTTCTGTGCTCTGTTTTTGTTCACTGCAAGAAACATGTGAGTAATCATTTTTTTTAAAAACAGTTTTAAATAATATCTGTAGTTGAATTCCATATGCATGTGATGAATGTTACTATGATTATACATATTTGTTTACTTGAAAATCTTTGTGTGTGCCAGTTAGAACTATGAAATTTTCAAAGAACATAGTGCATCTATAAATTTATGTACTTGATTATTTACTAGGTTTGATTTTCTTAAGGTAAATTTAAAATCTCTCAATCAAACTATATTAGGCATTGTTACATAAATGTAATTTATTTATTCATATGTACTGTAGGTTCTAAAAATAGTTTCTGGAAATTTGAAACTAACAAACAATTTTTTTGAAAAAAAACAAGCATTACAGTAAGAAATGAAAGATGGAAATAAATAAATCATCTTAATTTTTAAATTTGATTATATATACAAATGGGTGATTGGAAATCATGATTTTAGATGATAAAATCATAATTTTTAGGTCAGTATTATTCGTGAAATTCGGGGATAAACAGAATTGGTACTTTCACCAAATTCCAGCGAACAAAGTGATGTTAGGCTATGGGTTTTGGTCGTGAGGAGGGGGTGGACCGAGGATCAGTGGAAAATTATTCGCTTGATTTATCATGCAACGTGGTGGTTGAAATTGGTGGTAGTAGGGTTTTTGTCTATCGTTGGGTTGAGTTGTTGTTCGACTTGATTTTTGCAGAATTGGGGTTGCGGACTCGATCACGAGGGTCGTGATAGTATCGTGGTGATGCGAAGTTGCTCTGGTAGGGAAGCCTTGAGTTCCAGCCATCACGATCCTCGATGGCGAGAGATTTTGGTTCATCTGCGTTTTTTCCAGTTTGAGCATAATGCTCGTTTTCGTTTTGCACTGATATTTTCAATTCTGGGTCATCGAATGGTATGGTGGGGTTGTAGTCGACTTGTGGATGGACGTGGTGACGAACGTTGGTGGTCGGAAGGTTTGTGCACATGCACCGTGCACGGTTAGTTCAGGTGGAGTTTTTGTGTTTGGAGAAGACGATTAGAACTCGGGATGTGGTTCTCGTTTCTTTGATTTTGACCCGAAGTTTTTGAGTAGGAGTTGGCAGTTGTGAGGAGGTTTGGTTCTCGTGTTTGGTTTCGTGCAGATTTGTGGTTGTCTCGAAGTATAACACGTATTGTTCTGTAGTTGTTCGGGGGGGGGGGAATCGAGTTTGACTCGAGTTTAGATATGCTAATCTGGTAGATTAAAAAGAAAGATATTAAGTACAGTAAAATAAGATATTAAGTTTACAAATCAAACTTGTTGTTTGAATAAGTGAAATAAAGCATTAAATTATAACAAGTTTTATTAAGAAATGAATTACAAAGTTAGAGCTTGTTCTTTGAAATAAATGTAAATCAAACCTTTAAAAGTGATAATTGAATTTAATTTTCAAATTTAAAATGTTTTAAGATGTTTGCTTTAGGAAGTAATTATCTTAATTAAATTTTAAATTTCAAATATAAAAAAGTAATTGAATTTAAATATTGAATCAAGTTTTAAGTTAAATTTTTAAGTAATGATTTAAAACTAAAATTTTCAAATTTTATCTGAAATAAATAAGATTGAATTAGATGTTCAAAATGTTTTAATTTTGAAACTTGTTTCTACATTTCTTATTTTCAAAATAAATTTATTGTTATGATTTGAAATCCAAATAAGATAATTTGTTTAAGTTACTGAAATTTGATTTAATTTCAAATAATTTAATTATGAAGATATATAGAGTTAATTTATCTTTGTTATTAACTTAAGAATAGTTAATTAAATATGATTTGTTAATAAGTAAAGATTAATTAAGATAAATATGTTTTCTTAATTATTAAAGACTTAAAAAATAAGAAGCTAATTAATTATTTAATTAATTTTAAATAATTAGTTAATTTTTTATTTAATTTTAAATAATCACTTAATTATGGGTTAATTAAGTGTAAGTATTTAATGAAGTAATTATTGGTTATTTATTTGATGTAATTAAGAAATGGTAATTACTTATGGAAGTAATTAATGGAAATTTCTCATGGGAGTAACTAATGGAAGTGATTAATGGTCAATCACATGTTGTTATCAATTAAGGAATTGTTTAACATAATTGTTTTAAAGTTAATTAATTATGGAGTAATCAATTTATTAATGAATTAGGAATTGTTTAATGATGGAATTAATTATTTGTTAAGTAATTATTAAGAGAGTGATCAAGATTTATCAATGAAGTAATTAGAAGATAATTACTTATGTAAATAATTAAGAGTTAATTACTTAATTATTTAATTAGTAAATTAATATGATTAATTAATAAATAAATGTGATTAATTAAAGATTAATTACTAAGGGTAATTAATCAAAAATGTAATAAATTAATAAAGTAATTAATTAAGGATTGTTTGTTAATTTAATTGATTAATAATTACTTAATGAAATAATTAAAGATTAATTACTTAGATTAATTAATCAAATGGCTAATATAATTATTTAAGAAGTTAATTAATTAAGATTATTAATTACAAATTGTTAATTATTGATTATGATTAATAAGATGATTAATTACAAGTTAATTTAATTAAAGGAATTATTAATTAATAAGGATCATTAATTAATGTAATTAATGGTATTAACCAAGGTTGATTAAATAAAGTAATTAATTTAAGTGGGATTAATTAATTTTAATTAGTTGAGGTTCAACGCAATTAAATATAGTTAATTGATGGAAGTAAATGATGATCATTAATTATTATAATTAATGATGGTAACTAAAGGTTAATTACTGAATATGGTTAAGGGTAATTACTTGAATATAATTAAAAGATGATTAATCAAGGGAGATTAATTGAAGATCATTAAGAGATGATTAATTTATTTATTTGGAATAAATTAATGAAGAAGGATTTAGGATTAATCCAATTGATTTAAAAGTTAATCAATTCTGCTATTGGATGATTGATTGATATTTGGTGATTGATATGGGATGATCAATTGATATTGGATGATTGATATTGGGTGATTGGTTGATAATATATGATTTGAATATTTCTGTTATGTGATATGCTGTTGTGAGGTGAATGTTGATATGATTTATCTATTGTGATAATATTCATCTATCTGTTATATCACCTTGAATATGAGTTTAAATTGTTAAACCCTTAAGTACAACTTGGACATTAAAATGACGTTTGGTTTCGGTGAGACCGGGATCGGGTATCCATATTTGGGATCTGAAAACCACAACGATTCCAATTAAACGTTAGGTCATGAATCCAAGTGAAGCAAGTGAAGACTCGAGGTGTAGGGACTATACGTCAGATGACTCTGTGGGTGATTCCGTAATGAGTAGACAGAATAGTACTTATAGATTCGAGATGGTGATATAAATGCAAGGGCTATGGTCGTTGACTATGAGGGTAATTCCAATAAGCGTGCAAAGATAGTGCCTTCGGTTTCATTCGAACCCGGAACGAACTTGCTTGGATTGAATGCTTTCAGAACATCGTCAGGCGGATGATGAGCATTCTAAGATAGATGTGTTCTATAAAGGTAATCGTAGCCTCAAGCCTCATAAATCGGGAATGTCTAAAATAGGGGAGGTGCAGCAAGGCTTCGTGGGTAGCTCCCGATGGAGAGCAAGATTTCCCTCGTCTAGAACTCCCTTTTTATTCGGCTGTGTGGGCAGTTGGAATCGCGCGCCAACTACGGGGTTGTCTTGTTTGGGACCGTTCAGTAAGGAATGTTCCCGGCCTTGTGTTGCAGGGGAGCGGGCATACTCCTCGGTACGTTGATCTAGGCCACGTACTGTGATGGGAGGTACCCCAGTAGCCTTGCCACTGATGGAAATCCATACTTCCTACGAGACCCTACGTATTTGTTTGTATTACCCACTTTTGTGGCTAGTAGCTGGAATTTAATAATGTAACAATTTCGGCTATTTCATATTTACTTGAAAACCCTAGACACTATTATAATATCATTGGATTTCCTATCAAATGTTTTGGTTAGCGTAAGGTAAAAACTTTTCCATGTTTATGTGTGGGAAGTCTTACGTGATACCCTTTTCTTTTCAAAGGTTTTTCTAAAGTTAAGCAATTTAAAAACGTTTACTCACACCAGACCTGTCTGACCCGAGTGTTTATTTTCTGCTTTATTAAACTCTTGGGTACTCATATTTTATATGAGTAGTCAAGTGATTCAGTTTAGCATTACGAATTCTGGAGGAGATATGGAGCAGGAGGCTTCCACGTGTAGATATATTATGGTTTCGCTGTGTTGTTTGGTATCTGTATCTGTTGTACTTGAGACATATAGTTAGACAGATGTTTATAACTGTCTAATATGTGTTGTATAAGTTGTATACTCTGATGTAATATGATACTGTGTAACATTTTATGTGATATATTATATTATTCGTTCCGCTGTGAGTTCTCTGATTTTGTTGTTTCTTTCTCTTTCTCTTTCTTTTCTTCTTCTATCCCTTTCTTTCTTAATTAGCGATGCGACTTTCTGGTGTTAGGAAGTCGGGTCGTCACATTTGGTATCAGACCATTAGGTTGAGTGAATACCTAGGCTCTGGAGTGGTGTCTTTCTTGAGAGAGCGTACTTGTAATTTATATATATATATATATGTGTGTGTGTGTGTGTATATGTACTTGATCTGTTGGGTTATCTGTTCGGATTTTCCAACATAAGTTTTAGAGGTAGATGGAGTAGTGGTTTGTGTGTGTAACACGACTACCACTGATGGGAGAGGTCTATATGTTGAGGTTGGAAGTTTTTGTCGAGACTGTAGGCCTGATACTGTCTCGAGTGAGATTTGTAGTTTGGAATAAGGATTTCTTTGATATCCGAGGGAATTTTTTTTTAAAGATTCACAGTTTATCTTTGAAGTGTAAGTTTGGATCCGTCGGAAGTGCAAAAGTAAGTGATGATATCTTGATAACTGCATGATGAGATGCAGTATCTATTGGGTATTTTCCGAAGATGTTTTCTCTAGAAGCAGTTTTAGTAGTTGTTGAGGAACAGTCTTTACCTGCCAAAGAGAAGTTCCGTCTGTATAGAAGTTGTTTGGATCTTTAGCATGGAGGTTGTCTGTTTTGGAGTATGAGACTAAAGTCTATAAGTTCTTTTGCTTTGGCATAGTCTCATTGACATTCCTTAAGGAGAGCGAGATGTTGATGCTTGGTTTGGGGCCCGAATTTCTTGAGAGGATCTCTGCCATCTCGAAGGTCCGTTGAGTGGTTTGTTGATCGTTTTGGTTTTCGAGAAGCCTTTGGATTAGAAGTCTTCGGTTAGCTGTGACGCCCCACCTCTATACCCACGCTAGCCAAGAACACTACGATGTAGTGTTGTCAACTAGCACGGAGAATAAGGCTGTTGAGGAGCGACCATCCATGTAACTTCTTTGTGCGAGCACCGTTATGTCAGATAGTATAGCATGCATTTCATTTAAGGAGGAAGTCCGACATATCGATACAAACTCAAAGCTATCACACGGTGGCTATAAATAATCTTCGGAAACAAACATAGAAATAAGCATAACACAATCAGTCACAGACATCCACATCACAAAGGCGGAAGAAGATATGGATATATAACTAACACATGAAAGTGTACATCAGAGTAGTGGTCAAAAAGATCCACAGTAATACAAAAGAATAGCAACACGTGCTATTCAAAAGAATACAACTATGAGTCTATATCTCAAGTGTATACAACAAAAACCGCTAATCTAAATAGTTAGCCAAAAGTCAGAGTAGTAAACCCCGAGGAGAAGTCAAGCAGAAGCACCTGTAACATCTCGGTCTGACCCGAGTATTATTTAAGAAAATAATAAACGGATCAGTCTAGCTATAAATATCAGATGACATGGTATAAAATAAAAGATATGGCATAACATAAAATATCCATACTGACATACTACTATAAGTATGAAAATGATGATCAATAGAAGATCAATCAATAAGAGATAAATCAATATCACAAGAATCTTCTCAATGATCCAAAGAGGGCATCATACCCTAAACTTGTACTCATAACAAGTCAATGACATAAATTCCAGAAATCAACACAGGAAATCCAGAAATCATAGAAAAAGGGAAAGAGGCCTATCACATGACGGTCCGAAGAGCATGAGGAGCTACCCCATATGGATGAGTTGGAATCACCCAGATGAGGTCTAGGCTAACCAAAAAGCAAAAAGGTACGTGTGAATGGAATCACACAAATGGTTTCTAGACTGACCTCGCAACTAAAAGGTATGTGTGAGTGGAATCACACAAATGATGTCTAGGCTAACCAAAAAGCAAAAAGGTATGTGTGAATGGAATCACACAAATGGTGTCTAGGCTAACCAAAAAGAAAAAAGGTATGTGTGAATGGAATTACACAAATGGTGTCTTGCCTAACCAGGAAGCAAACAAAGAGACATCGTACAATTACTAGCCTAAATCACAAAATGATCGTCATGATCAACGAGAAGTGTCAATTACACTAAGCTAGTAAATATAAAAGTTTAGCTTCATGTCCCATAACCACTTGCTTAACTCAAATATTTACGAACAAACTGTAGATCATTACTAGAAAATTATCACAAAAAGGTTCGATCGAACAAGTCCAAGAGTTAACTGACGAAGCAAACGCGAGCGTTTCATACCACTTGTTTTACTAAGCCGTTTAATTCAATTTCTCATACGAATGAGGTAAATGTTTGTATATACTAGTAGATTGGAAAATGGTTTAAGAAAAGAGCTTTGTTATTGAAAATAGAGTTGAAATCATTTTGTTGAAAGAGTTTTGATATTTACTACTAGTATTGAAACCTTCATATTTTAAAGTGACAAATCATAGAAGTGATTGTAGAAACAATTAATCATAAAAATTCACATACGAAGATGTGAATAAAATCCAAATAAACCGATAAAGAATCCATCGAAATAGATATTCAAAAATCCATAAAATCGACCGAGAAGCCCAAGGTAGTTTGTCTCGAAGAATGGTTAACTCAGCATCTCAACAAAGCAAGTTCTATTGAATGTTTTTCAGATAAGATCCCCTACGGAGGGAGGGTTGCAACCCCCCAAGGTGGGGGTGCGGGGGCAACGCCCCTGCTACGGGGTTCCACCTGCCCGGCAGGTCGCGGGGGTCCAGGGGGCAGCGCCCCGTCCAAAAACGGTACGACCTAGTGATTAAAGGGGCACGACCTAGTGGTCCAGCGACCTAAAGGGTAAAGGTCATGCGACTAAAAAAGGGGTTCGCGACCTAACACTCAAACGACCTAAAGAAAATAAGGGGCCGAGCGACCTATAAGAAGCAGCGACTTAAATAGAATCAAGGTCCAACGACCTACGGGTTAGGTCACGCGAGTTAAGGAGGTCAACGACCTAATAGAGACACGCGACCTAATAAAGGAACGCGACCTAAAGGCACGCGACCTAAGCAGGAAACGCGACCTATGAGGGATAAGCGACTTAAGTGGGTCAACAATGTGACGCCCCACTCCGAGAGCCTCGTTAACAAAGAGTATTACATAGATAATACTGTCGGCTAACGCGGACAATAGAGTATAATGGAAGCGACCATGTGTAATCTTACCTTAACTATTCACCAAATACGTCGAAAAGTAGAATCACATTAAAATTCGACCTATTCAATAAATATTTAAAGAAAAACTACAATGGCTATAGGGTCTATCAGAAGAAAATATAACAACTCAAATGTAATTCACATCACAGAACAGTCGATCATAATATACACATAAACAGATACACAACAGAGTATACAAAATAATACATGTCAAGTGGTACAGGAGACCACAATATACAGACGAGACGAAAAAAGTATAAATATCAGAGTTACAACAGATAAGGACCACAAAAGACGCTATAACAAAATGAAGCTAGCGAATAGTCCATGCGGAAGCAAAATAGGCTAAGTCCCAAAAGCACCTAACCTGAAACATCTCGGTCTGACCCGAGTATAAAATACACGGGTCGGTCTAGATAACAAATCAGTTAGATAAACTGAACAATAATATACCTGCAAGGTCATACAGTATAACAAATATCTCTAGAGGAGATAATACAATCATCAACAAGAGATGAATCATATAGGACAAGCCTCATATCATCGGCAACATATAGAAACAAAGGATACAAATATCCCAAAATAAGCCAAAAGGCAAATAACAAATACCAATAAGGTATACAAGTTCCACAAGGTAATCGTTATACATCATGCGGCTCAAACAGACCAACACGATGGGCGATACCAAGGGAATATAATATCAATGAAACATATGATTGCTCGAGCTCAGTACTGTACAACAAGGATCCATAAGCCCGAAGGCTCAAACCCAAGTATCACCCATGCGGCACATATGGCCAACATCAGAGCGAAACTATATAAGGCAACAAACCCGAAGGCATACACCCGAAGGCAACAAACCTAGGGAGAAAGTCCGAAGACACCATCCCAGAGGCAACAAACCGTAGTGGTGAAGGTCGAAGACCTAGTACTGGACACCACTAACTGGCGGAATGTGTCACAACTCTCGAAAAGGAATCCGAACAGTGTTAACGTGCGTCCCATAACCACTCGTTCGCACTAAACGGTTTACTATCCGTCAGTCACTTTCACACTCAAAGCAGTACAAATTTACCTCATCTCATCGGTAAACTAAACCCGAAGGTCAAAACAATCAATCGAATAGGTCGGGGACTAATCGGAAAGATAAACGCACAGATTCATGGTCTGTGTTTTGCCCAACCATTTAATCACCCTTCCACTTCGCTCGAAGTGCGAAAGTGTGTGTTTAAATAGAATTTATAAACTGGAAAAACGAGCTTTTAAATGCGATTCGAGAGATTATTTTATAAAAACCCATGGATGAAGTCAAGAGTAAGTTATCAAAACCAAATATGCAATAATAACCACTAAAAAGAAACTTGAATCGATAAAATCCAGAAAACAAATCAAAATTTACAAAAACAGGCAAAACAGGGCAAATAGGAGCAGGGTTGGCCGCCTACAGGGCTCGGTCGACCGGACACTGTTCATAAAAACTCTCGGGAAGCAGGTCGGTCGACCGGCTACAGGACTCGGTCGGCTGAACCTGATGATTTTGCACTTCCTGCCCTATTTCAATGAAATGCAAATTCTTTCAAAACGCGATCGTTCGAGCAATGGACCTAAGGAGCTTTAGCCAATAGATACCCCAGCTCCATTAGCTCTCCGATTCGCAACCAAAAACATATTCAAACATCAAAGTTAGGATCTTTAAAGAATTGAACCCAAACACTAAAAATTTGGATATTCACCCATTCAATCCAAACCAAAAGCAAGAGCATATGAACAAGGTGTTAGGAATTCATACGCAACATCAATGAAATCATAAGAAATAGATGTGAGTTGAAAACTCACCTTTTTACACAAAACAAAGAAGATGAAGAAGCACAAATGCAAGGAATCAACCAACTACACTCCACTTCAACACTACAAGCTTCAATCTAGAATTAAAGCAAGTATTTCCTAAGTTAGGGTTAGGAAATTACTGAAATTGAAGAGGAGAAGAGATGGAGAAGATGGAGATGAACTTACCAATGGATTCCCTTTGATTTTGGAGCAAGAATCAAGTTTACAAGAAGAAACTAGGGCTTGCTAATTTCTATTTCCACTTCCTTTCCCCCATTTCAGTTTTTAGCTTAAGAAATGAAATGAAATTAAGAGAGATGAGGGGAAGGGGCTGAAGTAGAAGGGTTAGTTAAGCTAGTGGGCTGAACCCAAACCCAAAACCCAATAGAAAAAGGGTCAAAATTTCACAAACTCCAAACGTATCAAAGATTATACTCAAAAAGATCGCAAACGTCATTTTGGAACCAAAGGAGGTAGTTTCGAGTTCCAATTCAGCCATTTGCAAAAAGTGACATTTCGGACCTAAATCCGACTAACGACGCTATATTTAAATAAAACATTTAAATATATAATCGTTAAACATGCGGGTTGTTACAGATCTCCCCTCCTTACAAAATTACGTCCCCACAATTCCCAGAGATGATATTTGTAACAACTACATACATACAACATTCAAAAGAGAAGTAAACAAGTTAGAAACGAAAAGACATACTCACCGTTTCAAAGCAAAGAACGAAAACCCGGATAAGATCGCTCGATATACTCTCTGGTTTCCCAAGTACAGCCATTGGGATTAGCGGACCATTGAATTTTAACGAGCGGCACGTCCTTGTTCCGTAGGTGTCGCACCACCGTGTCAAGCACGCGAATAGGTTGCTGTACAATAGATAAGTCTGGTGAGATCTCAAGCTCTTGCAAATCAGGAGAAGTAATAATAGAATCCGACTGCCGAAGACACTTCCGAAGTTGCGAGACGTGAAACACGTCATGAATGCCAGATAAATGAGCTGGAAGTGAAACTCTATAAGCCGCAGGGCCAATACGTTCAGTAATAGAAAACGGTCCTATATAACGAGGAGCCAATTTCCCAGTCGCACTGAAACGCATAACCCCTTTCAAAGGAGAAACACAAATAAAAACAAGATCACCAATCGAGAACTCGAGAGGCTTCCTACGGTTGTCCGTGTAGGATTTCTGGCGACTCTGTGCCTCTTTCATTCTCAACCGGATAAGATCAATCTTCTCGAAAGAATCACGAATAGAATCGGGACCAAGAATAAGCTTCTCTCTAGATTCCAACCAACAAGAAGGTGATCGGCATGGCCTTCCGTATAAGGCTTCGAAAGGAGCCATACCAGTACTAGACTGAAAACTATTGTTGTAGGAGAATTCTACAAGAGGCAGGTGATCCTCCCAACTACCACCGAAATCAAAGATACAAATACGGAGAAGATCTTCCAAGATACGATTTACCCGTTCAGTCTGTCCGTCAAACTGCGGATGATAAGTTGTACTAAAATTAAGCTTTGTTCCCAAAGCTTGCTGAAGACTCTTCCAAAAATGACTCGTAAATAAAGGATCACGGTCACTCACAATAGAACTAGAAACACCATGAAGTCTCACGATTTCGTTGATATACAACTTAGCCAAATGCGAAGCAGTCCTATTAGACTTAATAGGGACGAAATGAGAAGACTTAGAAAGGCGATTAACAATAACCCAAACGCTAGAATGGCCAGATCTCGAACGAGGTAGGCCATCAATGAAATCCATAGAAATTTGATCCCACTTCCACAATGCAGTCTCAAGAGGCTGAAGAAGACCAGAAGGACGCTGATGTTCGGCCTTCATACGTTGACAAGTCATGCAATTACTCACATAACTCGCCACATCACGCTTCATACCTTCCCAATAGTAAAGGCGACGCATATCGACATACATCTTACTACTACCGGGATGAATGGTATACCTAGAACGATGGCAATCATCAAGAATATCATGCCTAAGTACAGAATCAGAAGGCACAACAAGACGGTTCTTCTTACGAAGACACCCATGAGAATCAATGCTAAAATCCCGCAACGCCTCATCACGGGATTCAGTCTCACAAAGCTGAATAAGATGCAACAAATTAGGATCACACCGCTGAGCATCGGCAATACGATCCAATAAAACAGGTCGAGCTCCCAAACTAAATAATAGAATAGGAGAATCAGAAGATGAATCTCGATCACGAATTTCACAAAAAGATAGAGTTTCAAGAATATCCCATTCGGCAAACATCATAGAAATAACAGCCGAATGTTTGCGACTAAGCGCATCTGCAACACGATTACCCTTACCAGGGGTATATTGGATATCAAAGTCATAAGAGGCAAGAAACTCGAGCCAACGTTGTTGTCTCATATTGAGTTCCTTCTGAGTGAACAAATACTTCAAAGATCTATGATCGGTATAAAGAATGAAGCGCTCACCCAATAAATAATGTCGCCAAATCTTCAGGGCGAAGACAATGGCGGCTAACTCAAGATCATGAGTGGCATAGCGAACTTCATTCGGACGCAGTTGCCTAGAAGCATAAGCAACTACCCGATCTCTCTGCATAAGCACAGCATCGAGACCACTACCACATGCATCGGTGTAGACAACAAGATCATGATTCCCTTCGGGAACCACAAGAATAGGAGCATTAGTGAGAAGTTCTTTCAATGCCTGAAAGGAAGCTTCACACTTGTCGGACCAAATAAAACGAATGCCTTTCCGGGTAAGGCTTGTGAGAGGAAGCACAACACGGGAAAAATCCTTAATGAACCGACGGTAATAACCCGCCAATCCAAGAAAACTGCGGATCTCATGCATATTCTCAGGCCTCTTCCAATTCTGGATGGCTTCGATCTTTGAGGGATCGACAGAAATGCCATCGGAAGATACAAGATGGCCTAAGAACTTAACCTTATTCTCCCAAAAGTGGCACTTGGAGAATTCGGCTCTAAGCTGATGACGACGGAGAGTACTCAAGACAATCCTTAAGTGATTAGCATGCTCGGCTTCAGACTTAGAATAAATAAGGATATCATCAATGAAGACAAGGACAAACTTATCGAGATATTCCCGGAATATTCGATTCATGAGATCAACAAAGAAAGCAGGAGCGTTCGTCAAACCGAACGGCATAACGAGCCACTCAAAAGAACCATAACGAGTGCGGAAAGCGGTAGGAGGTATGCTATCCTCCGCGACTCGTAATTGATGAAAACCTGTGGCAAGGTCAAGCTGAGAAAAGACCTTAGCACCACTCAATAGATCGAACATGTCATCGATCCTAGGCAATGGATACCTATTTCTGATGGTTAACTCGTTAAGCTTGCGATAATCAATGCAAAGCCTAAGAGTTCCATCAGATTTCTTAACAAAGACGACCGCGGATCCCCACGGAGAAAAACTAGACTGAATCAATTGCTTGGATTCAAGCTCTAAAAGCTGCTTCTTGAGTTCCTCATTTTCCTTTGTAGATATCCTCGTGGGAGGACGACTAACTGGCTGTGCGCCTGGAATGAGATCAATGCGGAACTCAATTGCCCGTTTGGGTGGCAAACCCGATACAGGCTCAAAAACATCAGAAAAGTCACAAGCAATAGGAATACGAGATATATCCTCATCATCTCGCGAATTAAGAGAATATAAAGCCATCTCGGAATTATCCACATCCCGAAGAACAAGAGATAACTGAGAAGGCAAATCAGGATGACAAAGATATAAAATTCTCTCGGAACAAATTATCCTGGCATCGTACCTCACTAGCCAGTCCATACCAAAAATCATATCAAAATCCAAATGAGAAACAACGTGCAGATTTGCACGGAAAGAAAAGCCACATAAAACAATCTCAATATCATCACAAAACAAGCTAAGGGTCGCGGGTCCCCTAATAGGATTCGCAATCCTTAAAGAAGTAACCATGCAAGAAACATCCAAAGATAAATCATCTACAAGCTTCTTCGATATGAAAGATGTGAAGCACCCGTATCGAAAAGAACTCATATACTATGATCATGAAATAGAATTGAACCCTCCAAAATAGATGGAGACATACCTTTGGATTGAGATGAACCTCCAGAAGCATTAGCCACATTGAGCTTGCCAGATTTTGCATTAGCAGGAGCAGTAGGACAAGCTGAAACATGATGACCTTCCTTCTTGCAATAGCGACAGAAGAGAGGCTTTGGACAAGCTCGAATTATGTGGTCGGGAGAACCACAGTTGAAACACTTCGGATGAAAGGTGTTCCAGCAGACTGAGATTGAGGATTAGCACCAACAGTCTTCTTCTTCTTAGAAGGAAAAGACCTCTTTTGAAACGGAAACTGCTTCTTGTTGGGGTTCTTGGAAACCTCAACATCCTCACCACTATCACACTCCTTCTCGACAGCTTCGAGATGAAGTGCCGAATCAACCAATTCCTCGAAAGAAAGCTTAAGCTGGAGCAACAAGGACTTCTTAAGATATATCTTAAGACCAGAGACAAACTTCAAATTATTCTTGTAAGAAGTGCTAATGAATTCAAGACCATACTTAGATAAGGCCTCAAAAGATGCAACATACTCAGAAACAGAAGATTTCCCTTGCTTCAACTCAAGGAAGCGACGGGTCAATAATTTTTTTCCAGATTCAGGAACGAACTTGAGTTCAAATCGCTCCCGAAACTGAGTCCAAGAAAGGGTAGACTCATTAATCTCGGCTATAAGAAGCTCATACCAATCAAGAGCACGCTGTTGCAATAAGCTAGAAGTCACAAGAACTCGATCATGGTCAGAAAGATCCATGCGCGAAAAGATACGTTCGCATGTGCGAAACCAAGCTTGGACTTCAAGAACGGATTCGGAGCCCTAAAATGGTTTTCCTCCAAGATGAGCAAAATCACTGCACTGACGTGCAAAAGAAGACTTGCGAGGTGGAGACACTCGAAGAGGAACGAGAGGCTGAGTGCTCCTAAACAACTCCATAAACTGATTGGCAGACATATAAACGCCAACCGGATGTGAGCCACTAGATTGCCCAGCATCCGAACGTCGACCTCTGCCTCTTCCAGACATAAGCTGAAAGTCAAGATAAGGAAAAGATTATTCACAAGGTAGATATTTCAATATGGGATACTACGGAATAATCCTAGACGTATTCCCAAATACTATCTAGCCTTGATGGGATAAAGAGACATGATGATTCAAGGATCTGTATCACTAATACACTTTGATGTATCGTAATATGTGCTCTATTCTGTGTTTATCATATTTTGTTCTGAACACAGCTCTGATACCACGCTGTGACGCCCCACTCCGAGAGCCTCGTTAACAAAGAGTATTACATAGATAATACTGTCGGCTAACGCGGACAATAGAGTATAATGGAAGCGACCATGTGTAATCTTACCTTAATATTCACCAAATACGTCGAAAAGTAGAATCACATTAAAATTCGACCTATTCAATAAATATTTAAAGCAAAACTACAATGGCTATAGGATCTATCAGAAGAAAATATAACAACTCAAATGTAATTCACATCAAAGAACAGTCGATCATAATATACACATAAACAGATACACAACAGAGTATACAAAATAATACATGTCAAGTGGTACAGGAGACCACAATATACAGACGAGACGAAAAAAGTATAAATATCAGAGTTACAACAGATAAGGACCACAAAAGACGCTATAACAAAATGTAGCTAGCGAATAGTCCATGCGGAAGCAAAATAGGCTGTCCCAAAAGCAACTAACCTGAAACATCTCGGTCTGACCCGAGTATAAAATACACGGGTCAGTCTAGATAACAAATCAGTTAGATAAACTGAACAATAATAAACCTGCAAGGTCTTACAGTATAACAAATATCTCTAGAGGAGATAACACAATCATCAACAAGAGATGAATCATATAGAACAAGCCTCATATCATCGGCAACATATAGAAACAAAGGATATAAATATCCCAAAACAAGCCAAAAGGCAAATACCAAATACCAATAAGGTATACAAGTTCCACAAGGTAATCGTTATACATCATGCGGCTCAAACAGACCAACACGATGGGCGATACCAAGGGAATATAATATCAATGAAACATATGATTGCTCGAGCTCAGTACTGTACAACAAGGATCCATAAGCCCGAAGGCTCTAAACCCAAGTATCACCCATGCGGCACATAAGGCCAACATCAGAGCGAAACTATATAGGGCAACAAACCCGAAGGCACACACCCGAAGGCAACATACCCGAAGGCAACAAATCTAGGGAGAAAGTCCGAAGACACCATCCCATAGGCAACAAACCGTAGTGGTGAAGGTCGAAGACCCAGTACTGGACACCACTAACTGGCGGAATGTGTCACAACTCTCGAAAAGGAATCCGAACAGTGTTAACGTGCGTCCCATAACCACTCGTTCGCACTAAACGGTTTACTATCCGTCAGTCACTTTCACACTCAAAGCAGTACAAATTTACCTCATATCATCGATAAACTAAACCCGAAGGTCAAAACAATCAATCGAATAGGTCGGGGACTAATCGGAAAGATAAACGCACATATTCATGGTCCGTGTTTTTCCCAACCATTTAATCACCCTTCCACTTCGCTCGAAGTGCGAAAGTGTGTGTTTTAAATAGAATTTATAAATTGGAGAAACGAGCTTTTAAATGCGATTCGAGAGATTATTTTATAAAAACCCGTGGATGAAGTCAAGAGTAAGTTATCAAAGCCAAATATGCAATAATAACCACTAAAAAGCAACTTGAATCGATAAAATCCGGAAAACAAATCAAAATATACAAAAACAGGCAAAACAGGGCAAATAGGAGTAGGTCGGTCGGCCGCCTACAGGGCTCGGTCGACCGGACACTGTTCATAAAAACTCTCAGGAAGCAGGTTGGTCGACCGGCTACAGGGCTCGGTCGGCCGAACCTGATGATTTTGCACTTCCTGCCCTATTTCAATGAAATGCAAATTCTTCCAAAACGCGATCGTTCGAGCAATGGACCTAAGGAGCTTTAGCCAATAGATACCCCAGCTCCATTAGCTCTCGGATTCACAACCAAAAACATATTCAAACATCAAAGTTAGGATCTTTAAAGAATTGAACCCAAACACTAAAAATTTGGATATTCACCCATTCAATCCAAACCAAAAGCAAGAGCATATGAACAAGGTGTTAGGAATTCATACCCAACGTCAATGAAATCATAAGAAATAGATGTGAGTTCAAAACTCACCTTTTTACACAAAACAAAGAAGATGAAGAAGCACAAATGCAAGGAATCAACCAACTACACTCCACTTCAACACTACAAGCTTCAATCTAGAATCAAAGCAAGTATTTCCTAAGTTAGGGTTAGGAAATTACTGAAATTGAAGAGGAGAAGAGATGGAGAAGATGGAGATGAACTTACCAATGGATTCCCTTTGATTTTGGAGCAAGAATCAAGTTTACAAGAAGAAACTAGGGCTTGCTAATTTCTATTTCCACTTCCTTTCCCCCATTTCAGTTTTTAGCTTAAGAAATGAAATGAAATTAAGAGAGATGAGGGGAAGGGGCTGAAGTAGAAGGGTTAGTTAAGCTAGTGGGCTGAACCCAAACCCAAAACCCAATAGAAAAAGGGTCAAAATTTCACAAACTCCAAACATATCAAAGATTATACTAAAAAAGATCGCAAACGCCATTTTGGAACCAATGGAGGTAGTTTCGAGTTCCAATTCGGCCATTTGCAAAAAGTGACATTTCGGACCTAAATCCGACTAACGACGCTATATTTAAATAAAACATTTAAATATATAACCGTTAAACATGCGGGTTGTTACAAACAACCTACGAAATATAGGTCACGCGACCTAACGGTTTACAAGGTCTTGCGACCTAACTGGAAACGTGATCTAGCGACCTAGTGGTTTAAAGAAGATGGGTCACGCGACCTAAGGAGATAAGGCCTAGCGACCTACGAGCTAAAGGTTCAACGACCTAACAGGATGTAGGTCCAACGACCTAACAGGTAAGAAGATCATACGACCTAAAATGCCATAGGACCTAACGACCTAAGGTCATACGACCTAGCGACCTAAAGCCATACGACCTAACGACCTAAGGTCATACGACCTAGCGACCTAAAGCCATACGACCTAGCGACCTAAGGTCCATACGACCTAACTCCAAAGACATTAGAAATGGGCAGAACGACCTACGACCTAAGGTCCATACGACCTACGACCTAAAGCCCAACGACCTAGCGACCTAAAACCAAACGACCTACAACCTAATTCCGAGTGCCGAGCGACCTAATGTTGTAGGCCATTTTAAGGTCGGAAACGAGCTATTTTGAGGCTGAGACTTTTCCACGCGAACTACCTAAGTGTAGTTTTTCACCGAAAACACTAAAATTTGGGGTTTTTCGCCAATCCAATCCAAACCAAATGCAAATGTACATGCAAACATGATAGGGATTCATTCCCAATAGTCCAAGATAGTTATAGGCTAGATTTGTGTAACGATCCCGAATTTTAATTTATTTTAAATTGATAATTAAATTCATTTTTGATTTAAAAATAAGTAAATGATATATTGATTTGAGTTTCTCTAGATTTAAATAAAAATATAAAATATCTCAAATAAGTTTATAGTTATATAAAAGATAAATTACAAAATATAAAGTAAAACATATTAGATAAATTCTAACATCAAATTTAATATAGAACTTCATCCATATTTCAAAGTAATAAGTATAAAATAAAAATGAACAAGTAGATGTAATAGCTTGCAAAACAAACCAGGCACACTTAGACATTAAAACAAAAAGTATGAACAAACAAAACAAAGTAAAGATAAAGAAAAGTATATATGCAATGGCTTGCAAAAGAAGAAACAATAAAAAAACAAAATCTAGGTACAAAACAAAGATATATGTCACCCTGTTGTACAATACATATTATAACCTGTAAACTTCATTTCCAATATATATCAAGCAACCTCATTTCAATTCATCAAACATAAGCAAAGAACTGAAGTAAGCATCATATACAAACTAAAAACAAAATTCAGTTTAAACAAAAGCTTCAACTTGAACAACAAATCCAACAATACAAACTCAATTCAAACCAGAGGATCAAGAAAGATTCCTGCTTGCCAGTTTTCAAAGCTTGGTTCAAAAGAATGCTCTGTTCATTCTTTAAGCACGGTGAGTAACCTATATTTTCATTTATTTTTAAGGTATGAATTTGTTGCCTTTACATCTATGAATATTTGTTGGTATACATATAGACTTTTTGGTTGAATTTGAATGATTAAAGAATTTGGTTCAGGCAGATACTCATATATGTTCTCTGTTTTAACTTCTAAAAACAAGTTTTTCTTTATTTCAAAAAAATAACTTTTCTATTTGCTTTACTTACTGATTTAACTTGAGATCAAAACAAGATTTGTTTGTTATGGTATATATTAAAGTTTAAAAAAAAATCAATTTGAGCTAAAGAACTTCATCTTGTTTCTGGAAATCAAGAAAACCTGAGCACCACTCAAATTTTGTCAAAAATTCGAACCTGTCAATTTATAGATTCAGGTATATGAATCAAAAGCTAACAATAAAACTTGATTTTTGAAACAAGAATTATTATTTTTAGTTAAGCATTTAAGTAGCAGTTTGGGTGGAACTGTTTTGGGTATTTCCATCGATTGCCGGCGGTAGGAGGGCTTTCGGTGGCCGGGATTTCGTGTGAAGGTGGAGGGAAGTACGACGAGTTTGGGAAAAATAGTGGGTGGTGGTCCAGTTCATCGTGGAAGCGACGGCGTACGTTTGAAGTTTTTAACCCTAGTTTAACGAGGGGTCGCAAATTTTCATTCGTTCACCCTCCTTGATGCATCGAGTGCTACGAGACTTGAGGGGATGGACGTAGGGAGGTAGACGAGGTGGTAGCCGGAGTATCACGAACTCCGGTGGTCGAGGCAACAAGAATGGCGCAGTGACAGGTTGGGTAGTGATGGGTTTTGTTTTGTGCCAGGTTTGGGTTGGACTCGAATTTAAATTCGAGGGGATGATGGAAGGTTTGAGGGTTGGGGAAGTGGAGCATGGAAGGTTGTCGACTTGTCTGAGGCCGGAGGGGAGTTCGCCAATGATCGGCGTCGTTGTACACGTGCACGAGCACGTTACTGTTGAATTGGGGTTGTTTGCAGTGTGTTCTCGGGTTTTTCCTCGAGTTGCATCACGCGTTACTCGAAGTAACGAGGAGTTGGCTCGAAGCAGTATATTGGGAGCTCAGGTTATTTTACTTGAGTGGTATCAGGTTTTAGAAACCTGATTTGTTTCAGATTTTAAGTTTAATTGAAAAAAAATTTGAAACAAGATTTACAAGAAAGTTTAAAGAATAAATTCAAGTTGTTTGAAAACTTAATTCGTAAATGAATCAAATTTTAAAAGATTTAAATTGTTTAATAACTTGAGATGTTAAGTAGTTAAGTGTAATTCAAAAGAACTTGAATTTAAATTTGAATTTGTAAATAAATAATTTAAACCAAATCTTAAAACCTGAACTTCACACCAAATCTGAATTCTAGTCTTCTTTTTGTGAATTCAAATGTTTAAATTAATTTAAATATAAAGTTATACTTTAGATATGTGAATACAAAGAAGTTTGATTTAAGTTTTTTAAATTTCTTTTACAACCAAAGTATCATTTAAACATGAGAATCTAAAGGCTTTACAATTGTTTTTAAACCTTGGTATTTATTTCAAAACATTATTAACAATAAATAAGAATTTAGTTTAAATCTCGGAATATAGGTGAAATGGAAATATGAATTTGGAAATGACTGTTTCCAAACATATGTATAAGGGATAGTTGAATTATTAAATAGAATGAGTTTACCCTAAATTTGAGAAAATTAAATGATTGAAATTCATTATTAAATTCAATTGAATAAATGATAAATAATAAATTAATCTAAGATAATTACTTAATGAAAGTAATTAAAGATTAATCACTTATTGTAATTAATTTTGGACAAATTTGATTTATTAAAGTTAATTAATTTAGTTTAAGTAAATCATTAGATTAAATTAGAAATTAATGGTTTCTTGTTATGAGATAATTACTTTATGATAAGTAATTAAAAGTTTAATTTCTTAAGACAATTAATCAAAGGGTAATTAATTATGTAATTAGTTTAAAGATTAAATTAATTAATATGATTAATTAAGAATAATTTAATTAATTAAAGTGTTTGATAAATAAATGTATATCAAATGATTTGTAATTAATTAATCAAGGTTGGATACTTTATTCATAAGTAATTAAATTGAATTAATTAGGATTAAACAACCCTACTTATAAATGATTATTAAATGCTTGACCTTGCTTATGAATGATTGAATTGAATGAGTTGCCTTGAATTGATTGTCATATATGATCTGTGATATTTTGTTCTGTGGATTGAATTGTGTATAATTTATTCATTTATTTACATTTGCATATTATCTATGAATCTGTGAATGGACGATAAGCGTTATAGTTTATATCGCTTATCGACTATATTTCTATGTTTTAATCTGTAATGATTGAATGATGTTGCACCACTGTGTTAAACCCATGGACCACACTCATACACACACAAATATGGATTTCACGAGGAAATCGATTAAGTCACAGATTTTGAAATGATTTATAAAATTGAATATTTAAATTCAAATGTTTTGGGAATGAATTGGATTTAAAGTGAAAAGCTTTTGAAAATGGAATTTTAAAGATGAAATTTATTTTGAATATCTTGATTGAGTTTTGAAATTTAAATATTTTGAATTAAATTGGAACTCAATATTTGCAATTGTGTTCTATGATTTGGAAACTAAGGGCTAAAGATGTTATACCAGTTTATATAAGTTAAACTACTTTAAAGTTATTGATTTGGGAATTTGAATTTAAATTCAAAGGCTTTAACTCGTGTAAATAAAATTGGATCTTTCTGAAACGAAAACTATTCGTTTTCAAATAATAAAAAGCTGTCATATAGGAAGTGAACTTCCAAATTGTGTTAAAAAGGGATTTCAAGTTAAACAATGAAAATAATTTTTCAAGTTATGGGAACGGTTTGAAAGCTATGAGTTAAATCTTGATTTAAAGATTTAACGAGTTAATCCAATTGAAATGGAAATTGTTTTGAAATCCGTAAATGAATCTTGGTGAAGCTGGGTGAACTTAGTGAAATAAATCTTTTAGTTTAAAAGATTTGAAATGGTAATTTGTTTAACAATTTGAAGGAAAGTTTTGAATCATTAAGTTGTGACTTAATTGAAATCCCATATCCTTATGTTTTAAATGTTGCGCTCACTATTCGTTTTAGCCGGGAGAGGACCTTTGTGTCGTATAACCCATTCCGAATATGTGATTCGACGTTATGGATAACATTGAAGACCGGTGGTGAAGACCGGGTATTTTCGAAAGCGATAGGATGACCTATCGATTGACTCTGCACCGAGTCTCGCCGGTATAGAGATTCCCTAAGTGATGGGAAGTCCGATCGGGATTGTGAATACCCGGATTGCAAGGACTTCTTTGGAAGTGCCTTCGGTTTTGTTCGAACCTGGAACAGACTTGTATGGATTGTATGTCTGACATTACACTTTGAGATATAAAGTAGATTTCTTTCAAATACATATCTATTGGTGGCGGAGAATTTATTCTCTTAGCTTAACACCCTTCTCTGAGACGTACGAGCTCAGAGGTTATGTAGTTGAAGGTTGTCAGCGATATACTCCCAATTTGGTAGTGTGGCATGCTGAGTGCTGCTGTGTGTTGATGATCATTTGTTGATCATTTGTGATTAGAGCATGGCTTTTATATAAAGCGTAGCTTTGTGGACGAGACTGCATCAGGACCTCACACCCCGGAAATGGTCAAAACAGGAAAGATGCGGCAAGGTTATGAGGGTCGCGCCCTTTAGGGTGTGTCATTCCCTTCTGGTAAAGGGTGATATTAGGTATGGAGCCCTGATATTTAACCTATGTGGTTGCTCCAATCTCATTTACTGTGTGGTTGTTGCTTAGAGGTACCTCGGATAAAGGTCCCAAAGGACCGGGGGATGGCTTGCTCGAGTAGTAGTTACCTAGTTACAGAGGTAACCCGGCCTTGTGTTGGCAGAGATCCGGTTAGGTTCTCGGGACGTCCCGCCAGAGGCGATCCCATGTGGAAGTAGGAAGTTTCTTAGCCTAACCATGTGTGGGAAATCTAAAAAAAACAATACGAGCCTTGTACGGTTTTAGTTGTATTACCTGCCATTCACTTATGGTGGCGCCCCACTGTTTGGATGGTAGCTATAGTAGGCATAGTTCGGAATGTCTATGCCGGCTAAGATTTATACTCTACTTTCGAAATGTTTTTCTGCACTTTACACTTATAATAATAATATCAAATAAATTCGCGTATTAAGCATGTTTGACTATCATAAGAAGGAATCTCCTCCAATTCTGCATTTGCATTGTGTGTGTGGCGGGAGGTCTTATGGTAGTTTCATTTTCAAAAAGCATTGCGAATTTACGTTAAAATTCTCTTGTTGTTTGTTTTCAAAGATAAACTGTTTTTGTTACTCACACCAGTCTCATGACTGACTCGGAGTTTATTGTTCCTTTCCTAAACTCTGGGTGCTCACTATTTTCCACACGAGCAGTCTAGAGTTGGGTTTTTTTCAGATAGTTAGGTTTGGTAGATGATCTGAGGTTAGTTCAGTCTTTGGATATGACCGACCTTGCTTAGCTTGGTGCATTGTTTTTGGGAGTTCGAGCTATTTCTGGATTGGTTCTTGTAGATGGAGCTGCAGTTTTGGAGTTCTTTCTTGAAGACTATCTTGAGTTATTTTTTCCGCTGTTAGGGTTATCTATTTTTTCTTTCCGCTGCTATTATATTGTATCATATCTCTGATGTATATCGATATCTATTGTATCATCTGTTGTATCAGGATGTTGTATCAGATGTTGTATATTGGTATTCATTATTTCTTCCGCTGTGTTGTTTACTTAATTGTGTTATAAGCTCCGGCGAATCGAATTTGAACGGTCGAATCTATGGCATTCGAGTACGAGGTAAAGTATGGATGTCGATTTTCGAACGGGCAAAATCCGCTTCGTTACATTTGGTATCAGAGTTGAGGGTTAAAACTTTAGCTCAGGAGTATAACACATTAAGTAGCTCAATAGAGATAGGGTGAATTATACCTTAGAATGAGTAATCCCTAAGATATCCGTTTGAATGCCTCAGTAAATTCTCTTACTATCCACTGATAGTGAGTATGAGTGCGAGAAGAAGACGAGATAGGGGATAGGGAAGTACCACTATAAATGGTCAATACCATGCAACAGTGGAAACAATTTTTCTCTATCAATCTTCTTTGATTCGTCTTTCCAAATTCTTTTGATCGCTTCGTGACAACTGCAAGAAGAAGTTTCAGTGTGATGACGGCCCTACGAATTATTGTAGGAAATCCATACTTCGTATCTTCATCGATTTCTTATCAGTTTCTGATTTAAACTTTAATGAATATGAATTTGAAATATTGGAGTTGGAAATTTTAAATATATTTGAAATTTGAAATTTAGTTAAATTGATTAATAGAATATGAAGGCTAAATTGAATTATATCAATAAAACGATTTCGTTTAAAACCAAAATTTAAAATTCTGTTGTAATTTCTTGGGTAGATCGAGTCCGAAGAGGGACAAATTGGTATACTTTGAGATGTCCCGACTTGAATTTGGAATCCATTCCTAGTATTTGAAAAACTTATAGAAGATTAAATCCATCTCTTTTATCCAGCATCTCTTTTCAATTCTTTGATGGTTCTTAGTAGATCCAGGAAGAAGATTTGATATATTATTATGGGACACAAACTCCGGATAGACCAAAATTGTTTGTTTGGATGTATTGATTGTTTTGTTTGCTTGGGTTGCTATGGTTGATAGGTATAAATTGGTTTTTAAACTCAACATTTTGAAATTGTATCCATATATCTGTCAATATTTAGGTCCAGATATATATTACGAATGGTTAGTTATCCTTTCGAACTAACCAGTGATTTGCATTTTTCGTAGAATTTATGACCCGAGTATCCTGTGTAGTATTGTACGATTTTTTCTCATATTGCTGATATTCTGATTTGGTAAGCTAAATGCAGAATTTATATCTAGTTGATCTCGAAAGATATTTCTCTTTCATCTATCTTCGTTATCTCTCTCTGACGAATTTCGAGAACAAAATTCCTTTTTAAGGGGGGAAGTCTGTAACGATCCCGAATTTTAATTTATTTTAAATTGATAATTAAATTCATTTTTGATTTAAAAATAAGTAAATGATACATTGATTTGAGTTTCTCTAGATTTAAATAAAAATATAAAATATCTCAAATAAGTTTATAGTTATATAAAAGATAAATTACAAAATATAAAGTAAAACATATTAGATAAATTCTAACATCAAATTTAATATAGAACTACATCCATATTTCAAAGTAACAACTATAAAATAAAAATGAACAAGTAGATGTAATAGCTTGCAAAACAAACCAGGCACACTTAGACATTAAAACAAAAAGTATGAACAAACAAAACAAAGTAAAGATAAAGAAAAGTATATATGCAATGGCTTGCAAAAGAAGAAACAATAAAAAAAACAAAATCTAGGTACAAAACAAAGAAATATGTCACCCTGTTGTACAAAACATATTATAACTTGTAAACTTCATTTCCCATATATATCAAGCAACCTCATTTCAATTCATCAAACATAAGCAAAGAACTGAAGTAAGCATCATATACAAACTAAAAACAAAATTCAATTCAAACAAAAGCTTCAACTTGAACAACAAATCCAACAATACAAACTCAATTCAAACCAGAGGATCAAGAAAGATTCCTGCTTGCCAGTTTTCAAAGCTTGGTTCAAAAGAATGCTCTGTTCATTCTTTAAGCACGGTGAGTAACCTATATTTTCATTTATTTTAAAGGTATGAATTTGTTGCCTTTACATCTATGAATATTTGTTGGTATACATATAGACTTTTTGGTTGAATTTGAATGATTAAAGAATTTGGTTCAGGCAGATACTCATATATGTTCTCTGTTTTAACTTCTAAAAACAAGTTTTTCTTTATTTCAAAAAAGAAAAAAATCTTTTCTATTTGCTTTGCTTACTGATTTAACTTGAGATCAAAACAAGATTTGTTTGTTATGGTATATATTAATGTTTTTTTAAAAAAAAATCAAAAAAAATCAATTTGAGCTAAAGAACTTCATCTTGTTTCTGGAAATCAAGAAAACCTGAGCACCACTCAAATTTTGTCAAAAATTCGAACCAGTCAATTTATAGATTCAGGTATATGAATCAAAAGCTAACAATAAAACTTGATTTTTGAAACAAGAATTATTATTTTTAGTTAAGCATTTAAGTAGCAGTTTGGGTGGAACTGTTTTGGGTATTTCCATCGATTGCCGGCGGTAGGAGGGCTTACGGTGGCCGGGATTTCGTGTGAAGGTGGAGGGAAGTACGATGAGTTTGGGAAAAATAGTGGGTGGTGGTCCAGTTCATCGTGGAAGCGACGGCATACGTTTGAAGTTTTTAACCCTAGTTTAACGAGGGGTCGCAAATTTTCATTCGTTCACCCTCCTTGATGCATCGAGTGCTACGAGACTTGAGGGGATGGACGTAGGGAGGTAGACGAGGTGGTAGCCGGAGTATCACGAACTCTGGTGGTCGAGGCAACAAGAATGGCGCATTGACAGGTTAGGTAGTGATGGGTTTTGTTTTGTGCCAGGTTTGGGTTGGACTCGAATTTAAATTCGAGGGGATGATGGAAGGTTTGAGGGTTGGGGAAGTGAAGCATGGAAGGTTGTCGACTTGTCTGAGGCCGGAGGGGAGTTCGCCAATGATCGGCGTCGTTGTACACGTGCACGAGCACGTTACTGTTGACTTGGGGTTGTTTGCAGTGTGTTCTCGGGTTTTTCCTCGAGTTGCATCACGCGTTACTCGAAGTAACGAGGAGTTGGCTCGAAGCAGTATATTGGGAGCTCAGGTTATTTTACTTGAGTGGTATCAGGTTTTAGAAACCTGATTTGTTTCAGATTTTAAGTTTAATTGAAAAAAAAATTTGAAACAAGATTTACAAGAAAGTTTAAAGAATAAATTCAAGTTGTTTGAAAACTTAGTTCGTAAATGAATCAAATTTTAAAAGATTTAAATTGTTTAATAACTTGAGATGTTAAGTAGTTAAGTGTAATTCAAAAGAACTTGAATTTAAATTTGAATTTGTAAAGAAATAATTTAAACCAAATCTTAAAACCTGAACTTCACACCAAATCTGAATTCTAGTCTTCTTTTTGTGAATTCAAATGTTTAAATTAATTTAAATATAAAGTTATACTTTAGATATGTGAATACAAAGAAGTTTGATTTAAGTTTTTTAAATTTCTTTTACAACCAAAGTATCATTTCAACATGAGAATCTAAAGGCTTTACAATTGTTTTTAAACCTTGGTATTTATTTCAAAACATTATTAACAATAAATAAGAATTTAGTTTAAATCTCGGAATATAGGTGAAATGGAAATATGAATTTGGAAATGACTGTTTCCAAACATATGTATAAGGGATAGTTGAATTATTAAATAGAATGAGTTTACCCTAAATTTGAGAAAATTAAATGATTGAAATTCATTATTAAATTCAATTGAATAAATGATAAATAATAAATTAATCTAAGATAATTACTTAATGAAAGTAATTAAAGATTAATCACTTATTGTAATTAATTTTGGACAAATTTGATTTATTAAAGTTAATTAATTTAGTTTAAGTAAATCATTAGATTAAATTAGAAATTAATGGTTTCTTGTTATGAGATAATTACTTTATGATAAGTAATTAAAAGTTTAATTTCTTAAGACAATTAATCAAAGGGTAATTAATTATGTAATTAGTTTAAAGATTAAATTAATTAATATGATTAATTAAGAATAATTTAATTAATTAAAGTGTTTGATAAATAAATGTATATCAAATGATTTGTAATTAATTAATCAAGGTTGGATACTTTATTCATAAGTAATTAAATTGAATTAATTAGGATTAAACAACCCTACTTATAAATGATTATTAAATGCTTGACCTTGCTTATGAATGATTGAATTGAATGAGTTGCCTTGAATTGATTGTCATATATGATCTGTGATATTTTGTTCTGTGGATTGAATTGTGTATAATTTATTCATTTATTTACATTTGCATATTATCTATGAATCTGTGAATGGACGATAAGCGTTATAGTTTATATCGCTTATCGACTATATTTCTATGTTTTAATCTGTAATGATTGAATGATGTTGCACCACTGTGTTAAACCCATGGACCACACTCATACACACACAAATATGGATTTCACGAGGAAATCGATTAAGTCACAGATTTTGAAATGATTTATAAAATTGAATATTTAAATTCAAATGTTTTGGGAATGAATTGGATTTAAAGTGAAAAGCTTTTGAAAATGGAATTTCAAAGATGAAATTTATTTTGAATATCTTGATTGAGTTTTGAAATTTAAATATTTTGAATTAAATTGGAACTCAATATTTGAAATTGTGTTCTATGATTTGGAAACTAAGGGCTAAAGATGTTATACCAGTTTATATAAGTTAAACTACTTTAAAGTTATTGATTTGGGAATTTGAATTTAAATTCAAAGGCTTTAACTCGTGTAAATAAAATTGGATCTTTCTGAAACGAAAACTATTCGTTTTCAAATAATAAAAAGCTGTCATATAGGAAGTGAACTTCCAAATTGTGTTAAAAAGGGATTTCAAGTTAAACAATGAAAATAATTTTTCAAGTTATGGGAACGGTTTGAAAGCTATGAGTTAAATCTTGATTTAAAGATTTAACAAGTTAATCCAATTGAAATGGAAATTGTTTTGAAATCCGTAAATGAATCTTGGTGAAGCTGGGTGAACTTAGTGAAATAAATCTTTTAGTTTAAAAGATTTGAAATGGTAATTTGTTTAACAATTTGAAGGAAAGTTTTGAATCATTAAGTTGTGACTTAATTGAAATCCCATATCCTTATGTTTTAAATGTTGCGCTCACTATTCGGTTTAGCCGGGAGAGGACCTTTGTGTCGTATAACCCATTCCGAATATGTGATTCGACGTTATGGATAACATTGAAGACCGGTGGTGAAGACCGGGTATTTTCGAAAGCGATAGGATGACCTATCGATTGTCTCTGCACCGAGTCTCGTCGGTATAGAGATTCCCTAAGTGATGGGAAGTCCGATCGGGATTGTGAATACCCGGATTGCAAGGACTTCTTTGGAAGTGCCTTCGGTTTTGTTCGAACCTGGAACAGACTTGTATGGATTGTATGTCTGACATTACACTTTGAGATATAAAGTAGATTTCTTTCAAATACATATCTATTGGTGGCGGAGAATTTATTCTCTTAGCTTAACACCCTTCTCTGAGACGTACGAGCTCAGAGGTTATGTAGTTGAAGGTTGTCAGCGATATACTCCCAATTTGGTAGTGTGGCATGCTGAGTGCTGCTGTGTGTTGATGATCATTTGTTGATCATTTGTGATTAGAGCATGGCTTTTATATAAAGCGTAGCTTTGTGGACGAGACTGCATCAGGACCTCACACCCCGGAAATGGTCAAAACAGGAAAGATGCGGCAAGGTTATGAGGGTCGCGCCCTTTAGGGTGTGTCATTCCTTTCTGGTAAAGGGTGATATTAGGTATGGAGCCCTGATATTTAACCTATGTGGTTGCTCCAATCTCATTTACTGTGTGGTTGTTGCTTAGAGGTACCTCGGATAAAGGTCCCAAAGGACCGGGGGATGGCTTGCTCGAGTAGTAGTTACCTAGTTACAGAGGTAACCCGGCCTTGTGTTGGCAGAGATCCGGTTAGGTTCTCGGGACGTCCCGCCAGAGGCGATCCCATGTGGAAGTAGGAAGTTTCTTAGCCTAACCATGTGTGGGAAATCTAAACAAAACAATACGAGCCTTGTACGGTTTTAGTTGTATTACCTGCCATTCACTTATGGTGGCGCCCCACTGTTTGGATGGTAGCTATAGTAGGCATAGTTCGGAATGTCTATGCCGGCTAAGATTTATACTCTACTTTCGAAATGTTTTTCTGCACTTTACACTTATAATAATAATATCAAATAAATTCGCGTATTAAGCATGTTTGACTATCATAAGAAGGAATCTCCTCCAATTCTGCATTTGCATTGTGTGTGTGGCGGGAGGTCTTATGGTAGTTTCATTTTCAAAAAGCATTGCGAATTTACGTTAAAATTCTCTTGTTGTTTGTTTTCAAAGATGAACTGTTTTTGTTACTCACACCAGTCTCATGACTGACTCGGAGTTTATTGTTCCTTTCCTAAACTCTGGGTGCTCACTATTTTCCACACGAGCAGTCTAGAGTTGGTTTTTTTTCAGATAGTTAGGTTTGGTAGATGATCTGAGGTTAGTTCAGTCTTTGGATATGACCGACCTTGCTTAGCTTGGTGCATTGTTTTTGGGAGTTCGAGCTATTTCTGGATTGGTTCTTGGAGATGGAGCTGCAGTTTTGGAGTTCTTTCTTGAAGACTATCTTGAGTTATTTTTTCCGCTGTTAGGGTTATCTATTTTTTCTTTCCGCTGCTATTATATTGTATCATATCTCTGATGTATATCGATATCTATTGTATCATCTGCTGTATCAGGATGTTGTATCAGATGTTGTATATTGGTATTTATTATTTCTTCCGCTGTGTTGTTTACTTAATTGTGTTATAAGCTCCGGCGAATCGAATTTGAACGGTCGAATCTATGGCATTCGAGTACGAGGTAAAGTATGGATGTCGATTTTCGAACGGGCAAAATCCGCTTCGTTACATTTGGTATCAGAGCTGAGGGTTAAAACTTTAGCTCAGGAGTATAACACATTAAGTAGCTCAATAGAGATAGGGTGAATTATACCTTAGAATGAGTAATCCCTAAGATATCCGTTTGAATGCCTCAGTAAATTCTCTTACTATCCACTGATAGTGAGTATAAGTGCGAGAAGAAGACGAGATAGGGGATAGGGAAGTACCACTATAAATGGTCAATACCCTGCAACAGTGGAAACAATTTTTCTCTATCAATCTTCTTTGATTCGTCTTTCCAAATTCTTTTGATCGCTTCGTGACAACTGCAAGAAGAAGTTTCAGTGTGATGACGGCCCTACGAATTATTGTAGGAAATCCATACTTCGTATCTTCATCGATTTCTTATCAGTTTCTGATTTAAACTTTAATGAATATGAATTTGAAATATTGGAGTTGGAAATTTTAAATATATTTGAAATTTGAAATTTAGTTAAATTGATTAATAGAATATGAAGGCTAAATTGAATTATATCAATAAAACGATTTCGTTTAAAACCAAAATTTAAAATTCTGTTGTAATTTCTTGGGTAGATCGAGTCCGAAGAGGGACAAATTGGTATACTTTGAGATGTCCCGACTTGAATTTGGAATCCATTCCTTGTATTTGAAAAACTTATAGAAGATTAAATCCATCTCTTTTATCCAGCATCTCTTTTCAATTCTTTGATGGTTCCTAGTAGATCCAGGAAGAAGATTTGATATATTAGTATGGGACACAAACTCCGGATAGACCAAAATTGTTTGTTTGGATGTATTGATTGTTTTGTTTGCTTGGGTTGCTATGGTTGATAGGTATAAATTGGTTTTTAAACTCAACATTTTGAAATTGTATCCATATATCTGTCAATATTTAGGTCCAGATATATATTACGAATGGTTAGTTATCCTTTCGAACTAACCAGTGATTTGCATTTTTCGTAGAATTTATGACCCGAGTATCCTGTGTAGTATTGTACGATTTTTTCTCATATTGCTGATATTCTGATTTGGTAAGCTAAATGCAGAATTTATATCTAGTTGATCTCGAAAGATATTTCTCTTTCATCTATCTTCGTTATCTCTCTCTGACGAATTTCGAGAACGAAATTCCTTTTTAAGGGGGGAAGTCTGTAACGATCCCGAATTTTAATTTATTTTAAATTGATAATTAAATTCATTTTTGATTTAAAAATAAGTAAATGATACATTGATTTGAGTTTCTCTAGATTTAAATAAAAATATAAAATATCTCAAATAAGTTTATAGTTATATAAAAGATAAATTACAAAATATAAAGTAAAACATATTAGATAAATTCTAACATCAAATTTAATATAGAACTACATCCATATTTCAAAGTAATAACTATAAAATAAAAATGAACAAGTAGATGTAATAGCTTGCAAAACAAACCAGGCACACTTAGACATTAAAACAAAAAGTATGAACAAACAAAACAAAGTAAAGATAAAGAAAAGTATATATGCAATGGCTTGCAAAAGAAGAAACAATAAAAAAAACAAAATCTAGGTACAAAACAAAGAAATATGTCACCCTGTTGTACAAAACATATTATAACCTGT